>JAQPZY010001309.1:0-1200000 GCA_029931535.1 Margaritifera margaritifera
AAGAGCTGTTTGCAAAAGAGCATTTCTGCAAACTTTGAAGCAGAGAGAAAGAGGAGAAACGGCCCAATAAGATCTTGTCTGCTGTTACCAAATGTAAAGGGTTTTACACAAGACGTTTTTATTATCGCCACAAAGACACATGTGGAATGATGGGAGTATTTTGACCTTCATCTATTGCACCTTGATGTACTCAGGTTGGGGGAGGAAAAACCAGACGAGGTTTAGCTCAAAGAAGTACTTGGCCTCTTTTCAGCAGGCATGAGACCGGCAAAATATTGTAGGTCATGACCCGACTATAATTTTGTTCGGAAGAAGACTTCTATACCAGAAAAATTTAAGTAAAAGTTGCAAAAAAAACGATAGGAAAACAGGAAGGTCTGTCATGTGCGACATGAGACTTCTGGGAGGGAAAATTATTTCTTTTTGTAAGGAAAAGGCTGTTGGGTCCTGTGTCAGACGGAGGACATGGTTTGATAGAAGAAATTTTAGTATATTAGAACACGCAAATTGAAATAAGTTGCAACATCTAGACGAAGGGCCAAGTTAAAGACATGGTACCAAAAAATGCACTATTTTATCTGCTAATAAAACTCAGTGAAGAATCCAAATGGGAAAAAGCCATCGCAGACGCAGAAGATGAAAAGGCAGCAAGAAGATCTGTGGAAAAATTCATCCATTTGCTTGATTTGAACTACAAAATGTAGTATTTGGAGATTGCCAGCTTATGCTATTAATCAAAGTAGGCAGGAGAAACTGCGCATGCCAGAACAAACAGGCAGATGATGAAGAGGGTGCACAAGGTGGGGAGCTCACTATGAACAATATATAAAAGAATCTAACATCTGAATTTTCAAATTATTGCAGCACAAGGATTTTGTCTCCCTCAGGGATTGCAGTTTGTGCTCCCCGACTTACACTTTTTTAATGGCGAGGAAGAGGTGGTGAATTTATGTAGACTCAGATTGACGAAACATTGATGGAAGCATGCAGTGCAGGAAATAAAGATGGATAGATTCTGCACTACGTAGGAAAAAGATGGATAGATTCTGCACACTTTGAAAAGATGGAGCATTGGGAATAAAGATCTGTTTAAAAAGAAATGCTTGTAGCATACCAGCCTGGTAAAGGAAACCACCTGGTTCCAAGGTGTGTTAATTAATTTAATAACCAAAAGACCTGCGTTATAATAAGGGCCTTCAGATACTTACCGATCCAGCCAAACGTACGGAAGTTGGAGTATTGGAATCCAATATGTATACATTTTCTTCCCAATACCCCAACACCAAGGCTCCATCCTATTCATGTCGCAGGGAAATGGGATGCCAATTTAGAAGTATGTGTTGTGATGGTGGCAGCGGTGGACCATCCAGAACTTCTAACAGCTTTCAAAGCAGCGGCACAGAATAAGTACAAAAACCTGTATGCAGCGCTTAGAAGTGCCAATACCATGAGTAGAAATTTTTTGTATGAATAATAAAACCACCATGGGGCACAGCAAAGGTGTGAATGAGGGTGTATATCAGTGCCCTCTTTTCCCCTGCAGGGGAGGTTACAAAAGTGAGTGTTAGACCATCTCCTAAATATTGAATTAAAGAATAAAGGTAAATTAGCATAGGATATATACAGTTTGGTTTAGAGTATCTTGCCTAAAAAACTACAAACTATCGATAAACTTTTATGATCCCAATAAAAAAAAAATAGTCAAAAACAGATCGGTATCTAAAAAAAGTTTAAAACCTTCTTGTTTTTATTTTAAACCCTTGTTTACCCTAGTACCGCTGCACTATTTTTTTCCCCAATGCATTCAGGTTGTTGATAAACCCCAATTTTATTGACAACAAAATGGAATATGAATGTGGGCATCTGGGAGCTAGCCAGGACTTACAAGGCATTGAATATTATTATTGCTATTCTTAAATAATATCACAGAAATAAAGAAAAAAAAAACAAACATAAGAGAGCATCTTAAAGACAAATGTATTTTTAACATACAGGATTTAAAAAATGAACCCGTCATGAATTGGAGTTTGCGTATAGAGAGTGACTTTTCTAGTATTTAGAGTCAAGTCTTCAGGAACATTTACAGCAATCAAGTACTTGTATGAAGCAGATTTCATGAAGCAATTGGAAGCAAAAAAGATTCTAAGTCAACATTTTTTAAGATATTATGCTTGAATGCACACTTTTGTATTTTTTACTGCATCTTACCAAACAGATAGAAATAATAACTCGGTCTTACTATAGCATCTGGGTGCTAAATTTGATTAAAATGTGCCACTTTATTTTAACTTTCACGTGTGACAAAGCTTAAATGTTCATATTATAATGTGCCCAATTCACGTTTCCCATTAACAATTGAATGTAAATTTCAGGTAATTCTTTTTTTTTTATGTTAGGTGGAGTTGGTATCAAAGTATAAAAAAACAGCAACAGCTCGCTTCATGTGTGAAGCAGATCCTGCCACTGATCCAGTGTCCTTGCAACCCTATGCCCGGCCATCCCCATCACATAAGCATCAGATGAGCCAGATGAACTCCAGCCAATTCATCTAGGCCAAACCAAAAACTAGCTGGTTTCAAGCAAAATATGACAGGTGGGGTGAAAAAAATTTTTAAAAACATTTAAAACCCAAAAGGCAGCCTAACTTTTTATTAGATTACTAAACCACAGATTAATTTGCAGTTTTTTTTTTGTTTAATTAACTATATCGATGTTTTAAAGTTGATATATATTGGCATGCTATTGGTTTCTTCCTAATTAACAATCAGTTGATATATCCAATGAAGGGTTTGATTTTCAAACATGTATGGTATATTATATTGAGATATTTACCCGCTTTAATTCCTAAAGTTTTTATTTACCAAATTATAACAAAGCTAGTCAAACCTGCTATATCGATCACTTCCCGTTATAAAACAGTTATCTGCATATTATATAATAAGGGTCCTATTTGAGCCTTACTTAATTAATCTGTTAGCTGTAATATAAAGGTGGTAAAATTCATATAAAGGGCCAATTTCTGCTTGTTCCACCTTGTGTTTAACCCCTTTTTAATTAAACAGGTTTGACTATTATTTATGTTTTAGAATAGTATTAGATGAGAATATGAGTAGTATTGTGTAACCCTGCCAGAGTGACTAGATGAGATTTCTTAAATATGATCATTTTTATCATAAAACACTTTTTAGGCCTGTTTATTGTTAAATTTAAAAAACCTAAATTTTATATTAATAACTTAAACTGCCCAATAATTGGAAATTTTTGTTGTTCCTTTCTGTAGGAAGGAAGAGAATTACAGATGGGACGTGTAGAAGGGTCACGCAATGTGGTGTTTTATGAGAGAGGTTTAGGCCAATGGTATATGTCTAGCACGGGAGAAGGGAAAAAATCATACAGTAATCCTTTTCCAAGTAAGTTTCTGTTTAGTTGTTTTCAGTTCAGAAAAATTCTCCACTTGCTTGTTACAATAATTATATATTTAATTGCATTTTTATTTTAATAAAATAAAACAGTTTGTTTTTGATTTATCTTAAAATACTATTAAATATGTTGCCAGACCTTGTTTCCAATTTAGTATATGTCCTATTTTTAATATTGTCAGTTTTACCATATTCATTTGATTCAAAGTTTTTCAAACTAGTGAGTCTAAAATTGAGTACTAAAAGCTGTTACCTATATAAGTTATAACTTATCATTGCTGTGTAAGCTTAATTTTGTTTTGCTTAATTTAAACATATGCGACGAAGGAAGAACGAAGAAGGAGAAAAGGACAAGATTTTGGTCTTAGTTTGGTGGGTGGGTTTTTAGGTTTTTTTTTTTTTTTTTTATTAACACCATTTTTTTTCAGCACATTTTTTTCCTTATGCACTCTTAAAATTGTCCTAAAAATGGTAAGTGTCCTTTCACTTATTACAATAGTGCATGTTTAGATATCCATCTCATTTAGGTTTTAATTAGTACAAGTACCTAATTTATGAAATTTTTTTTGTTATTTTTCAGGGAAAGAAAGAAACTAATGCCCTTTTTTGAACAGTGTCTACTCCTACAGTGTAAAGTTTCAGCAATTACGGACCAAAAATAAAAATGAAATTGAGCTAGAAAATAGACATGCTGAAACTCTTCCCAGAAAAGATTGGGGAATCTTTCGAAAGAAAAATAAGCTTAATATGCCCCCATGTTAATGTTTCTGCACCAGGTTGTATGTTTGACTGGTAAACGTTTGAGGGTTGGCACTGAAATAAGCTTTTCCTTGTCTGTTCATTTAATCATTTACCCATTTCATCAGGGTTTAATTTTTTAAATACACATGGATAGTAGATAGTTAGGGGTCCTGCTGACCATAAGAGCTTGGGTTGGTAATGGTCTGTTCGGTCCTGTCATGTGTCAATCCATCCATTACTGCATTATGGTTTGTTAATTGCTGATCCTCCCTAAACGTACTTGGGGTGTATTGAGGTGTTGGGAGAAGATGGAGAGGAGTTTGAGGAGGTATGAAGTATGGGTGGCGGAGGAGAGTAGGGGAGAAGAAGGAGGAGATGAGAAGGGTGAAGAAAGGAGAGAGAGGAGATAGGGAGTAGAATAGGAGAGAAGAGTGAGGAAGGAGGGGAATGAATGAGTGGAGAGAGTGGTGAATTTGGAGCGAAGGGGTAATGAAGTTAGATAGAATTTGCCTTTGATCGTGTAACTTTCAACATCACAGGTTCATCCATGGTTGGTTCCTAAATGGGGAAAATGGTTTGCATTCTGGCTCGGACCATTTATTTATATGGAACTGCCCCACAGGTGGCCATCTTGAAAATCTTATTAATTGTTACTCCTTTTTTTCCCTGATTGGCCGTGGTTCATATCAAGAAGAGGTTTAGCCTGGAAAGACTTTTCTATGATGTCTAATTGGTCATTATAATTTAAAAATGGTTGCCACGATCTGACATCCAATTATGACCGCCATGGGTGGCCATCTTGAAAATCTTTTTTATCACTACTTCTTTTCTTCCTTCTACGTGGGCTGGTCCATATTAACAATTGGGGTTTTCACCTGTCTGGAAAAAGACTTTTATGATTGTCTTAGTTTGTGTCCAAATCATGAAATATGGTGATGATGTCCTTGAAGGATCTAATATGACGGCCACAGTAGCCATCAATCTTGAAAATCTTGTGTATCAACTTTTCCTCCTGAATTGGGATTGTTTATATTGAAGAGATGCAGTTTTCCAGCCTCTAAAAATAATTCTAAATGATATCTAGCTGGTCCCTTAAAAAATAAAATTGGAGTGGGGTGCTGATCTGATATCCAATATGGGCTACCATAGGTGGTCATCATACAAATATGTTTTTATGTTTTGTTTATCAACTAACTTCTACTCAGATACCAAAAAAATCATATATTGCCTTTGGGATTTGACCAGAAGAACTTCTTATGATTGTGTCCTTTTGGCTCTTAAAATGATAATTGTACCAAAACTGACGTCTCCAATATGGCCATCCCACAAGCCAGCCCACAGTCTTGGGTGGAAAAATCTTGTTATTATTTGCTTTCTCCTAATGAATGGGCAAAATCGTTAAAAAAAATTGATCTTGATAGTCAATGTTTATTCTCAACTCCCTTCCTCCTAAATGGCATGGCTATATCAACATTGCGGGTTTTTCAATCAACCAGTATACTTGTTATGATACCCTTGTTAGTTGGTCTCGTAACGTAATCTAAAAAATCATAGCCAGTCCATAGATTCAATAATGGCTGCCACTAATTGACTCTTAAAAATTCTTGACAACTTCTTCCTCTAAATGGGGTCTAATGAATCCTTATAACATAGGGTTTTCCCCTCCAACTCCTAAATTCGAAAATGGTGCCAGTCAATACATCCAGTTGGGCCTGTCTCACAAAACTGGCCTAAAGAAGCGCATCCGATACACCCTTGACCCCTCCCTATGGAACATTCTCAAAAGTTCTTGAAGCAATGGCACAATGTGCGGTCCAACAGTCTCATCAAGCAATCCTCATTTTCAAAGCTCCACCTTTTACCCAACATTCTCACTAGGCAAAGGCAGTCAGATGAGTCCAAGGGATAGGAAGAAAGAAAGTCTCTTCTCGGACTTCCTCACCGTTTTCCTCAAGTAGAGATGTGGTTTTTAACCCTAGGTGGTGTTGCACCATCTTCCCGTTGCAGTGTCTTCCTGACTTCCTAAGCATCCCAGAAGGTTCTCATATAGCCACTTTATTTTTCAGTGGTTTGGTTGGGGACGTCGTGGATCGATGTTGTGGGTCCTCTCTTTGTTCCACTTTAAAAGGATGGATACCAGCTTCATTTTTGAAAACATCCTCCCCTATCAATGGAATCCCCATTGTTCCTTTCCCACAGTCCAAACTGAGAAGAGAAGAGGGTATACACACTACTTATGAGGGGAATGAGCCGCAAGTTGTGAGTAGGTGGGAAGAGGGAGAAGAAAACGATACAAAACCTCTGGGTATTCTTTTTTCCCGGATATCTTTTCTGCTGATGAAGAAATAGGTGGAAATAAAAAAACTTTTGACATTGTGGTAATTCAAACCATGTGCACCTTTTTTTTGTAAACAGAATTTTCTTCATGGAAAAAGAATACCTCAAGATGAGGCGACTAACACCTCAAATCAGGAACACCATAATGCCCTGTGATTGGTATGGGTTCTACATCAATCTTTAGGAATCATATTACCCTTCACATCTTCCATCCTTTTTTCCCTCCCACACAGAAAATACATTCTAGTATTTTGTCCATGACCAGGGGGTATTTCAATGGGCCCTAGCCCTCTACCAATTTTGGCCTCCGCCTACCGCTCAGCCCCAGACTCTTTTAACCAGGGATTTAATGGGGCTAATAATATGGTCATTAGGGAACCGCCCAATATCTGTCCAATATTTCAAATAACTTTGTTGAATGCACAACATCTTCGAAGGATTCTTTTCTGCTGATGACTTTGACCTCTCTCTTCCAATTTCTGGCCTGCAATTACTATCTGGAGGGGATGGGAGGGTGGGGGAATAATAGTTAGCCTGGAATATTTTTTACGTTTATTTCTTAAAATTAGTTTCCCACCTCCCCCCCGCCCCCGCCCCCCCACGATCCCCCGAAAAAATATAAAAATTAAAAAAATAAAAATGATACATTATAATTAGCATACTTCCAGTTTTCCCCCCCATCTTACAAAAAACAAGAAAAAACAACCATTTGATTATGGTAAGTTCTGAATGATACAACCTGGTGCAGGAAAGTTTTAGATATTAAGTTAAATCATAATCCATATCTTGAGATTAGTATGCTGCATTCCCATTTTGTAAATATACATAATTGTTTTTTTTTAATGCAATTATTGTAAAAAAAGAATGTTGTCATTTTCTGTCACTTTGCTAAGGATAATGTGAAATTTTGGTATGGGGGCCCTGCATCCATTCTGTAAAGCAAAATGTTTGTTCTGACAAGATTTGGTATTTTTATAGACTTTTTTTTACCTTATCAGATTTGCCCATACATGTTCCTTAGCCAAACAATGTATACGTTTCTTATTTTTTTCGTTCTTCCTTTTGAAAACAATGCCGATAGAAAACCAATTTTTCTTTTTTAAAATCTGTGGCAGATCATGCAGGTTTTAATAGCAAAATCCTAAAATTCTTTTCTTTAGGCTGGGAAATTAGAAAGTAATTTGGTGGGCTTAAGGATTGATGATGTCTGTCCCATCTTGGCCTTCACCAGTTTTTTTGTACAGGTTTGCATTTTAGTTTCAGTTGGTTGGATACCTCTTGCCCATGAATTCAATTGTAATTTGGTATTGGAAGTGCAACATGAGGAGTACTACACCCATCAGTGAAAAGTAGGTCACAGCCCAGTGATTTGCATTAATGTTTGCAGTCAGCTCGAGTTCTCAGGCACTTTCACTTGCAGAGTCATGAAACTTGTATAGACTCGTATATATATATAAATATATATATAGTTGCTCAGCCTTACCATTATCAACTGGTCGCAAGCTAAATTACTATCAACTTATCAGCCGAACCATCAACTTTTCCAAAACTAACATTTCTGGTCATATTGTTGCATTGACTTAGCCCTTGTTCATTAAATTTGGAACCAGCTACATTAAAAGATAATGAGAAGGCTGAGTACTAGGCTCATTAGTGCAAGTAGATCGAAGTGAACTGCAAAGTAGATTTCTTCAATTTGTGCAAACCTTTGTTAAACTGTTTCTAATACATTTTTACATTTAGAGTCATAAAACTAGGTATTACAGATGTATCATCCAGAGATGCCAACTATTCAAGATTTTAATGGAATTATTACAAAATTTAAGTGAAAATTCAACTTTATCTGAATTATATGAATGAAATTCCAGAAAATTGTATGGAATACAATTTTTAAACATGAATTTTCTATATGGAAATGGGTTAAGGTAGGAGAAAAAGTACTTTTAGTTATCACTACTCCCCTTGAAGAGAAAGTAATACTGACATGGGGTTTACACCAGAAAAATTCTTATGATGTCTAGTTAGTCCGAAATGAAAATGATGCCAATTGGACATCCAATATGGTCACCACAGAGGCCAGCTTGAAATCTTGTTATCGCTACACCACTTGTATGGATTGTCGTATCAGCATGGGGTTTTCACTGAAAGACCTACGATGTCTAGTTGGTCCTAAGTGAAAATTGTGCCAATCTGACATGCAATATAGTCACCATGGCAGCCATGTTGAACATTATTTTTATTGCTGTGCCTCTTGAACGGAAGGTCGTATCACCTGATGTGCTGAAGCCAGATAAACAATGGGAATCATTTAAATATCAGGCATAACAACAAAGGCGCTGGGTAACAAAAACATAATCACACATCATTCATAATCGGTAAATAATAAAGGCTTAACAAAGACGCCATGTAACAAAGGCATGAAGTTCACACCTCATTCCTAATCGTACTTTAGAATCATGGGTTGCTGATTCAATGCAATTAAAGCATGAAAAGAAATGTTTCTGTTTTTGTACTCTTTTGGCTGAATAATTTATAAATATCCTTTAGCTATCATTTTATTACCTGTATGTTGACTAATTAAGTGCAGTTTGAAAGTAAATCTTTCTTGTGTTCATTTTGAGTTGTGACTGTTATGAAAACAGCTGAAAATTTGCCAGTCAGAAAAAGAAAAAAAATGTCTCTTTAGACACAAAGCGACAAAATAAAAAATATAAGGAATAGGAGTCAAAGTACAAATGTGCTAAAATCCAAAGATACCTAGCAAAGCATTGACAAAAATAAAAATGAGAGTGAAATATATGTACTGTCTGCAATCAATATGATTTACCCCTGCATGGCATGATGTTTTCACAGATTGCGTTTTAAAACTGTTTTGTTAAGGCAGGGTTTAGTGAGTAAACATGTGATTACCAGTGATAGCAATGGTAATGATGTTCCCCTCACTATGGTGCATGATGCCTAATTTGGTCTACTAATGTGGATGGTTGACTTCTTGAATTATGTTAATTCTGATGGTGACAATGTCACACCTTGATACCAACAATTAAAATGTAATTTTGTTGTACAATGGGATTATGTTTCTGAAAGTAGTGATTGCCAGAAAGCAACCAAGTAATTGAACAAAGATATTCACATGAAAGGTGATTTTTATGATTCACCGGCTGATACATGTACGTATATGCTGACACCTTCATCGGATGGTAGAACTTGCTGGGTTTACTCATTTTTTTTCTCATGTTAGATGTATTTATATAAATGTAGTTGTTTAAAAATTGTATTACCATTACATACGACTTCTGAGAGTAATTATACCAGTATAAATTGTTTACTACATGCATGTCATTGACAGGAAAAGTACATAAACATTTTGAAAGAAAGAAAACAAACAATGAATTTTGGATATAACATTTCTCAGTTATAACATTCTAAAAATCCCAGGTCCCATGTGAAACGAAACAATCTTTACTGTATATTAACCCATTTGAAAAGTCGGATACTGTACCTGGTTTTATTTCATAAGTGTCTTTGCCTTGTATTGTAAACAAAACTACAGTGGAGTAGAGAGGATAGAGTATTCTGCAAAATTATTGTTTGTTAAAGTAGTCTTTAAATGGAAAACTTTATTGCATTGTGAATGACAAAAATAAAAAACAAAAATCTATTGAATTATATATTTTGCAGTCAAAATTGTATGATATTACTAAACATTTATATTTAGTTTTTTGCCTTACTTGGCTATGTATAAAGTGTACAGAATTTGTCATAATTTACACCAGAGCTTGCAAACCTGGGAAGAAATTGTCTATTTTGTAAGTGTAAGATTTGTAATGGTTTGCCACTTAAACACTTTAATTTTCAGGGTGTAAGTACTTTTCACTTTAATCTCAATGTGTCCTTATTGTTTTAGGTTTGTACCTTTTTAATTCCTATGTAAAAATGTAACAATTTTATTTAATATTTGTCTTCCCTACCAACTATTTTTACTTGTGCTAGCTACTTGCACTTGGAATTGTCGTCCTTAATGATGCATTTGATACTGATTTAATTCATGAATTATTATGCTATTTCTCCTGACCAGAAAAGTTCTGTCGATATGGGATTTTCGCCAGAAGTTTTTCTCAGGGCTGTTCCACTTAAACATGCATGGTACCACAGGGAGGGCAGTTTGTTAAATATATATCCCTGGGTAATCTGATTACTCAAAGAGTTCATACTACAATGATACATATTCTAAATTGCATTTATGGATGACTGCTCCATGTTAAAAGTGCTTTCCCTGGGTCCCAATTTTGTTTTACGGGAACATCCCTTCTGAACATCTAGTTGGGTCCCTAAATGAAAATGGTCCCGCTCGGACATCCAATATGGTCACCACAGCAGACATTCTTGAAAAATAGTATCACTGTTTCCCTCCTGAATGGATGGTCATATCAACATGCAGTTTTTACTTAAAGACTTTGTATGATGTCTAGATGGTCCTAAATAAACATGATGTCGCCTGGGACATCTAATATGTCCACCACAATATGACCATCTTGAAAGTCTTTTTGTTGCTTACTCCACCTGAAAGACTTTTATAACGGAAAGTCATATCAGCAACTTATTTTTACCAAAACACTTCTTATGGTTTGTAGTTGATGTTAAATAAAAATTATGCCAATTTGATATCCAATATGGCCACTAGAAAGGCCAGTTTGAAAATCTTATTGCTACCTCCTCCTAGATGGAAAGTAATGTCAACATTGGCTTTTCACCAGAAGACTTCTTATGATGTCTAGCTTTTTCTGAATGAAAATGGTGCCAATTCTAACATCTAGTATGGCCACTATGACATCCATCTTGAAAATCTTGTTGCTACTCCTAATAAATAGAAAGTCGCATTAAATGGGGTTTTCACCAAATATTTTATTATGATATCTAGTTCGTCCTGAATGAAAATGGTGCTGATCTGATCTCAAATGTGGACACCAAGGCAGCCATTCAATTATGGCTGCCACAATGAACATTTTGAAAATCTTGTCACCAATTCTTCTGAAAAGATGGTCCAATTGGTATGGACTTTTCACAGGAAAGGGTTCTAATCATGACCAGTTCACTCTTAAATAAAAAATGGTGTTGATCTTACATCCAATATGACTGCTACATGGTGTTATCTTGAAATCCTGGGAAAATTCTTTTAAGACAGTACAGCAACAGTCCCTTCGATGATCTTTGCTTCTCTCTTTGTCCTAATAGAGCTTATTAGTAAAAGGCTGAGACCTTTTCACTCCCACCTATGAAAATATGGAGGCCTATTTCGGAGCATATGGTCATAAATTGGACAAGATCATACTCTACTAAACTGATATTGGAATTTGTAATTTATTTTAGCTCTGCTGGTCATAGACAAGAAGAACTTAATGGTCTGGTCGGTTGTCCATCTTCCTGTTGTTCATCCACTGTTAGCACAAGTTTATTTATCGCTACTCGCAAAGCTACAATGAGAATTGTCATGAGTGTTAACACATACATTCATTCCAAGGTCTAGTTGGTGCCAATTGTATGGCCACCACTCACAGGATGGTCATATCAACATAGGGTTTTCACTTTGGTTGGTCATAAATGAAAATGCTGCTGATACTGACAAAATCTTTTTTATGACTGCTGTTCCAGAACAGAAAGGTCATATTGACATGGGGCCGTATCCAATATTATTCTAATGATATCTAGTTGGTCCTAAATGAAAATGGTGCCAGTTTAACATTCATATGGCCACAGTGACCATCATGAAAATTTTATTATTGCTATGCCTCTGGATGGATGGTCATATTGTCATAGGGTTTTCAACAGACTTATTATGATTGTCAGTTTGTTGGTCCTAGATGAAAATGGTGCCAATTTGAATCCATATGGTCACTATGGCAGCCATCTGAAAATCTTGTTATCGTTACTCCTTCTGAACAGAAAGTCATATCCCACGGGGAGTGTTTCATCAGAAGTTTTCTTATAATGACCTAGTTGGTCCTAAATGAAAGGTGTGCCAATCGACATCCAATGTGGCCACCATCTTGAAAAGTTATTATTGCTATTTCTAGATGGATAGTCATATTGACATATGATTTTCACCCAAGAGATTTCTTATTATGTTTGTTTATTATAATTGAAAATGGTGCTTATGGGACATCAAGGTGTAGCTGTTATGTCATCCATCTTGGAAATCTTGTTATCAATGTTTCTCCTATCAACTGGGGGGTTGTGCACCAGATGACTTCTGATGAAGTATAGCTGGTCCTAAATGATAATGGTTGGTTGATCTTACTTCCAATATGACCTCCATTGTAGCCATCTTGAATTTTGTTTTTATCATACTCCTGAATGATGGGTCATAATGACATGGGGTTTTCACCAAAAAGGCATCTAGTGGTCGTAAATGAAGATGTTCCAAATCTGACATCCATAATGGCCACCATAGCAGTCATCGAAAAAATCTTGTTATTGTTACTCCTTCTAAATGGAAAGTCATCTCATCAGAGGTTTTTCACTTGAGACTTCTTATGGTGTCTAGTTGTTCCAAATTAAAATTATGACAATTTGACATTCAATATGGCCATCTAAAAAATCTTGTTATCACTACACCTCTTTAATGGATGGTCATATCAACATGGGGTTTTCACTAAAAGACTTCTTATGATCTCTTGTTGGTGCTAAATGAAAACGATGCCTATCATACAGCCAATATGGCCACTATGATGACCATCTTGAAAATACTTTATCTCTACTCCTGAATGATTGGTATATGAACATAGTGTTTTCACCAAAATACTTCTTATAATGTCTTGTAGGTCCTAGCTAAAACTTGGTTGCAATATTGCATCCAATATGGTCGCCACACTGGTCATATTGAAAATCGTATTTTTTTTTTAAATATTGTTTTTTGCTCCAGAATATACGGGATACTTTCCACACTCCTCAGTTAAGTAAAAGAAACGGTCTTATCTTGGGTTCCTTTAAATTAATTTTGGCCAGTGGAGCGTCATTAAGATCAATTGAACCAATGTGGTAATATTGTACAAAGATACATTCACGTGAACATACAGTTATAGACAGGTATACATTTTTAATAAGATAGATTTTCGTTTCCTTTTTTTTACCTTTACTCAGGTAAATAAAATGTATCCTGTGTTCTTTTGTCTTGCTATTGTCTTTCTTAGTTTAAAGATTTTAAAAGAGAAAATTAAGTTAAACAAGTAGGGAAATATGTACACATATTGAAACTAAGGAAAAATTAAGTGCCAATTTCAAACTATTGAGGGAAATAAAAAAACAATGAACAATATACCTTATGAATTGAAATAGCATGCATCCCATGAACATACAAGTATATCTGAATGTTTTGGGGGGTCCTCTGTTAGTCAACAAAATAAGTGTATCTCCCGATTTTTTTTAGTTCAATTTATGAAATAAAGACACACAAAAAAAACAACAAATATGCGAGTTGAATAATTTAACTATACTATAGGCACAAAAACAACAACACCAACGAGTATCATTATGTTAACACTCCTCAGCTCTTTATTTTAATAAAATGAGAGGTTGTATTTTTATTATTCCCAGGAGTGTATGTGGCCCCCCATATATTGTAATAGTAAATATAACTATTAGGATATATCGATGGAAAAAAAAAATAGGAGATGAAGTCTACAATATATTGAAAAAGAGATAATTTTGAAACTGTAGGTCTGGTACTTTTGTTACGGAGCCTAAACCACTTGAGGTGACCACGAAGCAAGAAATTTGAACACAACTTCTGGTAGATTCTTCACTAGGAAGAACGCAATTTTAATTGACGCAATGCTATAGCCACTTGAGCTGACTAAGTAACAAGAAATTAGAACAGATTTCTTGTTGTAGCTTCGTCTTCCTAGAACCTTTATACACATTATTCTGGTTTTGCGAAGAGAAACAAGTTATTCAACTCGCATTTAATTGTTTGTTTGCCAACTGCATTTATGCACCTTTTTATTTAATTAATTCTTTTGTATTTTGTCATTCAACCTTGCTTCAATTTCGAGACGCCGCTTCAGTTTTTCTCCAAGAAGCCTTCGGTAAAACGGTAGAGAGAAGAACAGCAAATGCGTATTAAGTAGTATCTATGAGCGTGTTCAGAAAACCGTACACGGAACTTAATGTGCTATGCAAAAGAAAATCTTAACAATCTACTGCAACTTATAAACGTTTCTGATATTTGCGTGTAATACATGACACCTAAAGAGGGACACTGTATATAACACACATCAAAGGTATATTTGGGTGATGTTTGTGCTTCGTGTTAACCGTGAAGAAATTGTTTTTGCTCACCTGACTGCAAGGCCAAGTGAGCTTTTCGTATTAATGCATTTTGTCATGCTTTTGGTATTGCCCTTCGTGTGTCATCTGGCGTCCGTTAGCAATTGATATTATTAACTTCTCAAAAACTGGACATCTGTTTCAACCACGACTTGGCACAAAGCATGATGACATAAAGGCCTTTCAAGTTTGTACAAACGAGGCCGATCTGCTATCAATCCTGCCCACCATTACTAACAATAGCAAAAACCTTCAACAACTTCTTCTCAAAACCTGCTTAACAGAATTTGACAAATTATCCGGGCGTAGAGGGCTTCCAGATTTGACAAATTATATCTATCCGTCATGCAAATATGACCACGTTTTGAAAATAATTTTAAATTTTCTTTTTAAAATGATTTCACAAAAATCGCTCAACAGAATTTAGCCATATTTGGCAGAAATCATCTTGACATAGAGGGCTTTTCGGATGATAAAAATGATGCCCGATCCATCATCAACGTGGCTACCATTACTAACAACGTAATAATAATAATAAAAACAGTTACAATTCTTCTTCTGAAAAAGTGCTTCACAGGATATGTCCAAACTTTACAGAAAGTATTCTCTGGTATAAAAGGGCTTTCAAAATTTCTACAAATGATGTCAGTCCCACCATCATATATGACCACTATTACTAAAATAAAAAGAACCGAAAAACGTGAAACGATTTCTCAGAAACTACTTAGCAGAATTTGACCAAATCTGACATAAGCACTTTGGTATTAAGGTCTTTCAGATTTGTACAAATGATGTTGTCTTGCCTTCAAATACGGCTGCCATTACTAGAAAATGGAGAATCCTTTATACGACTTGTTAAATTCCACTCAACAGAATTTGAGCACTTTTGACAGAAAACGTTCTGGCACGAAGGGCTTTTAAGTTCATTCAAATTATACCAATCTACCATAAAATAAGACTGCTGTTAGCTAAAACTAAAACAACTTGTAGTACCTTCGTTCAAGATAAATTTGACAGAAAGTGTCCTACCTTGAAAGTATTTTAGATTTATACAATGATGTCTTTCCCAACCATCAAATATGGCTAATGTTCTAAATGTAGAAAAACGTTTACACAACTTTATCTGAGAAAAAAAAAAATACTGAACAGAATTTTGACCAACTTTTACAATAAGCGTTCCGGCATATGAGCCTTTTTAATATTGGACATTTAATGTTCATGTGCAATAAAATATGGATGAAGATACAAAAACAATAGAAACCTCGCAAGAATTGTTTTCATAACATATTCAATCAACAAAATTGGAAAAAAGTTCAACCGAAATTATTATGCATACCCTAATATATTGGCCAACTGTTCTTGTTCTTAACTATTAAACGTATGCCATCTAGATTAGTAATCTCTGGCTCACTTGGGCTTCTTGTTTTTTATATTGGATAACCTGTTTTCATTATAATGTACACAGTACATTTTTGAAATTTTTTGTTCTTTTTATTTGAGATATCATCAGCATATTAGCTACAAAAGTTGATGGACCTTGTAATCAAATTAAACTTTATTGGCTTCTATTTATGTACGAGTACATGGCATATATTTGTGTACATTTTTCAAATAAATGATGCAAGTTTCCTCACATTTTGCACTGTTACCTTTTTGCAGTGGATACATACTCGTTATCAATAAAAGAAAATCGTCTCCCTTTCACTCTCAGTGTACTTGAAAACAGCGATGGTTTCATCAAAGCAATAAATTTGTGCACATTTTAAGATATTTGTTTGTCATAATTTCTAGTCACATCTCCACATCTTATACCTTATTATCTGTAAGTTTTAATAGATAAGTCTGATTTGAAACCAAAAAGATGGCGAATTCATATCAAGGTTTCTTTTACACACTGTATGAGAAATCAACAATTTTTTTTTTTTCGGGGAGGAGATTTTTGTTTTCTTGCGAGGCATTAAACCGGGACAGAATATTGTAAGTAGAAGCAAACTAAAATTAAAAATAAAATTAAACACACACACACACACACACACACACACACACACACACACACACACACACAAATGCAAGCCCACAAGGAAACGGAATCCACCCACCCATCAACTTCTCATGTCCATAAAATAGAGGCAATAGATCCCTGTAAATGTTAAGTTACTTTAAGTTGCTTACAAATAAGTGGCAGGTGAAATATATGCCAGACCATGTTAAAGAATCCAATTTCAATATCATACACATTCACCGTTACTTAAATTAGTTATCAACCCTGTTACGTGGTCATCGAGACGCAGCTCATCAGGTAACTATTACTTACAATGAACCCTGCTGTAGATGGGTCACGTAGTATATTGGTAGAAAATACGTCAGCGTTTGGCTTGGCGCAGATATTTTCTGAACACATCAGGAAGAAAATATCGAAGGTAAGATGGTTATTTGTAATCGATAATAATGCCACTCAACTTCAGCCAACATATAAAAAGCTAAATGTGACCTTTTGATATGTATACATTTGCAGGTACTATATAAAACGCCTGTACTAAAAGATCGTAAAGAAGTGCCGCGGAAATACACGGAAATGCACTTTTGCACAGAAGACTGATTTATTTATAGTACAATGCGATTCATAGATTTAAAGTCTTTGATGCTGCATGTGACTTGCCTGCATTTCCTTCACCCAGATTTATGGTGATCTTTTCTATAATTTTTATTGCGTTATCGCCTTGCGATTATCTGTACCTTTATGGCCCGAGAAATGTTTGCGCTCTCATACATCTAATGGTCAAAACTGATACGTCTTCTGAGCATACAGTCTGAAAATAGTTGTGACTTAACGGCATGCAACATAAACCTGTACACATGCTGACCCATAGTAAGTATGAGTTTGGCAGGCCTGCAGGCTGCAGCTAAAATTTTTATGAACTTGCACATTGCGTGCACGAACTGTTATCTAAAATTTTTATGAACTGGCACATTGCGTGCACGAACTGTTATAGCACGAGCAGTTTCACCTGCTGTTTGACCTTTCAGTAAACTATACATTAGGCGCAGTCCATCTGCCGTTAGGTATAACCTGATACGTGCCTCGCATGCCTGGTCAGGACGAATTAACTCGTGCGCATCCAGGATGCACACTGCAAGGGTCGTACCTTTTGTAGAGAAGACTAAGACCAAACAAAATATGGTAACAAAAGATCGAACACGTTTGGTTTTGTTTTGTTTGGTGCTTTACGGCACAGCAACGCAAGTAAGTTATTAAGTGTCGACGCAATTTGAGTAAAGTGCCTTGCCTTACCACGGTAGCTGACCCAGGCTGGTCCGTGGGTAGGATTCGAACCCGCACCCTTTCGGTCAGGCATGCTAATCACAGTCACAGCGGCTCCCAAAACTTATCAAGTCACACATACATGCTCTTTTGTTTGAGACAAGTCTTCAAGGACCTTACTGAGCTTTGAAACAATATTCAGACCGGACGTCCTCAGAAGGTTTGAGCGGTATAAGTGTATTGTATTATCAGATCCTTTAGTGTAGATGATCAAATTACTAAATTTCAAAATCCGGTATAAGTGTATTGTATTATCAGATCCTTTAGTGTAGATGATCAAATTACTAAATTTCAAAATCCGGTATAAGTGTATTGTATTATCAGATCCTTTAGTGTAGACGATCAAATTACTAAATTTCAAAATCCGGTATAAGTGTATTGTATTATCAGATCCTTTAGTGTAGATGATCAAATTACTAAATTTCAAAATCCGGTATAAGTGTATTGTATTATCAGATCCTTTAGTGTAGATGATCAAATTACTAAATTTCAAAATCCGGTATAAGTGTATTGTATTATCAGATCCTTTAGTGTAGATGATCAAATTACTAAATTTCAAAATCCTGTATAAGTGTATTGTATTATCAGATCCTTTAGTGTAGATGATCAAATTACTAAATTTCAAAATCCGGTATAAGTGTACTGTATTATCAGATCCTTTAGTGTAGATGATCAAATTACTAAATTTCAAAATCCGGTATAAGTGTATTGTATTATCAGATCCTTTAGTGTAGATGATCAAATTACTAAATTTCAAAATCCTGTATAAGTGTATTGTATTATCAGATCCTTTAGTGTAGATGATCAAATTACTAAATTTCAAAATCCTGTAAGAAGTTGAGAACTTTGACTCAGAGATAATTAAAACTTTACCTGGCCTTGACCTTAATCAAACACCATTGTAAATGGGTTTCTTTGATTTACAAATCATATTGTATTTTGAAAAAAAGAAAATATCTTCACGGCTATGTCCACCAACGCAAAGAATCAGAGGAAAATAAATAAATAAATAAATAAATAGTGTATTAACATGCGTTAATGCTCAAGTTTTCTTTATTAACTGACTTACTGCTTTATGTAAGAGAGATACTTTTGTTAAGTCAAAGTACCATACCACTCAAAATCAGACCGATGTGGAATTTCAAAGAAATATAGAAATGGTATGAAGGATCATTATAAGAATATAAGAAATTATTGGAAATAACCTCATTGTCTGTAATTTGTAATAATCTGCCATAGTCCAGTTAAGTATTTTGCTAATTGACACACTCGGTCAACATATGTTTCCTATACAATAGTCCAACGTTAAAAATACGACCAAAGTATACGGAGCGGGGGTTGGGAGGGGGGAGTATATGTGCTACAAAATCCTTAATTGGACCTGGTCTGAAGTGCTACTATAAAAACAATACAGTGGGTGATGGGGGGGGGGGGGGATAAGTTGAAGTGAACCTTGTAACATTGTAGTTTTTCTTCACACCACAGTATGTGATGATAAAAATCAATTAGATCTAAACTCCACCCCCACTCGCACCGAATCCACATCCCACCACACGCATTCCAACCGGAACAGACGAAAATTGCAAATTCACCAGAATCAATTTGTTCGGCCACACATAAGATACCTGGACAAAAAAAAAATGAAATTTTATTCAAAGTTTGCCCTGAGATCTAGGTAATCAATGACAGAAATCATACCCATCAGATATCAGATATGGTTACTAGGGAAGCCATTTTGAAAACTTTGTTGTCTCTAATTATCCTGAATCGATGGTGGCATCGACTTCTTTTTCTTTAAAACAGTTGGTATTAGCGATATTTATGTATGGATTGTTCCTTCACTCATTAATCTTTATTTCCTCCTTTAGGAGATTTTTTCACAAAGAAAATACTTAGGAATATGACAAAAATAATTACAGGACATCATAGTAGCATGTATACAAATATACACAGCAGTTACACGCACAAACACAAACACACTCACACAAAACAAACAAAAGGTGTTTTACTGTAGACGTATGACTGTGGAGGATGTTCTTTTCAGCATAATCAGATGGTTTCACTCATTTCGGCAATCGCTTTGAGGCAATATGGCCATCAGCTTGTGGCCCTTTATGCAAATCCTCAAGGACAAGAAAACTGAATCAATTCATTTTTGTATGCATGCATATTAAACTGAAGTTATTAGTATCAATAAAGATTAAATATATTACATATACATGGCCAAATTGTTGTTCTTATTATTACTACTCTTGTCTAAATGGAGAGTCATATATTCATGGTTGTTTGGCTAATACAATTTTCACAAAATACAGTCAATGAAATTATGACTATCTGATTTCCTGCAACGCCGCCTGCTTTACTATTTAAGCTTTCAACTTTATGATCTTTCTATCTTTACTCCTTTTGAAGGAAACGTCGAATCGGCATAGTGTGAGTTGATACTGATCGACATTTTTGTATGTCTTAAAGCGTATTTGGTAAAATTCAACCATTATAACCATACCATAATAGCTTGCAAACACCACATTCTAAGAAATTTAGTATAATTCTATTTAAAAAAAAAAAGTACTCTGTGCATATTAGCAATATTGCCAATGGAAGTACACGGCTCTCTTTGTTCATGAATATTTTGTTTGAAAGAGCTTGTAAAAATGTTTTGTTCAATAAAACTAACTTGTTTCTTTACGAATGGTTTGGACCAGACTTTATATTAATACATAGGTACCGTAGACGGCACAGTTCATATGAATGTTGAGCGCCAAACTTTATGGTTCTGACTCAAGAAATATATTGATCGATCCCTCTGTCTGTCTGTCTGTCTCTCTTGGATAATGTACCAAGCTTTGTTGAAACTGCTATAATAAAATTTAATGCAAAGACAAATAGTAATTTTATTAACAGTGACCTTGATCTTGAAGCACCTCATGCAAAATTATTAGAGTTTTCATGGGAAGGAAAATATAAAAGTTATAGACTATAATCATTATAGTTTCTATATTATTTTCAGGTTATCCTCTGAACATATTCTAGTCTTAATTTAACGTCTTTTCTGACAAACTAAGTCATTTTTCTATTTACCTCCCTGGTATAGCTCATGAATGTACCAACATGATGCACGGAGTCGGACAACTGATGGTCAGTTAATGAGCGGTCCTCATTATGCATAGTTCAGGAACATTTGAGAGTCCACGAACAGTGTCTTAAATTCCTATAATGTATAGGCAGGACTTCTAGAGAGGTCTGAGATTTATTAAAATAAGCAAAAGGAGAAATAAGTGCCAACAGTATGTTTGAGTGAGTCGCGTACTAATAGGGGGGCGGTTGCCCCGGGCGCCAGAGGTCTTGGGGCGCCAAAACAGTTGATAAAGATTAGGGCTTCGTATTCTGTCCCTTTGGACCATCATCGTCGCCCCGGGCGCCATTTACCCTTAGTACACCACTGTGAGTGAATGAATAAATGAAATTTTTCAATGACCCCCACCCCCACTGTCATGGACTTATCAATCACTAATGTTTCGAGAAACACACTCACCCTATCCTTTCTAGGCGGCATCCCTTATAGATAAATAATGAACTGAGATGTTGTATTTAACATTATCTTAATTTGAGCATTTTGCTGTTTGTCAATAAACTGTGAGGTGTTTTAAATCTAAGAAGTTATAACAAAAACAATAATAAAAGGAAAGAAGAAACACACTTCTCTTGCATACCCGCAAATCTAAACTAAATGAACAATCGAATGTTTCAGTTTTCTAGTATTTCCTTGCAGTTTCGATATCGTTGAAAACTTTTGTGTATGCGTGATTCCCGAAAGGGCTGCGAGCAGTACACAAACTGACAGTATTAAAATTCAAAGTTAGGCTTGTGATTATGGTACAATTTTCAAACAGCGAACAATGTCAGCTGTTGACCGTTTATGTTCTGCTGTGTTTTGTGTATATTTTGCACAGAAAATATTGGGGCCTGGGGTGGCCGTGCGGTCTAAGGCATCTCAACTCTGTCCACGTGGATTCGAGTTTCACCTCGGCCAGCGTGGGTGAGTGAGAGAGTTTGCCAGTAGCTTCCTGTGGGTCTGTGGTAAATCCCAGGTTCATCTTCCACCAAATATACTGGCCGCCATGTATAGCCTATGATGTGTTGAACAATGATGTTAAACCCGCAAAAGCAAAGAACAGAAAATATAAATAGTAACATAATTATCTTTCTAACTCAAGGTAAAATAAAGCACATAAAGGAAAATAATTGAAGAGAAAGAAAAAATAAAATGTACCGATTGGGATTTGAACGTGGATACTCTTGCGTCATAGACAACCATGCTAACCACTAGACTACGAAATGCTGGGTTAAATTTCATATTCATAATAGATCAGTTGATGACAGCAAAGAAAATATTTTCACATTTCACTGCAGCGAGTTATCGAAATAATTTTTGTTGAAAATTCCACTAATTCACGGACTAGCATAAAAAAATCTTATAACATGTAAAATACATGTAGAATGAATGTTATATACAGTTTTCAAAAATAATAATAGAAAAAAAAAACACGTCCACACTGGTAATAAAACCACCCCGCTATAGCGATATTATGAAAGTTTTTTTTTCTCACTTATTATGAAAAGATTCTCGACCACTTATTATGAAAGGAAAAGTTCCATCACTTATTATGAAAGATTTTGCATTGCCACCACTTCACTACTTATTTGGAAAGGATTTTGGTCGTCCAGCAAGATGTCTTTGCGGCCTCCCTTGCGGAGGTGTCACTCCTTGCGATGTTTGTTGGTTACATCGCTGGGGTGCGAGAGGGGTACCGGGTTCGAATTGCAAAGGGGGCTGCAAGCACAAACAATACTTCAGATGAAAGAGACGTAGCAACTATTTTCTCAAGACGCGCAGCGCCTTATATCCAGTTCTTGGTCAAGGAATGCGCACTCTTTCTATATAAGGTTATGAGTTCAGGGCTCGGGGTCTCGGACCACGAGATTTCCACGAGACTCTCATACAACGCATTCCCCTTTCCAAAAATGGCTATAGGTTAGCTGAACTACGCTCCTCAAACGAAGGTTGTTGAGCTGGTCAGGTGAAGGTGTTGAATTACGTAGACGTAAAAGAATTTTTGCTACCATCAGCATTTTGCCTTTACAATATCCCACCTGTGTATTGTCAGAAAAATCTCACTTCTACCGTATAGTATCAATGCTTTACACTTTTGTACTATAATGTTTTAGAAAACTCAAGCGCTAAAAATTCTGTTTTATTAAAAATTATAAACATTTGAATTATAAAAGAAAACTTACTCTTTATAAAAATTCCTTAAAAATTCATCGATTAAAAAATTATAAAATTTGAATTATAAAAATTTGAGTTATAAAAATTTCTTGAGAATTCTATCATAACAATACCCTCCTGGTCATTTGAGCCGAGTCCTCGAGGCTCGATAAAAGAACAAGAAGTTAATATAAAAGACATAAGACTGCTGGAAAGTATAAAAATACCAAAAATTACAATAAGTGCATGACATGTTTTATATATTAAATATCTAGGCCTGTTAGATGATTGTCATCATAACTAGGCGGTACTACGAGGTTCTACTATTATTATTATGCATGCGTTGCTTTTTTTTTTTTTTCTTTTTTTTTTTATGTGATTTTACTCTTTTTTTTTTTTTCTTTTTTTTTTTATAACATCAGCGGAACATTTTTAAGAGTAAATATTGTTATTGTTTTAATGCTACGCATTGTGGGAAAAAGAATCCTCATTCCTATGGATATTACGAGTAAGCCGGTATTGGGTGTTTGCTCCCATTACATCCAACAAACAGCTGAAATAGGTGCAGACAGTGAGAACAAAACAATGTTTACAAGGAGAATGGCATCAGAATTTAGATAGTAATCAAAAGTAAAGGAAGGAAAAATTTATTTCTGTGCTAATAGTTCCCTAGTGACCATGAAGTTAATCCACATCGCTTACAAGCAAACTTCGACATGCGCGTGTATGAGATAGTAATTGCATTTAGATGAAGCCGAGAGTGAAGATACCGTGAAAATGAAATAGTCAAGTGATTTAGCTGAGATAATCGTAGAACCATTTCGGTGCGGTTGAGTGTAACCGTGCACTGGACGTGTATTGCTGAGGCTACCCAAGACGTGTGGAAGAAAGCGTATCGCCATGGCCGTTTCAAACAAATATGATTTAGAAGTATGTATATGACGAACAACACAGCAATATCAATTGATACTACTAAACCAGAGAAGGAAGCACCTCTTCTGACTGGTTTGAAGGCATAAGAGCCCTTTTTGGCCGACTGATTCAGTCGCCATTACTAATATGAACACGTGAGAGAAAACCTCACTGACGTCATCAAGCCACATTGGGCTGAAACACAGCATCAGCATCAATATGATTGAGACCGGCCAGGCGGAAATTACACCTCTCCCTACGATGGGTAAATACGGCAGAACTTTGTTATGACTGTTAGTGTGAACAATATATCTACTGCGGTTTAATATTTCAATAAGAACTGTTTGATGCGAAGCTCGGGCTATGGAAAACAAATGAAGGTCACTAGGTTCATTCACCCTCTCTGATCGTATTTTGGTATACATGTATTAGTTATCGTTAGTACGAACCTTAACAAGACTGAAGAAAGTTAATGCAGTAGGTATGTTTACAGAAAAAAACTATTTTAACTAGATAAAAGTCAATTACAGCAGGAAGTAGTTATTTAGGAATATGTTGAAACTGACCTACTAACAAAGTTACGCAAAGGAATAATGTCAGGAATTTGAAAGCTTGTGATATATTTTTGAAAAAAAAGAAATGATATAGCAAAGACATACCTGTGTGCGAGAATGTACCACAGTCAAAAACAGATTTTCACTATGAAACGAACTGTATATATAAAGCGAACAGTAAACAATACACGAATTGTCTGTAATATTGAAAGAGTTCTAACAGTACAATTTAAAGTCATTATCACTGGAAAAGAAACTCTCGCTGAGGGCTATTGTTGACTAGGGCCAGTCGGAATTGTCGCCGTCAGAACCATGGAAACCTCAGGTTGGAGCAGGGATAGACGTATCTAAGTCTGTGTTGAAGGAAGCTCGGGTTCGGGGCTGGGCTAGCTATTGGCACTGTTTGCATTTGAACTGTCTGAGATTTTAGGTGTTACTGCATGAAGAATTCTCACCGGTGCTGTATATATTGTTGCTGGAATCTTCGCACTGATAATAGTGTTGTTTCCACCCGGTCATGTTCCTGGTGCTGATGTTAAAGACTGTCCTTCTTGTGGGCGAAAGATACGAAAGTCACAGAAGAGTTTTTCAGTCAATGAGGAGTGACACCTGACTTCATCCAGCAAGATTATGAAAAGTGTTGTCCAGCAAGATTTTTTTGTGGTTGCTTGTCGTGGCGATGGCGTTGTTACTGGAATTGACGTGGACACGGCTTGGCTGGGCGAAGTGAAATCTGCTGGTCGCAAAAGTTTTGGTGCAAGTCTGTTTCGTAGGTCGTAGTTGTGCGGAGTGACACCGGACTTCATTGTTCTCCACCACTTATTATGAAGGGTTTTTGACATTGTCACCACTTCACTACTTATTACGGAAGGTATTGTTCCATCACTTATTAGGAAGGGTATTTCATCATCGCCACTTATTAGGAAAGTTTTTCTTTGGGCCACATGGATTAAGAAAAGTTTGCCCAGCAAGATTTCTGTGCGGCCTCCCTTGCGGAGGTGTCACTCCTTGCGATGTTTGTTGGTTACATCGCTGGGTTTCTCCACCACTTATTATGAAAGGAAAAGTTCCATCACTTATTATGAAAGATTTTGCATTGCCACCACTTCACTACTTATTTGGAAAGGATTTTGGTCGTCCAGCAAGATGTCTTTGCGGCCTCCCTTGCGGAGGTGTCACTCCTTGCGATGTTTGTTGGTTACATCGCTGGGGTGCGAGAGGGGTACCGGGTTCGAATTGCAAAGGGGGCTGCAAGCACAAACAATACTTCAGATGAAAGAGACGTAGCAACTATTTTCTCAAGACGCGCAGCGCCTTATATCCAGTTCTTGGTCAAGGAATGCGCACTCTTTCTATATAAGGTTATGAGTTCAGGGCTCGGGGTCTCGGACCACGAGACTCTCATACAACGCATTCCCCTTTCCAAAAATGGTTATAGGTTAGCTGAACTACGCTCCTCAAACGAAGGTTGTTGAGCTGGTCAGGTGAAGGTGTTGAATTATGTAGACGTAAAAGAATTTTTGCTACCATCAGCATTTTGCCTTTACAATATCCCACCTGTGTATTGTCAGAAAAATCTCACTCCTACCGTATAGTATCAATGCTTTACACTTTTGTACTGAAATGTTTTAGAAAACTCGAGCGCTAAAAATTCTGTTTTATTAAAAATTATAAACATTTGAATTATAAAAGAAAACTTACTCTTTATAAAAATTCCTTAAAAATTCATCGATTAAAGAATTATAAAATTTGAATTATAAAAATTTGAGTTATAAAAATGTCTTGAGAATTCTATCATAACGGCGATCTAAAATCTTAAGACTAAAGAATCACATTTATCTAAAAGATGAAAACTGTATACAATCAAAATGAAAAACAACTCCGCTATTCCGGATTACGAACAGTGATTCCAGTCCCGATTGATACTTATATTTTAGTCCGCTAATAAAATCGCGCTATTACCGATATCGATCACATAAAACACTACCCAATGGATGCCGACAGTAGAAACCCGATATTTAGGTCACTCTGCTTATGCGACCACTTTCTTTCAGTCCCGCTGCTGGTCGTAATAGCGAATTTTCATTGTATACGATACCATTAGGTGATTACATTTGAGCGACATATATACAGAACCTTTGGGCGACACATACACATAGGTCGCCCAATGGTTGGTTATATGCATGAACGGAAATCGTTAGAACCTTTGGGCGACACATATACATAGGTCGCCCAATGGTTGGTTATATGCATGAACGGAAATCGTTTTACCTTCCGGCGACAGTAAATGGGCGACCAAAAATGTATGTTTGCCATTTATTTTGTTTTACCATTTTTTTATGACTTTTTACATTCCTTTCAATATTCCCTACAGAAATCACTCTATAGGCACAATAATGACTCGTAGATATTCACACATATTCACTGTACAAAGAGGTCGCCGAAAGGTACCAATTTATATGATGTCGCCTAAAGGTCGGATTTGTCATTATATATATATATATGTGTGTGTGTGCGTGTGTATGTATATCAATCAATGGCTCAACATTCTTTTTATACAAGATCTCCGTCCGGTTGTGTTAACTTAAAATTGGAGCCGATTCTCCCTTTCTCTCCCCCCCCCCCCCCCATAGATTAGCATACATGTACAAGAAAAAGAAAGAACAAAGTAAAATATGTGACATAACAAATATGACTGCATTCTTGTCCAGCAGGGGTTTAAATGGTTAAATAAGTACGCGAAATTGGATAAAATGGTAAATGTCTACTCCGGAATCCTTTTGACTACAATTTAACAACATAACCATTATTGTCACGTAATGAATATTGGTACTCCCTGTAAAAATTGGTAACGCTAATTGTGATTATTCTAAGAGAAAAGTACCTGTTAATAAGTTTTACACGAATAAACACACACACACACACACACACACACACATATATATATATATATATATATATATATATATATATATATATATGTTTTACATGAATAAACACTTTAAAAAAATTTAAAAAAAAAATTTAAAAAAAATTGGGTTCTTCGGCATCTTCGGCAGTAGCCCATATGATTTTTTTGTGTCACTTGCTTTAGCAGGGATAACACAGGGATCACTTTGTCCGTCATCGTCACATTTTCACCTGTAACTTAACCTGGTTCATCACTTGAAAAGTACTTGACCTCATGAAACTTTTTCACTCAAAGTGAATATTAGCACATGTCAGATAACTCTTTTGTTTGACAAAGTGATGCCTCTTTCAAAAAAATTTCTAACTGCAACCTAACCTTGTTATATTGACCATGCGCCGGCAGACGACACGTGTTCCCGGGAACACCATCTTTCTAGTTAAAATGGTTTATCAAAATTTCCTTTTCAGTATATTGTGTAATTTGTGTTCATTATTGAGAATATATGACTGTTGATTTTGTTTTTTATTGAGACCTTAACTATTTTTTTGCTTTGGATCTGTTGACACATTCTAATGTTTATACACATCACGAGCCAGCCAGCATTTCTTTAACCTTCGGAAGCTGACGAATTTGCTAATTCCAGATTTCCATGAGCCCGGTTCCAATATCAGAAAATATGGTGTATACGCAATTTCTTGCACATATACGGGAAGCTGGCAGCAAGTATAAACGCATGAGGATTTTGAATCTGAGGTATTATATCAATGGCGACAGCGATTCAGATCAATGAAATAGGGATAAAACGATTTATCCACAAAACCTTGCTTAATATAATATTACAAGTGATATAAAGATTAACATCGATGTGGTTAATAAAAGAATGTGACAACATTTTGCAATGGAATAAAACCTTGGTCTAAGATATAATTACATACTAACTAAACACTTTACAGTGGTAATCCATTATCTTGATACTGTGCAGCAGGTAATTACGTCTTCCCATCTCCAGTTGAGACATTGTTTTTTGTGCTGTCTCTCCGTCACAAATCTCGTCTGGCGAACTCCTACATTTCTCAACGGATTGTGGCGAAAATTGGTGGAAAGTATCAGTATAAAGTGCAGTTGCGCATATCGTAGCGGCCTTCCAGTACAGTGATTTGTGACATGGTTAT
The DNA here is from genome assembly GCA_029931535.1 of Margaritifera margaritifera. NCBI lineage: Eukaryota > Metazoa > Mollusca > Bivalvia > Unionida > Margaritiferidae > Margaritifera > Margaritifera margaritifera. The sequence goes on from JAQPZY010001309.1 coordinate 28,963, forward strand.
GGCCCTCTAATGACTTTGTAATGGCGGACCTTGTCTGGCGAACTCCTACATTTTTCAATGGATTTGGGAGATACTTGCTGGAATGTATCAGTATGAAGTGAAGTTGTGCAGTCGTCGCGGCGTTCCGGTCCATAGACTTTGTAAATATGCAAACACCATGCGTAGTGAAATCTCTATTATCCAACAGTAATAACATATCCAAACAACCAAATACGTTCTTTATTATTCTCCGCCCCCCTCCAAACGTTTCCAACAACATTCCTTCCCATTGCAATGACAGTTGGGAGACATCTGTTTTTGTTTTCAAAAACAACATCTAGTTTTGATTTTTTTGTTGTTGTTGTTTTGACGGTTTTGTTTGGACAGAGCCAAATTAAAAAGTTGGCAAAATAATTATATATATATATATATTTTTCCTTCTGATTATAGTAAATGTACCAAATTTAATTCCCACCGTTGAAACCATTGTAGAAAACTGCCAAATTTGGCCACTGCATAATTAATTTTCAGGGTTCGCACGGTCATCAAGGATCACTGAAAGTCACTGAAAAACGAACACCTCATTTCAAGGTCTTGAAAGTCATTGATTGTTGACCTAGGTCATTGAAAGTCCTTGAATTTGCGAGATTTTGCTTAAAGTTCAAATACGATGGAAAATTTTAGTTTCGAGTCATTTATTTAACGCTGTGCGTGGATTAGAAGTACAGTTTGATGTATCCGTCATCTGCTAGCCGTTCTGCCATTATCAGAATCCATAGGAAGTAATCAGACATTGTTCATAGCGTCCCTGTCACATGATGTAATTAACGCATGCGCACTCTTTCAGTTCACCACGTGTTTCCGCTAAGCAAGGATGGTTCATCAGCAGCAAAGTCTTTTTAACGAGCAATCGTTGCATTATGCCTGGAGAGCGCACATTCAGCAAGACAGACTTCATTAAGTGGCTGAGAAAAGATTCGACCTTGAAATACAGACTGCTTTGCGTAGTGTGCAAGAAAAACATCGATATTGCTGGAATGGGCATTGCTGCCTGAAGTTGGAACTAATGAAAATACACGAGACTGCTCTTTCGATGTCCTCGTTCATATGGTCAGCGCAAACGCCATAATTTAATTCTTCGTCATCGCAGTTGTCTGCATCATAAAAACCAGTTTCAACTTCGTCAGCGGGTTATACAAATTCAACGACTAACAACGGGGGTGCAGTTTCGGCGACAGGTTTCATGCAAAGCAGTGATGTGTTGAAATCTGAAATATTATGGATGTCAGCAGCCTTTTCCAGCCAGCAGACAAGCTGGCAGATGAAGCAGAAGAGAAAGGGACAATCACACTAATGTCTCAGTCCAGTGGTCTCGGAAGAAGTGGAAAAGAAAAAGAAGTGCAAGTGAAAGCAGCTGGTGGAGAAAGTACAGCAACTGAAAAGCCGTGTTTAATATTTGGTTCCAATTACAATGACTTATTATGCATTTCATATTAAGTTGCATTTATAAGGGTTCCCGCGCCCTCCTGATTTTTAAGGAGGTCCTAGAATTCAACTAGAATTTGAAATCAACGAAAATATCCTGGAAACCTCCTTGAAAATTACTTTTTGTCCTAAAATGTCCTGGAATTTGATATTAAAAAGCTAAACTAAAACTTTTTATTAGAGAAAATACGTTTTTTTTACACTGCAACTTTGCAGTGAACGATTTTGCAACGATCGTCATATTACATCGGTAGCCACGGACACATTTTTGCACACGTACGTAATCATTTGTACGCATGCGCAGTCGTTGATTTCCTTCTTCTGCGCAGCACTGGAAGTTTCTTTATTCGCGTAGTTTGAATACCATCTAGTAGATGGTCTACAGTGGCAAAGACTAAATAATCTTTCAACCCAAATTTTTTTATATATATTTTTTAAATGCCAGACAAGAAAACATCATTCAACGATGCGTGGTTAGAAGATGCGCGTTTTCATGGATGGCTTCAGCGAGTAACCTTTTCGAAATTCAAAGCGTTCTGTAGAATATGTTCAAAGTATATCAACATTTCCAACATGGAGAGTCTGCCTTGACATCACATATGAAATCGGAGAAGCACAAGAGAAACACGTATAGAGCGTCAAACAGTGTCTCTGTAGCTTCATTTTTCAAGACATGTGAAGCGACTAAATCTGATAAAAGAAACCCAGCGTTGGCATCTACATCGCCCACATGTGATCAACCTTCATCAAAAAATGGCAGTGAGTAAGAGCCATTATCGCAATCTAGCCAGTCTTTGGCTTCGCTTCCTACGTTTGGTCAAAGTTTGAATCGGCTGCGTGTCACTACTGATGCCACCCTAAAAGCAGAGATTCTTTGTCTCTAAAAGTGGTTTCAGCACATTATTCTTTTAATAGTTTTGCTGTTTCCTGACAGTGAAATCGCTAAGAAAGTGAGCTGCGGTTCGGATAAGATGTCGTGTATATGCACATTTGGCCTGGGTCCACACTTTCATGATCTGTTGAAAAAAAGAATAATTCAGACGGATTTGTAAACATGGGATGGAGACAAAGTAAGAAATGTTACTTTTCAATATTAACTGGTAAACCTAGTAATACTCTGTTGAGCACTAATAATTAATGATGGAATTGAGAATGAAAGGCATTTAAATATTTAAAGTTGATAAATATTTTAATTATTTTTAGGATATTTGAAATCACTACCATGTGATACGAACTCCGGCAAAGTTTCCCTCCTAAGTATAGACTAATAGTGCATTTCATTTCCGGAAGCTCCGGTTTCGAATAACTTTGATGTGTATACATTTCGAAATGATACAGACATTTGATGCTGACGGATGAAATAAAAGCTTATCCTTGCCAGAATTGATACATTTTTAAAGTTTAATTTTTTTTCAGACTATTTGTTATTATTATTATTATTATTGAAACAACCTTCTATATTCTGTTTAGGTTATCACAAGATACTTCGGTTAATCGTTTCTTGGACATGCTACTGCACAGGATCTGTTTGAGAAATTACATGAGCAGTTTGATATGGATACGAGTAAACTGGTTCAGTTATCTATGGATGGCCCAAATGTTAACTGGGGTCTTTTCAAACTGCTCTCAGAGGACCTACAAAGGTGAGTGTCTTAAACTTTTAAGTTAATTAACATAGGGAGCTGTGGATTACACACTGTCCATAATGCATTCAGATCTGGACATAATGCTTCTGCTTCGGACTTGGGACATTGGTTTTCATCATTAACTTGGATTTTTAAAGACACGCCTGCTCGACGTGAAGACTTCACCAATGTTACTGGATGTTCAGATTTTCCTCTTAAACACTGTTCACTTCGATGGGTTAAGAACATAGCTGTAACAGAGCGTGCATTGAAGATTTGACCTCATGTGAAGACTTTCTTGCAGCATGTACTTGCATAAAAAAGCCACTGAAAACAAAATCGTTTGACAATCTTGTGGTATTTATGAAAGATGACTTGCTTATAGCCAAGGCAGAAAGCTTTATCTCATTGGCAAAGGTTCTGCAGCCATTCTTAATAAAGTTCCAGCATGATGCACCAATGGTTCAATTTTTAGCACAGGAATTGTTTATTTGTCTTCAGACTCTTCTTCAAAGATTTGTGACAAGTGATGTCTAAAGTCTTGCACATCACTTTCAGCACCGTTGAGCATTGATTTGCAGACTCCAAGAATCTGCTGCCACCTGAGAGCATTGATATGGGATTTAAGGCTAAAATAGCACTTAAGAATGCTACCAAGAAAATCAGTCAAAAAGACATTCTAAGCTTTCACATGCAGGTTAGAGACTCCCTGAAGGCAACTGTTCTCAAATTATTAGAGAAGTCACCTATTAAAAGCACAATTGTCAGAAATCTGAAATGGCTGGTTCCACGAAACATAGCTGAAGATGGTATCACCTGTGTGAAACAGCTGGAAACAACACTAAGATGTTTAGTTAATCTTGGTCGGGTTAGTCCTGATGACTGTGATGCCATCAAGGCATAATTTTTTTCAGTGGCAGACTTTAGTTTCTCGATCCTCGGTCTCAGAATTTTCTTCTTTTGATGTGCAAAGCCTAGATACATTTTTTAGTGATCACATTTGGCAGCTTTCTACTAATCTTTGGTCAGTCATCAAAACCGTCTTGTTGCTTTCTCATGGTCAAGCTCAGGTTGAAAGACGTTTTAGTGTAAATAAAGAGACAATGGCTACCAACATGCAGGAGAATAGTCTTGCTACTAAGAGGTCTATATGACCATTTAAATAGCATTGGATGACTAGGGAATATTACAGTTACAAGTGGCATAATTATGGCAGCTGCTAGTGCACGGTCCAAATACAGGGCTTATCTGGAGGAGCTGACAGCAGAAGAGAACAAGGAAAAATTCAAAAGGAAGAGAAATGATGAATATGCTGAACTGGAATGTTTGAAAGCAAAGAAGATAAGACTAGAAAAGGACATACATTCACTTTTTTATACTGCAGATAAACTTGCTGAGAAATCAGATAACACCCATTCGCATAAATATTTAATCCAGTCAAATGCCTTGAGACTCTGCTAAATGGAAGAAAGAAGCTCTTAAGAAGCTTGAAACGGACATTGAGGCTAAAGTGAATGAAATAGGTGGCCTGTAGGCACCCGATGTGCTGTGTAAAACTCAATAATCCTCTGAATTTTTGAAACGTTTTGTTTGATTTATGGAATAATTTTATCAGTTTATCTTGGATTATATATATATGAGTATAAGAAAAGTCACCTTCAACTCCAGTATTGTCTTCAATCAAAGTATCAGAGTTAAAAATGACTCTTGAAATTTGTCATTTTCTCCTTAAAATCTCCTGGAAAATAAAAATCATTTTGGTGCAGTAACCCTGTTTTATTTATATCTTTAATGTGTTTTTAATGTTGTTTCTTGTATTTAGATTAGTAGCTTTATGTAGAACATTTGATACCGAGAGTAGTCCTTGAAAACTGAAGCTGGTCATTAAAAGTCCTTGAATTTCAGTTTCTCCTGATTTGTATGAACCCCCGATTTTAGCGCAATACATTATGTATAGCAAAATCCCAATGGTAAAAATTGCTCTGCAGGTGGTTCCCAAGTTTTTATATTTAGGCATGTATGGAGAATTTTACAAAATCGTGTTAGTAAAACGCCTAGTCAGTACCATATATATTTGGCACACATCTAATTGAGCAGAAGTATTATTAATTTGTGTGCAAATAAATTCCCTATGGTACAAAAAACAAACATTTGAACCTCTTGTTCACATTAGACACTAACATAATTGCAACATTTACACCAATGGAGACAACACATCATGTACATATGATTAATTATATATTTTCTTTCTATTATAGGTGGTAGAAGAGAACATGTTTCTCTTCGTTACATCCTGCTGTTTACCACTGGAACAGATGATGAACCAGCGGTTGGGTTTTCAATTAACCCTTCAATATATTTTTTGCTCATACCATAACATTTTTATGCTTCTCCAAAATGTTTCGGGATATAGTTGTTCCTTTGTCCGCCCTTTCTAGTGTACGCGATTATTAGTCCCTCATTTCAAGTCGGATTCCAATTAAACTTAAGTACATTGTACACTACAAAAATGATTTAGTAGATATTCAAAAACACATATTCAGACAAACATTTTAAATGAAATCTATTCAAAATTCAATTAAAGTTCATTCTACATGTACTCTAAGGAAACTGAAAAGGAACGCTTCATATATTGTGCATAATAATGTCATATGAAAAATGTTTTAATACGTTAATACTAAATAAATCTTTGAACTGGTATGGAAATAGATTTGTTGCTTATTTATTTTTTTAATAAGGAAAACATGTTAAAAATAGAATACATTGTGTGCATGTATTTTATTTCAAAATTTGGGCCACTGTTTTGCAGCTGTAAAAAGAAATGTCTGATACTTAAGGTTAAATTGGTAACCGCCTTTCATCCGTCACACTTCATGTCCAATCAATAATCAGATCCATTTCTACAAGGTCAAGATCACAACTTAATGTTTCTGTCCACTCACTAATTTTTGAATGCATACATGACATTTAATTAAAATAATTTCACGTTTATAATTAAGATTATGTGGTGCATTTTTAAACCAGCTAAACTAAGCCACTAAGCCATCACTTCCATTAAAATGGAATTAAAATTCTCTAGCCGATGTATATATATATATAGTTGACATTTTTGTCTGGGCAAGATACAATTGTTGTAATTTGCACAGAAGTTTACATGTAAAGAAGAAATAATGATCACCACATATATATTACATGTACAGTAGGTTAAATGTTCATTTACGGAGAGAGAGAGAGAGAGAGAGAGAGAGAGATATGACTCAATACATAGGACAACTTTACAAGCAAAAGAAGAATTGGGGGGGGGGGTATAAACAAAAATGGGCATGACAATTGTATACATCGTTTTGTATCCATGTTTAATATTTATCTCCAGAAAATGATGTTACTTTGATATCCAAAATGCACACATAGCAGGGTCCAGCAAATCTTGTTTGCTGGGTTTGGGTCACCTTATGTTGATTTCAGGCAGAATAGTGGGTTATTGTATATCCCAAGGCAGACATGTTCCCATACACACTCAAACCTGTCTTATCATTGATTCGCCATACCTTGGGAAGTCCAGCAGCACTTCCATTACTTTTTTGTCAAGTGTTTCATGGTCTATGTCTGTGAAATTCATCACTTTAAAATTGTACGTTCTCATCCGTCGATAAATGCTACTTTGCGACACTGACAAAAGTTGGGAAATGTCTGAAACAGTAAAAACAGTTTCGATAAGGCTTTGAAGTAAATTTTAAGAATACTGAATTTCAGATTGTCACTCAATCCTGTTGTCTGTTCTCCAATGAAATCAGAACCAACAGATTGACACTTTCCACACGTTATACATTCGACACGTAATTTCATTATGTCTGAGCTATTAACTAAACCTAAAAATTGGAATTCGTACCCCGATAGCATGCACCCTAAATCGGGCTAAGTCTTTCCTTTCGATGCGTCTTTCAAAAATTCTTAGAATGTCATCCATTTTACCTGCAAGACGGTGAAGACGCTCATTATTTGCCAGCTAATTATGCCCGCCTTCGTGTGTGCTTGGTAACTTCCGTTGGAGCAGTGGAATGCATCATATTACTGAAATAGTATATATGTAAAAAACACTGCATATAAAGTTGAATGGAACACGTATAATAGAATATGCACCACATAACGTAATATGCACCATTTATAATGAAATAAGCACCACGTATAATGGATACTGGAATATGCACCACGTATAAAGGATACTGGAATATACACCACGTATAATGGAATATGCACCAAGTATAATGGAATATGCACCACGAATAATGGAATATCCACCACGTATAATGAAATAAGCATAGCGTATATAAAAAGTCAACAACGGAAGACATTCATGCCGTTCCATAAGGTTATAGTGATGGTTATAGTTTGGCCAAACTGCGACTACAGTGGTATCCAACACTCTAATTGCTACAACACATCAGCACAGGCCAATCATGTTATGCAGAGGCCAAGTGTAAAATGGCAATTTTGGATGGACTGAAGGAGACAGAGCATTACCTCAAAGAATCAACCGATGACACAGAAAGTTTGAAAGAAACAGAAAGGAAACAGTTTCTCACAGAGCATAGACAAATGTTTCTGATGATCTGTTTAAATATTGTATGGAGCTGTGTTCGTGCTGTCTCAAATTATTGATTGATAAAATCATTAATATGTATGGGGAAAATCTGCACTAGTTTTAGGATTATTTGAAACGGTATAGAGCATTTCGACACCGATTCAGTCTTTCGGGTGCTCAATTTCCATTCGAAGATTTGATAAAGATTACAGAGTACGATACAGAGGAGTAGATTGTAAAAATGTTGTCTGCCAGAGAGAGTTTGAAAGGCGCGTAGGAGGAGATAGACTTTGGGACGCTCCAAGAGCGACTTTTGGATTACAGAATTGATGCGAAAATGGTTTTAGCACTGTCCGACGCCGAAATAGCAGTCCAGGAGTAATAACTATTGAAGAACAGGTTGCAGTTTGAAACAGAAACAGACGAGGACACTTTACTATGATTAACCATTAGGGCATCAATTTCCTTTCTAGAGAGCAATAACTCATTTTTGGCAACAGCAAATACTTGCACAAGTCAACTAACTTTCCAAGATTAACCCTAGCAATTATATTGCCAACAACTCGAATACTTTTACGTGTATATGAGTATGCATTTTTAAATGCGTATTATGGATTGAAGTAACAGGTCTGCCTTTTTAATCATGCTGTTACGTCTTGTATCGGGGTTTGGAATCCTGATGGTGAAGAATAGAGTCAGAAATCATGAAAATTTTAACTAATTTTAGCTAGTTATAAATGACCTTACTGAAGTAACAATCATTGATGTTTTGTGACAATGGTATGTACCAATTATCTTTTGTGCTTCAGTCTTCAAGTCTGGCTTCGAGTCCACACCTTTGAACTTGAAACTGTTACATACATGCTGTGACAATATTTCAGAATTAGAGTTTTACATTTTGAGTTCTACAAGTTTGCTTGAATTCTGAATATGAACCCTAATACACTGAAATGTTCTGAAACACGTTTTGCAGCTAAATTGGTTTATGCTTTTTAAAAACTTTTTTTTACTTTTTTTATTTCCTATGTCTCTCAGGTAAATTTCCAAGTTTGAAACAATGAGATTCCTAAAAACAGACCGACCATGACGTGACGTTTACTTGGGAGTCTCCCCTCTGACCCCCAACGGAAGTTTTGCCCCAGGGAGATGATCTTACTCCAGATACACTAAAGGACCCTTGACAGCTCTGGTGATGTATTAATATATTCGTCTCTGTGTTTGTATCTAAACTTCTGTAATAAGAATAATTTACATTTAGCTTATCTTAGTGTTTGATGTTACTTTTTTTATATTGTGTCATGTCTACTTTATACCCCCAAAGTTGTAGTTGTGGTCTACTTATTTTATGCCAACTGCCTCGGCACTAAATAATCAACTTTTGTTGCTGTGCTATAAAGACCCAAACCAAACCTTTGAAATACATTTTATTTTACAATTGACAAGTATCCAATAAAAAATCTCATATCATTACTAATGATTGGAAGTACCACAATGTAAGTGTGACTCGATGAGAATTCGCTGACCATTGTACACTGTTTGCAGATGGGAAATGGTTTACTAAGTGGCAACGGCTTGCAGGCATATAGATATCAAAGCCATCTTTAAATGAATTCTTACACTGGCTAGTATATTTTAGATCCCGGATAAACAGTTTAGCGGTTTTTAAAATTTTTTTTTTTTATATCTCTATAACAAGCTGGCGAAGCGAGAAGATTCAAACAAAATGTCATAGTATCACGGTTCCAATTGCTTTTCCATAGATCACGATCCTAACGCTCGGTGAAATAAATATACCTTTTGGTCTACTTAAATATGCGTGTCACACACTGTCATAGAAAGCAATCTTAGATTGACAATTTGACGAGAACGGAACCGCGTACTCCACAGCAGTTAAGAGAGATAACTATGCCATAAGAAAACGGGGGTAAGAGTTATCCTGTCCCAAGAGATACATTTTCACTGATGTGTATTACAGTTGCAAAAGATTCATGAAAAATACAAAACAGGATGTAAATATAAATTAACTTAATCTCACATGTAGCCAAGTGACTCAATCTTTTTTTATGAAAAGCCTGGCAGAAACTACAACTCGTACATAATGCACCAATCACAGCTAGTTTTGTTGTTTATTTCTGAATACAGCGTTCCCTACACCTTTAACTCCACCCTATCCCAGGGCTTGCACAAATGGTACCGTTACTCCAATATATAAAGAATTGTAAAAAAAATCTCTAGGAAGAAAAAACCTTAAAAAAAGTACAAAATCATAAAAGTTAAATGGTAAAGGGCGTTGAAAGCCGTCAGTTTACAAGGAATGTCTTGAGGACCTTGGTTATAAGAGAAACATCGACCTCAAGCCAAACTGGAGCAGTGGGTTCTGCATTATTTTTTTCGCTCCATCGTAGGGGGTGCTTTTTAGACCCCTGGTGTGTTATTAAAATGTTTTCCGGCTACAGCGGTTGGATATTAGGTATCTTTTTGATATTTTTTTCGATTGCATTTTACATTTCGTCAGGCCACCCAACATGGCAACAAGTGGGAAACGCGTTCTCGCAACTGGAGTTATATGTATGTATGTATGTATGTACGTATGTATGTATGTAGTGTTGGACGGCACCTTGGTACAAAAATGGCTATGTAGTGCCAACAAAAGTTTAAGATTAAAAACTGGAAAGATGAATTGCACAAAAATTTCGGAAGATAAAGCCTTCCTAAAAAAGTAAATGATACAAGATAAAAGGTAAAGGTTAAAATTCTATGAGATGTATATAAAATAACATAAATAACACATGCATATAAAAGAAAAAAAACACATGTACATAAAATAACATAAGTAACACATGTAAAATCCTTAAAACACGATTAAAATGTGTTGTATAAACCGCATTCCTTTATAAACTCAAAGATGTTCTCGGATGGTACGTCCTCGTACAGTTTCGTCAAGCAGTTCACGTCAAAGTACTTTTTAAAACATATGACCAGATATCTTTTTTTGTATACAGAATGTATCAGTTTGTGTTGGTCTCTATTTAGAGGTGAGCAGATATAGTGCTTTCTGAATGAATGTTGTAGCGTTGCTGCCTGTGGAATATAACTTTGGAGTGGAACGGAATATATTGAAATAGAGCGTGGTCCATTCACAACTTCTCCTTCAATCCTACACAACCTGAAATGTAACAAATTTGTTTTTAGTCACAAAGACTAGTAGATTTAGAAATTTACTAGTCCTGCTGAATCTTCACTAGTCCTTTCCACAGAACAATGTCGGACATGATGTATCGAGATTAACCACACTTGTTTTCTTTAATATTATCATGTTACAGAAGTACAGATCTTGCTTTAAATTATCAACCATCAGTAAATTCACAAGATAATCTGGATCAAATTTCAGAAAGGGATCCATATCTACCTCCTCCTCCTTTTTCTCTGCTCTGGGTCTATATATGGGTTTTTTTTCTGGCCTCCTTACCCGTCTTCCTGAACTGATTTATTGCTGGTTTTGGATCATACGTTTTTAATGTCGATGATGATGATTTTATAATTAAAGTCGTGTGCGGCTATTCGCACATGTACGACTATATTTGAACGTCATCTGTACGGAACATAAGGTCGCAACACGATCTTCAGTCACTCTTCACCATTTTCATCTCGGAGAAACCCCTCTCGGCATCAGCAGAGTGGGATGTGATTGTCAGGACAAGAGCAATCAATGCCAGAATATTCTGCAGTCAGCAGCACAGGATTTTGATACTGGGGGCAAAGTCAAAGCATATTCATTTTTCTAACTCCAACATAGTAACCAGAAATACAATGAAGAAAATTTACATGTGAATAAATTTACATCATGAAAATGTTATGTCATTAATAAACAAATGCTGTTTGTATTTAAATATTTATTTACACTTTTTTTTATATTTTTTTTCAATACTTCAGTTTCCTATTTGTAATCAAGATAATATGCTAAATAAAGAATGTTAAATAAATCTGGCATCAATATTGTTTCTTTTTTAATTTTTAAATATACGAATTTACAACCCCTTGCTCTAGACTGAACTCTTTAGCATGTCCCATTTCAATTCCACTGCATCAGCATTGACAAGCACTGGACGGAAATGGTCCACCAAAATTGCCACGCTGTCATTACCAAAGTCTGTATTAAACTTAAAAGTGGCATTGTAAGTAAAATAATTTAGTGTTGTGGAAATACGATGTCTGTAACAATTGGACAACCTCTGTATTTTTTTTTATCATCTAGCTCCAAATATATAAGTGGATAAATTGATGTCTAAAAATATGTAAATGGAAAAAATAATTTAAATCTCTCATGAGAACAATAATTGGTGATTACCTGAACTGCCTTGTGACGCTGGCCATATCTTTAAGTCTGCTATCCTGCATGCACCACTAACACCATCGTGGGCATCACTAAATCTGTTCTCAAGACGTTACCAGGGATGTTGTCACTTCCAGTCTGGTCTTTTGGATCAAATCATGTTCTCCAAAGTATAGGCCAGTCAACATAGAAATGTTGCCAAGCTAAGTCGAGGGCCATCCCTGTAAACTTTATACAAGGTTTAGAATCAAGGTACTTCACTGTTGCAATAAAAAGTTTTAAGTGGGTAATGCTAAGTTGTATTCCTAGACAAGTTAGAATGATATGAGCAAAAAAAAAAGCATAATTGATTGTATTTTACTAATCATCTTTATAATTACACTTAATATGAAAAGATCAATGGAATAAAATTGCTGTGAGAAAAATCGTAAAATTAATTTTGCGTATCTATTCAGTACGATTAAAGTAAATAATAAATATAACAGTCTGTAGAAGAGAAAGATAAAATAGCTATGCATACTGGATTATGTACTTCTTCAAAATGGTCATGGTGGTATCCAACTTCTGCTTGGTTTCAGTTACTGAGGCACTTGTGTCTTGGAGCACAACTTACAGTTTGGCGGGGGTGGGGTGGGGGAGATATAACATCTGTGATGAAGAACATAAATTTCAAAGTGGCTGATTCTAATTTTTTTTCAAGAAACCTTTGGCCTTTCTAGGTGCACGGATTAAGCTCCTTCTTGGGAAGACAGCTGATAATAGAAATAAACTTTGATGAAAATCCAACATTAGTGATAAGTGCAGAAAATATGGACGAATTAATATAATGTGTATAAAAATAAACCATAGTAATAAACTTACTATTTTTGTATATATTTAAAAAATCAAACTTCTCAATTCAAACATTTTGATGTGATAGGTTCTAACATTATGATTTTTTTACATTGTAAAGTTACATTTTATATTTTCAGTGGGTATTACATTTGAAATTAAAGTAGACAACAAGGATTCATATCTGTTCAAGGTGGTTCTTGATGGATGTATATCCTGTCCTATCCAGAAGTTGTCAATGGCTCTCTGTTTGCGATAACCAGCGCCTGCCTACAACCCTGTTTGGCATGACTGGTCATACGTCTAGAATAGCAAATTACCTCTTTGGATTACTTCTGTTGAGGAGACTTTTGTGATAGAAATAATACAGTCCAGTCAAAAGAGTATTCACCTTTGTGTAATAGGCTGTTTCTGTTTTCCTTATATTGTTATGTGCGAAGCAGATGATACCCTGTATTTGTGGTTGAATGTTTTTCAGTTTAGCTACAACTCTAGCATTTTTAACCATCATTACACTTGCTCCGTCACTACCAAATGCAACAATCTTATTCTGCTAATTAGCAATTCCAGCATTATCGAGTACAGTTATGATCACCTTCGGCATCTGCCTTCTCTACACTGTCAATTGCCAGGAACAATGTTTTAATATGTCATTCTTTACAAATTCAATTTCCTCCTCCTGAATTCAACTATCAGCGCACCCATTGCACACTACTGGAAGAAACCTTGCCTCAATCACACTTTTCATACATTTCTATCTTTCACTTTCAGACACGTAGTGTGCAAATGTCACAATTATTTTTATCGTTTCTGTTAAGTCTCTCCAACATTAACCCCTTTCCTTTCATCTAGCGGACACATCCATACAAAAATCAGCAAGGAATATTACGATTGCATGTGTATTTTGAAACAAGTTAACAAGCCGGTCAAACACATTCTGATTTAAAATTTCCTAGATCTTTCCAGTGGTGGACTCTTCTGGCGATTTCTATATAGCTGCTCTTCTCCCCGAATTCTTTTTATGCTGCTCACAGTTTCCATGTGCGATTACTGACTTAATTTTAATGTTCGAAGGACCCGCAACGAAACTGCATTTTTCTGTGTCCGTTTTTGCGATCTCCGTACATCAATTACACCGCATTTACACGTTGCTCTCCTCATCATAAATCAGTCATTCCATCATTTGTCCATGTCTGCTGAAATGCTCGTTTACTCCTTTCCCTACCCTAAGAATTATTCCTCTCTTTGATGTCATTTTCATTCAACCTTTGCTTTTTGCCGGTGGCTGAACACCTTAAAAAAACGCCACACTTTTTCTGTCTTGAAAAGAGGGAATTAGAGCCTCGTTTTGAAATACAAGAAGTCAAAGCCCTATTGTTTTATCTTTCTTGGGGCAATTGGGTCTCGGGGATTTACGGAATTAACTTCGTGAAAATTCGAACTCGAGAAATTGAAAAGATGAAAATAGAGCCTCGTTTTGAATTACGAGAAGTAAAATCCAATTGTTCTAACCATCTTGGGAGTAATTGAATATAGGAGATTTACGCAATTAGCTCAGACAGAACTTGGATATCGTCCGATCATTCAGATATTTGAAAATTGCCTACGATAGCGTAAACAGATGTTAACTGTTGACAACTGACACTTATATACCCATCGGACTATTAAAATTATGAAAATTACTAGTCTGACAGGAAATTTACTAACCTCTGGCTAGCGGACAACCGCTAATTTAGAGCCTTGCTACGGATCGTACCTCGAAAGTATGCCGAGGGCTGTTTTCAAGCATTCCGACTAATCATCGAACTATGTTTTGATGACATGGCAACAAAATGGCTGCGACAACGCCGATCAAATTTACTAGGAAATAATAATGCGCAATGCTTGCAGTAGACAGTTGCTCAGTTTAAATTGCGACAAGGTAAGAAGTGGGAGGCTTGCTGGAAAGAACGGTGCTAGCGGTGGCGGAAGTGCGAATGCTGCGAGAAGAGAAATGTAAAGAAGAGAAACGGAAAGAGCGGTGGAAAGAGAAATGGAAAGAAGAAAAATGATGGAAATGGAAAAACACAGTCAAAATAAACGTGGACTCGAGACCGATTCAGAAATAAATAAAACTGATGAAGTTGATCCAGTCGACATATTACTCGAGATTCTATCCAAAGATGTTTCGGATGAAACTATCAGACAAAAGGCAAAAACACTCCTTAAAGTGGAAAAGGTACCGTTTAATTTGAACGGCTTGAAGTGTGCCGTAGAAGAAGGTCAACCACCATCTGAAACGAGGCAAAATATCTTCAAGGTATTATTCATGTTCTATGGAAGCGAGTTGCTAACTACTTTGCAGTTCAGAAAACACAGTGCTGATGTCCTGGAGTCATCAATAAGATACGTTCTAGATGTTAATGACATGTCATCCAAAAGAAAAATATTGAATATTGCAGGAGTAAAACTGAAAACGGAAATTAACAATCCACAGTGTTTTGTATGGGGAGGTTTAAATTTCCGAAGAGGTATGAAAGTTGAAGTATCTCTTGTTTGCTTCGACATAGGTTACCTCAAAACACGGCCTGCTACATTTTTAGGCTTACCTGTGCTGTACAGACCGTATGACAAAATTGAAAGAGAACCCCTGGAAGTATGTTTAAACAAGGAATATTGCCATATTTCGCTCACAGATGAAAAGTCGAAGAAAGCAACCCAACTGATAAACGCTTATGGCGAGGAACTCTTTGATAAACATTATAACTTGGAGGCTATTAGTGTTAGTTCTAGTATATCTTCCAAAAGCAAAGGTCTGGTCGAAACACTGTCTATTGTACTTTACTGTAGTTTGAAAGGCGTGATGCCTGTTGGAGAAAATTGCTTTCCAAAGGAACTGAAGCTGGACGATATAATAGTTGTATCCACGGATGTACGCGAGGGATTTTTTCTTTTGGAATTTTTACAAATGAAAATCAGACCGACCACACTGACGTACTACGAATGGGCTGTAGAATATGTTGAAGAGATAGTCCGTACTTCGGAACTCTTGGTCCTTTTTTGTTACCCATGAGACTAAAGGAATATGTTTCATTACATGTGCGCATGTTTTAGGGCTTTACAAAGAATACGTAGGCGAAAACGTTCTCCATCTAGGTAACTACAATTCTGCTTCAGAACCGAAAGAGTGTGGGCAAATATTAATATTCATTTTGACCCAGATGAAGCAGTATTCATTGATGCGGCATTGGTAAAAGTCAACACCGACGCAGAACCAACGGAATTCGTAATAACGGACATTCCATTTAGTTTACCAGATTTCAGTCGAAACAATCCTCCATCTTTCCGGGGAGGACGTGTGATGAGGAACATAACACTTTCTGACGATAAACCGGTAACAGTCATCAAATGTTGAATGACTTCAGGTTTAACGAAAGGCTATCTTGTTGCTGAAGGATCGATGATACAAATATTAAACGGGGAAAAGCCTATCCCTCTTCCCGAAGGTATGACTTGGAATACAAAAAAAGTGTGGTGATGAAAGGACAATATCTGGTAGAAAATGATGGTTATCCATTTTTTACTTTTGGTGACTCGGGTGCAGGGGTGTATCAAGTGGAAAAAAATCGTAGCCTTTCTCTCATTGGCCTTGCAGTCGGCTTGCTGGACAACTTTACTGTTGTGACACCTATTGGACCGTTGTTAGATTCACTTGGATTGAGAGAAAGTAATATTAACTTTGAAGAAAATATGGAGACTGACCATGCACAGCTTGATGCTCAGCAACAATTACTTTAGATTTCAGTGCTGAAAGTCCTCCATCGTTCGGAGGAGGACGAGTGATGCGAAACATGAACGTGTTGATGCTACAAAGACAATATTCATCACATGTGGAAAAACTACTGGTTTAACGAAAGGATTTCATGCAGTGCAAAGATCGATAATACAAACATTAAACTTCAATGTTGTAACACCTTTTGGACCGGTGTTGGATTCACTTGATTGACAAAAAATAATATAAATTGTCCAGAACCTATGAAAATCTATATCAACAGACCGATGTTTAAATTTAAGTCCACATGACTGAATACATTGGTGTTAACTTTACTTGGAGTACACCCTGAATATTCAGAACAGATGGAAATTCACCAACTGTCCTTATATGATTTGTGAATAACTTCATGTAAGTTGAAACAGTTGATAGAAAGATATAATTGGGTATCAAAGGAGAAAGTACAGTGAGATTTTATATGTTATAATGCTACAATTATGTGAATGCTTTTTATTGTATAATGAATACAATGATGGATATGAGAAGGACTTATGCTTATCATGTACAGTGCCCCGGGAAACTTTTTTGAATTGTAAATAAACAGAGTTGTTCGCCGTCACCGACTCGCCCTGACGTTAGTCAGTCTTTCCATTTTGGTACCATGATAATAATATTTCTCGCTATTTAAGTGGTGCGAGTTCCATAACGAGTAACGCCACTGATCCCTTTTTACGCGTTGGCCTCAATTCCTACATTGTTCGAAATAAAGGCGATCACTGTTTAGATGGCTGAATTAAATCGTTCCTAAACCAGGTAAGGATAACACAGATCCTTTGAACTACCGTCCCATTGCTTTGACGAGCTGTCTTTAAAACGATGGAACGAATGATCAGTGCAAGGCTCGTTTGGTATTTGGAGTCCAACAATTTAATATTTCCTTTCCAAAGTGGCTTCCGATATGGTCGTAGTACCAACGATCATCTGGTTAGACTTTAAACATTCATTCGCGATGCTTTTATCAAGAAAGAACATTTAGTAGCTGTTTTCTTCGACTTGGAAAAGGCATATGATACAACATGGAAGTACGGAATAATGAATGACCTGCACAATCTGGGTCTAAAAGGCCGTCTACCCACTTTTATATCAAACTTTATTTCAGATAGAGATTTCAAAGTTCGAGTAGGCTCCGCCCTCTCTGATTTGTGCGAACAAGAGATGGGTGTGCCTCAGGGCAGCATTCTATCTGTTACGCTTTTTAACATCAAAATTAACAACATCACCAAGTGAGTGGCTCCCTATATGTTGATGACTTTCGAATATGCTATCGATCCAAACATATGCATACAACTGAAAGACAATTGCAACAAAATATAAACAGGATTCAAACTTTGGCAACTGCCAATGGTTTTAAATTCTTAAAATCAAAAACAGTATGTATGCATTTCTGTCAGCTACGAAAACAGCACGATGATCCTAAACTTGCGTTAGCCGGAACACCTATACCGGTGGTTGAGGAAACTAAGTTTTTAGGTATCGTCTTCGACAGAAAACTCGCCTTCATTCCACACATTAAGCAGTTGAAGCTAAATACTTTAAAGCCCTCAATTTACTCAAAATAGTAGCGCACATTGACATTTGGTTGCTGATCGAAAAGTTGTTCTTAACCTATATAGGACCTTTATTAGATCCAAACTGGACTATGGTTGCGTTGTTTATGGTTCAGTCAGAAAGTAATATTTAAAAATGCTTGACCCAATTCACCATTAGGCAATACGACTCACTTTGGGAGCGTTTAGGAAATCCCCAGTTGAAAGTCTTTTGGCTGAAGCGAATGAGCCACGTCTATCACATCGCAAAGAAGCATTATATTTACAGTATGCCTCAAAAATTGAGATCCAACCCTTCAAACCCATCTTTTATTGCTGTTTTCCAACCCAACTACAGAACTTCGTACGCAAATAACCAAACGTCATTCCTACCATTGGTATTGGGATATCTTCCAGCCTTGACAATACAAAAATAGACCTTCAAAAATCCAAAAGTCCTCTGTTTCTGTAACACCTCCTTCGCTTCTAAAACAAAACAAAAACTACTTTTTACACTGCATAAAGGAAAAAAATGTGAGACAAATCATTTCATTTTTCATAACTCTTACAAGGAACTTCTCTCCAAATTTAAGGACTACACAATAATCTATACTGACGGCACAAAGGATGGTGAAAAGGCTGCTGCAGCCTTCATTAGTGGAAATAGCACTACAAAGCTTCGTTTACCAGATGGCGCATCGATATTTTCAGCAGAAATCAGGACAATAGATCTTGCCCTGAAATATATTGAAATCAAAAATATTTGAAACTCTTATCATCTTCTCCGATTCACTATCGGGACTTCAGTCACTCCACAGTAGGAAGTTGGAAAATCCATTATTGACTAACATTCTCATTAAACATACCGAACTGTGTTACTCTCACAATATAATATACTGTTGGTTACCCAGTGATATCGATATTAAAGGTAATGAAAGAGCAGACCGCGCTGTCAAAATAGCCCTATCTGAATTTAATTGTCATACAATGATTTTACACCTAGCATAAAAAAATCCATCCTTATTTAATAAGTGGCAGACATCATGGAATGATGGTGTCAATAACAAGCTCCATGTGGTCAAACCCTCTTTAGGCGAATGGCCTCCTTCATACAGAGTGACCCGTAAGGACGAGATAATCATTGCATGAATTACAATTGGTCCTACTTGCATAACTCACTCGTACATATTAAAGGGTGAAGACCCACCCGAGTGATTTCTTGCAACGAACCCTTTACAGTGAAGCACTTTCTGATAGATTGTTTCGATCTCCAACCTATACGCGATCGTTACTACCATGTTCAGCACACGAAGCAGCTTTTTGATACAGTAAATGTGGCTTGTATTTAAAATTTCTTGAAGGAGGTTAACATTTATTCCAAAATATACCTCTTGTACAACCTACTTCTAGTAGTTTTGAACCAACATGTGTACTGTCAATCACCCTAAATATATTTTATGATTCAATTACCTTTTATACATACCATTTACATTCCACCGTTGATCGGGAACCTTCATATATTACCCTCACCACCTCTTTATCTTGTTTTTATAATTGTATCGCACGTTGATCGTGAACCACTTCTCATATATAAATCATGTGTCATATAACCTTTTTACGGCGCTATATAGCCTTACAGTGCTGTGCGCCTTAAAACCCCAATCAATAATCAGATCCATTTCTACCAGGTCAAGATCACAACTGAATGGCAAATAGGCCATGTTTCTGTCCACTCGCTAATTTTTGAATGCATACCTGACATTTAATTAAACTCATTTCAAGTTTATAACTCGACAAGAGTATGTGGTGCATTTTTAAACCAGCTAACCTAAACCATCACTACTCAGTTATTAAGATCAATGGATTTTAGTTTAAGGCCAGTAAATGAATCTTGGTACAATTATGTATTTACTCTAGTCAATGTTTCTTAGTGCTGAAACAGACCCATATACATGTACAAACATGTATAGCAACAAACCTTTGTGTTGCAAACTTCAACCATGTCTGAACTTGAAAGGTCCTGGTCACAATGAAAGGTCAGATGGAGATAATCAAGAAGGCCAAGACCCTGTCCACTCTGAAACTTTTGAACTTGATATAATTATTTATCTTCATAAGATGTGTCCCTTTATTGAAGCAGGGATCATTTATTTGAGCAAAAACGCAGACTCAGGACCCAAAATAATACATTTTAAATATTCATATCGAATAACGTCAAAGGTCAGTACAGTTTTTATGTATTTTCTGTCAAATTATGACACGTTTGTGAATAGAAACCATCTGTTTTGTTGTTTAAATTCGAGTTAACGGTAACTGAAGAATTCCACTGTTGAGTCTGAATTTACATGCTCAAGAGATTGACGAATACGGCCCTTAGGTCGTTTCCTCAAAAGTCAAGGTCACGAGTTAGGGTCAAATATTTAAAAATCCGATATATGCTGTTCTCCGGTATAACAATAGAAAAAGTATTGAAGGTTGGCCTGCTTTTTTTTCTCTATCCAATGTTATTTCTTCTTCGACTTCATATTGTTCAACTTATATTCCAGTCAGTGGCATATAAAGTGGCACACTTAACGCACCTGCCATGAAAATACACAATGGTGTATAATGAATTGCTTGCATCCTGTGTTTCGCCCAAGCATTATTCCATATTTGTAGCTTTTCATTAATTTTGGAAGGTATATGAAATGAAGAGCATGAAGATGAACATCATTTAAAGGGTTTTAAATTCCTCTATCTTCCATAAAAGAAAACAAGTCATAGAAGTAACTGAGAACATCTTCATAAATATCTCTCCATAACCTTTCGATTCTTTGTCCATGAGTACTCTTTCCCGTTATCATACTTGAACGATTTATGCCTCGAGTCCTCATCATGTACTCTGCAATTTTACAATTATCAGTACCTGAATAAACTATTAAGGGCGTACCAAATTCTTAAACAGCACTCTTAAAGGAACTGAACATTGTTTCTCCCTTTTTGTTATCTACAAATCTAAGATATACAATAAACCAACTGAATCAATCTATGCCTCCAGCAATTATAAAATGCCATCCTTTAAGTTTATGGTTACTCTCCATTTGCCACAAATGGTTGGGTGCTGTTACACTATAGACATGCGCACGAATGTCCATACTACCGACTTTGTAGCATCATTTTTGGTGATGCGTGCATGGTCGAGATGGTACAGGGGTTGGAGCTTATAGGCAAGGGGATGGGTGTCGTGACCTGCGGATCCGGGTTTGACTCTCCGTGGAGTACGAATTAAAATTCTCTAACCGGTGTATATATATATTTTCTGGGCAAGATAAAATTGTTGTAATTTGCACCGAACTTTACATGTAAAGAAGAAATATTGATCACCACATATATATTACATGTACATGTACAATTGTCCGTACCTTGGTCTGAATAAACTCTTAAGGGCGTAATAAATTCTTCCACAGCACTCTTAAAACAACTGAACATTGTTTTTGCCTTTTTGTTATCATCACATCTAAGATAAATAATAAACCGATTGAACCTCTCTATGCCTCCAGCAATTATAAAATGCCATCATATAAGTTCATGGTTACTCTCCACATGCCACAAATGGTTGGGTGCTGTTACACTATAAACCCTTCTATGGAGTCGTTTTCTGCACCGTTCTCGGATTCCGTTCTTTTCAATTGTATGTAGGTAATCTCCAAATCGTAATCGTGTTACCCGAAAGAGAAAGAGTTGAGATACTAAAAATAATCAACACTACAAGTGCAGAAAATCACTCATTTCAACCTATAATTAATATCATTTTCATTGACAGATTATTTAACCTAAATGATCCGGCATGTTTTTCTAGCAGTATTCTCACACTGACGTATCTACTCGTGAAGAAGTTACATTTTACTCCCAGTAGATATATAACCAAACTTCTATTAAAAACAATATTTCACTAATGCATGTTACTATCTTTCACGAAAAAATATGCAACAAATAGAAAGGTGTTCCCTGGAACATTTGTGTCACCTGCCGGCTCTTTGTCAATATAACAGGGTTAAGTTGCAGCTAAAAGTTTTTTTGAAAGAGGCGTAACTCTGTAAAAAAAGACAGAGTTATGGAACATATGCCAATACACTCTTTGAGTGAAGATGAACATGTGTATGATATTTCATGAACACAGGTCAAAGACTTTTCAAGTTATGGACCAGGTTAAAGTGTGACGACGACGACAGACAAAGTGATCCCTATGTGTCTGCCATGCTTAAGCAGGCGACACCAAAAAGGCGCTTGACAATTCGAACAAGTTAAAAACTTGAAACAACCCTTTGATGCCTATGTGTGATAGCAGAAAATGTCCCAATTCTACGTAACTACTTTAGGTATGTGGAAGTTAAAATTAATTTGTCTCCTAATTGTTACATGACATCAATGTAAGAATTGGGTATGCAGCCCATGATCCCACTGATATACTAAATATTAAAGTCTCTCTCCACAATGTTCTTGTATGTTTAAAAAAGTCGAACTAAATTTCTAATGAAGATATATAAAAGTTTGAATG
The DNA here is from genome assembly GCA_029931535.1 of Margaritifera margaritifera. NCBI lineage: Eukaryota > Metazoa > Mollusca > Bivalvia > Unionida > Margaritiferidae > Margaritifera > Margaritifera margaritifera. The sequence continues at coordinate 51,672 of JAQPZY010001309.1, forward strand.
TAAGCAAAGCCGTGTTTTAAATGTTACCGATGTTAACACATTCACAAATGTAATAAAAGGAAGGTAGTAAATACACATGAATAGTTTTCAAAGGGACTCATTCAAGGTCACAACTTCAAAACTTTATTTCAAAACTGGATAAAGTATTTATAAACAACTTCAGAATAGTATAAAAATCACGATTCTAAATTCTAAAATCATTTGCATATCTCAAGCAAATGTGGACAGCAATGCAAAAACCATAGAAAACTAGAAGTCTCCCCCTACAAGGGCAATAACTGCAAAACCATCCAAATGGAACACTTTGACAATAGCCCAGATCAACTTCATTTCGTTATTTTCGAGCAAATTGTTTTTTTATATACATACAAACAACAAGATAGCATCGATTCAAAGCATTAAATCGCCCGAAACAAGTTGCAATGACAAAATATAGACTACAGTTACAGGGTGAAAGTTTCATGAATACGAGGTGTTGAGCAGACAATGTTGCCCGCACCCCCCCTCCCCGATATCAAACCGAGTGCTTCACAATTTAAAATAATTAAAAAGTGAAAAACTGAAGTTAGAACTGAGGGGACGAGGCAGTAATGTTAATTACAAACATGGGCAAATAACTGACACAAGCCCTGACAATATGCGCTGTTGAAGTTCAGTTTGTTACTTTCCTAAATGTAAAAAAAATCTACTTAAACTGTAATACGAGCGGCAAACACAGTTCTAATGGTAGTCACATACAAGGGCTAATAACTCCAGGAAAAGCCATCCGACCGGAACTAATCTCTGGATTTAGAGTACATGGTGCTATGCACTTAGGTGCGCATACCCCTCTGATATGTGATATCTAAAAGTGATATAACACAAAATCGAATAAAGATATCAGTGATATCACATGTTCAATTTTATTATATCAATATTTTATTTTATGATATAAACAAATCGTGAAGAAATACTAAAACTGTGCTGGATATGTTCTATTTATTTTTCAGATTTCTCTATCATAAAATGAATAAGTGTTATCTTTAAATCAAATTTGTGATATCAATAATTCAATTTAGTGACATCTTCTTATATTAAAGTCAGTTTAATTACTCATTTTAAGAATTTGATTTTGTGATATATAATTGATTCATTTAATCATATCAATAATATGAACTTGTAATATAGCATTCACAAAATCAGAGTCATAATTTTTTGTCAAAAATGAATTAGTGATATCAATTATTCGATTTGGTGATACCACACAAGATTTTGATATCGTAATACTAAATCCTGATATGATATAACTGAAAGTGGGATATCACAAAATCATAAGAGATTTACAAATTATATATTGATATCACTCAAGGTTTTCGAGGCCGTGTGACTTGGATACTAGTGACCCTGGGTACGAGTTAACTTGAATCCAGGGCCGTAGCCAGACCAGAAAAAAAACTCTGAGGCAGACCTGAAGAACCCCCCCCCCCCCACAAAAACATGAAATATTATATCTATCATGTTTATATAGACCATTTCACGGTTAGTATCTCCCCTCGAAAACACCAGAGGGCGTCTCGGTGCAACACTCTTCCCGATAGTTCAATCAATAAAGATGGCAGACGTAGATCGAGAAAATGTGACAGTGGAGAGTATAAACAGGCATACTGTGAAACAGCTGAAGAGGTTTCTTAAAGAATACTGCCAGAATGTGTCAGGCCGTGCACTTGAGTTTAGACAACGTGCCATTGGAGTGCTGCATCTTGAAATACCATCAGAAACTGCTTTAAAGAATGCCGATTGACGAGAATAATAGACGCGTGAGATGGGAAAATATACAACACCTCTCGGCGAAACGTTACCAAAGCCAGACACTCTGAATGGATGGAGTGACGACTTGACCACGATTCCTGACTGTTTGGAAAATGAAATGTATAATTGTCTCGTTTTAAATACGACCAGAACATTTGACAGAGCTCCCTGCAGTGCTGTGAGGCAGCTGAAAGCGCAATTTTTTATGAGGAGAATCATGTACTCAGTCCGCTAACACAATGTCAGTAATCATTGTTCACGCACGTATGTGAGATGCCTGGTTATTCCATCCCTCCCAATATTAGATAAAAACAAACAACCTGATCACAAATTTGGATAAGCCTGTCAAAAGTAATTTGTCTAAATTTGTAAAATTATAACTACAGCAACATCTGTTCATATTGTCCCTTTGGTGTAAAAGTTGTAACCAGGATTTGGTTCTATGGATTCTCACCTCTACCCCAACAGTTAATTGCTGCTCTGGGCTACGTATCTTTGTGTGTTGATTCTATATATATATATATATATATATATATATATATATATATATATATATATATATATATATATATATATAGAGAGAGAGAGAGAGAGAGAGAGAGAGAGAGAGAGAGAGAGAGAGAGAGAGAGAGAGAGAGACCAAACAGAGCGTAAAGTGCTATCCCTGGATTCTACAGAGGCCAAGTGTAAAATGGCAATTTCAGATGGATTGAAGGAGATTGAGCATTATCTCAAAGAGTCAACCGATGACCCAGAAAGTTTGAAAGAAACAGAAAGGAAAGTTTCCCAAAAGAGCATAGACAAATGTTTCTGATGATCTGTTTGCATTTTTTATGGGGCTCTGTTCGTCCTGTCTCAACAATTCTGCTGAAATGCTAATTTACTCTTTTCCCTATTGTAAGAATTATTCCCCTCTTTGATGTCATTTTCATTCAACTTTTGCTTTTTTCCGCTGGCTGAACACCTTCACAAAAATGTCACACTTTTCCTGTCTTGAAAAGAGGGAATTAGAACCTTGTTTTGAAATACATGAAGTCAAATCGCTGTTGTTTTATCTCTCTTGGGTGTCTCGGGGATTTACGGAATTAACTTCGTGAAAATTCGAACTCGAGAAATTGAAAAGATGAAAATAGAGCCTCGTTTTGAATTACGATAAGTCAAATACAATTGTTCTAACCATCTTGTGGGTAATTGAATATAGGAGATTTGGCTCAGATAGAACTTGGATATCGTTCGATCATTCGGATATTTGAAAATTGCCTACGATAGCGTAAACAAATGCTAAATGTTGAGAACTGAAACTTATATGCCCATCGGACTATTAAAATTATGAAAATTACTAGTCTGACAGGAAACTTGCTAGCCTCTGTCTAGCGGACTACCCCTAATTTCGAGCTCTGCTACGGATCGTACCACGAAAGTATGCCGAGGGCTGCTTTAAAGCATTCCGACTAATCATCAAACTATGTTGTGATGACATGGCAACAAAATGGCTGCGACAACGCCGATCAAACTTACTAGAAAATAATAATGCGCAATTCTTGCAGTAGACAGTTTTTCAGTTTCAATTGCAACAAGGTAAGAAGTGGGAATATTGCAAAGTACAGGTTTTTGCCGGCGAGGAAATGTATAAGGAATGTATAGGTCAGCTAAACATGTGAGCCCTCTATCGGTTTCCTACGTAAATGCGACACCTTCAAGAGAAGTGTTGTGTCGGATATTTTGTACCAGAAAGAGTCATGCCAAAGATAAAAACGGTGTGCAGTGACGCCTCCTTCCGAAATGAAAAGGAAGCAGAAGGCTACAATCGAAAAACAGTTAGAACGTTCTATCGAGAAACTCCCAAAAATCGTTACACATGAAAGCCCAAAAGAGCAAAACGGATTTCATTTGACAGCAGTGTCAGTGTTAGTGAAAGTAACACGCAGCCACAGGATCAGTCCAAAAAAAGAATTTTCCTACAGTCATATCTGCAATGCTGGAAACCAAGGAAAAACGCACTTATTCCATCCTACAGGCATGCGAACATCCTAATACTAAATTGGATGCTATGGATACACAATTTAAATGTTTTATGATCACCAAAGAAATGTATTTTATCTAACAAAAATCCTTTGTTTTGGGGGCAGTAACCAGATATTTGAGGATGCCATTGAAGATCATTCTTGTCCTTTTCTAATTGACGTGATCAACCAGGCAATAGAAAATAAAATAGAAACGCCGTAAAATAAATTGGAACAACCATCGCAACAATATATGGAATGATCATGCATAGTCGCAATAACCAAACTCGTGCATTCAGAGATTGCTCACAACAGTCGCTATGACAACAAGGTACTATTCTTGTATTATCATTCCTTCTTTTTTTACATTGCGATAGAATGTTACCAGGACCAGGCAGTGCAAATGGACTCAACTCGGGATGATTGAACTTTTTTTTTTTTTTATAACTTTTTCAATTTTGTAATGTTAGATATTAGAAAATTTCACATTAATTCACCTATTAAAACCAGTATTTGTCAGTCTTAAATTTGTTGATGATTGAGGTAATACTGCTCGGTTCTGATTACTTTTGGATTTATTTTATTTTACAATTAAATAGTTTGTTTTACTCGTAATTTCAATTTTAAATGATGGAACATGTATATTATGGTTGTCATAAGGAAAATTTCAACATCATGTTATAACTTGTTAAAATTTACTTTATACTTTTGTTTTCAAACTACAATAAAATGTTTCAAGTCCTTTACCTCAAAGTATAGGGAATGCTAAAGTATATATTCCTATTAATATTACATTTCTCAGGATTTAACACACATGCACCATTCATGATTTTTGTTAATTTTGTTTTGTTAACTTTTACATACTGCACAGTTTAAAATGTTCCTTCAAGGTTGGTTATAAAATAATGCCGAGATTAAACATAGAACGTTTCATTCTGAAGAGAAGTAATCGCAAACTATCCATGATTTTGTCAACACGTTTGTTTTACGAGTTACTCGGAGTATTGCAAAACTAAAGATTGAATATTGAGATTGGCGGTGACTTGTATAAACAGTGAATTTCCATAAATTGGAACCAAATCATATCTCTTAAATGTGTGAAAAGTGTTAAGTGGCTCAGTGTTGCGTCAAAATTCACGAAAACGTCTGCAGTAGACTGACGGTGTGACACATGGGATAAAAAGTGATATATCTTCTTCGAATTGGTACAAGAATTTGCTAAATTCAATAATATTAATGGAGATAGAAATTGTTGTGCCAGTTACACTAACTCTTTGCTGGTGATCTAGGGCACAATGCCACTGAAACGGCAGTCCTGTAATTGAAAATTATCATGTTGGTAGATAGGTACTAACACGATTAAATGAGGTCCAGTTTTGTTAAAACACATTACTGTTTAAAAAATAGTTATTGGGAGTTCTTTCCAGTCTTCCTGAAATACATAATTTTTAAATTTAAGACATTATGATGTCAATATCTAAGACATTTGAATAATTAATTTCTGATATATCTGTTCTTTGTTAAGAAACATTCATGCTTTCTACCAATATGGTTCAAAAAGAATTTAAATTTGCTACAGTCATCTTGAAAAGAAAAGAAATTATTGGGTGGGTGAAGCTTTTATTTGAGTTACAAAAGACTAAAGAAAACTGCACTGCTGTATGTTATGTCAAGTCCCAGTTCATTTGTTTTTTTCTAGCTTTGTGATTTTATCTGTTCTTACAAAGAGCGGGATTTTACTGAAGTGCTGATCGTAGGTATTTAGCACATTTTCTGAAAATATGTCGGTTTGTGATAAAACACCTTTTGAAAAAATTTTGTTTTCAAATGTCGAGGATTAAACTTAATTTCCTAAATCATATATGTATGTATGTATGTATGTATGTATGTATGTATGTATGTTAAGCCACCTCGGCACAAAAGTGGCTTTGTAGAGCCAACAAATGTTCTAAAAGTGTAAACATGAATTGCACAAAAATGTAGGAACATAAACCCTTCCAAAAAATGTAAAATCAAGCACGAGATGAAATATAAAACGTTAACATTAAAATTCCGTAAAATGTATATTAAAAAAAAAAAACAACATATAAACGTATCACATACAATCCTTAAAACATGATTAAAATTTGTTGTATAAACCGCACTCCTTCAAAAAGTTGAAAGATTTTTTGGGGTTGTACGTTCTCATAATTTCTTAAAGCAGTTCACGTCAATATAGTTCTTTCTCGAATGGTGGAAATTGACACGAATAGTTAACGTTGCAATTTTGTTAGGTTTGCTAGTGTTTGTTCTCATGTTTCATTTATTTGCTTTAATGTTACTGTTTCTTTTCTAAGTTGTTGTCTTTTAAGATTTTTGTGTTTAACTGTTTTTTGTACTTACACCTCTCATTTTGTTTAAAATTGTTTGGCTCGAGCTTATAATGTATGAGTGACAAGTCCTTGGTACACCATATGGGTCTCTAATTTTAACAGCACGAAACACACCCAGTGGATCATACACTTCTTTACCAGCTGATGAAAATTTAGAATATGGAAAATTAAACCAAGGTTTTAAAGCAATACATGTAGTTCAAATTCAAAGCAATAGTTGGAATGATTAGATTTTTTCTAGATTGGACATCTTTAGTACAACCAAGCCATCGGGTGTGTGTTAGCCAACTCAAAACAATGCTGTATGGAATAATTCATCCAGCGGCTCGGATGAGGAAACTCAGAGTCAGGGAATCCAATGATGACAATCAAAACCTAATCAACAAGCTCTCACCTTTTGTGATAGCTAAAGCACTTCAGGGCTAACCTGTAGAGTGTAGTTGCAAAGCTCAATCGGACAATCTGCCTCGCTCTAAGCGATTTCTGGAGATACCCATTAAGGTATATCTACACAAATCTCTTAACTCTTCAAGAGGTGTTGTTCGGTCTAGATATTTGGATGGCTGCAGTGAGACCGAGATGCTCCAAAATGTCAACTCTCAATTTAAAAAAAAAATAATTTCTGCTTCAGATTCTTTCTATTTACATATGTAGAACTTTACCGTGAATCGGCGCGGTGTGACGTGACCACTATTTTGCTGATATGCCGTTGGACCCTGATACATACATACATACATTCCATCACCTTCCCTGATAAAATATATTTCTCAGTCGTAATTATCCGGGATGTAAAACTTAAAGGAATAATGCACTTGTACTTGTTATAGATGGCGCCAAATGAAAGATATCGTCCGAAATGGCAGGTCACCACAAGCAGCTGACATTTGTTGATCAAATTACTTCGAGCAGATCTCTTCTGCCATTTACTTAGAATAAATGATCGCTTCCTATAACATTTTTATCATCTTTGATGGATGTTCTGTGCCAAAATGTAAATATTTATTGGTGAACACGTCAGTTTTGTGTGTGCAGTGTTGTACATTGAGGGCGGGCTCGGGGGTTTCCTGCAATGTTGTGTGCTATGTTTCCCATAGGACCCAAATCTTGACCCTGTCGCCCCGCTGGGTGCGCTTTTTCGTCAGAAAAAAAAAAAAAAAAATCTAAAATGCGCTAAAAACTTTTCCTTAGTGGATGTCCATCAATGCCTCTGTTGGTGCTAGAAATGGCTAAAGTTGCGAAAGGTTATAAAAAACTAAGATGGCAGTGAATATCTATTTTAAAACCATGTATCTGGTAATTAAAACATTCAAGGTGTGTGGTTGTCTGCCGAGTTGCGATGTGAAGTGTTTAACTGCCGTTAGTGTAACGTATTTTCAAAGTTAAAGTCACCCTTACGGCGAGGAGGATTGAACTTATTTTTAGAAATATTGGAAAAAGAGACGAAATTTATGCAAATACGCCATTTGTCATTTAATTAATGATTTCTTAGATTCGAAAGAAAATTAATTCAAACAACAGAGTATATATTATAATAAATGCGGATAGATAATGAGAGTACACGAAAGTAAACGAGAGCAGGATCCGGAACGGAACATTTCATGGTGCAGCTCATTTCAGGTTAACCCAAATAGGCAGCAAAAGGGGTCTGATGACCTTATAAAGCTGCACAATAGGTTTGGCGACTTTGAGGATATGGATGCAGAAGAAACGGCTCCATGTACTCAGAGTAGCTCCAAAACTACGAACAAAAAAATTTAATCCCGTACTTCCTCCTGATAAATAAGCACATAGAAGTGTTCTCTCCGAAAGGTCTAACCTAATTACTACACCATCCCTAATTTAATTTCATAATGAAGAACACCATCTTACAATGGAATTGTCGAGGACTTAAAACCAACTACAATGATATTCTTCTGCTTTTAAGTGAACAAGATCCTGCAGTACTATGCCTGCAGGAAACATTTCTAAAAGAGACGGACAACATTACACTTAAAAATTACTCCCTTTTTAACACCCACTAAAAAAATGTTGATCGCGCCTCAGGAGGAGCTTCCGTTGTTGTGAACAATAGGGCCCCTCATCACGTTATTTCTTTAAATACAAATCTACCAGCCATTGCTGTAAGCGTCACTCTACATCGAGTGATTACTTTTTGTTCTATTTATATACCACCAAACACCAAATTACTACCAAATGACTTAGACAACCTCGTTCAACAGCTCCCCACCCCATTTGTTCTACTCTGGGATTTCAATGCCCATAACATTTTATGGGGATCAAATTACATAAATGACGGAGGAAAAAAGGTAGAAGATTTCATTACTAGACACGATTTGTGTCTATATAACACAAAAACACCGACATATTTGCATCTAGGAACAGGTACATACACGTGCATCGATCTGTCAATTTGTTCTCCTTCGCTGCTTTTGGATTATGATTGGAAGGTCGCTGATGACCTTCACAGCGACCACTTCCCAGTCTCTCTTACGAATATTAACTCGACCATCGATGAGCAAATTCCACACTGGAATTTAAAGAAGGTCGACTGGGCCAAGTTTGAAACATTATGTATAACTAGACTTAACAGAGATGCATTTTTAAACGTTAATGACCCTATTCAACATTTTACATCTATTTTAATTGAGATTGCAGAAGAATCCATTCCTAAGTCCTCACCGAACCCTAAAAGAACACAAAAACCATGGTTCACTAAAGAATGTAAAGAAGCCATTAGACAACGCAGAGAAGCATTGAGAAAATTTAATAAACGCCCGACGCCCGATAATTTAAGTACAAACCGTTTATTTCGGGCTAAAGCTCGTCGCACGGTTAAAGAATGTAAAAGATCATCTTGGAAAAAATATGTTTCTACTCTAAACTCTCGTTCCTCTATAAAGAAAGTATATTACCCTCACCACTTCATCGTTTACACTTTAATTGTTTGACTCTATTATCGCTGGTCGATAATGAACCTTTTAACATTTGTAAATTATTTTTCATACAAACTTTTCTATGGCGCTAAATAGCCTCACAGTGCTGATGCGCCGTTAAATCACAATCAATCAATCAATCAATCAATCTATCTAGTGGCCTCTGTTTTGTAGCTGTGTTATGATGGTTTTGGGTTCCACTGCTGTGTTGATGTTTACAATTTTTTTGATGGAAGGGGGATGAGTTGTTTGTGCCTTTTTCCCTAAATTTGTTTTTACAGTATTGTGTTTTGTTACTGAGGTCCTGTATGGTCCTATTTTTCTGATCTCCAGAAATTTAGCTAATTGTTTGGTGGTATTGCATTTTATGATTGAGTAGAGTAGTTTTGTCTGGTTTGGGCGACCGAGAACTCTCCCCCGTGGTGTTTTAGTAACTCGTTGGTTACACTTTTGGTGCTGATTTTGTTTATGTTAATATCCGAGCTCTTCAAAAAGGCAGTCAGATATTTTGGATGGTAAGGTTTTGAATGTAGTTTTGCTTTGTCATTTCCCTGTTGTTTTTGGTGGGTTTTTGATTCATTATTGTTGTTTTTGTTGTTGTTGTTGATCATTTTTTGGTTTTGTGATCCCTGACTTGTTTCCGCAGGTTTAGTTCTGGAGGTTTTGCATATTGTTTTCCCTTTTAGTGGGCCTTTTCCTTTTCCTTGTATTGGATTGATGTTTTTTCCTTTTTTGGGGCGGGATCTTGGGGCTTAGCAGGAGATGAATATATCAGATCTTCCTCTGTCAGTTGTTTTGATGGGCCCGCTGTTTGGCTGCTGTGTATTATTGTTTTTTGTTTATTTTGCTTTGGCTGTGTGGGTTTTGATTTGGTTTTTATGGTTTGGTTCAGGACATGCGCAAAAGATCCTTTGTTTAGTCCCTCATTAATCCCTTTGTCTAATTTTGCAATTGTATCCTTTGTGTGGGTTGTGGCGTCGGAACTCCCACTTTTCCCCTCCTCCTGATGTTTCTCAATGTTAGGTGAGGTGGTTGCCCTTTTTTCATTTGTTTTCCCCTGACTTTCCACTTGTTCAGAGGGGCCTATTTCAATTAGGACTTTTGGTTGTGGTTTGATGGGTGAGGTAAATGGTAACTCGGTACTTACAGGGCGGGTTTTATTAAGGTCCCCGAAACTGTCTCCCTCGAAAGTTGGTCCCATACACTGTACTGAACGATCAAGGGGGTTTGAGGAGTTCAGCCCATTGGATTCAGTTGGAGGGGAGTGCATTGATGTTACTGGAAGTCTGTTGGGGGTTGTCCCACTGTTTATCGACTCGATAGCCGAGATATCCAGTGTGTTTGTTTTGTTTTGTTGCCCTGTGAAATCTAGTGATCTTATCTGGACTCCCTTTCCTAATACGATATCCCCTTTGTATGGTGCTGGGGGAGTCGACGTCCCCCTTATCCTTATGTTTGAGACGATTTGGTTAATTGACCTATTCATTTTATGTTGGTTTTGCTTAGAAAAAAATAATTTTTTTTAAAGAAGAATTTAATACTACTTAATTATGTTAAGAATTAGTGTTTCTATTGTATGGTATTAGTATTTGATTATTTAAATGTTATTAGATACGAAGTCTAGAGAAGAAAACAAAGATGGTGAGTAGAAAATTTCCTAAATTCGCCAAATGGTATAAAAATAAAAATAGTACCCGTAGGTTTAAATCTAATGTTTCTATCTTACCCTAACAATTTTAAATTATTTCCTACTGGCTGGCTGGCTGGCTGGATAGCTGGAACGGCGGGAACGACTGGCTGGCAATGGCGGGATACTGGTTAGCTTTTGGTGGTTAAAAAAAAGAACAATTTGAAGTCTACCGCTGCCTGCAAGAAGATCTCTTGTTTCGTCGCTACCTAGGGATGGGCCAACAAGCCCGGCTTGAAGGTGCTCCCACGGACCTAGGCGGTCAGCGGATTTTTGTTATGAGGAGGGAAATTTTTCGCTAGTCCAAACACACAAACACGTCTTGCTTTAAAGGGCCACAAAGATCGAAGTTTACTTGTGACCCACATCCATTTTAAGTATGTTTTTAATAGCTGGTGGCCCCGGATGCTGTTTTAGTAAGCAGAAGCATGATACACTTGCTTGCTGACCCACATCCATATATGTCCATTTTGATTAGTTGGATATCCTGGATGTTTGCAACATCGTACACCTTTTGCCATCTTGCAAATATTGTCATACGTCAATTTTTTAAATCATAACTCTAGCATTGATCTACCGACACTGTTGCTGTTCTGATCTATTGCATGCATTGATTCATGTATACATTTTTTTGGAAAGTTGCTGCATTGACGGAAAACATGCAAAATATTCAGAATGAAGCATTACAAGAATTTCAAGTCGGCGAAAGAGGCAAATTTGTATATAAAAGTTAACTGAATGCTTTATAAACATGAAAAGGGAGATCTTAGTAAATACAGACCCAAAAGGCTCTAGTATCACTAAATTTGCTTTTTTCTTTTAAAGCTTATTGCTGCAGTTGATCCAGTCTTGTTGATAAATGCTTGTATGGCAAGTTTTGTGAAACCTTTCATAAATATAACCTAAAACTGCCAGCAAGGTTCTGATTATCATGCCTTTGTGCCAAGTCTCTATAGCCTATTCCAAAAGAGTGTAATAAATGGTCACAGTCAGACTTGAAAGAACAAAAATACAAGTAAACATGATGAAAAATCACCTGTTTTTAGGTACATATTCCACTTGACATCAAATTTCTCCTAAATATTGATGCATCTATTCACAAACAATGCCAAGGCAAACGGGGAATCAATGAAGGGTCAATCTCATTATGAAAGACGTCTTTCGACATTGAACACTTAAAATCCAAAAGATGAAAATGTGATGCTGAAACCGAACTGGCCTACACTGCGCATCAAAGATAAAATTAACAAGAAGAAGACCAAAGTAGGCCTAATGCTGCTCACCTGGCTGACGTTTCTGCAACTGAATACCATACAAAGGCAAACTTTTTTGTACGCATATATCCCTAATGTAAACTCTCTTCTCGTCTTTAAATCTGGTCAATATTACTTATATTACTAAGTTTGATTAAAATGTTATTAAAGATTCGAGGTATCAGAATGGTAGCAAGATCAGTTATTATCAGCCAATCCAAAATAAACTTCATGTGTTTGCAATTACTCAAGGTTGGAATAATGTGATGTCATGTTTAAATCAGTTTAAGTACAATTTTTGTAGGGCTGTTCAATTTACACATACATGGTACCAAGGGAAGGCAATTTATTTTTATATGAAATATATGCCACGGTACTCTGATTAGTCAAAGAGTTCACATGAAAATGATACAAAATTATAAATGGCATCCATAGGCGACTACTCCACATAGGAGGTGCCTTCCCTGGGTCTAGAGTATGTTTTACTGCAACAGTCCATACAAAACACTGGAAAATCTGATTTTAACACTGTTTCTAGAGTGGTAACACACCCAGCCAATCAAGTGCCAAAAAACCTTCCTAATATGCATGGATGTTGCTCACGTGAAAAAAACATAACTTGTCCAAAACCTTGAAATTTGATCAAAACTTGAGCAGAAATACAGTGTCTTCAGTGTTGACATCCTCGGACAAACAGGTGCTAGATAATTTCACTAACATGTATAGATCCCACACATTAGAGATCTTCTGATACCAAACTAAGTAGCAAATTTATTGAAATATGTTTATAAATAAAAACTATAGATGTGACGAGCAATTCTTGATGGACATGTGAATGAAAGACAAACACAGGACAATACCATAAGCTCACATGACGTTATGGCCAGGTGATCTGTTCAAGATCACCTCAGGGCAATTGGAAACCATTTAGAAAACAAAACTTAAACAAAATTAGGTTTTAAAATATTTTTTTTTTTTTTTTTTTAAATTACAACAAATGGAAATAAAACGAATTAGAATATGCTTTAAAGAGAACTAATTACTTTACATTTTATCAGGAACAGCTTTTAAGAACTAAATGCTTGCAAAGCAGACAATTTAACAAGCAAATTTCAGTGTATCGTAGCACATGGTAACTATGTAAATAGTGAGAATGATAATGAAAATATCCTTAATGATTTCTTAATCAATGAAGCATCTGAAATAAAAGAACCACGTGCACAAACTAAGTGCTGTACCACTGAAACATATATGGTACCGAGAGAAGGCATTATTTTAAAACTGAATGCCAGGGTACTCTAATTACTCCAAGAGTTCTTATGAACAAAAAAAAAAAAAAAAAATACAAAATTCTTAATTGCAGCTATGGATGACTTCTCCACAAGAAAGTGTCCTCCCTGGGTCCCATTTATATTTTACTGGAAGACGCCTACTACAGTGAAGCTCGTATATTTATTTCTAATATAATTCATAGGAATGCCAAATTCTACATTACCGACACGTCACAGAGCTTTGCATAACATTTTTGCCAATGAAACATGGTCAAAAAGCCAGAATACTTGACCAAAAAGGTAAATGACTTATAAGATTAGCTGCTCCTGTCGTTACCTAGAGGTAACAGTTTCAGCCAGTCTTATATAAACATAAATTTTGCCAAAAGTATGAAAAAGTGTAAACTTGATTTAAAGTCTGGTCCTAAATAAGATGCCAGTAAATTTAGGCTAATATCCATACAGTACATAAACAAATTTATAATTTTTAAAATAACAAATCGAAATGATTATGCTATCCAAATTAATTTACTTTCTGACAAAATCCTTCAGGCAAAACTGCACTGCTCTCCTTAAACCAGAAACTGCTGTATGTCGTGGATATGGTAAACAAATAGTTACCTTTCTTGTTGATTTCAGTAATGCCTTTGAACTAGTGAAGGTCTTATAAACCAGTTAACAGTATATCATTGTGCCGACAACGCAACTAAATTTTAGCTAAAATGTTTTAAAAAAAGATGGATATGTATCCACGAGTTTTCTCCAAAGCCGATGAAATTATATATGGAGTCCCCTGAGACCGAATTCTTAGTCTTTCATTATTGTTTCTATTAATAAAAAAAAACACTTATCACATAAAAAGCAGTCTTTTCAACTAATATCTACACAGCCGATACAACATTAACTGACAAACAGAACTCGACATAAACCAGAAATGTATTTACAAGTATCAACTACAGCAGTTAATATAAATTGGTTTAAAATTAACAGAATGATTACATATAGTAATTAAAAAAAGTAATACTGACCACAACTAATTCACCTATATAATAAACCTAGAATCTGGTGTGCTACATTTACAATAAAAAAAAAAACAATTCTACAACTGGTGAGTGATGACACGATTATGGGATGTTAAACTCTGTCCAAATACATTTAAGACTGGTTTTAAAGCAGAAAAATGTTTGTAATCTGACAGATAATGCCTGTGACAGAGTTTGTTCAGGATGACTGCTGCCAAATTCTCAAAACAGTTCCACCTGAATAGAATGAAAGCTATTGTTCCTATCATGTAGAAAATGTGCACATTTTCACATTTCACAGAACAAGAGTACTATACCTGCTGCAAAGGTTTGTGGCCATGACCTTTGCAAGTACCCCACAATGTTGATTAAAGTATGTAGTAGAGAACTAAAGTGATGTAAACTATTTTCTTCTTCTTCCAGTCACCAAAACCTTGACCTGTGACCTATCTAAATTCCACAATTTCTTCCTTGACTCAAATGCAAGATACAAGGAAAGTTCGGTTAAAGTATGGTCGAAGCTTAAAGTTTTCTCCTTTCATTGTGACCTTGATAACTGACCTCGTAATCCCAAAACCAAGAGATTCTCTTCTTGCCTAAAGTGCAAGTGACCCACAACATGGTCTACAATGCAAGTTATCGAGGAGCAAATATTTTTTTCGGAGTTACCGTGACCTTTTTACTCCAAATGGGCAGGTTTCTTCCTTGCCTCAAGTGAAAGCCACCCACACACAATTTAAAGTCCGCCACAAAGTTTGGTAAAGGTAGATGGTGAAGAAACTATTATGGTACAGACAAGAAAAGAGAGAAGATAAACATATGGATGGATGGACAATGACATATAATGACACAACCTGTCTTTGGACGGCATATGAAAAACAAAAGTAACTAAACCATGCTCAATACTTGCATCGTCTGAATACATTACAATATAATGTTCCCCGTTGTAGTCTATTTTTTTTCACTGGTGTTTTAACTGCACAAACATTATTATAGGAAAGGAAAGAAGGCAAAGGTTAGTCTATTTGAATAGTGTGTACATGTGTTGTTTTACAATTACTAGTCAGCATGCGAGTGTGAGTGGCACAATACATTCATAGGAGGAACACAAGATGCACCATTTTTCTTGCAACTGCGATTAATACAAATTAAGATGTAAAATGATTATTCAAAAAATGTATGGGCAAAAAAATCCATTTTTGACCATGGAAAATTTAAATGAGTTTATAGGCTAAACAAGAGAGTGAATGAGATCCCTCAATAACCTCAACAGAAGAAACATTGCACAATAATGTTAACCAGTTTTAAGGAATGAAGGAAAGGCATGGGTATTTTATTATTCCAAAATGACAAAGGTACTGGGCATGGTTTAAAAACTTGCTTTTCTGCAGAATATTAAAAATGTTTACATGATTTATCATATCAGTGGTGCTATTTTTCATTTTATCAAAATGGAACCCTGAGAAGCCGACTGCAGTCTTGTTGAACAAACTTTTTGTCAGACATGGTTTTATCTGAATACAAACAAGAATATGAACTTAAAACAAGTTTAAAACATATTTCAACAGAATTAAATTGAGAATAACCCCATCATGGTTTGAAAACACAAGATACATTATCCAGAATGTTACTTCCAGATTATGAATTCTTGGTATATCAAGACCTATCTGTCAGATTATGAATTCTTGGTATATTAAGACCTATGTGTCAGATTATGAATTCTTGGTATATTAAGATCTATGTGTCAGATTATGAATTCTTGGTATAGTAAGACCTATGTGTCAGATTATGAATTCTTGGTATATTAAGACCTATCTGTCAGGTTATGAATTCTTGGTATATTAAGACATCTGTCAGATTATGAATTCTTGGCATATTAAGACTTGTATGTCAGATTATGAATTCTTGGTATATTAATCTGTCGGCACAAGAAACTTTCTTATAAAAGTGACGTACTACCATATATGAACTTGTACAAATGAATTTCTTTGTGGGAATGGACTTGCTACCCCTAACCCTACTCCAAGACTGACCCGGACATGAAGTTTGGTTGCTGGGGGTAAAAGAGCGCTGAAATTTTATCCAGTATGAAATTTCAAGCAATGATCTGATGAAAAGCTTGTAATGCACTCATGACACGTATTCATCAAAATTGGACACGCGTTTATTTTTAAAGTTGCTCAATAAAGAAATTGTTGTCAATAGCGAAATACTAATGTTTAAAAAGCACAAACAGATTTGTAAAATTTAATGACCATCCAGTAAGGCTTTTGCTGCTGACAGGTGCTTCTTTTTATATTGCTGGTACATAGACCATCCTTGGTATTTAATGGATTTCCAGCTGAATTTTTCCAGGAGAGTTCATCTATGGCTTGCTTTGTCAACACATTTTTTGGTTTGGTGGTTTTCGCTTTTCCTTGACTGTGGGTAAAATGTATTCTTATATGGCTTTCCTTTTTTGTGCAGTAGTAGTTAGCGGGGGGTATTGAGGGTCGTGAGGGGGCACTCTGGGGTCCTACGGGAGTTTAACACGTGAGGGGGCACTCTGGGGTCCTACGGGAGTTTAACATGGCGGTGGGCACTTGAGCTACGTACGGGAGTTTAACATGGCGGGGGTCACTACAGGTACGTACGGGAGTTTAACATGGCGGGGGGCACTACAGGTACGTACGGGAGTTTTTAACGTGGTGGGAGGGGAATAGAATTAATCTTTCTTGAAAAAGGGTGGTCCTCATAAGGACCGTTGGTTTTTTGTTTGGTTAAAGTTCATTTAGAGGAGGTGTGGGCACCTCCCTGGCTTTGCCCTACATGCAGGGCAGCTCCCCCTCCATGTAGCTGCACTCATGCATCTGTTACCCTTTTTTAAAACAAAGGGAGGATGGTCCGCTTTGGGATCCCAATTTTCTTTATTGGAATCCTCCATCATCCAGTGTGGTTTGATGGGAATTGTACTTTCCCTCTCCTCCTTCTCCCTCTCCTCCTTCTCCTTCTTCTCTAGATCTTGGAGGAGGTGCCACGCCACCTCTAAATGAACTCTAACTTGTCTCACTATTTCTACGTTATTCATGTTTGTTTGAATAAAACTGGATAGCTTAACCGGTGAAGACGTTGCTTTAATATACTAGAAGTGCGGACGTGAAGGAAAACATCCCTTACACCTAAAAAAACAAAAAAAAAATCACCCCACTACCCCGCGTCTGACGTCATTCTTTCTACGTCATTCTTGGCTTCGCGGAGTTTACACTCCATGACCCCTGACTCTAAAAAGCGCGGACCTAAAAGAAACTACTTCTGATAAAAATCAAACCTACACACACTACACCACCATTATTTTTTTATATAATTTTTTATATAAAATTTTTCACACACCACACATAACCCTTTTTTAAAAAATTTTTTTTTTATATCAATCACACCACACAAAACATATAAGGGGAGAAGGGATTTTTTGTTTGAGGGGTAGACTATCACAAAAACATTACAAACATATAAAACACACATATAGATATTGGCAATTTGAGTGTAGTAATCTTTACTTGAGATTGGGTGGCCCTTAGAAGGACCGTTGGGTTTAAGAAGTTATGTTTTTTTTAACTTCTTAGGGTGGATGTAGCTGTGGCAGTAGCTCCAGCAGGTCGGCCACGTTTAGCGATAGGTCTTACCGCTTTCAGACAGGCAGGTCTCTTTCGGGTGAAAGAGAAAGCAAATTCCTCGCAGTCAATCTTGCAATGGACTTCGCCGTCAAATAGTTTGCTGGACTGCTCCTGCTGCATAAGTTGTTGCTGCTGCTGCTGCTGTAATCGTTGTGCTGCCTCCCATTCTGTTCTTTCTCTAAGTATTTCTTCTCTCAGGACCTCTTCTACTAGATCATGAGCCATTTGAATGAACGTCATCGTCTTTCTCTCTGGGTTGGTCTCCATCAAATGATTCTTCACCCTCATTATGTTCACCATAGCTTCATTCAGCTTTGTAATCTTGGTGGCAGCCATCTTCTTCTTTTCTTCTTGGAACTGTTGAGATCTTGACGAGTCAACGAGAATGACTACACTGGCCAGTGAACCGCCTTATATGCTTAACACGCGGACGCGATGGAAAACATGGTAAGGTTTTTTTTTCCAGATCGACAGGGATATCATAGATAGAGGAAAAAAAGGTTTAACTTTTTTTAGATCGATAGAAAGAGAGAGAAAGAACATATTCATTATTTTCAAATTCAATTAAAAAAACACACAACACCATTTTTTTCAACAATCAACAAAATTTTTTATTCAACGAAAACTATTCCAACATTAAAAAAACTAACCATTCAACTAGAAATTTTCAAACAGGAACATATTTACAAGGTTGACAACGTTGGGAAGGTAAAGTAAATGTCAAACTTTCTACATCGACATCATTTTGATGTACACTACGATTGTGAGCTAAAGACAAGAGATAACCATAACGTTGACAAAACCATTGTTGTACTTTAGCATCGCTTCGAACATAGTCACTATCAAAATAAGTCAGTAAATGTTCTAAGGAATATCCAAGACTGCGTTGATGAAGATAATGGACACAATATTGTCCACACACCATAGAATCAGATCCTTGTAGTCTCACATTATTGAATCGAGTCGAGACGGCATTTCTTCTCATAAACTCGATGATGTCTTTTTCCAAAGGAGGTAATCCATAAGAATCAAAATATTCCACACAGTGATCGTTGGGAAAGTACACTGCAATCCAATGGGTTCCTGGTAGATGACTGTCGTCAGTATTGATGACATAGGCATGAACGTTTTTTGGTTTACGATGAGGTAGTTCATCTTTAGCACATACCACAGGATTCCAAGAAGAAGCATAGGAACTGCGATTCAATAAGTAATGAAGTTCCCTGGTATCCATTTCTTTTCTTCAACAATGGAAATATTGAGTCACCAATGCACACCTGACTTTAAACTTGAATGAATCTGTCTTGTAATTCCACGAATATTCACGTCGGATAGGTTCTGCACTCTGTACAATGAGTCCTTCGATCCGTTTGATCTCCAGAGAAGTAAGTGGAGGAAAAGAAGAATTCACCAAGACTTTATACCACTGTTTCAACACGTGTTCATCCGAGAGTTGTGACCAGGCCGTTTCCAAATATTCATCCAATTTTTCTTCGCCTGTTAACATCATACATTTGTCGTGTTGTATCTGACTGGGATGATCGTTTTGACATCCATAACATTGTTCTTTAATCAGACTGTTAATGATTGGACTCAATTCCTGAGCATAACAGGTCACTAACTGTTTTTCGTGTTCTGGCCATCTACAAACCATAAATCCAGTAAACACAGGAACTGAATGGTTTTCTTCTTCTTCTTCTATTCGAGGTACTGAATGAATGACTTCGTCATTATCATCATCATCATCCTTTGTGGTAGTTGGTGACTGTTGAATCACTTCACAAAATCCCTCATCTATCTCCATAGGTTATACGTTCTGCATCTTTGTTTTCTTCTAATAGTCTAGAATTACTTCTCTCAAACTGTTGATCTCTAGAGTGTTATCAAATTCTGCATACAAGACGACGTTCACTGTCTGGGCTAGAGCTTGACCAAACTGAAGTTCCACACGAAGGGGGCCTGATTTTATAGGGTGGAAATGTCCTTCATCGCTGCCTTGGTCCGGAGTGAAATTAAAACCCCACAAGGCATACCCTCCTGCATAATCGTAGTAGGCAATACCGTGGCTGGTGTCGCGACCTAACTGACCTGTGGCTTCATACAGGCTCAAGTAAGATCGTAAGTAATTTCTCTGGCCACCAAAGTCAGGTTCAAAAGGTCTGGTACACAAGGTCTTGCCATCTCGACTGACATCTATCTTGGTGACGTTAAAGTGTTCAAACTGGAATGGATTCTGATTGTTGACTCCATTGAAGGCTGAATTTTTGACCATACCAATGATCAATCGTTTAGGGAGCTGCCCTTGGAAGATGTGATCTTCGACTATGGATCGGAGTCCAGCGGCTGCAGTAAAGGTTTTCACTTCCACACGTGTAAGAGGATACTTAGCAGTGGTTCTGCTCAAGGTTTGACTGATGTCGTTTGCTACTTTTGGTAAGATTTCCACACGTCCCACGTAAAGTTTGGCTTGTTGGATGATGGTTTTCCACTCGTTGTTTTCACTTATCAAATGGAAAGCACCACTACTGCGATTCAGTCTCAGGCGTACATCTACTCCGTTCAACAAATACTTGTCTTGCAACCACATGTCCAAATGCAAACGATCCATCAGTTCTAAACTTTGCCTGATTTTCTTTCGACGTTCGTTAAATCCAACATTTTTTTGGTCTGCTACTACTGCTGCTACGAAATTTGACTGACCTTGCACACCTACCTGCGCTACCGCTGCTACAGGTAATTCTGTATTGTCGAACTTTGTCGCAGTGTCAAGTTTCCAGACCACAGAAGCATCCAGATGAGTGTTCTTGGCATCTTTTCCGTACGACAAGAGATTTTTCAAATAAGCACGGTAAGGGTAAGTATCCAAACTGCTGCTGATCAGTTTGTTATTCAAGTACAAATCTACTCCACTGAACAAAGAATGAAGGAAATTATTGACGGGAGCTACTCTGGAATTTTCCACAGGAAGGCTGTTGTCATTTTTTTGTACTACCAGTTTCAGGAACAAGTAACTGTTATTCAGATCGATGTAATCTTCGGTTTGTCCTTTGATTTCAAATTCGATAGGAGCTGATTCCGTCAAAGACGATACAGGATGAAATTCCACCCATTGGGATTCTTGCATCGTCATCATGGTGGGAGGCATAGAAAACAGATCTAGTTCGGACTTGGTACATTCGCAAGAATCTCGGTGCATCATTTTCACAGTTTAATAATCAAATACGTCTAATTCTCTACCAGTTCTTCTTCTTTTCCTATTCTTTCTGGAAGTACTACCGTGTGTTCTTTTATGAACTTTGAAAGGATTTCGATGTCGTCGTCGTCTCTTTCTACCTTGTCCTTGCTGCTGTGAAGTAATGCCAGAGCCTGAAGCGTGAAGCGTATTTATAGGATTTTCTCGGAGACCTAAAAGATCTTTACCAGTGGTCATCAACACATTTTTGCCTGCTCTCATAAAAGCTTCTTTAGGATTTTGTTTGTCGATGAGGACATTTTGCAAAAATTCTTTTCCTTGTGTCAAAGCGGCGTCTTTTAAGGCATGAAATCCTCGAGTCACCATCGGTTTCAAAATAGGAGCTACCGTCCGAAATGCTGATTTTAACATATTTCCTAAACCATGTCCTCGTTGTCGAGCCACTCCTCGGTACACTGGATACATTTTTTTGGGGTTATAAGGGGTTAGAGAATTTGTTTTTTTCGAAAATGTAGTTTCACCGTGACTTTTCCTTGGTCAATGAATGGCACATCTTGTCCTAAATCTCCTTTTATACTAATGTTGACACTGTCAAAATACGATTTACTAACTGGAAGATAATGAGGGTGTACAAATTCACGGTGAACGTGAAAGGTGTTGCCACCAGCACCACTACTACTAGTGGTACTAGTTTCACCCTCTTCGTTCACAGTAGTAGTAGAATTACCACCACCAATATCCAATTTGAAAGGAATGACTCTCAGTAACGGAGCGGATGTGTGTCCCACCACGTTGTACTCCACCACATCGGAGTACACAAACATTAAATTCAGTCCACCATTCAATTCGATAGGATGTTTAAATTTATGTCCAAATTCTACGTTGGTTCCAAACTCTATATCGTCTTCAGCGGTAAGCAATTTATTTCCACCCAAAATACCAAACAATCCAGATGAAAATTCAATGCTCAAGAATCTTCTCTCTTCCAAAGGTAAACCTTTATCTTTCTCACTAATGAGTTGCCCTCTCTCTTTGAAAAATTGGACTATTAAACGGCGTGACAAAGCATGGTAAGCAATTCGTACCCATTTATTGACCGCTGATAAGGCTTTGTTAAATTGGCGTGCAAACTGGGTTCTAATGGTGTCCACCATATGTTCAGGACTAAAATAATACCCTGTAGGAATTCTCAGGGTAATCTGAGAATAGACAGTAGGTTGAGTAGATTTAGGATCTGGTACTAACTTTTTGAATGAGCCCTTCATGTCTGGATTTTCAGGGTCTTCTTTCCAGATTTCAGGATCATTATTCACCAACTCATCATGTATATTTTTGTTCAAGATTTGTACAACCATAGTGTTTTGAGTTTTGTTGATGTTTATGATTTGCGTAGGATGAATGATTTCTACCAAACTCACTTCCCAATGAGTATCGTGATCCAATTGGATGGATTGAGGTAATTTGGCCGTGAAACAACATCAGCGGTTGTTGGGAAACACATCCATGGAACTGTCACTAGGTAACGTTAAATAAAATTGGTCATTCATAGTTCCAAAGTGGTTCTGGTGTCCGAGGAGTCACTCAAGTGGACAGAAGAAGGATGTTCAAAAGGTTCCAAAAGAGGACTTGTATTTTGGTGGTGGTGACTGGAAGAAGAAGGTGGACTGGCGTTGTTGTGGTGACTGTTGTCGGTCGTTGTCGTAAATTTCAAAGAGGGACTGGGTAAAAGATAACCGATGCAACTGCTCAGTAAAATGGTCCACAATTGTTTGTCTCCTTGTTGTAAACTCAAATTAGCAATAGCTGCTCGATGACACAATACACTACAAAAATTTGGCAGAAAAAGACGATTTGATTTTTAGGCACACGTTCTCCGCACCACACCCAAAGTGGTTGTTTTTGTAATTCTTGAAGAGAAGAACTCTGTGAAGGAGTCGTTGAAGTCTGGGTGGCTGCTGTGTTGAATGGCATGTTGTGAGTTTACTTCTTTTTCTTTTTATAGTGACGACTTGAGAAGCCGCAATCCAAGAATCAAAACTAGGTGGATATCCTTTCCAACGTACTTTGACTTCTTCTACTCGTCGTTTACCTACTTTACGTGTTCTTTGTTCGAGAATGCTTTCGATGTCGTACAAGGTGTCTTCTTTTTTAGTCACTCGTTGTAACTCAGGCAAGTAAAATGTTCCTTTGAGTACTTCACCGTGCATGTCTTCCAATTTATAGACGGGAGGATCACGTCCACGGACGGGGCTAGTGACACGAAACAATTCGGTGGTCCAGTTAGGTAAATAACCTTTGTCAAAAGTACGTTTGGTTTTTCCGATGCGAACCCAATCTCCCGTCTTTAACTCCAACAAGGGTGTCTTATTCTTTTTCTTTTTTTTGGTCTGGGGTGAACCAAATAATTTATCAAACACGGTCACTTCGTTTTCAGGGCTGACCTCTTCGGGGGCACATCCGATGCTACGATGGTACGATTGATTGTAAGCTTTGGCCAAACGGGATAACACGTCGATGTACTTGAGAGTATGTTGATGTGTAAAATATTTCCACATGCGTTCTTTCAAAGTTCTTTGAAAACGTTCCACGATACTGGCTTTGGTTTTAGGATTTTCGGTAGTAAAAAAATGAATTTGTCTTTGTTTCAATTCTTTTTGAAAAGCTTGGTTTAGAAATTCGGTGCCTTTGTCAGTTTGCCATCGTAAAGGTTGACGTCCACTTTGTTTCAAGACCAATTTTAAGGCACGTACCAATTCGGTACTGCTTTTAGAGGTCAAAGGCACGACCCAAGCAAATTTGGAAAACGCGTCGATGACACAAAACAAATATTTGTGACCACGATTGTAAGTGGCTAAATGAGAGACGTCAGCTAAATCGGCTTGCCATTGATGATCGATCCCTTCCACTTGAGTGGTACTTCTAGAAAATTTACGTCGAATGGGTTTGTGTAACGTGTACGTCGATTGTTCTTGTAACCATCGTCGTACTTCGGGTAAACGTACACTTTTCAATTTACTTTTAGCAGCTCGATATAATTTTTGAACTCCTCCGTAACCAGCAGCATGGCCAGGATTGTAATAAAGGCTAGCTAACAGTTTCTCCATGATGATGATGATGATGATTTCCTCAAGAATAAGTTAACCAAGTTCCAATACTCTTTTCTTCGTGAGGTATCTTTTTGGATTGTTGTTTACGTGTCCGACGTGCTACTGGGGTAAAGGTAGTTTGAACAGGGGTCATCGGTTCTGTTTTGACTTCTTTCTTCACTTCTTTCTTTTTCTCTTCTGAGGGTAAAGGGGTAGACCTCTTCTTTTTCATCCAATCCGGTGTGGCTAACTTTTTTATTTTTTTAAGAGGTGGAGTTAGTAAAAACTCTTCTTCTTCTTCTTCTTCTTTGACGGTCATCCCTGTACCGGTGTCTGTTTTAGGTTCGCTTTTCATCAGGGCCTTAAAATCTCTCAGAGTGGGTGGAGCTGTTTCGTCGACTGCTTTTTGGCGAAAGAGTTGTAGACGTTGTAAAAGTTGACCGTACCGTTGCGATTTTTCTGTTTCTGACACATCGTTGCGTTCCATCAGGGATTGTATTTCTTGTTGTAACTGAGACATTTCGTTAAGATTAGGATTGGGTGGTAAATGAGGTATCCGTTGTTCGTTCCAACGATGAAATTCCATCCATCGTTTGTAAGGTACTAAAGTCAGTTTTCGTCCTTCCATTTCATCCAAAGGTACCAAAAAGGTGTGGTCTTTTCAGAGAAGGGTGGTCCTTTTTATCTTCTTTTTTGGTTATCGCATGATCCCTCCTAAAAGTGGTCCAGCAATCGTTCCAAACAAAGGAGCGGCTATTTTTAACAACGGACCTATCAAATCCTCCTCGTTGCACCAACATTTTTTTCTTTTGTTGAAGAGGTATTTTCTTTTTTACCATTTGACGAAGAACGTTCCGATGTTTCCCTAATTTTTGTTTCTGTATCTTGGACAAAGGTATCGTTCCTTTCAACACGTTCAAACAACATTCACACACGGTATCGATGATTTCTTTAGGAGCTGTTTGAATGAGTTGTTTTCGCATGGGAGGATTGGATTTGGTTAGGACAGACAAGACATCCCAATGTTTAGCCAGACGAGGGGGAAGTCGTCCTTTTTTGGTGGTTTTACTTTTCTTCTTTTTTTGGTGGTGGTGGCGGTGTGCACGTTTTGGAGCCATCTTTAGAGGTGAGGAGGAGTAAGTCTGAAGTCTTTGGCATTTCACCCTTCTATTTTATACTGGAATACGTCTCCACTGATTGTCTGCACGACGTACCAACTTCACGACAGGTCTCACTCGACGTTGAGGTGTTTTCAATGGACTAAATCGTCTCAATTCATCTTTGGATAAATCCACTAAACTTTGTAAGATGCCAGTTCTTTCTTGGACTTTGGTTTTAGGGGATGGTACTTTGTTGGTGGCTGCTGCCATGGCTAAATCAGCTGAAGTCGACGGTCCCGACGGGGTGACTTTAGAAATAGGTTTCCATTTTTGCATCAAATTAGGAAACACGGATCTTAAGTCTGGTTTGACAGGCATCATGGTAAAAGAGGGTGAAGAAGAAGAAGACAAAGAGGAAGTGGACGCAAAAGGAGACCTCGTCATCATTGGGGACTGTGATGGTGATGGTAAGGGTGGTGTTTTGCGGGTGTACGTTTGCGTCCTGGCTGCAGTACCTCTTTTACGTCGGGTGTTAGTGGTGGTGGTAGGTGTGGTTTTCTTCTTCTGGGCACGACTTTTCTTTTTCTGAGGGCTGCCTTTCTTTTTCTTGGTGGTGGTTTTCTTCTTTGGACTTTTCTTCTTCTTTTTAGGAGTTGTTTTGGGTTTTTTGGTTTGGGCATCATTAGGATCCCATTTCAAAAGGGAACGAATCATAACCCCTCCTAAAGAACCACTTCCACCAGGAGTTAAAATGATTTGTTTTTTAGTCCGTGAATCGATTCTAGGATCAGCCAGTTGTGACAATGCCGATTTATGTTTTTGAAAAAAACGTTGAGTTTGATGAGTAATGTGAATGATGCCTTGTAGTAATTGACGTGCTGTCAAAGTAAACCATCGTAACACTTCTTTAAGACTCTCTTCTAACAAATGAGCACGGACTTGTGCATTTTTTTCACGACTGATGCCATACAAGGCACGAATCAATTTAGCCGAAGGATGAGATTGAAAGGAAATCATCTCTCAAAAGAGTGTGAGACAGAAATGACGTAGTGACTGTTTTTATAGTTTTTTTAAAAATGGGCTGAAGGGGACGTGTAAATGACAGGACCCCCTTCTTCACCCCAAGGGTGAAACAATTGGGCACGAAATCTCAAATAGTCAGGAGTGGTAGGTTTTAAGTCGATGAGTAAATACTCGTGAGGGGTTTGAGTGACATCGTCGTACGCATAATTGAGCCAAGGAGCCCCTAACTGTTTGGCTAACACTTGTACTTGAGATTTGTCTCTGGGGCTTTTAAACAAGACCACGTAATGAGCATTCAAACTAATGGTTCGATGGGCTTTACTTTGTTGAAATAAATTTTGAGTAATGTAGACAATACTAGCATTACGATGGTGTCCTTTTCGTGTAAACCAAAGTTTAATTTCTTCTTCGTCTTCTCCTAACATGTCATCAAAAATAACTAAATGAGTTTGACTCACGTCAGACACGATTCCATCGTCTTCGTGAGGAATACCATCCACAAACGAAATGGTTTCTCCTTGACTTTCTTTCAATAACGTGTAAGACGGTTGCCACTCTTTGTAACACCACACGATACGTTGAGGTGGACGATCAAACAAATCAGTTTTGTGTTCGATCAATCGTTTGACAAATTCGGTTTTCCCTGAACCACTCGGTCCAGCAATCAACATGTTAAATGGATGGCGCAGATACAAAGCATTCCAACTTTGACGATCTAACTTTTCGTCAATCATTTTGACCACAGAGGAAGTAGAAGAGGCAGAAGAGGATGATGTAGCCATGATTGAGGTAAGAAGATTTTTGAGAAGAAGACAAAAGACCCAAGGCATTTTATACATTTTCATACACGTTTTTTTTTTAAAAAAAAAAACAACCAACACAACAAAAACATATTTTACAACTTTACACGAACACGAAGAAGTGAATGAGTGAGAAAATATGCAATTAAAATGAACACGTACACAATGAAGACTACCACTAAAACAGCTAAAGTAATCTCTAAACAAGGCAAGGAACGACAATAGTTTCGTGTCCTAGTCATGAAAGACACTGTTTTGGGGTGGTGGTGGTGGTATTCTTCTGGTCGTCTTTTGTTTTTTTGAATCCTCTGACGGTAGCGGTGGTAAAGAAGGGTGGTGTTCCTCAAGAGGCATTTGAACCACAGCAGTGGTGTCAGGTTCTTCTTTTTCTTCTTTTAGGGTTTCCCATCGAGGTTCCCATTTTTTCACTTTTGGACCCTTATGGACAAGTTGCCAAATCTTTGGCAAACTGGGCCACTTCTTGTAGCCAATATTGGAAACCAAGGTTTCTCCAGGGTCGTACATCTTTCCAATGGAAAAGGTGTTGGTGTAACTCACTAGCAAAACACACTTCTTGAAATGTTTTATACACAGATAAAGTGTGACGAATGTCTTCTTCACATGGAAGTTCGTCACTAATTTTCATCACCACTCTCAACGCTTTACGTACAATGTGTCTTTCTTGGACTGATAAAATCAAGTTTTTATAGTCTTCTTCTTCTACTAAGTCCGAAAAAGAACACAATGTCATATTGTTTTTTGGAACTCAACAATTGAGTCCAAAACAACCACGGATCGTTCAAAATAATCCAAGGCAAACACTTGTCCTCAAAAATACTCCACAATGAATGTCCTGGAAAACGAATTCCAAGATAAGTAGTCACTAAGACACACACCACATAACGTCCAAAATTCAATGGAAACAGTTCTTGTATCAATTTTTTATAATCCTCTAAGGTCTGAACATCATCTGTGATTTCCTTCCACGGAATCCGTTTCAGAAGTGGCGTGTAGTGTTCAGGCATACCCCCTCTTTTATAGCCAGGCTACCCAATAATAGACACTTGGCGTGTACCGATAAAGCATCAAGGCTCATGTTTGACTTTCCTTCCACGGAATCCGTTTCACGAGTGACGTGAAAGGTACAGACGTGCCTCCTCTTTATAGGGGTCGATGGCTAAGGTAGGTATCTTGGGTGGCATGTTTTTATAGCCAGGCTCCCAAGATTGGTACCTTTTGAGACAGTCTCCTTCAGGATAGTAGTAGCGATAGACATTTACCATGACCATTCTTCTATGCCCTTGAAAGAGGGTATAGTGTAAAAATCGAGAAATGACTTATATTTTACGTTTCATTTGGATTTTGACAAACTCTTGGTAAATCCTTTGGCGCACATTCAAAGGCATGCCAGCAATGTACTTGGGTAAAGTTACCGATTTGGAAAGAAGTAACTCTCTTTTGTATTCTTCACGATACTGGTGATAGTCGTTGTTCAGAATCAGATTTCTGATGCGGCGAAAGTAGCCATAGCATTGAAATCGAGGAATCACTTGAAGTTTACGTTTCACTTGAGTCTGAACCAACTCATCGTAAATCCTTTTTTGCAACTTCGAAGGCAAGTCACGAATGCGGTCTTCTAAAGTAGTCTTCTTGGTGACAAAATACTCACACACCAACCAAACGGAATCGGTAGGTAAAGGATATGATCCAAAACAAGTTTGAGTGATTATCCTATCTAATTTCAAGCCACGTAAAGGTGATTCGTCTTGAGGGGTCAGTTCTTCTACCAGTTTTTGGTATTCTTGTATGTTAGTCACATTTTGTTCCTTCACTTCATTCCATCGAATTCTATATTCCACTGCTACATTGTAGGTGGCCCCCACCAATTTCTTAAAATGGTGATGTAGATCTTCATCAATGTCTGACCATTTGAATATCTTATTAGCAATCAAATGTCTTATCGTCTTCAAATACCATTGGTTACAACAGGTCTGTCGTAAAGGATGTAACTGTTCTTTACGTTTCACTTGAATCTGAACAAATTCTTGGTAAATCCGTTCTCGTATCTCCAAAGGTAATCTACCAATGCGATCTTCTAAGGTAGGAATATACTGAAAAATGCGTTCTTGCAACTCCAAAGGTAAACCAGTAATGTATTCTTCTAAAGAAGAAGTATTCTCCTCCGCCATGGAATTTTTTTTACTTCTTCTTTTGTTTGGCATCTGGCTCATCGTACCCTTACTGTTCTAAAGCTACTAAAGGTAAGAAGTGACAGTGCGGAGACCATCTGGCATGTTCAATGTCAGCTGAGTCGGTAGGCTCCCAATGGTGAAGTTTCACACCACAACTAAAACATTGAACTTTATCTCCTTCTCCCGTGTATTTAAATCCAGATCTAGCTAAACCTTCCGGTTTAGGTCCTTCTAGATATTTTGGCCACTTGTCTTTGAATGACTCGAGTCGACTTTCATACTTGGAATAACCAAGTAAACTCACAGGTATTCTGATATGCGAATATGGACCCACATTCACCTTGTTGTCATTAACGTCAATACCAGTTCCTTTAGTATTTCCAGTAAAACATAAAGGGCGTACTGCCTCTTTAGAGGGTGGTCGATGAGTGAGACTTCCAGAGGGTCCTGAATTCAAGATGTTACAACGTAAGGAATCCGTTTGAACGACGTGTGAATCGGGAATACCAAACCGTACAGAATCCGTTTCATTGCATGGTTCTGCATCACACTCCAAGTCGTGGTGACTCATCTTTTTTTTCTTCTTGCTTCTTGGTTAACGTTGAAAGTGAGAATGAAGGGTTAGGCTTGGAAGGGGTTCCTTTTTTTATACCTGTCGACTGTACCATCCGAAAAGTATTGTAATGTGATCCGTGGAAACGCTAAAGAAAGGTAAGCACAGTTTGGTGACCATCTGGTATGTTCCAGGAGAGCTGATTTCTTACAATCCATACGAATAGTGACACCACAACTAAAACACTGAACTTGTGTTCCTTGTCCAAAGTAAACAAAACCTGCTCTGGCTAAAGCGTAGGAAGTAGGTAATCCATTGTTCCTAAGATTTATTGTGCTCCATCGATGAGGACAATAACAATAGTCAGGCATGTGTTTAGGCCAATTTTTGAACGTCTTCAAGCGACTGTCACACTCACCATAGTCACGCAAAGCCCATGTTGTTGAAGACATCTTTTTTCTGTTTTTTTTTTAAAAAAAAAAAAAAGAGGGTTTCCTTTTTTATACTTCTCCAAATCGGCGTGTCCGTAAGGTAAAGTTGTGTGGTCTGGAAGTCTCACTCGTTTTTGGTACACGATGCGATACACTTTTTGAACAGGTCGAGTCACGATTTGATGATTAGGTAGGCGTACAATCTTGTGAGGTTCTAACGTGGCTACTTAAAAATCTTTCACTTGTCCAGACAGTAAAGCATTTTTTAAAACCTCAAAGTTCACGACTTGGTTAGTTCGATAGTTCAGAGTCAACCCTTTGACTTTACAGGAGGTGTGAAGTTGACCTTGAGGGTCTCGGTATCGGTACCCATAATTTTTAGGGCCACCGCTAGCAAAACTCAGAATGGTATCTTGAGGGTGCTCGTCTGTCCAGGCTCCTAAACGATCTCCTTGAATGGTAGGGTGGGGGCAACCGGGGCGATGAATGTAAATGCAACTGTCAGTATCAAAGTACAGGACACGATCTCCTAAGACTTCTAACGCTTCGTCATACAATTTCAAACGAGCATGAGCAGTCACGTAGGCGGCAATGACTACGTTACTAAACTTGTCAGGTTTGACAAACTTGGGTTCTTCTTCGACATTGACAATGATCAAATCCTCACGGATGATTTCGACGTGCTTGACTAGAATACTTTTGTCGTCCACCAGTTTAAAGTAACGATAAGGATCGTCCACGTATACCGTTTTGGGTAAGATCGTACGTTGAGCCATTTTTCCCCACAAACAATTCAACATCACTTTGGCAAACGATCTTTTTCCTTCATTTTTTTCCACCTCTTCTAAAGTGATGCCTTCGATGTCACGGTATTCTTCTTTAAATCGTTCTTGGTCTTCGGGAGTTTGACACCACGAAGGATAACCACTAGCTTCTTGTTTCAGTTTGAGAAATTGGTTCACGTACCTCGAAAAAATGCCTGGATGATGGGTAGCGTCGTCCTTTTGGTATTGGGCTGTGGTTGGAAAGTGCCAGATTTCATACACGTTCAATAAACGGTATCCACGATCCAGAGCCCGAAACAATTCGGCACTGACCCACGTTCCTATCAACGACCGTTCTTCCTCCGTGTGGTGACAGGGATGATCTTGGTTGCACGTTTCAGCACACGTCCGACATAAAGGAAACATCAGTTTTCCTTGGCAATGGTAAGGTAAGATGGGATGAAACAAGTTTGTTGGAGGTAAAACTTTACATTTGATTAATCCTTCGTATTGACGAATGTGTTCCAGGTCAATGTGTTCTGTTAAAATTTCAGGGTGTCCGGTGGGAAAACAAGCATATTTGCACACCCAAGGATACAAAGAACACACGTCGATGTATTTGATTTCTTCTCCTTGGGATTCATTCACGTCGTACAGCAAACGAGTGGCATTGGTTCGTCCTCCAAATAAACTGTGGCGCGGATCTAAAGGTTCGATGTCGGCTGCGTCGTAACTTTGAGTAATGGTCGTAAATTCAGGATCGGTTTTCAAACGTCGATCGTAGTCGTGCTCCCTCATTTCTATCACTTCGTAACCTTGACTTTCTAACTGGAATCGTCGTTGACAAGTCTGTTCGTATAACTGATCCATGTTAGAATCTGAATAAGGGCTTTTCATGTCTCGTTTAGGATAACAGGTAGGGCATCCGTGAAACAAACAACCCTGAAACTCGTACACTATGTGCGGGTTTTCTAAATCCCAACCATCCACGGAATAACCTCCAATCTTTTTTTCTCCTCCTCCGTTTCTAGCATGTTGTATCCATTTGTCTTCTTTTTGACATAAGTAATGAAGCCAACGTAAAGCTTTGACCGAATATTGACGACTTGCAAAGACACCCGTGTTGGAGTCGATGATGGCCAGTTGGTTCTCGGGCATGAAATTTTGTCTGTAGACTAAGGAACAGGCTTTAGGTAAGGTGGCTGCATCTTTCAAAGGATCGACCTCCCCATGATCAAGAAATAACTCTCGAAATTTTCCACAACAACGTCTTAAAATATCTACATCCGATCGACAATATTTGAGCATCTCTTCTTGAAAGTCAAAGGGATCGTTCTGGTGAGCACGGTACCAAGCGTGAAAAGCTTCTCGCTGTTCGGGTCGCATTCCATCGGGGTCGTAATCATGAAGGTTAGGCAAATGAGGTAGGACGGCCTGTTGATTAGCTTCCGTGTTAAAGAAGTGAGGAAAGTAACCTTTAGCCATTTCTGTCATGCCGAACGTTTTTGGCATGCGACTCAAAGGCATGGTCAAATAACTCATTGAATCTTTAAATTAGACTTGTCCTACTTTCATGTAGATGAGCTTTTTTCCGTTCATGGTGACTTCAGGACGTTCGGTTCCATGGTTCAAATAATAATTGAGTAAAAACTGCCCATCGTATCCCGAAAAATTGTGAGCTATGACGGTGGCATACCGATGACAATCTCCATAACGATGAATGTCTTCTTCGCTCCAACTGTCGTGGGTGGTAGGGTCTAAAACCCATTCAGCAAACTCAGACAAAGTGTTCACTCCACGAAAGATTTTTTCACGTCCTCCTGGAATACGACTACAATGAGGACAGTGAAAATGAATCGATTCTTGAATGCACTGATCACAAGCCCGATGTGCTACACAAAAATTTGGAATGTGAATGCCTGTTTCTTGCATACATTCAAAATCAAAAAAGATGAAATCTACTTGTTTCTTGTTTTTCTTTATTTCTTTCTTCTCTGTCTTGTCAAACTTTTGAATAAAACATCGATGATCAAAATCGACGATCTGATGACAAATAGAACATTTTTTCTTGCCAGCACAAACGTGTCTCTTTGAGTCATTGGTTCGAATCAGCTGTCCACACGTAGAACACGATTTCAATAACTCACAAGCACATTTTTGTTGGTGTCCTTGGGTCTTGCGATGTTGTTGGTAGCAAGAAGGACTGACAAAACGACGTCGACAGGTTTCACAATAAACGTGATGTTGTTGTGGTTCAGGAAGGCATGGTGGGTCCGCTAAACAGCCCCGACATGCTCCACAACCAATGTGTCGCTCCCGACTATTACACCCTTTGTTACATTTCTCACAGTAGTAAGAGTATCCCAAAAATCCGGTAATACTGGTAATGGTATCAAAATGTTCTTGATGGTGATACAGATGAATGTATTTTCCCTCAGGAAAATCAGGGCCTCGAAACAGTAGAGCTCCGCGCACTTCTTGAGGGTGAACTTTTAACGTATAATGAGGAGCCAAAACATCTTGATGTTGCTGCATTTGAGAAATGCCACACACGGTCTCTTTAGGGATCCCCGCTTGTTTCAACAAGAGTTCTGCTTCTTTTCGTTGTTGGGGGTTGTTAGACTTTCGAATGTTATTCCAGGCTTTTTTCCATTCTTTGCTCTCGTTCTTGTTAGCATAGGTACGGCCCACCACGATAGCTCGAGCTAAACACATCTAGTCTTGAGTATTGTTAATTTGGACGACACTGAGTTTGGTAGTACGAAGATCGTCCACCAATAACGGTTTTCTGCTTCGTCCACTTCCTCGAGGTGGAGAAACGTGTGTCATGTAAAGGGTGGCCTTTCCATCGGTGATGGTAAACTTGTCATTGGATTGTTGTACATGTTCTATTTTTGACATGACTTTGTCTGGCGTTAATTCTGCCGGGGTGCTAAATTCAATCCAAACGGGACTCTTCAAGTTGTCATGATGGATGGCCAGTCTCAAGCGATCCTCTTCTTTGGCTCCACATTGCCGTTTCAAGTTGATTAAGACAGATTCCCACAAATCGCTAATGAACCCTGCCGCTTTCTCGGGAGGTACTTTGGACTTGAAGTCTTTGAAGTGTACTGTGTGAGTGTACGCCGTGGTCCTAGATTTTCGAGAAGTTATTTTTAGAGTCTCTCGAATCCTATAGTAATTTTCAGGAGCCACGGCGGTAGTAGGACTTTCTTGGTCAGGGATTCTGGTGTTGGTGGTTTTTGTTTTGGGTGGTTGTTTGGAAGTTTGGGTTTCAGATTCACTCATCTCGTCTTCGAAGTGACTGGCATGGACTTGAGCTAGTAGTTCGTCTAAGGGTGTTTCAGGGGGCACGAAATACCTTTGTCGTCGTGGCCTCTTGGTTTGTTCTTCTTGTTCTGGTTTCTCATGGTTTGGGCGTGATCTTTTCATCTTGAAATCTGATTTGAAACTGATTCAGTTTTCACCCAGGTACCTTTATATAGAGAGAGAAGAGTATATAAAGAGAGAGCTTCTTACCTTCAGAATCAGTCTTTGGTGATTGAACTTTCAAGCTGTAAAGATGGAAGAGTCAAAAAGACAGATTGCTTTTTTGGTGAGAGATTTGCAGACAGTCATTCGAAAGTATACTACGAACAGTAAGAGTAAGGACTACTCCTCCTCTGTCTCTAGAGATAAAAGTGAAGATACTTGTTTTATCTGTCAAGAGAAAGGACATTGGGCTCCAGAATGCCCACAACGTCAACAGCAAAAGAGAGACAAAACCAAAGATACCTGTTATCATTGTAAAGGATCAGGACATTGGTCTTCGGAATGCCCTCAGAAAGAAAAAGAAGAAGAGGAGAGGGAGGAAGCTGATTCAAAAACAACAAACCTAGAAGAAGAAGAAGAACATATCATCAAGAAAAGTAGGAAGAGAGTAAGAAGAATGGAAGACAGTGAGAATGAAGAAGAAGAAAAAATGGAAGACATGATTCATGTGACGATAAGGATTCCTATGAAGAAGAAATTAAAGAAACAAAAGAGAGACAGACAGTGAAACAAAGGAACTTTTGTTGTGTTGTTTTTGGTGTTATATGTTATATTGCAGAATTATTTTGTAAAAAAAATGGATGAATACACAAGACTGGAGAAAAAAGTAAGTGGTTTTGTGTTATTTTGTTTTAGAGTAGAGATGCACGCACGCACGCACTCACACTTTTACCATGGGATTTTTTAAAAGTTTTAACTTGATTTTTGGCAATTTGATTTCTTTTCTAGAAATCTGGTGGTCCTTAGAAAAACCGTTGGGTTGTTTTTGTTTTTTGGTTTCAAAAACAAAACTTTCAAATCAACTTCAAATGCCGTAGTCCTTTACCACGGCCCAATCCATATCCTATTAATGCTGCTGCTACTGATGGTGTTTTGATTATGGTGGTAGTCACTGGTGGTGGTGGCATTGGTGACATGGGTGGTGGCATCTCACTAGCACTGGAAGGCTTAGAAGAATGTTGTTTAGCCCGTGATGTTCTTTTTCGTTTAGGTGGTTGATGAGTTAAAGAATACTTATAGACATTGGTCATCCATTTTAAGTCATATAATATCTCTTCTAACAGACTTACAGTTTTTTCTTGAAGACTGATGCCTTCCTTTACTGTTTCCTTCTTCTCCTCCTCTTGTAACTGCTGCTGCTGCTGCTGCTGATGCCTGATTTCTTCCTCACTTTGTCTTCTTCTTCTCTCTTCTTCTTCTTTCTGCTGTTGTTGAAGAAGAAGAAACATTTCTTCCTCTTCTCGTTGCTTTTTTACAAAATTTTCCATCTCTTCCATTTGCCTTTTTTAAAAATTCATCCACCATTGGTACAGTAGTAGTAGCAGTAGTAGCAGTATTCTCAAACTCTTGATTTAGTAAATCTAAATCAAAGTCTTCCGGCCGGAAGTTCAATAATGCAGCAGCATTAATCATTGAAGGCTCACTCCAATACATTGTAGTACTTGTCTTTCCAGTCTCCATGAAGGCTGTCGAAAAAAGTAATAAACCCTACGAACGCTACGATACCTTTATACCCGAGATGACGTCACACCCCCGCTCTCTTCCCATTGGAAGAAAACCCGACCTACTTGTAACGCTCCTTTGGATTGGTAGTTGATTTCGATCCATTTCAATCCTATCGTAAGGTATATATACTACCGCTGGTTTCATAAAGCTTCACCGGTTTTCTCCAGAACCACTCAAAAAGACTAAACAATCATGTGGGTTAGCGTGGAAGCATCGAACATTGTCTCGGGAATGCTGTTTAATCCAGCATTCCCCATGTATGTAAAAGCCTCATGGGCTACCACCAAACTAACACAATCCACCGAATGGAAAAGTCGCATCTACATCGAACGTCAAGGATGTTTAAAGAGAGTCCTTTTCTTCGGCCCAGAAATTAGAAGAAGCAGAAGAAAAAGAAGACCTAGCCGAAGATGTACATGCTAAAACCCACCAAAACAAAAAAACCCAAAGGCCCTTCTAAGGGCCACCCAATTTTCAAGAAAAGATTAATTTTTCCAATGATTGCCTATATAAGTGTGTTTTTATATATATGTTGTTTGTATATTTTTTTGTTTTGTCATAGTCTACTACCCCTCAAAACAAAAAAAAGCCCTACTCCCCTTGTATGTTTTGTGTGTTTAATATAGAAAAAGGATAGTGTGGTGTGTGTTTTTTTTGGAAAAAAAGGAGGCATGTTTTCCATCACGTCCGCGCTTCTCGAATATAAAGCGGTACCTTCCGCAGTCGAACCATTCACACTTCACACTGAAGAATGAATATTGTAGACCTCTTGCAGGAAGCTTGGGATAGGATGGTGGATGTGGAGTCGTTAATGGAAAGGTTGGAGTATTGGTGGAGATATCCTACCACCAAACCATTTGTCACCAGCCAACTAGCGGCTCTTATTTCAGCGAGGAGGTTGGTGAATGATGTTTTGGTGGAGGAAAGACTAAAAACTTCTTCTTCTTGTGCTCCTTGTCGTGTGGGTTTTATCAAAAAATCCCTTGACTTACTAGATGAAGTGAAATACTTCCTTCACCTTGTTCAACAAGATGAATGGTCGTATCCACCCACTAGTTGTGTCAGGCGTGAAGAGATAAATCTTCACACGACAACCCTATTGTTAAAACAAGCTTTAGAGCAAGAAGTAGCCCACATTAAAATCTTGTGGGCTCTTGAAAGAAAGAAGAAAGAAGAAGCCAGGAAAGAAATGGAATTTCAACGGCTGAATTTAAATTGGATAAAAATCCAAGATAAGTTCCGACGGATGAAACATCCTGACTGGCTACCACCAACACTTCCAACCAAGAAAAAAAGATCCACCACCTTCCTAAGCTTATTTACCAAATGTTGGAGGAAATAAAATATTCCTCCTCCAACGGTCCTTATGAGGACCACCCTTTTTCAAGAAAGATTAATTCTATTCCCCTCCCACACTCCCACCACGTTAAAAACTCCCGTACGTACCTGTAGTGCCCCCCGCCATGTTAAACTTCCGTACGTACCTGTAGTGGCCCCCGCCATGTTAAACTCCCGTACGTAGCTTAAGTGCCCACCGCCATGTTAAACTCCCGTAGGACCCCAGAGTGCCCCCTCGCGTGTTAAACTCCCGTAGGACCCCAGAGTGCCCCCTCACGACCCTCAATACCCCCCGCTAACTACTTGCAGTCCACTTCCGTCTTTTCCTTTGCCCTTTAAAAAGAATATTGGCAAAATTAACCTCCGTAACAAGTGCTGTTCAATACAGATATTTATTTGGCATAGGAAAATTTTGTATTCAACAAGAAGCAGGCTCTTAGAGAATCAGTTGTAAATAAATACAGTTCTATTGTACCAATACACAAACTACAGGGAACATAAAATGCAAAATTACAAAACCCCAGTTCCAGATCTGGTCATTAAAGATAACAATACGCCTGGTGATAAGAAAATTACATGTGCAATAAGATTACTAAAGAAACTGCATTTCACTGATATGTCTTGTTTAAAGCCTTACTGGTCTTCTGAAGTTTTACTCTTTCACCTTTGGACGCATATATGAGGGTATTTATAGGTTTAGTCTCCGTCCCCATTTCAAAACTTTTCATAATGCTGATGTAAAGAAACTGGAACAGAGAAGAAACCTTTACATTTGTTCAGTTTTATCAAGTAAACTATCAACCAAGTCTGTACAAAAGATGTAATGTTTTGAAACTATGTATTTCCTATTTGTTGATGAGAAGAGAAAAAAAAAAAGAAAAAAGAAAAAAAAAAACTTAAAGGAAAAAAATTGGAACAGCCAACTACAGATGCCATACAGGAATTTTGAGAATCTCGAGTCGCAGAGAATTCAGAGATGTACCATATGGCAAGATTTTGTTGCTGTGCAGAACATTTGTTTTAAGCAAAATACATTAATTGGCTTTTAATTAAATTACAGTTAATGTTAAAATTTTGGCACCTTTAATTTGTTAGACCTGGTCACAAACAAAATTTGAACCTCATTGAAATTTCATTGAGGAGTTGTAATAAAACAAAACGCCTTTAATTGAAGAACTGCATCTAGATATGGAAGCCATAACAAATATCCAACTTTTTTTATTTTTTACTTTTGACATTTAAATTTGGAGTGTTTGCATGTGAACGTTAGGCAAACAACAAATAGGTGACTTTATGTTGTAGACAGCTGGTAAAACCACTTGAATCTAATCTGCTTTACCTTCTTTCTGCACCAGGACTTGTGTCACTGAAGATGGCTCACTCACTCCTTCTGTTGATAAAAATAACAGAAATCATCCAATGATATCTCTTAGTAAAAACCCATTTGATGTTAAATTGTTGATATAGCATTCAATATCGATATTCAATCCATAATTCCATATCACAAATAACAAATTTTCATTATTCTACACCCAATATGAAATTGATTAGTATGCAAATATATGCAACTGATTAAAACTTTGGGATAAATCGTGCTAAAGCTTTTTGAACTATTGCTATATTTTAAGATATCTCTTTTAAGATTTCAATCAAGATATAATTTCCACAGTCGGTGCATCTGGTACCCCACCACCCCCAATTTTGTTCGCTTATATGTATATATATATATATATATATATATATATATATATATATATATATATATATATATATATATATATATATATATATATGCACGAGGAGATATTCAGAGACATTGCACTTTCTGATTTATATCTGAATCGTGTATTTAAAATTTTGGAAAGTTTAAAAAATAAAACGGGTATGTGGTCAACAAAAAAACACTGCATGTGTGTTCCATTCTCAGTCAGCGGAAGGAGCAGGAATATGTCTTGACCTTGTTGCATGAATAGATATGTATTTGTGTGCAATGTCAAACTCGTTCTTTCTGTCCCCTGAGAATAACTCTTAAGTAATGAAGTGAATATAATACATATTCATAAAACGATGTTTTAATAGTTCACATTGAATCATGAAACAGCTTGCACTAAAAACTGAATGAAGCCTGATTTTGTTCCATTATTTGGATGTCCAAAAAAAAAAAAAGTTAAAAAAAGGGAACTATTTTGACTGTTTTAAACCATTTAATGGAATAATAATAAATACCAAGTTATTTAAAAGTTTTTAAAATTGTATGTATCCAATCTTGAAGGAATAAACAAATATTTCAGATCAATGCAAAAAGATTTAAAGATTTAAATTCCTCCAGCTAATAGGCTGCATTTTCATGAAATGAAAGAGCATATACAATCAAACCTGTAACTAGCGGCCACTCATGGAAAAAGGCAAAATTGGCTGTTGTACATGTGTTCACTTTTGAAAATGTGTTTTTGAACAAATACCGCCCATCGGTTATTATTATTATTATTACATTATCAAGATTGCTTTATGTGCACTGTACAACAAAATCGTAATTACGGGTGTATGATGTTCTCTTCCAAATTTATGTTCCCCATAAGATTACTATATCCTGCTGACTTTAATCCATCCTATACATGAAATCGCGGACTTAAAAGAAGCCGTGACCCATGAACCAAAACTTCACCTGCCGTTCAGAGACACGTGTTGAATATTGAATGACCCCCGACCCTAATGAAAAGGGATGTAACTCGTATCTCGTCTCAAAGACGAACTTTGTTCTTCAGAGATAGCTTTAATTCACAGGACAAATAGATGACGATATCTAACTATACCTGTCACACTGGCACAAAAGGTGACTTACATTTCTGATCCGATAACAACTACTTTTCCCACCATCCTGCAAATGAATAGCTTCGACACTCTTCCCTAATGATAAAAACCGCCTCTCTTTCAAATTTGACATGTTGACAACTTGGAGTTACACTGTCAATGTGACTGGAGTTACGAGAACAAGCGAGATAAAGAAATGTTTGCACATCGAATCACATTATATTCCTTTATCTAAACAATGCCTTGCTCATGAAGCAAAAATACAGTTTGCATAGACTGAACGGTCAATTTAGATACTCTCTAGTGACCGCTTAAGGCAGGAAGAAACCATTGTTTGGTTAGGAAACACCTGGCCGCTGACCGCGGAAGACAGGTGACCGTGACCGTTATTTATTACATTTATATAGGAAATTAGAATGGCCGTTGAACATGTTTGACTGTATTATTTAAATTAACAGCCTTTTTTATCAGGACCTAGTTTGTCCATGTTTTTCTAAATAATTCAAATGTGCAGAGTTGGTATAATCTGAACTCATCAATCTAAACTCTCACATTTTTTTTTTTATGCTTCCATGTGAGTTTGGATAAAAGAGGTTCTAGTTAAAGACTTGCAATTACACTTATTAAAATACATACATACACTTTGTAAAGTAATACACGAACATGCATTGTAAAAAATTCTTTTACTTATATAAATTGGATTTTTGTCTGAATCAAACTCGTCACTGCCGTCATCAATGGCAACTGCATAATTCCGATTTCTCAGATTTGCTGGTAAAGAAAGAATTGAATAGCAAATAAACTTCTCGAAAGGCAACTTAAATCCTTTTAGGATCAATCGTGCTTGCATCTGAACCTTCCTCATAATGATCTAAAAGATTTACACATCTAAAAGAATAGTTATGGGGGGAAAAAAAAGGGAAGAAAAAAAAAACAGCTAAAGAGTAAAGTTTAACCATAAAGTTGCTGATGACGATACTGCTAGTAGCTGTGACACTGTGGTTAGTAATTTGTACTATTTATTCGTAAGTATCAAGAAAAACTCTTATCATAATTCTGACAAGCCAAAAATGATACTTATCACAAAGGATTACTAGTCATTTAATGAGAACTAATGACAAAACCTACCGCAGAGAGCAGACTTGTTCTATACCTTATGATAAAAATGAAGGTGAAGAATAATTTCTATGCTGTGGACACAGCCACAAAGTAAATGCAATGTCCTAACTTAGTCCAGTTCATGACCCATATTTCAGACATATTTAAAGCAAATACTTCAAAAATTAGATCAACCGAAGATAACCCTGTAAACTTGTTGGATCTGATATAATACCTTCTTCCACTGAAATTAAACAAATATAAATTGTCTTGTCTGCTAAACCAACCATGTGATGCATTTGACTGTCTTGACCATCCCATTATATAGATGTATCTATGTGCAAAATCTAACGCAAATCTATTTATGACCCAAAGAAGTCACAAGATCTTAAAATGAACCTAGACAGCAAGTTGTATACAAATGTATTCATAGTCTCTAGGTTGCCAATAAGGCCAGCAAATGAGTCCTGTCGTGTGGGGTTTAATGCCAGTTTTAAGCACATGATAGGCTATAAATGGCGGCAAGTATATTTGGTGCAAGAACCCGAGAAGACCCCAGGAAGAACCACCGACCCATTGGAAGCTACTGCAAGCTTTCTCACATACCGATTTTGGTTGAGGCAAGACTCAAACTCGCACAGACAGAGATGAGATGTGTGAGTGATCTGTAAAGGCGAGCACCTTACACCACTCGGCCACCTAGGTCCCCACCAGCAAATGAGCGCGAAGAACAACTCGGATCATGTTAATATAAAGCTCCAAAAAATAACATTTTTTAAAATCATAAACAAAGCTTCTAGCATATCCATCAGAGACAACATCTTGTAAATGTGTGTATATATGGCTGGTTACTGTACCCATTCAACACCTACTGACATAAAGCTACATAGCAAAAGTTCAATACAAATATGTTCAAAAGCGAAGGTTTGAGAATGTTAACAGGGTCAGCCACTCGAAGCCCAGATCATTTAAAAAATATGCGAGGGTATTGCTGGTTATTAAACTGATTGGATATTGTACTGCTCTATATTTACGAGCAAGTTAAACCAAAATCCATTTGCTAATAAAGCCATATTACTCTCACAATGTCAGCCAATTGAAGGCAAATTAACCTCGCTAATGAGCATTGATTTTTGCTGGTTAACAAACCTATCTTAGATATTATTGATATAAAGCTACATAGCAAGTTTCATCGCAATCTTTTCATAAATAAAGCCTCGTATGCATCCACCAGTTCAGCCAATCAGCGTTCACATCAGGTCCTTATTATGCAGTTAAGGTACTGGCAAATCAACATGTTATTTAAAAATGTGAAAGACCTTGATGCCAGGATGCTGTCTGTGAAGTTTGATCAAATTCTGTCCAACAGTTTTTAAAGTTATTTAAAGATTTTTGACAATTTTTAGCAGCACTGGCCATATTTGATAGCAGATCTGCATTTCTTGTATAAAAATAAGAGACCTTCATGCCAGGATACTGCCTATGAAGTTTGGTCTAATTTTGTCAAGTCGTTTTGGAGAAGTTGATGTGAACAAGTTGTGGTCTTTTTATTAATAACCATAGATTTGGGGGCTGTGTTGATGTAGCGCCATCAGTGTCACTATTAGTCGTGTTTATTGTAAATGCTCCATGTTACCTCATCACTGCCACAGCAAATGCTTCAGTGATTATGAAGTGATTGGGTTCCGGTAACTGACGGGACAAGTCATGGAATTAATATTTTTTGATAAGGTAATAAAAAGCTTGAAAGTCATAAATTCCTGATTTGATGCAGAATCTAGGTAGAAACTGACAAAGTAGCTGTTCTTGTTCCGATTACGAACTCTAAATTTAATATCACCTTCTATGGTAACATAACTCTGTATCCATTTATCTATCAACATGGTTATCGGCAAATGTTCAGATTTTTTTTTTTTTTGTCTTTAATTTTAATCATTTGATGTGGAGAAGTAATAATACACTGTGGGCAAACACGCTGGACAACTTGGAACAGTGGAGTACAATTTAGGTCAATTAAATGTCAGTGTGAAGAGCATTTGAAATATATATGTATATATATATATATATATATATATATATATATATATATATATATATATATATATATATATATATATATATATATTGAGAGGAGCAGTGTTACAGTGAACCTAAAGTGAGTAGCAAAATTTGTTAAACAAATGTATAGCTAAAAACAAAGAAACTACATAAAATATAGGATAATTTGATAAAAGTGCTACTTCATTAAGTCTGATTTCATTATAAACAGTTTCCACTGTATATGTTAAAATAATCCTGCTTGTCTTAGGAGGCAACTAATGGAGGAAAACTGTTTGACTTGGATGCATCTCATTTTCATGTTCATGCTGAAAAGGTCTGGGACTTTTAAAAGGGTTAGCTTTACATACAAAAATAATTGACTTTATATGCAATGATTCACCCTTTTTTGCTCTTATCTCTGTTCTGTATGACTTTTTTGGGATGCCTAAACTTACTCCGCATTATATAGTCGGGATTGCGTTGATGTGCCATTAAACCATCATTAATACACACACACACATATATATATATATATATATATATATATATATATATATATATATATATATAAAACCATCATTAATATATATATATATATATATATATATATATATATATATATATCTATCTATTTATATCTATCTATCTATATATATATATATATATATATATATATATATATATATATATATATATATATATATACACATATACACACACCAAACAATCCAACCCTACCAAGACCTTCTCAGTAAGGCAGTAGATTTTTTTTCATAAGTTCGACCAGTTTTCAGTAAGGTGTAATATAATGTACTACTATTGTCAGGAGTGCTATTCAAGACTGATGCAGCTGCGGTAAACATTATGTTCGACTAAAAAGCTTGTAAATTGCACTTGGACCTTAATTACCTCCAGTACAGTTTCACAAACTGCAGTTCCAAACCCTATGACCCTTCCATCTTTTATAACACTTATCACGAACTCCTTACTGAATTTAATAACTACACAAGAATTTACACTGATGGGTCCAAGGATAATTAAAAGGCTGCTGCAGCCTTCATTAGTGGAAATCACACTACAAAAGTTCGCTTGCCAGACGGTGCCTCGATTTTTTCAGCCGAAATCAGGGCAATAGATCTTGCCCTAAAAGATATCGAAAGCAAACATATTTTAAACTTAATCATCTTCTCGGATTCACTATCAGTACTTCAGTCACTTCACAATAGGAAATTGGAAAATCCACTACTGACCAACATTCTCATGAAACATACCGAGCTGTGTACCTCCCACAATATAGTGTACTGTTGGCTACCCAGCCATATCTGAATTAAA
Source organism: Margaritifera margaritifera (assembly GCA_029931535.1). Taxonomy (NCBI): domain Eukaryota; kingdom Metazoa; phylum Mollusca; class Bivalvia; order Unionida; family Margaritiferidae; genus Margaritifera; species Margaritifera margaritifera. The sequence goes on from JAQPZY010001309.1 coordinate 96,452, forward strand.
GGTAACGAAAAAGCTGATCGCGCTGCTAAAATGGCCCTATCCCTAGAACCATCCGATTTTAAAATACCACACACTGATTTTAAACCTAGTATCAAAACGTGTTTACTTAATAAGTGGCAGGCATCATGGAATGATGCAGTGAATAACAAACTACATATAATAAAACCAACCCTCGGCGACTGGACTCCTTCCTACAGAACCATCCATAAAGACGAGGTAGCCACTGCAAGAATTAGAATTGGTCATACTTATGTAACCCATTCCTAGATCCTAAAGGGCGAAGACCCACCTGAGTGTGTTTCTTGCAGTGAACCCTTCACTGTGAAACATTTTTTGATAGATTGTTTCGATCTCCAACCTACACGCGATCATTACTGTAATGTTCAACACATGAAGGAACGTTTTGATACAGTAAACGTACCTTGCATTTTAATTTACTTGAAAGAAGTAAACATCTATTCTAAAATCTAACTTTACAGCAATCCCTTTGAGTATTTTTAGAATATGTGTACAGTCGTTCGTCCTAAGTACCTTTACTCGTATTCATTGACACCATTTACATTCCCCGTTGATCGGGAAACTTCATATATTACCCTCACCACTTCATCGTTTACATTTTAATTGTTTGACTCTATTATCGCTGGTCGATAATGAACCTTTTAACATTTGTGAATTATTCATCATACAAACTTTTCTATGGCGCTAAATAGCCTCACAGTGCTGGTGCGCCGTTAAACCACAATCAATCAATCAATCAATCCAAATCCTATGGAGCTTATTGGCTTCTTGCTATTTCTCAAGCCAGGAAATTTGTGGAAGTCACAGTTCCACTTAACATGGAAGGCAAAACCTATACCAGCGCAGACAGACATTACTTGGCCACAGCAAAGAAGATAACTCAAATAATCAGTCTGACCATGTAGCAATAGCCCATTTCATGCAGACTTCGGCGAACTTCGTAATTTGCTCGGAGTTTTTAATTACGTGGCGATTGGTCAACTGACAGTAATAACCACTAAATATGGCGAACGCAACAGCATCAGCATCAACTTCTTCAAGAACTTTCAACATCGGTTATCGAGTTGAAAACTATCTATTCAAACAGCGATGCTGCCGCAGATATTGACTAAATTTAATATTGGAACCATAGTTTCGTATATTCTGGAAACCAGGGTGGATTTCAAAGCTATACGAGCGAATAGCTTCGAACTGTTTACTTCTGGACATGTACATGTAAGTATGGAAACGGTGTCGAAGTAAACAAGTTTGATCCTGACACTCAAAGAACAAGTTGTTCAGACCATTTCTCTGTATCTGAAATCTCAGTAAAATAAAATGTGTTTCACCTAATTTTATCCCATTTGATTTTGAAAGTCTGAGAGTAATTTATATGTAAATTTTTTCATCATTTAATTAGCTCCAGTCACTGGAATTTGGAAAAGCCAATCATCGGCATCATAGGTATTCTGTGACGTTCACGGGCGAGTGCAAAACTATTTCTCAAGTCGCAATACTAATATATGTAACACACATTTTAAGTGTAGTATGTATAGTTAATTGGATTTAAATAGATGATTTTTATGATAAACATGTCCAAAAATATAAGCTTGTTTCAAGTTGCCCCACCTCCACACATATTTTTAAAATTGTAAATACATGTATACAAATGATGGCAATGCATCTAAGTATTGGGCTATGCTTATCTTTGAAACCAGCACATTTAATATGTTTTAATTTGTTTTCTAGACGGGATCTTACCTACTGACAACACATTTTTTGTATGCGAGGGCGATAACCTGAAACATGAAAATTTGCTCTTCGTAATGAACATGATTGTATGCTTATTGTCATCCACGAAACCATTTAAACGTAAGTTTCTGTTCTTTTATCACAGCATATCAGCGTGAAGCAAGATGAAGTTGCAAAAAGGACATTATTTCTGATGCTGAACTGAGAGGGTGACATCATACATGCTAGCTGTTCATGCCCTACTGGGTCTGGTCCTAAACTGTACGTGCAAAAATACCGCTGCACTTTGTTATGCACTGGAAGATTTTGTCAAGGTGTTTGTGCTTCCTGAGGACATTCCGTCATATACTGTAATGTACATGTATACAAGTTGAGACCTAATACTATAAATTCCGGTACTATAACGTACAAAGACATTAAATAACAAAAATGACATACTTAAGATTTATTTTTATTTTTAAAAAAAAGGTCATTTAGGTAAAGAGATGAAAAGAAACATGAACATAAATAATAACAATCATAGAAAATAACGAACATATTAATGTCGGTCGAAAAATCAATATAAATTGACTACTGGTATAAAATACTAGTTATTGAGAGAAATAATATAGATTTTTACATCAAAATATATCAAACAATGCTTCATAATTACCCAATATATGGACCAATTATCACGCAGAAAACTTGCGATGAAATCGGTTGTACAGACTTTAATAAAGCTGTCTCGGACAAAAAAAAAAAATGTTGCCCACTTTTTACATCAATGGTAGTAGAAACACATTTATTTTCTTTAGGCCTAAAATGTTCTTTTTCGTTTTAGATAAACTAGAGGCCTGGAATAAGCCAAGGCTAGTTAAACTTCCAGCAGCTCCAATCTTTGATATAGACTTTACACAAAAACAGCATGGAAAAAAAAAATAGATTTAAAGAGTTGTTTACAAGTAACCCAGGACGAACAACTACTTATTCAACAAAGTACTCTTCTACAAAGCAGATTGTCTGATTGGTTTACTTTGAGACAACTGAAGATAACTGGTTCTATTGTTAGCCGTGTTTGTGACTTTTTTTTGTACAAGAAGTCTGACCCGAACACAATAAGTAGTGCAATATTAGAGCCATCTTCTTTTTCCTCAGCAGAAATGAAATATGGATTAGAAATGGAGCCTATAGTTATCAATTGGTATGTTGCTGAGAAACTTAAAGAGGGTTCAAACATTTCTGTTAAAAAGTTGGGTTATATTATAGATAATGATCAGGGGTTCATTGCAGCGTCGCCTGATGGTGGAATTGAACAAAATAACTCTCCTTTGTATTGTGAAATGTAAAGTAGCAGTAAAATGGAGCCACAAGACTGTTGGTGATAGTGTTCAAAAACCTGGGTACCGATTAAAATCTGTGAAATAAACCATAATGGAAATTAAATCCAAGTTTTTCAATTAAAAAATAATTATGCTTGGTATCACCAAATTCAGTTGCAACTGTATGTATGTAGGTCATTTGCAAAGTATTGTGATTTGGCCTTGCTTCATATAGAGTCTGGAAGTTTTCGAATTGAAACAAGAATGGGTAGACAAATTCTTGCCAAAACCCGAGACCTTTTTTGATGAGTACATGGCTGACAAAATTTTACAAAAGTACAAAAAAAGAATAAAAACAAATACTGCTATTGATCTGCAACTATTATGAATATTCTAACTTTTTCTCCACCTTGTTTTCACCTCTGATGAATCTTACTGATTAAATTACTTTACCAATGAAATGTGTTTTACATGAAACATACATAATAATACATGTATAGTTATAATAATATATATATTCTATATTTTATGAACTCTTGGCAATTCAAACATGCCAAAGTGTTAACCTTCATAAATAACCCTCAGCTCGCTAAGCATGACTACAATGATTCATGCGACCAGTGTAACCTACATCAGCCTGCGAGCTACTTGCAGGCTGATCAGGGTTTACACTGTTTGCAGATCAGGGTTTACACTTTTCTTTGCTCTCCAAAGCACCCTATTGTAGCATAAATGGAATGATACAAATTTAAAGAAAAAAACAGCCCATTATATAAATATAGCGGGCTAAGGAATAAAATAAAAACATTTCTATGATACCAATCCCCTTTCATTTCATCAATTGTTTGCTTAGGGCACGTTTGAATGCACATAATCACATACATGTCTGATATAATTAATGTTCATGATGCTAGTTCTTCAACTGAAGTATACCAATGACAAAAAAATAAATAAATAAATAATTTGTTCTTTACGAAACAAAGATAGAACATAAAATGGTAGTCAGTTTAACACTAGCCTTTAGCCCCCTGAGTGCGAATACGGTGATGTATGTGACCAGTGTACACCAGATCAGCCTGGTATATGCAGGCTGATCAGGTTTTATACTGATCGAAGCTCGTCAGTAAATTTTTTCAATCACCCTTCCACAAATAAATGGTCCAAATTCAAAGAAAGAACAGTCCAATTAATATATGAAATAGCATTTTAAGGGTTAATTGGTGGAAGACCTCAAATATTTAACTAGAAATCAGAAACCCTGAGTTAGTGAGTACTTGGACTTTCTAACATAAGTACGACTAGATTAAAATGCAAATCTTTCATTTCCTAAAATATTAAAATAATTCAACAAACAATCAAAGTGAAAGAATTAAAATAATTACAGTATAGAATATCCTAAAAAGTCCTAAAATGTTTTAAAGTTCACTTCCTGATGTTAATCCGAGTAATCTGGATGTGGTATTCCGAATGAAAATAACCTGTACTGTGCTGACGTTGACAAGCTCTGATTAAATCCAAAATAATCCTTGCAAGTCTGGAATCTCACAAGTTTTAGAATAATGTCCGATAATTCCACGGAGCTGTATAGTAATTCAGATGAATTACTAATTAAATAAATTCCACACTGAACTGAATAATTTCAATAACCTCTCTTCGTTCAAGCAATTGTAAAGAATGACTTATCACTGGACTATCTGCTATTTATACACCACTAGTGCGCAGAATCAAATAAATCCACAACGCAGTTCCTGTCAGCATTAGAAGCCTTTAGAATGTATTTACTTCAAGTAAACACAATTTAATTCTCAAGAATGCTATTTTATACTGGAATTAACAGTCAACAAGTTGTTATTCATAATTAAACAAAAGTACACTAAATCTAGGTTATCTGCGCGAGACAAAATCACGTGATATTTCCAGCGTGTGACCTTACAATGTTAATTTCCAAAGTACACAACTAAAAGCTCCTTTCGCGCGCAATTGATCATGTGACCACTTATTGATCGAGCAGTAATCGTATGTATACTGATATGCTAACCTTTGTTTAGGCAAAAAAACAGAGATCATAAATTAGTAAATTAAATTATTATAAAAAAATAAAGGAGGCTTGATTCCGTAACACCCATGACTAGTGACTAGCGTTAATCTTTATCTTGAGACGGCACCTTAAGATCTTGGGCCACTCGGCCAAAAAGGACCTCTTCATAGAATTGTATATAGTTAATTAAATGTGTTGTGCCATGGGAAAATGCATCTATTTCCAATGGGAATATTGAGTAGTGTAGACTCAGATCAGCCTGGGCATTCACATTGTAAATTAGATCTTTTTGCATTGGACATTGTAAATTAGATCCTTTTGCATTGGACATTGTAAATTAGATCCTTTTGCATTGGACATTGTAAATTAGATCCTTTTGTATTGGACATTGTAAATTAGATCCTTTTGCATTGGACATTGTAAATTAGATCCTTTTGCATTGGACATTGTAAATTAGATCCTTTTGCATTGGACATGAAGCAACTTTAATACAGTTATCGACTGTTAAAGAGGCAATATATGTTTGTTTATGAGTCATCCATTTCATCAGGTAGACTGTTTTCCCACAAAGAAACTTTGTTTGATCTGATTCAAGGTCCTAACTTTTTCTAAAAAGCCACATATAGAGCCGATTTCATTCACGAGTAGCATGTACAGTATTGGGATGTTTTTGTTTCAAGAATGCAAATGTAGCAAGGCGAGCGTTATGATTTTCAGCTATTATTTTCGATCTAGGTATAAGTCTAACTGAATCACGGTCATGAGTCAAACTGTTTGCTCTTTTCTGAGAGAAATGGGGTTCTATAAAGAGTTATTCCTTTTCCTTGAATTAAATCCCTTATCAAAAAACCTTTATCAACCATAAGACAATCGCCATGTTGCAGTTTGTGCACTATATCACTTTGCCCGAAAATTTCCTTCTCGGATGAATTTTCGCCAAACATATCTGAACAATGAATTAAAGCTCCATTTGGAACTAAGGTGTACATAAGTTTCACAGTATGACAACTTTTGTAATTTGAAAACATGCTTTCCAGCTATGGGATCTGTGTGCTGAATTATACACAATCTTCAATTGCAACTAGATCTGGAAAATGTTGTTTGATTGATAATGGTATATGTTTTTGAATATTTTCTTTTAAAACCATATTTTAATAATCTTAAGCTTTCTGTACATTCATATATTCCAGAATTTAAAAATTTCTGAAATTCTGCCTATGGAAATATTAAATTCAGAAGCAATGACTGAATCTATAGGATTTTGTTTTAATTTGTATAATTCAAGAAGTTGATTTTCTGAATCTATGTGAGAAAAAAGTTTGTTTGGATCACTATGACCAGGGATAATCTCACATTCTCTATGAGAGCAACAACTCACTAACTATTTGTGTAGAATTGTAAAAAGCTTGTAATCTTCAATACCAGTATATCATTTTAATTCTACGTCTGAAGATTTAAAATTATCAATTTTTGAAATATTTACTTGACTTGTTACATGTTATCTTGGAGTCTGAGTTGTCTTAGTAGACTTGATATAGAAAGAAGATGGTGTTTCAGTTTGTGTCTCTGTACTTGTACTAATGTCTTTACTTGATTTTTCCGACCACTTCTGTTTAGGGGTTACTTGCGTTTGCTTTTGCTTGCCGGGGGTTCTCTGTATTCCTATGGAAGTTATTTTTCAATTTGGTGTGACTTGTGATGCAGAGTCGCTGAATAGTTTTCTTTTTATTATTCGAGATGGGGTCCGACTGGAGTAATTAATAACGGTTGAGTAATGATCACATAATCTGTAATAAGGTATAAAATGATTGCAATACGAGTATTAATGTAAATAAATAATCACTATTTGATCGGGGGGGGGGGGTACAGGCGTCCATTTTTGTTGTGCTTTTTTTGCTTGTCTAAGGTGTGGTCAGAGTTGGACCCCCCCCCCAATAAAATCCATGATAATCATAAAAACACTGTATATTTATGTTAGAAAAATGTAATTTTCTCATCTTTGACGCTAGTGACATAAACATAACAGTTACAAGTCTATTAAATAAGAAAGAGAAAGAGTGTTTGTAAAAGGCCAAATAAATTTCATATTTTGCAAGAAGGGACAATCTTCGTCTCAAAAGTAATGAATGTCTAATATTATAGCATGTGTGTTTAAAAGAGAAAATATGGTTATAATTGTTTAACCTTTTCAGTTACTGAATAGAATGTGAAGACGGGTTGATACAGTTTAAGAAATGGAACACTGGTCAACATTGTCACTCTAAACAAACATGTGCAAAGTATTGTAAATATGCATTAAATTTTAAATGTTTAATCATGATGTCATTCTTTCAGTATAACAGATAGAAAAATTAATACTAAAGTTACCATCAAGTTTGTTGTTTGGGGTTTGGTAATTAGAATAAGACCCTCTGCAGCCTCTAGTATATTTGCTGTATCTTCTATGTTGGTATCAGGATTTGCAATTGTTGGAGGTTCAGTAATTGGATTTAGGACCCTCCTCAGCCTCTTGTATATCTCCTATATCTCCTGTGCTGTTATCATGATTGATGTGATCACCTGTAAAATATAATTATTCAATTTAAATAGTATACAGAAAAGACGCTTGTGTTAAAGTTGTAGCTACGATTTGTTTTTAGATTGAAACTACACTACACATTGCGACATTTACTCACGATTCATTTATATTAAAAAGTCAAAAGATGTAGGATATGTTGCATTATTCGCAGTCGTAAAATAATATATCAATGTTATTATTCGTCAATTTACTGGTAATCAAATATGAAGACCACACCACAGCAAAACTGACTAGTAGAGATCAACAATCAAATTTGTGAGAAATCGACTCTAATGACACGTATGTTTATAAGGTGTGATTCGTCTATTGACACGTATAAGAATAGCACGAACCGTAAACATTCCTCTGGTTTGACTCCAGATGTGATACAGTGAGCTGTACTAGACCTGCAGCAGCCTCTTGCCTTTTAAAGTCTGAACTTAAAAAAGTTCATAACAATATTGTACACATTATATAGCTTAAAAACTACACATTTAACTTTAGGTTGAAGGTAAGAATATGCTTAGGAAGAGTTCCAATTTATCCTGATCCCAATATTAATTTAATTTAAAAACAGACTTCAACAACAAATGCTTAATTATATATATTACTAAGATGGTTACCAGAAACACGTAATTTGACGTTGTTGATCAATACGGAGTAAAGTCACGATATGATAATTGTTTATGATGCTAAATTATTGAACCTAAATTTATTTACATTAGGACATATTTAACTGAACTTTTTTACCATGACACTGTTTTATATAAAATGTGTTTTTGTTGATCAATATAAAGAATTTCTTCGTATTAATTTGCGGTATAACAAACCTGGAATATTTCTCGACGGTAAACTTGTGGAAGTCCCTTATCCATCAGCATTAAAATGCAGCGACCACATTCTCGTATTCTTGAATTGTGACATTCGTTTTCCTGTCAATTCAAGTTCCGATTTTCCTGCTCGTATGAGCGACTGTTAGCACAACATTTCGTGTCTCCATGGCAGACGATGAAATTTAATACCACATCCTTGATTTGAACGACTTTTGCAACCTCCGATACAAGTAGCTGACATTTCTTCAATTTTGTATTTCTCTACAAGTTCTGAACAAATATCGACGCTATTTTGAAATGTACATGTGCCCACCAGTGTTTTATTGGCTGAGTATAAAGTGACTCGGGAGGTTATTCGGATAATTATGTATCGGTTAAATTCTGTATGAAATGGGCTATATTAATATCGAATGCTGTGTAAGGAACAGTAGAGTAGAATCCAATGGGATTGATGCGCATCTACTATTGGTGCATTTCAACGAGACTATACAACCCAAGGGAAATAGTACACATATTTGACCTGAAACTGCCAGACGTAACGAGTTATTGGGGAGTCATCTTCCCCTTTGCAAAGATGATGAGAATAAGAAGTAAAATCAAGACGATCAGGACGAAAACGACGACAGCCAGTACTATCAATTTACAAGTACTGCAATCCAAATTCTTCTTCACTACTATTACCACTAATACAATTACTATGATCAAGATGTTGACCACTAATGCCACTACCATCAAATACTTCTGCAACTGCTTTTCTACGCGTCTTCTTCATAATGTTTTTACTGCAACTGTTGCTGCTCTTGTTAATGTTATTTCACAAATACTTTCACTTAAATTAAATTTTAGTATTGTAATTTTGACTTTTTCCTTGTCCATATTTTATATACGATATATAAATATTTTTATGTAGATTTTAAACGCAGTATATTGCTGTAACTACTAGAGAAATATTCATTACATATAAAAATGTTTTACTGCGTTTATTCCCAGTAAATTATTATGTAAGTGTTAAAACATTGTATAGCTCATTTATATTGTATAATTACATAATATATATGAAATAAATATTGTATGCACATAAAAGGTCTGTAAAACAGAAGAAGAAAAAATATAAATGCTATCAAAGATTTTTATAAATAGCCGGAAAAGGACCATACAATGAAATTAATTATATAAAAGTAAAAATGTAAAACCTATTATATTAACTCAAGAAGATATAAAATTGAATTTTGATAATGAAATTGAAATGGAATATAACAATGATAGAACGCATCATTTTGTATTTAGCCCCCCCCCCCAATAAAACGGCAACTTTATTATATTATATGAATCAAAGATCTCTAAGTTGGTTTTTAATGTTATTCCATACGGTTTCATACTCTTTTTAAAAATTCTTTTTTTGTATTTAATTGGGGTATGTTAATATTGATATGAAAAAGCTTACAGATTTTTCAAAAAGTATGGTCAAATTTTAATGTTCTTTGTTAATGACCATTTAATAAATCAGCTTCGTTATAAACATTTTTTTCCTCTTGTTTTGTAGTTCAATTTCATAATTGCAAAAAAAAAAAATTAAAAAAAAAATAAAATTTGTTGTCATTTTTAATTTTTCTGCAAAATAAACAGGTCCTTTCTTCATTTTGTATGCATGGTGACTTTCACAATTCAAGCAAACGTTCCCAACGTCAATATTTAATATAATATTTTTTTTTAAATAACAATAATAAGTATCTTTGTTATTTAGATGATTCTCCAATAATCGTAAAAATTATCAAATGGTCCAGCGCATCATTGATTTTTGGACGTTTATGGATGCATTTAAATTATGAAAATTTTATTTCATCAATCTTTCTTGGTTTTTGATAGAAAATGTCCATATTATTGTTGGTTTCCGTTTTGCTTCACGTGATCATGTTTGAAATAGATTACCGAAGCTTTCGGTACAAATCTTGCAAAATATCCGTAATGTAAAATGGATATTTTACGATAGTTATATAAACCATGCGTTTATGAAATTAAAATTATAATTGACTTGAAAGTAATAACAAAAAGAAAATAAACGTAAAAAGAAGATAAAAATAAAGGGTATCGGTGCGTGTAAAAATCTATCCCGAAAGCTTCGGCAATTTATTTCAGTCATGATCACGTGACCAAGAAACTGGTGAAATAACATCTTTTTAATTAAAATGCATCCACAAACGTAAAAAAAAATCCAATGATCTTTTGGACCACTTTATAATTTTTACGATTATTATAGTATATTGGAGTAAAAAGACGCGCCGAATTTTTCAAAAGTATGGTGAAAACGTGGCACGAGATGGTGGGATACCATTTCATAGACTTTAAGTGTATTGTTTCCAAGTCAAAGCAAAAATACATACACTGGATCACGGATAAGCCGTGTAAGTGACTTCGCTAGTTACCTTTAAAAATGTCGACGTATTTATGGAGGCCGATCCCAGTCAGCCACTTTCCCGTTTCATCGATGGACCAAAATGCCGCCATTTTACGTCGTTTTCTTGTAGTGGCCTCCCTTGCACCGATGTTCTTGTAAAAGTCGTTTTCTTGTAGTGGCCTCCCTTGGACTGATGTTCTTGTAAAAGTTTTTTTCTTGTAGTGACCTCCCATCGGCCGGTGTTCTAGCAAAATCTTTCACTCGTGAAAGTCGCACGAAAATGAAAGCGATCGTGAAAGTCGCGATCGTTTTTAGAAAGGACACACACCCATAGAAGCAATTTTCCTTGCTTGGTACCCCAACATAGAAGCGATTGATGGAAAAGGGCCCCCTTGCATAGATATTTTTAAAACTGCCGTCCGCCCCACCCCACCCGTATGTTTTAATGGAATAGCCCTTAAATTATATAAAAAAAATGTTGATATTTTATGTGTTGGTGGCGATAAATTAGTACCAGATTTAATGGATAAGAAAAAGTACATATTACATTACAGAAATTTAAAATTATGTTTTAAATTTGGCATGAAAGTCACAAAAATTCACAGAATTTTAGAGTTTAACTAGGACAAATGGGTGGGTCCGTACATACAATTAAATAATAATTGTAGAGCACAAGCTAAAACTAATTATTTTTTATAAGCTCATGAATAATTCTGGTGTCGGTCAAACAATGGAAAATTTACGTAAACGCATTAACATTGAATTAGTTGGACCAACTGAAATTGATAAAATAAAACGATTAGTGGCCGATCCAAGATTTGTAAGACGTAGAATGTTTAACGAGCACTTAATAGCGGTCAATGGGCTTATATCTAAATTAATGCTAAATCGACCTGTGTATAAAGGCAAACAGTGCTTGATTTAAGTATATTGCTTATGCATAACTTTTATTATAATAAGTTTAATAATATGTATTGTAAAAATGTTGAATTGTGATATACGGATACTGAAAATCTTTTATTGGACTTTAAAAACCGTAAATATTTATGACGATAGGAAAAATAACCATGTGATGTATGATACTAGCGATTACCCAATTGATACCCCTTTATATAATAGAAATAATATAAAAAAGTTGTTGGTGAATTTAAAGATTAATGATATGGAAGGCCAGTAAAATAATTTGTTGGATTACGGTCAAAAATGTACTCTCTAATTGTTGATAATAAACAAATTAATAAAGCTAAAGGTGTACCAATTTCAATTGTTAAAAAGGAATTAAATTATGCTCCATAATATGTATTGCATAAAAAGCGAAAATGATCGCATGGGTTTATATAAAATGATTAAGTAAATCGCCCCTAGATAAAACATAAATATATTATATATATTAGAGAACATGGAATAAAAACCTATGCTTATGGAAACAAAAGGATAATACAAATAATATATATTAGAGAAGATCGGAAAAAAAAAAAAAAAAAAATATGCCTATCGATAAAAGGATAATTTAGCATTTAATTTAAATTCATCATTTAAGATTCTTGTTTTACTTATAATGTGAGTAAGATTATTTTAGATGATTTTTTAAAATTTTTATTTTGCCAGTTAAGATTAATTTTACTTATGAGTAACATTAATCTAGGTATTTTTTCATTTGCAAGCTAAATTAGTTGGACTTATAATATGAGTAAGCTTAATCTTAGTTATTTATTTCGAGTCACAACTTCAACCTGCAGCAATATTTTGCGACTTTGACTATATTTACGTACTATTATTTACATACTATTTCGTGTACATACTATTTCATATTTTCATCTTATAGAAATATGAATAGTGCAATAAAAAAATACCCTTTTCTTTGGCTGTGTTTGAGTAATAACAAGTATTTTTAGAGGTTGTTCAGTGCTATAAGTACCTATATCAATGTGCCTTTGTAAACAAAAATTATCATCTGTGAAGCATTCACCAAGTAAATTTATGAAAAAATGTATGGAAAAAAATATTTTAAAAAAAATCAGTTAGAGGACAGAGTCGTGCATTGAGCCTATGATTAGAAATAATGTAAGTATTATATCATAGCATTTACAATGCTATGGAAAACGCTATAACGCATTACTGGATAGCCTTTACCGCACTTAAATATGATTCTATACGCGCCGGTCGAGAAGATTCATTTCCTACCTACTAGTATGCTACCAAACTGACATAAATAAAATATCATCTTAGCCTACACATAATGTCGTTTTTAGGCATAGATACCAAACCTTGTACGCTCAGAAGCCAAACTTCATTCCACTTTTTGGCATAGGAATTCGTCCTCACTTAGAAACAGCAAAAATCAATGTTGGAAGTACTGCAAACATTCTGTATTCCAAAATCACCACCGTGGTTATCAAAATCTCCCAAAATAATATTTGACCTTTGCGAATTCAAAATGTCGTCAACAAATCCTTTCCTTTCCCAGGGTAAATTCAATGAAATCAGAGCCTTCTATTGTAGCCATGCGTCCCTGTATACAGACGGTTCGAAATATTGGAACAAAGATGGAGCTGCAATTCCAACACCCTATGGCACAATCTCTAGCCGGTTACCGGATAAAGCCTCATGTTTTGCTGCAGGAAATACAACCATACTCAAATCTTGTAACTGCGTGGTAACCTGTAAAAAAACAATCTTCATCATCTTTTCGGATTCCCTTCCGATATTGAAAGCTTTGCAGAATCTTAAATCTGACAACCAGTTAATATCCCAGATATTATAGAAACATGATGTTTTCATACAATCTGGGAAAAGTGGTCTGTACTGTTGGCTGCCTAGTCACATTGGTATAAAGGGTAATTAAAGGAGAGATAACGCAGCCAAAGCTGCCCTGCAGTCAAACGGTTCCGAATGGAATATTGCATATACTGGCTTCAAATATTGTATAAATCAGCATGTTTGTTATACTTGGCAAAATATGTGAAATGAAAATTCCCCAAACGTAATAACATAAATCCCACTATTGGAGAGTGGCATCCCTCATATATAACAAATCGGAGGGAGGAGGTGGTATTGAGCCAATCGCGTATAGGACATACGAACCTAACTCGTGCATATCTCCTTAAGGGTGAAAATCGACCGGAATCCAAACCCTGCCAGCGTCGACTGACAGTGGAACATTCTTGTCGAGTGTGTGGATTTCCACCCTTTGAGACAGAAGTATTTTGAAGTGAACTGCTTGACGAATATGTATGAGGGCGTACCACCCCTATAAACTCAATGACGTTTTAAGGGAATGCGGTTTATACAACAAATTTTGATAGTGTCTTAAGGATTTTACACGTGGTACCTTTATCTGTATTTTATATAGAGTCAAAATGTTAACATCTTTACGTGTAATGGTTTATCTTGTGGTACTTATTGCCTTACATTTATTTAGAAGGGTTTAGCTTCCTAAATTCTTTGTGCAATTCATTTTTACATTTTTCAGACCTTACCTTTAGTTAGCACTACATAGCTACTTTTGTGCTGAGGTGCCGAAAAATACTACTACATACATACATACCACCTCGTCTCTGTTATTGGTTCTATATGAGGGACGTCACTCCCAATGATGGGTTTGATGTTCTGAAACTTGTTTGTGGAGGTTTCAATCCACTTATTTTCCGTGTCGATTTACGTGATATTTTAATTCGGTATATGGAATCTTCCATTCGGAAACGGATGACTGTATGGCAACATTGGCTGTTTTATTTGCCCTTTCATTACTCCTAATACCTATGTGACTAGGCAGCCAACAGCACAGAATACTTTTACCACATTGTATGAGCAAATCATGTTTCTGTAACATTTGGGATATTAACGGGTTCTCAAATTTTAGGTTTTGCATTGCTACCAATGTGGAAAGGGAATCCGCAAAGAGGATGAAATTTGTTTCTTCGGAGGTTTCAAGTTAGTTGAAAGATCTGAGAATGGACATAATTTCATAGGTAAAAATGGAGGATTTATCTGGCAACCGGTTCAGCTGGTGGCATGGGGTGTTGCAATAGCAGCTCCTACCTTGTCGTCGTCTTTCGAGCACGTCTAAATACAGGACGTATAGCTACGATGGCATGCTCTGATTTCATTAAATTTACTCTGAAAAACGAGAGATATCGTTGAGGACTTTTTAAATTCGCAAAGATCAAATAGAATTTCGCAACTTTTGCAGCATTGATTTTTGCAGCTTCTAGGGGAGGACGAATTCGCCTGCTGCAAGGTGTAATAACATTTGGATTACGAGTGTATAAGGTTTGGTGTTTGGGCCTAAAGACGATATCATATGCGGAAGTGGTTGGATTAGAGGACATTTTATATTGAATAACCAGTTTCGTTGGTTTGAGATAAAGTGATGTTTCGTTTGCTTCAACATAGATTCTTTCTGAACTGTAGGGAAAGTTCTAAATGCTCCCAGACAAAGAGTTTGAACATCCTTAATACTTCCTTTTTTGGGGGTGGTTACAAAAGAATTAGGTATATAAAACTTGAAGATTTTCAGTTCAAAAACAGGATCAAATAATAATAATAATAATAATAATATAAACTGTACAGTGGAAATTAGGTATTTTTAAGCAATTAAGACGAACGTACGCATTGTAACCAACCGGAAGAGTGTATAACTAAATTTAATGTTTGAGTGTGATTAAATATAATTGTTTTGGAAGAAGACACGTTGTTTGCTCCAGACTCACTTTAATATAAAATCTAAGATCTATCAAGGTTTCTTTTCTGAGATGTTTAATAATTGATACTTGTAAAGTATTTTATCAGTAGAAAAATAAATGTTACGAGATTATCATTCTTCCTTTAGACATATAATGTTTTTACACAGAAAAGTATCTGGGTAAAAAATGTTTACAGGATATTTTAGCATGTGCATTTATTGAATGCAAGTATCATATAACACGATCATTCTAGTGGATGCTTTCAGTGCAAAAGTACGATGGAAGGTTTAGTGCTTGCATTCATTGCCTTTCCTGTGCTTAAAACGCTAATCAACCCGACAGCCACATATATCAGTAAGATGGATTTATTGTCACAGAGCAGGTGCACTTTACATACATTGTTTCTGGTTTATTATTTTCGATATGTCAACACTTCATATTCTGTAAAGTTGACTGGTGCCGATATCCCATGAAATCCTTACGCAGTATTCTTATTACTGACTGGCTGCGACCGTGGGAGTTTTCCTAGCCCCGCCTACTGGATCTACTTTATTTTATTAATTGTTACTACCAACATTATGGCGGTCGTCATTACGTAGGTTGAATATGGCACATTTGCTCTACACAGAATTCTTAGAGCATCAAACTTAAACTAGAACATGAGTAAACCCGCGTGACATTTTCCTAGTTAAACCGAAAATGTGGGATAAAAGAGAAAACAGCACGCTGTCCAACGCGAATATACCGAGTCTATGCAGAGAAAAGATCCTCAGTCTATTGTAATGCAGACAAACCACTTTACATTGCTACTACTCAGTCTATTGTAATGCAGACAAACCACTTTACATTGCTACTACTCAGTCTATTGTAATGCAGACAAACCACTTTACATTGCTACTACTCAGTCTATTGTAATGCAGACAAACCACTTTACATTGCTACTACTCAGTCTATTGTAATGCAGACAAACCACTTTACATTGCTACTACTCAGTCTATTGTAATGCAGACAAACCACTTTACATTGCTACTACTCAGTCTATTGTAATGCAGACAAACCACTTTACATTGCTACTACTCAGTCTATTGTAATGCAGAAAAACCACTTTACATTGCTACTACTCAGTCTATTGTAATGCAGACTTTACATTGCTACTACTCAGTCTATTGTAATGCAGACTTTACATTGCTGCTACTCAGTCTATTGTAATGCAGACTTTACATTGCTACTACTCAGTCTATTGTAATGCAGACTTTACATTGCTACTACTCAGTCTATTGTAATGCAGACTTTACATTGCTACTACTCAGTCTATTGTAATGCAGACTTTACATTGCTACTAACGCACTGCATGAATCAGGTGTACAACCCACTGGACAAACTTGTTCAACCTATTTGAGTTAACAAACTCACCTATTCGATGCTAGCCTCTCCACAGACAAAAAGCTATCAAACTGCAATTCCAGGGAGCATTTTGTTCAAACATTCAATGGCAACTGCATACCTCCAACTCAAATCACGCAGATATCTGGCCATAAAAGCATTCAGTTTGTCAAGAAATACAACCAGCTGAATAGAATCCAGCAAAGGAACTCTCTTCCATTCTCATTTAAGCATCCTGCCAAAGTTCCATATTAAGAGTTACTCCTTAGCTCTAATATCTCCTAATTGGAAACTGCTGTTGCATCCACCAGTACATTGAACGCAGCAAATGTTGTCAAAGTTAACGGAGGAACAAACAGACTTTTTGGGTGGAAATTTGCACGGCATTCACATTAATATACATTTACACAGCCCTAGAAGTATAGGACGGATCTTCTAGTGATTGGTCGCTAAAACATAGACAGTTCTGTGTATACCTTACATATAAAGGAACATTTTAAACATGTGTCCGTTCATATGTTTTAATAGTGAGTGTGTGTGTGTGTGTGTGTGTGTGTGTGTGTGAGAGAGAGAGAGAGAGAGAGAGAGAGAGAGATAGTGGGCATATGTACTATATAGAAAGAGCCTTCAGATAATATATGAGAATCTCTGTCTCCTAGTTGGATATGGTTATTAAATAAGGAGGTTGGTGGATACATAGCTCTTTATTTAGAGTGGGGTTTTTTAAATCAATATTTAAGTTTGGTGTTTAACGGCACAGCAGCACAAATAGGTTATTTAAAGCCACTTCAGTTGGAATATAAAATGTCTTGTCCACGGTAACCGACTCTGGCTGAGAACATGGTAGAATACAAAGTCGCACCCATTCGGTCGTGATTAAAGTACATCTTCTTGACTTATTTTAGGATATGTACATCTTTGTGTAAGTTATTGTGTGTATGTATATATATATATATATATATATATATATATATATATATATATATATATATATATATATATATATATATAGCAAGAGTGAGAGAGAGAGAGGCGGGTTTCCGGATGCATGCTGACTATGCAGTTTAAGTTAGAGGTGTAGCTATCTGTATTAGAGGGGAATGTGTCTGATAAAGGACGTCTCAACGAGAAGATGATATTAGTATATCTTGTTTAAAGGTATATGCATATTTGTTCAAGTTAGATACGTGGACTTTTATCGGACGTGTGGATGTATATTTATTAAAGGGGATTGTTATATCGGCTTGATAGACGTATTTTGTTGGACTGACCTCGTCACAGATGTTGTATTTCATTTTTGTTTAGTTTGTGCTTCTTTGTATGAGTTACTCAGACGTAATGATCTTTTTTGGAGGGGGGGGGGGGCGGGGTTGCTGTTTTATATGACGAGCCTTATGGTGGATGACGTCCATATATCATCAAGAACATATTTTGATGCACCATTTGAGGATGAATATTATGATTCAAGAATATGAATATCAATTTTATTTGCTACATGTGTTAATACCGCCATTATGTTGTTTTGATGCAGAATGAAGACTCTATCTTGACAAACAAATTAATAAAGCATATGTAAATAAGATATAAGATTTTACATAAAACAAAAACAACAACAACAGCAACAAAATATAACGAGGTAAACAATACTGAACATTAAGTGGCACGGTATTTTATATAAAATACATGTAGCTTTCATTTCTTTCTTTTGCATTTTAAGCTCTAGTGGCCACAGACCAAGAGAGGTTATGGAATGGTCATATCAACATGGGTTTTTATTAAAGACCTTTTATGATGTCTCGTTGGTCCTAAATTAAACTGGTGCCAATCTGATGCTCAATATGGCCGTCACAGCAGCCATCGCGAAAATCTTGTTATCGCCAATTTTCCTGAACGAAAACCCATACTGACATGGGGTTTTCACCAAAAGACTTCTTATGATGTCTAGACCGTCCTAAATGAATATGGTGCCGCTCTCCCATCCAATAATGGACTCCCACAGCAGCGATCTTAAAACTCTTGTTATCGCTAGTCCTCCTGAATGGATTGTCATATCAACATGGAGTTTTCACTGAAAGACTTCTTATGATGTTCGTTCTAATTAAAAATAGTGCCACTCAGACATCCAATATGGCCGCCGTAATGGCCATTTTGAAAATCTTGTTATCGCTAATTCTCCTGAATGAATGGTCATATCAACATGCAGATTTCACTGAAAGACTTCTTATGATTTCTAGTTAGTCGTAAATGAAAATGGTGCCGATCTGCCCGCCAATATGGCAACTAAAATAGACACCTTCAAAATCTTGTTACCGCTACTTCTCCAAGATGACTTGTTATATCAAAGTTGTGCTTTCACCAAAAGACTTATTATGTTGTCTAGTTGGTCTTAAATGAAAATGGTCCCAGTCTGGTATCCAATATGGCCACCATGACATACATCTTGAAAATCTTATCATCATTACTCATTCTAAATAGAACGATTTAAACACGGGGTTTCACCGAAAGACTGCTTATGAATATGATGTCTAGTTGATTCTAAAGGAAAACGGTGCTAATCCTATATCCAAAATGGCCAATATGGCGGCCATCTTTAAAATTTTGAAATCGGCACTCCTGTTACATGGAAAGTAATTTTTGCAAGAGGTTTTCACCAGACTTTTTATGGGGTCTAGTTGGTCCTAAATGAAAATGATGCAACTGACCCTCAGTATGGCCACCATATTGGCCATCTTACAAATGTTGTTATTACTACTCCTCCCAAAATAGACGGTCGTATCAACAAGGGTTTTCACCAAGAGATTTCTTATGCTACCTAGTTGGTACTAAATAAAAATCGTGCCAGTCTTACGTCCAATATGACTGTCATGACGGCTGTCTTGAAAATCTTGTCGCTACTCCCCCTGACGGGATGGTAATAATGATGGGGTTTTCACCAAAATACTTCTAATGATGTATGTCTGGTATTACATAAAAATGGTGCCAATCTGACATCCAATATGTCCACTACAGCAGCTAATATGACAATCTTGTTATCGCTGAAGAATATCATTGCTCGTTTCAACACTCAGCAGTTAAAAGGAAGGGATGGTCTTGTCTTGAATTCCTGGAAATTCGTTTCCGCCAGTGGAGCGCCAGTCAATTCGAGGGACTCTTGCTGAAAATTTTATTGAAAAACTGTTTTTATTCAACTATGGCGAGGGTCTATGTCAATCCATCATCAAAGAAATAATGCAATACAGACTTTTAAAATATTTTCATCTTCAAACATAAAAATGCAACATAATCAACGTCTATATAAAACTTTCTCGAAGTCGCTGTCATTAATTTTTCTCTTGGTCTTGCTCTTTGTCGTCATTGTGGCTGATGTTATTATATATATATATATATATATATATATATATATATATATATATATATCTATATATAAAAGAACGGTAGCAATAATAAGCAACACATCATGACTCACATACTTAACATCGTGATTTAGTTAGGATATTCATTTCTTTTTCTAAAATTTTTTTTTTTTCATGTTTACAGCATATTCTATTTCTTAAAGTGTGGCACAGGAACAGTATATTGATATTATGCCTTAACCTTTTCCAGGCTGCCTGAAGATGGACAGATCTCTTTATTTTCGGCCTACTGTTGGATGTAAGCTGAGGATCCCATCACGTAGAGTTCATATAGCATAGGAAAAAGTTTGTTCTCTCTCTGTCTCCCTCTCTCTTTCTCTCTCAAATGTTAAAATGAGTGCTTATGTGTCTCAAGTTTGTATGTAGAAACCGAACCTAATAGAGGCACGCAATTCTCGTCCTGAGGTAGGGGCTTGCAAAATACTGATGTCCTTGAAGACACCGTATTCCGCGTTACAAGATAATAGGCTCTTGATTCTGATATGCTATCATTAAGAGAGATACCATAAAGATACGCATGCGTAGAGTTCTTGCAGGGAAGCGCAGAGAAGCAATCCATTGCATTCGCGTGCAAGATACTACACCACTAAAGTCGTGTGGAAATCCAACATGCATATCACCCATGTGATTGTAGCATACTACCTGCTTATTCCTGTTATGAATATCGCATCCTCGGGTAAGTTCAATGGATCATGTTTGTTTGAAAGACCTTATAAATTGAAACCGTCATTTAACAAATATTAAACTTGAAATATCCCACGAGGAATGTAAGAATGATTCATTTGTACAAAGAGTTGCTTATTCCATGACAATATCTAATTTTAATTGAATAATTTTGTTTACCATTGGACATGCAAAACATAGACGATTTGTTTTTAAAGAAATCCTCAAAAGCTAAGTAGAAGTTTAATCTTTACTATTTTGACCGTCCAGTTGCCTTGGCTTGGATAGCGCAGGTGGTAAAGCTCTTCTAGCCTTGGGAAAGTCCTGGGTTAGAGCCCCGGTACCTCCCTGTATATTTGCTTCAGCATTTAATATTGAAGAAACATTCACACATTAATTCGTGTTTGTTCTTACATAACAATTCTATACATTCTACGTATCTGTATAGTTGTGTTATAATATGATGTGTGAAAGTTACACGTGGTATAACGGCATTTTATTTAGCGTCAAGATCTGACCAAGGGCTGTGCAAAGTTTGAAAAGTGTGCACAACTTGTAAAGATAGGCAGGAATTTATATAATATGGATAGGTAATAATAGTTTTGCATCTTCCTTCTTTGGAGTATTATTAATACGGCCACCATACACTTTTTTATATCAACAAGAGAGGGAAAAAGATGAAAGACTTTTTTTCAAAATACAATCTTTGCCTATTTAAATCGTATACCTACCAACATCCTGACACAGGATCCTACTCGTCCTTAGATTTGACTGTCTGAAGTCCATCTCTTTTACTTGCCTTCTCTTGGGAACTTGGTGACGACTTATGTGTTAGCGACCACTTTCCAATATATTTAAGAAGCAATATTCCCAAACCTCAAAGACTCAGATAGAGATGGAAATTGAACAAGGCAGATTGGGAAAGGTTTCAATTCCTTTGCGAGTCAAATCCGACAGTTGATCGTTTTGACAATGTAGTGGATCCAATACTCCTATTTACAAAGATACTCCAAGATGTTGCTGGGGATACAATGCCTAAAACAATGCCAAAAACATCGGCAATTCCTAAACGTGGCAACAAACCATGATTTGATGTTCCAAGACGCCATCAGGAAACGGAAAAAGTCCTTACACATTTCAGTGCCAATGCAACAACTGCAAATCAGAATAAATATCGTATATACTGAGCTAAAGTTCGTCGTACCATTAGAGAGAATAAAACATGGAGATCCTATGTCTCTAGGTTGAACTCTCGCTCCGCTATTAAATCAATATGGAATATGGTCCCGAAAATGCTTGGCGAAAATAAAAGCAGCTGTATCAAGCATTTAAAGAATCCAATTGGCTACAATCAGACGTTTATTGTGGATTTAGACGCCAGAGAATCAATGGACCATTTTGTCAGACTGTAAGCATCTATATGAGAAGCTTTTATAAAGAAAGAAAATACAGTTGTCGTCTTTTTCGGCTTTGAGATACAATGCCAAAAAAGCTTACAAAACCACATGGAATTACGGTATAATGAATGACCTATTCAAACTAGGTCCAAGAGGTCGTATACTTAACTTTATCTCAAATATTTGGAAAGATAGAAACTGCGGAGTTAAGGTAGGCAGCAACCTTTCTGAAAGCTATCCTCAGAATACGGGTGTACCTCAATGCAGCATGTTGTCCGTCAGCATCACAATTAACAGCATGATGAAATGCCTTAATCCAGGAACTGACTGCTCCCCATTATATGTTGACGACTTTTTGTTATGCTGTAGATGAAAAAGTATGGATACTCTTGAACGTCAACTACAGATGAGCATAAACAAAGTTCAGATATGGTCAAAAGAAAACGGGTTCCAATTTTCGGAATAAAAAACGAACTGTATGCGTTTCTGCCGATTAAATCGTATTCCTAATCACCCAAAGCTCTATCTTGACGGTTGTCTTATTCCTATTGTTGAGGAGAGCAAATTTTTAGAGCTTATTTTCGACCATAAACTCACTTTTCTTTCACACTAGATACCTCAGGGACAATTGTCAAAAGCACTGGATTTAATGCGAGTCGTGGCAAACACAGATTGTGGAGCAGATAGGAAGGTCTTGCTCCGGTTATACAGGCCATTAGTAAGATCAAAACTTGTCCATGTCTCGACTGTGTACTGATCAGCTTGTAAATCTTACCTGCATATGCTTGATCCGTTACATAATCAAGGACTTAGACTGTGTCTGGGTGCATTTAGAACTTCCCCTTCAGAAAACCTTTATGTTGAGGCAAATGAACCATCACTTATCCGAGGTGAACGAAATCGGCTCTTTAGTATGGTGCCGAAATATCTTCTAATCGATCTAACCCCGCATATCATGTAGTGTTGAGGCCCAAATACCAAACTTTATACGTTCAGAGACCAAAGTTCATTCTACTTTTTGACATACAAATTCGTCTTCACTTAGAAACAGATAATATTAATGTTTGATATATTGCAAAATTCAGTATTCTCAAATCATCACAGTGGTTATCAAAACCTCCCAAAATAATATTTGACGTTTACGAATTCAAAATGTCCTCAACAGATCCTCTCGTTTTGCAGAGTAAATTCAATTACACCAGCGCCTTATATCGTAGCCATCCGTCAAAGCATGCAGGTGGTTCGAAAGATGGAGACATGGTTGTAGCTGCCTTTGGAAGACCCCATGGCACCATCTCGAGCCGGTTACTGGATAGAACCTGAATTTTTACTGTAGAAATTACAGCCGTACTCAGAGCTTTGAACTACGCTGAGACCTCTGTCTCAAGAGAAAAGCAACGAACTACATCATCTTTATGGATTCCCTTTCCACATTGAAAGTCCTGCATAATATTAGATCTGACAACCCGTTAATATTCCACATATTACAGAAACAGTTCGTACTGATACAGCTTGGGGAAAAGTATTCTGTATTTTTGGCTGCCTAGTCACACTGGCATAAAGGGCAGATAAAGCAGCCAAAGTTGTCCTGCAGTCACCCGTTTGCCTATGGAAGATTCCATATACTGACTTAAAATACTGTATAAATCAGCATGTTCGTCATACTTGGCAAAATAAACTAAAGAAAATCAAACCCACTATTGGAGAATGACATCCCTCGTATAGAACAAATTGGAGAGAGGAGACGGTGTTGTGCCGATCGCGTATTGGACACACGTACCTTACTCATGCATACCTCCTGAATGGTGACCATCCACCAGAGTGGGCACCCTTCCAGTGTCCGCTGACAGTGAAACACTTGTCGAGTGTGTCGATTTCCACCCTGTGAAACAGAAGAATTTTGAGGTGAACTGCTGGAAGAAGCTATGAGGATGTACCACTCTTGAAAATCTTAGACGTTTTATGCGAATGCCTTTTATACAGCAAATTGTTATCATCTTTTAAGGATTTTTACACGTGTTATCTTTATTTGTTACTTTATATACATTTTACAAAAGCATAACATTTTTACCTTTTATATTTTATCTTTTTGTAATTAATTTATATTTTTGGAAGGGTTTGACTTCCTAAATTTGTGTTTAATTAATTTTTTTTCATTTCTCGAACTTAACCGTTTGTTGGCACTACATAGTCACTTTTGTGCCGAGATGCCGTCAAATACTATTACATACACACATAAATATCGTAATCCAAGTGTCGTGTGTTCGATATCCGCCTAATCTAATCCAGGTCGGCTGCCATGGTGTGTCAGGCACTTAACTCCCATTTCCTCGCCCTGATATACCCAATAATGCGTTACAACTGCAGTTATAACAAACAAAAAAAAAAAAAAAAAAAAAAGAGTCTCTATTGTCAGGAATATTATTGACACAATTTATTAACTCGAGGTTATTGTCCCGTTTCAACCGACCCTTTATTTTATCTTCTGCAAACGCAGAGTTTTTGATATTTCCTATTTATATGTGCACATTGGCACAAAATGAAGCTGAGTTGTAAAAACAAAAAACAAAAAAGTACATACTTTGTTTGTATCCATAAGTGCTAACCCCTTATTGACCAATGTGTGTGGTATTTAAAGTGCTAGCTAGATTCCCCACTCCCCCAGCTTCCACGTGGGAAAAATAAATAGTTCAGCTGTATATGTGTTGTGTATTTCAGCAGCACCAATTATTAATGTCCTTAGGAAGAATATAAATATAATTCTTTATTTTACTTAAACTACGATATACCTAATAAAGTCATTACCAAATGTATAATTTTTAATATTTATATCTATTTTAATATTTCGCCCATTATTTTTTCATCAGCCAAATTCATTTGTATAAAATCGCGCGCATGTACTACGGAAGTCAGATGATCGCTAGATGGTAATTGAACTATCGCTTAGAATAACAGATACACATTTTGTAGAATTTAGGGTATCAATCGCTTGTTTTTAGCAGTGAATCTGCCACGTTTACGCCAAGGACTATGATCAAGCTATATGAATACATCATTGCTTCCAAAGAAATGTATATGCTATCTCGCTAAACGATAATGTGTATTTGCGCTTCAATGCAACGTGACGCAACAATATCGTTATTGTATGACGTCATTAGCTATGCATGAATTAAATCCATTAAAGTCATGACGTCATATTTTACATCATCATCTGGACAATCAAGTCATCAGCCTGATACAACCTTTATATATGGGACGGCTCAATAATATTCTTTCTATAGTGAAAAATAATAATAATCTCACCTATCCACAGAGTAAAGAAGAGAACATTACAGATAGACAAATATCAACTCTGGTTTCATATTGTGTATGTTCTAATTAGATGTTAAATCTTGAGAGTAAATCAGAAAAGTACCTTCAACTACGTTCTTTAAATAACAAGGACAAAGGTACTTAAACTGTATTATTGAGCATTTAACATTGCAAGTGCCAAAATCAGAACAATGTGAAACATTTAACGCGTGAAGCTGTTGGCTTTTCTCGTGATCTGTAATCAAATTTATACGAGATAAACAATATGAATACCGCAAACTATTCCATCCATTAACCGTTATCTTCCAATTTGACGTTATCATTTGACAGACAGTACCTTATTAGCGTGACCACCAAACCAATAATGTAACAATTTCAATTTAAGAAATAGACTAAAGCCTCCTTTGCAAATTCTGCTTTGTAAATGGAACTGCATCTATGCGGCTAGGATATGACATATTTGAACAGGTCAAAATTTATTTTATACTATAGTCTGAATCTGACTCGTAGCAACTCAGACCCCATGCAATGAACCAGACACACGTAAACTTTACCTCAGAATGATTGAATCGGTTCAAGCATTACAAAACTTCCATTATTTCTTCCGTCCGTGCAAACACCCTCAACCTGAAAACCAGTCGATGTCAATGTCGTGTGCGTAGCGTTTCGTCTAATTTAGACCCGAGGCTATAAAATAGAGTATGATGTAATTGTTCAAATTTGCGAGTGGCAGCTGCCGTATTGTTTTTTTGTTTTTTTTTTGTACAAAGACTATGGCAAAGTACATGTTGATGATACTGTAGACTTAAAGAAAGTATCATTATAATCTAATTTTGAGCAAAAACAAAATAAAGTCACAAAGAAACAGTTATTCAAAGGATAGCTAAAATGTTAAACGAATCATAATTTTGGTACGCATTAATTTTATCACACGAAAGCTTGTACATAGTGCATTTAATAGTGAATTTAATTTTGGAATTACATAAGAAAATTAATTCACTTCTATTCCAACAAAAGCAATAGACAATTTTTTTTGTCCATCTTCATTGTGCAATCTATATAAAATATAGTTTTATGGTTTATAAAAAGAATGATAAATAACCTTTAAAAACCCGTGAAAATAAGGTAAAAATTCTTTTTCGTCAGTGAATCAGTAAAACTTCGATTCTTTCCATGAAGGCAAAAATCCGAAAGCTGTATTATATTTTTGTTTAAACAGACACGCTATATATCGTTTGTTTTAATAATAAAAGTAAAAAGAAGAATACGAAGACTCAAGTCGAAAATGTTGTAAATAATCATAATGATTATTATTTATTTGTGTCGGCATCATTATTAACACCATCATCCTCATCTATTTTTCATCACTTGATCAGTTCACGAATTAACTTTTATACATTTCTGAATAAAAGTAAAGTGATGATGACAATGCTGATGAAGATTATCATTACAGAAAAGAAAAGAAAAATAACAAGTCTTTAAATTAAACCTTGTGCTCGTGATTATTTTTCATTTCATTTTTTGTCCATGTAACAATTTTTAATCGATATTTTGTTTAGATGCTTTGTTGTGTTAAATTTAATTCACAAATTGTGGTTCTATTTTTGGTACTGAGTTAGCTACCTTGACTTTGTATGTATGTATGTATGCATTTTCGGAAAATAGAAAGACAAGAATTGCAATAAAAGAAAAATGGAAGATAAACCCCTCCAAATAAATGCAGACATGTATCAAAACAACAGGATAACATTTACAAGGTAAAGATGTTATAAAAGGTGCCTTAATTAAAAAGGTAATTAATATGCAATCCTTAAAATATAGGGTCAAGATTTGGTATATACATCGCAGTATCTTAACAAGTCTGATTTTCTCGGGTGGTACACATCATAAAGTTTCTTAATTGAGTTCACAGAAACAAATATTAAAAAAACAATAAAAACTTCTGTTTCATTTGTTGGAAGTCACTACACTCGACAAGAAAATGTTCCGCTGTCAGTGGACACTGGCAGGGCATGCACTCAGATCTAGGTTCACCCTTCAGGAGGTATCTATGAATAGGAAGAATTCATGCGCTATGTATGTGTGCCCAGTACGAGAAGGCACAATAAGACATCATCTCGGCGATATGTTGTATGTGAGGGATGTCATTCTACAATGAAGTTTGTTTGTATGGTTGTTATTCCACATATTTTTCCAAGTTTATAGAACATGCCAATTTTTATAATATCTGAAGTCACTATATGAAATCTTCTATTCAGAAACGACTGATTACAGGGCAGCTTTGTATGCATAGGATTTAATGGCACGTCACAACAATCCTGACTATATAGTGCCGGTTAGCAGTCAAGTTCCAAATATGTTAAGGTAAACTTGCAAGAAACTCTAGGAAAATAAACCCCTATACTTAAACGTAAATATGGTCTCTTTCAAGACAGACGATAGAAGGTAAGTATATGAAAATGCTGTAAAAGGTACATAAAATAAAAGATAAAGGTAAAAGGAAATCTAACATTGTTTTCAAATAGGGTCATAATCTGTTATATAAACACATTTCTCTGGTGGTACATCATCCATAAACGTTTTGAGTTAAAAAAGAAAAATAAAGTCTCACAGGGTTGAAGTCTATATACTCGATAAGAAGTGTGCTACTATCTGTGGACACTAGCAAGTGAAGAACTCTGATCGAGGTTCACCCTTCAGGAGATATGCATGTGTCGGGTATGTGTGTCCTATATATGCGAACGGCATAACACCACCTCATCTCTGCGATTTATTTTGTATGAGCGATTTTACACTCCAATGATGGGTTTCCTATTCTAGAGCTTGTGTGTGAATTTTGATTAGTATTAAGGAGAGACGTTCTGGGCTAGTACCCTAATATTTTGTTTTAACTTTTACCCCCCTCCCGCAGTATATCGTATATAGACACAAAAAGTGCATATTGGTGGGTTTAATCAATTTGTATCGGTGTATAATTACGTGGTATATTTATTGAAAGCTATTCATCCATAAAATTATATCATAAATTAATACAGTTTAATTACTCTCTAGGTGAAATAGAAAACAGGCTACTGTTTTTTATATTTAATATACTTACAAAAGCATATATACGGCATACTTGGAAATATGACTAATATCGATTTATAAATTTACTTCCTTATTGTTCATAGATAAGTGTTCACCTCTCATCCTGACTTCACCAAGCGCTTTATTGTTTGTATTCGGTTTCTTATACTTTATTGTTCACCTTTTATTGTTGGAATTTGAAACTACTGTTTATTAAGTGGATTGGTTATATGCAGCTAATGGGTATGAAGTTAGAGCGTCTAGCCAGGTCGTTGATGTTTGTGTCTTAAGCATTGATTACGTTAATGTATTCAGATGGGTTTTTTATGTTGTTTTTTATTATAAAATATATTTTAAAAGAAGGATAAATTGTGACGCTTGGGCTCGAGTAAACGCTTTAGCGTGTAATTACAGATCGAGTAAAAATATTTTCTAAAAGCTAGTGATAAACTTAGAAAGATGATTTTATTTTGCATAGCTTAGGGTGTACAAATTAGTAAATATAAAGTAATGGGGCAATGGGCGTGATTCAGCTTCCCTCGCTTCGCTCAGAGAGCAGAAGGGTCTCCTCTATTTTTTTCTAATTTGTAGTGGCTTTTTATTTTAGCTAATGTTTTAATTTATGGTGTCTTTTTGTGTTCAATTTTAAATAAATCAGTAAAAGAAAAATAGCAGGGTAATTGGGGTCCAGAAGGGTATAACCTCTATATTTTAAATAAAATGGCTGTTTAAATGTTTACTGCTTGATGTTCATGTTTTCTATTTTTATTGTTTAATATTTTTAAATGAGGGCTAAATTGTGGAGCTCGGGATCGAGTACAATCTTCAGCGCGTAATTACAGATCAAATAAAAATATTTTATAAAAAACAAGTGAAAAATGTATCGTTTTTAAAACATATTCTTAAAAAATGTATCCTATATTATTTTGAAATTATCTGGCGGATAGTAAGATCGTGGTGGTCAAAGATTAAAAAAAAAATATTTTTAAATATAGCTGGATAGTAGGTTCATATTGGCCTTGGAGTCTTTAAACACAAACTTTGTGGATGATAGGGCTTTGGTAGCCCATAATTTTGTTATATATTTGATGGATCCTAGAGTCGTGGTGGCCTCGGATTTGTTTAAAAATTGGTAGATAGTAGGGTCGTGTTGGCGAAGGATATTTTTTAATTTGGTGGATAATGGGTTTGTGGTGGTTTTAATTTTTTTATTATGGGAGTGGGGGGGGGGTGGTGGAGTGCTGATTGTAGAACAAATAAAACAAGAATTGTGGTTCCTTCGCAGGACGTCACCGCCTAATACTACTGGCGGCTTTATCTGCCATTTCATTACCCTTAATACCAATGTGACTAGGCAGCCAACTGTACAGAATAATTGTTTCTAAACAATATGAGAAAAAAATTTATGTTTCTGTCAGATTTGGGATATAAATGGGTGTCAAATTTAAGGTTTTACGAGGCTTTGAATGTGAAAAGGAATTTTTAAAAAAGATGATGAAATGTTTGTTATGAGAGTCTTTGATGTGGTTAAAAAATTTGGGTATAGCTGTAAGTTTTGCGCGAAACAATGGAGGCTGTATACAGTAGCTACCTCGAGGTGTTACCATGCGATATTGATACGGTAGGTTTAACGATATCTCCATTTTTCGAATCCTCGGTATAAATTTACGTATGGCAACAATAATAGGCTCTGATGTCATTTAATTTATTGTTAAAAAAACAGAGGTTTGGTTAAGGTCCTTTTCTAAAAATGGCAAATAATAATAATAATAATAATAATAATAATAATAATAATAATTACTATTTTTTAAAATTATTTTTTGTTGGGGGGGGGTATAACCAAAGTTGTATATGGGGAATTATAAAATAGCGGTATTGGTAATATTCACGTGGGGGGGGGGATTCTATATGAGGCCGAATTCGTATGCTGTAAGATGGAATTATATTTGGTTTCGACCGTACAAGATTTATTATTTGGGCCTGAAGATAACATCATATGCCGGGTCAGATGGATATGGGGATAGTTTCGTAGAATACTGAAAAGCTCCTTTGCCTCAACATAGACGCTTTCTGAATGGGAAGTCCTAAAGGCTCTGATACAAAGACCATGTCCCTGATTAGGCATCATATTAGGCATCTGCAGTTAATATTTGTGAATCGATCGATACACAGTTGAGCAATAGTCAAACTTGGATCTTCCTAAAGTCCTGTATAACTCGAGTAAGATCTTCTGGTCCTCTCCCTAATATGCGTAAGCCACGACTTGTACTAAATCCAGCGCATTTTTTTACACATGTCAAAGAGGTATATAATACGCGTAAGCAAGGTTAGTTTACGGTCAAGAACAAGTCTTAAAACTGGTCTCTTTGACAACAGGATAAGATAACCCTCAAGACAGAGATTTTGGTCATCATGAATTGTATGTATGTGTGTATGTATGTATGTATGTATGTATGTATGTATGTATGTATGTATGTATGTATGTATGTATGTATGTATGTATGTATGTATGTATGTATGTATGTATGTATGTATGTATGTATGTATGTATGTATGTATGTATGTATGTATGTATGTATGTATGTATGTATGTATGTAAATGTTGTTGTTTAAACGTATCCAAACGGAAACAAGCTCGCAAAACTTAACTACCCTAGGTAGGTAATACACTTATTTTACGCGATAATTTTTTCAGTTTTCAGTATTACAATATCACAAAATGGTTTATTAACATGTTTTTCCTGGTCCGAAAGCACCTGGCTACCTATTTATTTTAGAAAATGATGTGACAGTTGTGTGACGCGGATTACATGTAATTTCCTACAAACGCTTTATTAAATCGGCACCATATTTTTGGCACCGGAGCATCTAAATTTACATGATGAGGTGCAGTGACTTGCTGCTACGGACTTGCGCACAGAATAACATATATAGTATTCACATAGAGACTGCATGCAAATTACTACTTATCCATTGATTCAACGGCTATATTTTAATGTGAAAAGGGGAAACGACGGTAACTCTACTCCCACGCTCCTCTAAACTATAGCCATGTACTGTACGAATAGTCCTAAACACACACACACACACACACACACACACACACACACACATATATATATATATATATATATATATATATATATATCCGCTTTGGCGCTGAATATTTTGGAAGCTATTGATGACCCTTTTAATTTTGCATGCGCGCTAATCTACATAAAGCCACTGCACCTCATAATGTACGTTCGGCTGCTCTGGCGCCACAAAATAACTCGCATTTAAAACTGTACCCGCCATTCACGACAACTTCTTTTGTATTTTTTTTAAAATATATAATGTTTACACAGATGGAGGAAAGGATGCTTTTAATTTGTGTAAGTTTTGAAGGGATTAAATAATTTTGGGCCTACATTTAATTTTGCAGAGTAATTAATTTCCAAGATCGATTATAAATAGATCAAATCCAAATTATAGGATTTTTAACGATAATTCCGCAATGATAATTCAACTGACACGAACATGCATAGGAATTTTGTTGAGAACCAAAGAACTGTCAAAACATCATAAGTATATACTGTGAAGAAATATTTCCACTATCTGTTGTTCGTTTTAATGACGTGATTATCAGTGGATTTGTCTTGATATGTTTTTGTCTGATAGATAATGTGTGACAGTGTTAAGAGATTAAGACGTAATGCACAGACACTTGTCCAACCTACATGAAGATGCTACTTAGGCATTCTAGAAATGTGCTATTTTATGTTTTGTGTATTTAATGATTTTGTTATCGTTATGTCATAAATGTCGTGAAGCATCATTGTTTGGAGCTGATGAAAATAAATGAATGAACGTTAACGTCAAAAGTATATCAAATAGATTATCTTAGAAAGAGCCTTTACATGATGCATATTATCTTTGATTGAAAGGATTGTGCTATTGATCGTGTCTTCCTACTTTAAAACTTAAATAATGAGAATGCACCTTAAGAATACGCGCATCAAGACACATACAGATCTGCATAAAAAGGATATAAATAAATACCTTAGATATATAGCTAGTTATGTGTGTGCATTATATATGCTTTTACAAAACCGGTTTCAGGCTCTGTGATAATTAAAGAAAGTCAGTTAGAGATTTTCGACAAAATGAACAATGGAGGGATGGATATATAAAGTCGCTATTTTGAATATTTCCAGAAGACCACTACGAGTTGCGGACTTGTCTGTTGAGAATCAGTCTTGACAGTAAGAAGATGTGTGAACAGTTACAAGCCTCCCTCCCAAAAGATATAAATTATGGTTTTAGACATGCCTATATCGGAATTGTAGAGACAAACACCTGCTACGACTGGGGAAACTGGGGCTATGCAGTAAGTCACTCCAATCGTTAAAGGTATATAGTATATAAGACAGTAAGGAGGGGGGGGTATATATAACTGTTAAATAGGTAAAATCCTTTAAATATTGGGTCAAAATTTGTCATATAAACTATATTCCTTTAGAAACTCGAAGATACTGTCTGGTGACTAATGATAGAAACATTTAAGTTAATGCGCGTCGTGGCAAGAACAAACAGGGGATCAGACTGAAATGTTTTATTCCGGTTATAAAGACCTTATTAAGATCTAAACTTGACTATGATTCGAATGTGTACAATTCAACTCGTAAGTTTTACATAAAGATGTCTTATCTGATACACAGTCAGGAACTTTGACTTTTTTTTTAGGAGCATTTAAAACTTCCCTCTATATTGAGGCAAACCCTTATATTTGAGAATACTTTAATATCCCAGATCGTACATAAACATGATTTCCTATTACAATCTGGAAAATGTATTCTGTACCGTTGGCTGCCTAGTTACATTGGTATTCCAGGTAATAAAAGGGCAGATAAAGCATCAAAGGCTATCATCTGTCGCTTCTTTCCGAATGGAAGATTTCAAAAACTGACTGAAATTATTATAAAATCTGCATGTTCTATATACTTACAAAGTATGCGGAATGAAAACTCCACAAAACACCAGACCTATTATTGGAGAATATGACCCCTCATATATAAAACAAATCGCAGAGATGAGGTGGTATTATTGTGTGTCGACCTATACCCTGTCAGACACAATTGTTTTGATGTGAACTCGGTTAAAAAGTAACTTAATGTACCACCAGAGAACATCATGGACTATTTGAGGGAATGCAGTTTATAAAAGAAATTTAGAGCCAATATTTTTAGAATTATATATTTGATATCTTTATTTTTTTGTTAAAATACCTGTTACATTATTTTAACATTTTCCCATTAATCTTGTAGTACGTATTGTTAACGTTTATTTGGAAGAGTTTATCTTCTTAAGAACTTGCAATGTGTAAGTCATTATGTTTACAGTCTAGAGCGTTACCTATAATCGGCACCATATAGCCACTGTTGTGCTAACATACCTTTAAGCCTTAATACAGATATATTTTCAAATGTACTAACTTCAACCCTGTGAGACTTTTTTTTTTTAAAATTAAGCTTCTTGATGATGTACCACTAGAGAAAAGCATGGACATTTAAAAGAATGAGGTTTATGTAACACTTTTTGTCGCCATATTTAAGGATTTTGTTTTTTTACCTTTATCTTCTTATATAATATACTTTTACAGCTTGTTCATATCTTTACCTTTCATCTTGTATGCCTGCGAGTTTACATTTATTTGGAGGCTTTTATCTTCCTTAAGTGATTTACAATTGTTTTATCTTTGCATTTTAGGAACTTAATTTTTAATTGGCAGCACATAGCCAGGATTATACTGATGTGCCATTAACTCCATACATACTCAC
Organism: Margaritifera margaritifera; assembly: GCA_029931535.1. NCBI lineage: Eukaryota > Metazoa > Mollusca > Bivalvia > Unionida > Margaritiferidae > Margaritifera > Margaritifera margaritifera. Next base: position 131,060 of record JAQPZY010001309.1, read on the forward strand.
GAGTTTGCAAACACAGGTTAATATGCACTCAATGTTCCTCATTTGCATTCGTCCTTTTGCAGTTTTAAATGTCTCATATCTTGTACCTGAGGAGCAATTGTCAAAACTAAACTATCAGTAGTATCTAATCAGCTGATAATAATCCCGTTAAAAGTCCAAAAATTGTACCAAAGGTTCAATTGCAAAAACCTGCTACCGTAAAGTAAGTTCATCATGCCCTTGGTAAACCTTTATAGAGACACAGAAGTTGGAATATCCTCTGTTTAGGGAATGATTTCGTAATCTATTATAATCACAATGCCAGCGATATATTTGTGATAATATTCAAAGAAGTTCGTGATACAAGGCCTATCTTAAAGATTTCATATGTTAATTATAGTGTCAACAAGTAAAATATGCTCTTAAGTTTATTATAGTGTCAACAAGTAAAATATGCTCTTAAGGTTTAGTATAGTGTCAACAAGTAAAATATGCTCTTAAGGTTTAGTATAGTGTCAACAAGTAAAATATGCTCTTAAGTTTATTATAGTGTCAAAAAGTTAAATATGAAATATGTTCTTAAGGTTTATTATAGTGTCAACGAGTAAAATATGCTCTTAAGCTTTATACTTTTGAGAAGCAATCGGCATGGGTTGGAAGAAATCGCTGTATGTATATACATTTATATCTGATTTCAAGGGAAATCAGCACAATACTAGCTATATAGCGCCGATGAAAAAATGTTCGAAAATGCGAAGGTAACAAATTGCTCAAATGTTTAGGAATATAATCCCTTCCAAACAAACCGTAAACATGTCGTTCTGCAAGGTAAAATATGAAATTTAAAGACGTTGAAATTCTTTAAAAGGTATATCAATTTAAAGGCAAAGGTAAAACGGATAAAATCGTGAAATAGAGAGTTACGTATTGCTACATTTTATATAAGCATATTGCTACATTTTATAGAAGCATCAGGTAAAACATTGCGGTTCTACTCCTATGTACAGGTATAAATGTACACACTCTCCAATAGCGCGCTTTCATTTAACCCCCTTAATTGTGGGGAACCATGCTGCGCTGGAGGGGTGTACTCAGCACAGTGTCAGGTGTGTTGCGAACTGTTAACACACCTGACCAAATTAAAATTTACACATCCTTCTGGGGTGTGTAAATTGTACACATCCTCCAATAGCGCGCATTCAATTAACCCCCTTAATTGTGGGGAACCATGCTGCGCTGGAGGGGTGTACTAAATTAGAGTCAGGTGGTTGCAAACTGTCAGCACACCTGACCATTAAATCCCCCTATGCGTGCTTTGCACGCTGTGGGGGTATATAGTCGTACATGCCCGAAGGGCGCAAACGACTTTAATCCAAACATCAATCAATCAATCAATCAAGCATAAGGTGGAAATGAAGTTGCCCTTTATTATCTTATTCTTATGAAATTTATCAGACACCTGTAAGAGACCTAAATTTACAATCAAGTTTTTACAAATAGGGACACGTTATAAAATACAATATTGATTCCAACAAAAACGAAATCTAAATATCAAATCCACGTTAAAAGAATTGTATTTGCCATATGATATACTACCTTCCACATGTGACTTTATCGAATTTTATTGTGATAAAAGATCTTGCCTGTCTTTATCTTATATTTCTTCGTTGAATGTTTTTGTAAACAAATATGTTTATGTGTATTTGTTCGGTTTTATCGATTTTAGTTTAACACTAGTTCTGTACTGTTTTCACATTTTGTTCCAATAATTTTCTTTCTAAGAGGTGCTATCTCGAGGGATCAATCCAAAATGAATTTTCTTGCTGACACATTCTACAGCAATGATACGGCACTTCTACATTATCATTATTATAATGGAGATGATGATGATACTGTTACTACTTAATACTAGTTGTAGTGGTCTATGTTTTCATGCTACAGGTATATAATTTTCCTGGTCAACTATATTTCATTAATTATAGAGGAACTTGTCATGTAATGCCACCGATATCGAATGCTGTGTAAACAACAGTAGAGTAGAATCCAATGGAACGACTTTGTGCGCATCTAATATTAGTGTATTTCAACAAGATTGGACAAACCAAGGAAAAAAGTACAAATTTTTGACCTGGAACTGCCAAAGGTAAGGAGCTATCGAGCATTCATTTTCCCCGTTGCAAACACCATGATGAGAACAAGAAGGAAAATCAAGACGATCAGGACGAAAATGACGACGACAGTCACTACTATCAATTTACAACTACTGTAACCCATTTTGTTCTATTCTTACTATTACTACTGCTACTCCTGCTGCTACAACTGCTACTACTAGTAATAATGATAATATGATTGAGATGTTGACAGACACCAATACAACCACAATCAATTACTACTACAACTGATTTTCTATTTTCTACGCGTCCTCATCGTAATCTTTTTACTGCAACCGCTGCTGCTCTACCACTAAAGCTATTACTGTAACTGATCTTCTTACACTCTTCTTTCTTATCCATCTTTGCTGCTGCTGCTGCTACTACTACTATTGTGATCCCATATATATATATATATATATATATATATATATATATATATATATATATATATATATATATATATATATATATATATAAACTACATTCATTCTTCAAGCATTGAGTGACATTCACAAAGTTTGTTCTTTGATATTCATGTGAGACCGATGCATACACAGAAAATCCCAGCCTACGAATATTTTGTAGGTTTACAGTAATAATTCGCAAACCTGAGGAGTAGTTTTTCTTTCCCTTGAGTTCGAAAAGAAGTTTACAGTTAATGAAGTAAAAATACTTGGTAAATCGATCACAAAGAACAATTAAGTCAATTTATTGCCTCCTGACAAATTTGAGGAACAACATTCTTTTAAAGCTCTGAGGCCATTAGGTCTTATATATTTATATCTGCCAGAATATCGCGTCTTTATAAATATGTTTTATCAACATACTGTGTATATCTAAAACGGTTTCATCGATACGCTACCATTGTGTGAAACTCGCCAAAAATCCTGAAACCAACAGGACCGTTAACCTGAAAATCCTACTAGTCCTGTCTGTCCATAACCAACTGGTCCTACATTTAATCATACGAGAAGACAAAAGGTAGTCAATGACTAAAGGGTAAATGGAATTAATCAGGAATGTCAGTAAGGTTATCTATATAATGAAAAATTGAAAATAAATAAAACACAAAATGGGATATTTATATCATATACCAAATGTATTCAATGGAAAGTCGTTCTAATGCAGCTTTGTTGTGATTTTCTATATATTTCTCTGCCTTAGATGATCCAGGTTTATCAGAGTTTGTAGCCTAGTGGCTAATTTATTCCCCTGGATTTAGCATGTACAATAAGCACATTATATTTTTAAATGGTCCCCCTGCATATATCCTGTACATTGCTGGTAATGTTTTACAAAAATGAGGTTTTACCTACAGGCCCATATATTGATCTACATGCTTTGCAGTAGATCATATTGTTCAGGGGATCATTAATAATACAAATGAATTTTGTAATCCATCTATGTTTAAAACATCGATTTCGTTTTTTAGTTTCATATTCCTTATGAATAGTTCTTTTTTAGTTCTTTTTTCCTCGGCTGTTGTTGGTTTTTTAGCGTCTAGTGGCTTAGAGACATCCAAAATACCTCCACATGTTGACATTAGGAATCATAAGCAGCACTTGTCATCAGGCAATGCATCGACGCAGAAGACCTTTGAACTGAAGGTGAAAGCGTCTATTGTGCGCGGACAATACGAAAGCTATTTCCTTTCTCATATCACTAGGCAGATCGGATTGCTATGCTCTAGATTCCATTCACAACTTCGAGGTCAGTCCTATGGATCATAGCTTGAATGAATGCCGATAGGTGCTATAAGTAGCCGTTCGGACCTCTTCAGTTATTTACGCAACAATAATTGATGGAAAAGTTGCGAATGCATCGAATTATTTTTTCATTCGTGACTTCTCGGTCAATCCTAGGGTCAACCAATCGTAGAAATAGCCGAGTTGGTCCGAATAGATTGCGGTTTATTTTTTGCGAAGATATATCCGGCAGACAAAATATATACTTTTTTTGTAAATTACTGCATCCACATACATCCGAGGCCATTATGCACTATCGCCGCTAAGTAAGCGCTTCTGCTATCTGGCGATTTACTATACAATTTTGGATATTAGCTCAGCAGACACGTATGTACGTTAAGAGTGTAACGAAATAGTTCCAAACTCGTGTCCCTTTACTTTGTTTCGTTTTGATGACTTGCTAAGGTTAATGTAATATATGTCTTGATTGGAATTTGAAGTATGTACAATTCTTCATAAAAGTGTGTTGACATGTGTTTTTGCAAAACGCAAAACTACCCATGCTCATTTGATCACTTCCGTTGTCAAATCTTCAATTTGGCGGTGTGCATTTTTTACACGTTGTCGAGCTCTTCGTTTTCGGAGGTAAGTAAATCTTGCATTTAGTCCGCAATCCCATGATGCCTAAGTGGATCGGTTTTGAAAAAACACCAGAATTTATGAAGTTTGATCCGGACAGAATTTTCTCTCACAGATATAACCGAGGTGGTCTGAATGTTCTAGATTGGCGAGTGGTCATAAGAAACAATTCGCCGTTATTAATTTTCACATAGTTTCTATTATTTCTTGTAATATGATAAAATATAAAAATGTTAGGTTCAATTTACACGATATACCTAAAAATCCAATTGGTCAGACTAATTTTTTGACCCAGTCTGCCTTGAAATTAGCTAGCATCTGACCGGAGGGCTGGCGGCGATTTCACACGCTATGTGCTACGATGGATACATTAGAGATGCAGACAGATCGACAGATGTGACAGAATATGCTAATTATAATTTATATGGCATGGGTGTAATCGATGAGACAAAATCACCTAATGAAAAGAGCATTAATTAGCTTACTGCATGATCTGAAGCCATGTAACTTGTGCAAATCTATATGATCTTTTGTATTTTCAGACCGAGTCGAAATAATATAAATGTATCAATATATATTACACAGAATATTTTGTGAATATTTATTTATCTCTGATACTAAATAGCTGAAAAATACATATTTCTCCAGCAAGATATCTGGCTAAATATATACAAAAATGGCTCAATATTTCTACATACATGATATGATACGACCACATCAAATAGAATGAGAGATAGCATGCACATTTTCAGAATAGACGTTTCTTTTTTAAAAATCCCCAGATTTGCATGCAGGCTCATTTGTTTTTACAGATATGCCAATTCCTTGGAGATATTCCTAAAAACGTGCCCTGTAGACGTTACGAAGGCAATAGAGCCATGTCTAGCAGATACTGGTGTTGGTTGGCCTACGACTTCAATTGGCTCTACAATGTGTTTTGCTTTATCTTTCCTATTGCTTTTCCTCATTTAATTCCTTCTGAAAAACTTATTAAACACTGTAATACTAATGTAATCGAAGAAAGATGAACTCTAAATATATTCAATTGAATTGTTCTTCTTTATTTAAGGAAGTCATAAATCCTTTTTATGTCTTTATGTTTTGTTTCTCCACTGGAAATTATATTTATAGCTTTTCATCTGCGTCCCTAGCGTCTCGTACGTTTTGGGTCACTTTCTGTGAGGATTCGTTTTTCTCCAAACAGTATCATATGTATGCTAAATAGAAAATGTTTTCTTGCAATAAACCAATATTATATTGGAAAGGTGTCATGCGCTTATGTATATTGTGCATTGAATTGTTGCAAGAACTTAGAAGTTACATGTGCGATGGATCTCATCATTTTCTGACATAATAGGAAGAGTTCACGTAAGTTTACTTCAATTTTGTAGAAAAAGTTATTACACGAATCACAGAATGCAGGATAATTACATTAAATAATTTTTTCAAGCTATCAATTTTTCTTCCACGGGTCGGAATGCGACTTTTCCAAAGCTGAACCGACGCCGTTACTTAATGAAATCAAACGTTATATTCGTAAATGAAATTCCATAGGTGCACGGAAGATATGATAGAAAAGTGTTTATGTATCATGAAGAGTCTGACAGAAATGATAGAAAAGTGTTTACGTACCATGAAGTCTGACAGAAATGATAGAAAAGTGTTTACGTACCATGAAGAGTCTGACAAAAATTATAGAAAAGTGCTTATGTACCATGAAGAGTATTACAGAAATGATAGAAAAGTGTTTACGTACCATGAAGTCTGACACAAATTATAGAAAGGTGCTTATGTACCATGAAGAGTATTACAGAAATGATAGAAAAGTGCTTATGTACCACGAGGAGTATTACCGAAATGATAGAAAAGTGTTTACGTACCATGAAGAGTCTGACAGAAATGGGGTTATTCATTTATTAGACACCAAACATTACTATTATGTGAACGGTATGCAGATTGTTCCGCTGTTCTATAGATATTATGGTTAAGTGACTTGAAAGTTTTATGCTTAAGATAGTAAAACGCACGAAGGATCGGGAGAAGCTGATATAAAAAAATCTTACACCCATATGAATCATGAGTGGGTAAGTCCATACCCTGCTATATTGTGCTTGCACTTTAGATTACTGTCCATTTTCCTTGGATACATTATATTTTATAGAAGTAAATTCACTATCTTCGATACTCTACAAAGGACCATAGCTTTGAATATTTATTAGCGAAAGGCGAAGAACTGAAAATCGACTGCATTTTCAAAAGAAAACGTCTTGAAAGCCGATGGTAACGCAGCAGTTTGCTGAGCAGGATATCAGATTTAGTGTACAAGTCCTATTTTATTTTTGGTATTTTTAAAATTTGAAATAGTTACAAAAACAAAAAAGTATGGTCTGTATATACCTGAAGAAAAATGCATTGTTTGATGAGGTATGCTTTACTACCTTAGCGAGCAGTTCTATTTGTGCGAAGCTCGTGATGAGGTCAGTCCATAAACAGCTTACTGTCTGGTGGGACAGTGACTAAGTAAGTCACTTGTATTCTGCTAGACAATCCCTAAAGAAGAGGACGGTTAATCTTTAAGATATCAGCTTGAGGGTTAGCTACTGTTTCTGCAAAGTCAACCTTCGCGCTGTCAGCGGAGTGTATACTATTTCTATTGCCTTGTCAGGACACTGACGATGATAGTTTTCGACAGAACAGTGTAACTACATACTTGCTTTATTAAAGAGGCTAGAAAGGGGCCCTGGAATGTGATGAAGAAAACATGACACAATAGAAAAAAAGATCTAGTTATTAAAACTGTTCAGAAGATAAAAGTTCTTGTACATTAGAACTGGTGATGACGCTAAGCAACACAATTTGTACGGCTCATGATTTCTTTTTCATTTAACATATATGTAGCTGGGAAATAATCATGACTGGTGGCTATTTTCGTGTGACGTCCCTAACGCAATTCACTCCAAATCGGCCTGATATTCCTGAATATGTACGGTATCTACCTGGTTAATGTGAACAAACATGAAAACGTACGAATGAAAGCAACATAAACCCGATAAATTTTGCGGAAATAAGCACTGAATCTTAACTTTTGAGTTTCATCAGCGCAAGAAACTAGGGTAATAATGTAAGTATAGGATTTGACAGTACATCGGCACGATTCTGGTTTTATAGTGCCGATTACAAAGTAGATAGTTAACAAAATTGCTCATGTATGTATAGCGTTTTGCAGCACGTAGTCACTATATGGGCTTTATAATCCCGATTACAAAATAGCATAAATGGTCAAAATTAACAACTTGCTGAAATCAGGAGGAAAACAAATCTTCCGAATATAAGTAAACATCAAAGAGGTGAAAACCTTTAACAAAAGGTATCCAAATATAATATAACGGTTGATAAATATGATCCATATAATATATGCTGAATTAAAACAATATAATCCGCGCTCTTTTAAAGTCCAATATTTTCTCTGGTAGCACATCATCAAAAAGGTGCTTCATCGAGTTGACATAAAACAAAACTTTTGACTTTTCGATACAAGCAAGATTGTATCCCACTGTCAGCGGGTATTGGCAAGCTACACAGATTCGTTGAGGTTCATCCATAAGGAGGTGAGCATGGGTCAGGTATGTGTGCCATATACGATCGAGCGACACAGTACAACCTCATCTCTCCTATTTGTTCTATATACAGGAAGTCTCTCTCCAATAATGGGTCAGATGTCAAAAAGCTAGTTTTGATTCCACATATTTTGCCAAGTCGACAAGATATACCAATTAATGTAATATTTAAAGTCACATTATAAAGAATCTTCAATCCAAAAGAGATGACTGTACCATATATTTGGTTGCTTTATCTGCTCTTTAACTACCAGCACTACTTATATGCTTAGGTAACCAACGATAAAGTATACTTTTTCCAGATTAAATGAGAAAAACGCGTGATTCTGTTGGACCTGGAATATTAACAAAATATTGTCAATTTTAGGGTTTTGCAATGCGTTTAGTCTACAAAGAGAAGTAAGAAAATAATTATTATTTTGTAGCGGTGGGGTTTGACAAACCTCAAGATAATTCAGAGATAGACTATGACTGTAAAAATGGAAGCAGTGTCCGGTAACTGGCTCTAGATGCTTCAAGTTTCATGTCCAAAGTTCCAAAGTTTCATGTCTGACCAGATGGTGAATAGTGCTTCCTTGGCGTATGTATCCAAATAGAAACTTTGATAGCAATTTGTTGGATTCAAGATGCCATTGGAAGCTGTCATTTATCATTTGTTCCATGGTATTTCACATGCAGCTTGTTCGACGATAGTCTGAAGGGTCTATAGGGTATTTTCCAGGTTCGGATACTGATGTCATTGTTGCTTCTCGCCATGAAGGCGGGCAGTCACCAGTTTAGCATTCTTTTTTATTGGAAATATTTACTAGTGTATTAAGAGCTATATCAGGCTGGTGTTTCAGGAGTTGATAATGGATATAATCTGGTCCTCCTGAAATATCATGAGATCGTTCAAAATTGTCTTGTAGCTCTCCGACAGTGAAAGGTTTATTGTAATCTTCATCGTTAGCATCTTTAAAATTGGAAGGAACCTTTTCTTGGACGTTTTTGACATGCTGGAATTTATCAGATGAAAACCTTTTGGAGAATGTTTCGGCCAATGTGTTTATAGTTTGTATTAGGGTAGTGACCACTTTATCAGATTTTGATTTCTTTCAGTGTTTCATAAAGCCTTTTTCACGTTTGCCAATGAATTTCTGTGCAATATTCCACACAAATGTAATAAAGGAGCGAGAGTTTAATGTTGAAACAGGATCTTTTTTTCCTATTGGTCAGTCTAATGGTATGTCAAGCTTTAGCTCTCTATATCCAGCATTTATTCAGATTTTCAGCTGTTGGATTGGCATCGAAATCTCCAAGGACCTGTTTAGGGAGCCGCGGTTGTTTAGTTGGTAGAGCGTTGGACTAGTATTTCAAGGGTCCCAGATTCGATACCCACCCAGGACAGGCTGGGTCAGTTGCTTCACTGTGCCCTTGGAAAAGGCACATTGCTCCCATTTCCTCTGCGTAATAAAGCCAAATAAAGTGTTTAAAAACAACCAACACCGTTCCCTGATAGTAATCTTGCCATAATCATCAACCATTGTTTGTTGATACATTTAGGAATTGTATAAGTTATTTTTGGTACATAAAGCAACATCATAGAATATGTTGGTAAATAAGAATTTCAGATCAGCTACTTTTCGAAACAATCAGCTGTCAGATCTGAATCACTGCGGAACTAAAACGTATCTCAGTATGCCTTATTTAATTTCTTGCTCAAATGTATCCGTGAGGTTTAGGTGTATGACCTAACAAGTATATTGGAAAGTGATCACTACAACAGAGGTCGTCACCAACTTCCCAACCAAAAATCAACCACAAGAGATGGATTACAGATGTCGGAATTAACGACAAATAGGTTCCCATAGCAGAGTGTAGGTAGACGTACGATTTATCATTAAAACTGCAAAAACTGTTTTGAAACAAAACTCGCTATTTTCTTTTCCCTCTCGGTGATATCTTTGCAGACTCAAAATGTGCGGTGGCCATTAAAGTCGCAAAGTAGAACATGGGTACCGTGAACGGCAAAAATTTGGAAAGAAGCAACAGTAATACCTCTTCCCAAAACCAGGTAAGGATTGCACATATCCTACCAACTAACGTCCCATTGCGCTGACGAGCTGTGTAAGTAAAACAATGGAACGAATAATAGATGCTCTGCTTGTTTTGTACTTGGAAACTAATAATTTAATATCTCCTTTCCAAAGCGGCTTTCGATATGGCAGTAGTACCAATGATCATGTGGTTAGACTAGAAACGTTTATTCGCGATGCTTTTATCAAGAAGGAACACTTAGTAGCCGTTTTCTTCGATTTAGAAAAGGCCTATGATACAACATGGAAGTACGGAATAATGAATGACCTGCACGATCTGGGTCTAAAAGGCAGTCTGCTCTCATTTATATCGAACTTTCTCTCAAACAGAGAATTCAAGGTACGAGTGGGTTCCACTCTCTCAAATATGTACGAACAAGCAATGGGTGTGCCCCAGGGCAGTATTTTATCTGTAACACTTTTCAACATCAATATTAATAGCATTACCAAGTGTTTGGCTTCTGGTATGGATTGCTCCCTATATGTTGATGATTTCCTAATATGCTATCGATCCAAGCACATGCATACAATTGAAATAAAACTGCAGCAAAATATAAACAAAATTAAAAATTGGGCCAGTGTCAACGGTTTCAAATTCTCAAAATCGAAAACAGAATGATGCATTTCTGTCAGTTACGAGGACATCATCATGAACCCAAACTCACACTTGACGGAACACCTGTACCAGTTGTCGAGGAAACAACGTTTTTAGGTATTATCTTCGACAGAAAACTCGCCTTTATTCCACACATAAAGAACTTGAAAGCTAAATGCTTGAAATCGCTAGATTTACTTAAAGTAGTAGCGCACACTGACTGGGGTGCTGATAGAAAATTCATTCTCAATTTATATATAACTTTTATTCGATCCAAACTGGACTATGGTTGTGATGTTTATGGTTCAACCAGAAAATCACACTTAAAGATGCTTGACCCAATTCACCACCAAGGAATGAGAATCGCTCTGGGATCATTTAGGACATCCCCTTGTGAAAGCCTTTTGGCATAAGCGAATGAGCCACCACTATCACATCGTAGAGAAATGCTGTCTATACAATATCCACTTCGATTAAGATCGAATCCTTTGAACCCTGCTTTTTCGGCTGTATTTCAACCAAAATACAAGACATTATACGAAAACAAACCAAATGCCATTACTACCTTTGGCATTAGAATATCACCCAGCCTTGACAATACAAAAGTTGATCTTCTAAAATCCAGAAGACGTCCATTTCTGAAACACCTCCCTGGATACTTAAAGAACCAACAGTACTTTTTACACTACACGACGGCAAAAAATCGGTGACAAACCCTTCCATCTTTCATAACACTTGTCACGAACTCCTTACCGAATTTAATAACTACACAAGAATGTACACTGATGGGTCAAAGGATAAGGAAAAGGCTGCTGCAGCCTTCGTTAGTGGAAATCAAACTACAAAAGTTCGCTTGCCAGACGGTGCCTCGATTTTTTCAGCCGAAATCAGGGCAATAGAAAGCAAACATATTTTAAACTCCATCATCTTCTCGGATTCACTATCAATACTTCAGTCACTTCACAATAGGAAATTGGAAAATCTACTACTGACCAACATTCTCATGAAACATACCGAGATGTGTACCTCCCACAATACAGTATACAGTTGGTTACCCAACAATATTGGTATTAAAAAAGTAATGAAAAAGCTGATCGCGCTGCTAAAATGGCCCAATCCCTAGAACCATTTGATTTTAAAATATCATACATTGATTTTAAACCTAGTATCAAAAAGTGTTTACTTAATAAGTGGCAGGCATCATGGCATGATGCAGTGAATAACAAACTACATATAATAAAACCAACCTTCGGCGACTTGGCTCGTTCCTACAGAACCATCCGTAGGGACGAGATAGTCACTGCAAGAATTAGAATTGGTCATACTTATGTAACTCACTCCTACATACTAAAGGGCGAAGATCCACCTGAGTGTATTTCTTGCAGTGAACCCTTCACTGTGAAATATTTTATGATAGATTGTTTCGATCTCCATCCTACACGCGATCGTTACTACAATGTTCAACACATTAATGAACTTTTTGTTGCAGTAAACGTGTCTTGCATTTGAAATTACTTGAAAGAAGTAAATATTTATTCTAAAATCTAACTTAAGAGCGATCTCTTCGAGTATTTTGAGAATATATGTGCAGTCGTTCATTCTAAGTACCTATATTCCAATTCATCGACACATCATTTACATTCTCGGTTGATTTGGAATCTTCATATATTACCTTCATCACTTCATCGTTTGGCTTTTAATTGTTTGATTCCATTATCGCTGGTCGACAATGAACCATTTGACATATGCAAATAATTCATCATACAACCTTTTCTATGGCGCTAAATAGAGTCACAGTGCTGGTGCGCCGTAAAGCCACAATCAATCAGTCAATCAAATAATCAATCGCGCACTTTGTTCAAAGTACGTTGTCTAGTTATTATGCAAAAGCAATTTTTCTTCTTTCAGTCACAGTGACCTTCACATTTCACCTTTTGATCTCTAAGTCTAAATCAATGGCGTCTTTCTTACCTAAGGTGGAAGTCATCTACAAACTTTATTGAAGGTACATGAACAAGAACTGAAATGTTTGTGTAGAAAATACTTTCCATTTTTCAGTCATATTTACCTTGACCTTTGACTTCTGCCCCCAAAAGAGATAGACTTCTTACTTACGCCAAGTGCGAGCCATTCAGAACGGTTGTTAACGGAAGATAATGTAGAACTCAAGTTTTTGTACTGAAACGAAATAGGGAACAGAGGGACAATTTCATAACATAGTACATTCCGCCTTATGACGGGCGTGTAACAAGTGCTGCCGGTAACTGTTCAATAAGATGGTCAAGATCAAACCGATTCATTGAAGTGCCTAGAGGAAGATACACTGAGTGCACGAGTTTTGTGCATTGAGTCAAGCACGGTTATGGGCTGTTACGTATTATGGAGGTTAATTTGATTCTGATGAGTTTTAATATTTATTGATGAGGGACACTCCTTTGCGGCCTTATCATCATTCATTCAATAGTTATTTGGGTTCTGAAATTGTTTAGATTAATTTTATCGTTTTCTTGTAAAGATTTCTCAAATAGGCACACATGTGTCAAATGGGTCTTGTTCTTTAAGTAGACGACCTTTGGCATTACTAGTGGGACCAGCGGTTCGCTGCTCTTTTTGTGGGCCGGATTAAACCGGTTTCTCGTTATTAGTGTTCGGTCTCTTATTTGTCATATTGTTACATTAATTGCATGCGTTGTCAACGTCACTCTAGGTTTGGATGGTCGTCCACCATTTAACCCTACGAATGAAATTCGAGATGTACGAAGGCAAATGTTGTTTCCATCATTCTGTGCGAATTGCATAGGGGTGCTTGTGATTGTATTAAAATGGCCCAAGAGTAATGCTCCCTATTTATTTAAGCAATAGATGCTACTCACTAAGAATGTTATACCATTATATCTTCTGCTGCTGATGCAAAATATATATTCGTGAATGAAAACCACTGTACTACTGTATGTTTACTGCTTCTGTTAATGGCCAGTTAATCTTATCTATATATACGTCAATCTTCAAACTGTTTTCGTGAGGGGGATACATTTTGTGTGTAAAAAAGCTCACAAAAGGTTACAGTGGTTGGTGATTTTGTTCTTTAGTGCTACATAATGGTCACATATAAAACCAAATATTTAGCTGAAATATTATTCAGAAACTTTAAAAGTGCAATAAGTCAATTGGTAAAGCCCCCTTAAAAATGAAAAAGATCAGTACATATTAATTAATGTCATTCGTTTAAATCTTGAGTATCACAGCTGAAATAAATTAGGATATTATTTCAGATTATATTTGCTGACAAAGCAGTATTAAATTGACCAAATTAGTGCTATATGTGGGCGAAGGTGGGGAATGTTTTCTAATCCGCCAGATTTATTTAGTTCATATCTGCTCAGCTAATAACAAAATCACGAGGTGTGTACACATCGAGTACCTTCATATCAGTTGACCAAAGAAGTTATAAAATAAAAGCTCAGAAATGTACTTTTTCCTAAATTGACAAGATTATTCAACGTTTCCGCAACAATCCATAATTCAGAAATCGAAGTCATCGTTCCATTTACCGTTCTGAGTAGAGAAATATACCTGCTACATGTATATTTCTCGTATATATTTAGATACATTTAGATACTTGTAAAATCTGAATAATGAGAGTGTAAGTTTCTTTGAGAAAATTGCCGTTGAGAGGCTTTGCCGAGGAAAAAATAATGCCACGCCGAAACTGGTAGTTCCTTGTCACAATGAAAGCCTATACATTCTCTTATTCGCCCTAGTGCTTATCATTTCGTTTGATGAATGAACCAATTCTGCCTTTAAGTTCTCTTAAAAGTGGGCATGTGTTCGGACCTGTTTTTCCTTAATTTGACATCACCAGGTCCTCAACAAGCTTTCTCATATATCTATATGTGTATGGTCGTGTTTTCCAGTGTGGAACACCGGTGCAGGATAGCTCTATCCTGCCTCACACGTACCTTAACCTGGCTCGTGGACGGATTTGACCGTCTATTGCGAGCATAGTACGCACAAAGTAGCAAACACTTCCCAATTTCCATCATCACTTAAACATTCTTTCACGATAATGAAGATAAGCATTAATCTCAACACATGTACGTACTAAAGCGAGCAGTGGTTGGCCTTTAATGTCCCCCAAACAGGCCGTTTCGCACAGATCGACATACACACACGTACGGCTTCTTCAGTGCAAATTCGAGTCGAAAAGACCGTTGTTATAAACGATAATACAGATCAGCCTCGAAAATACAAACAGCACCTGGGTGAACTTGAATTTGACAACATAGAATTTCCTGTACAAGCTTCTAAGACCATACTCAAAACGTTTGAACGACTCAATCCTGATATCGCCGTTAATGTGTTCGCTTGAAACGGCGGCCTTCGGCTGATATACTATCCACCGTGCGGTTCAAAGTTGATCTGTTATTGTTGAAATCGGTTATTTAGCACGCAACAGTTGCTTGACGACCATGACTTTTATTGCGGGGGAGTCGGCGAGAGGCCGCAGGGTACGATCATGCCAGAATCAGGCAAACACGTTATGAACTTCAACGCGGTGCAACGGAAGATGAAGGTTCCGTACATCATCTACGCGAACTTTGAATGATTGAACAAAAGGTAGTCGGTGGTTCAAGCAAATACGATATAAGTTGCTGAATAAGTCCCATGCGGGTTTCGCTATATTGAAGTCAGATGCGATGGAGCAACTGAACCGCAAATATTGTACTGCGCTAAGGACTCGGTGGAGATGTTTATTAAATCATTTTAGGTTACAGCGGAATGGATTCAAATACACCTTTCCTCGCCCGCCGACATGATTATGACCCGTAATGACATTCGTGAGTTTTCCGCGGCGACGCATTGCTGGATCTGTGAAGGAGCTTTCAGCTCCACCGGTGAAAAAGTGCGTGATCATTGTCATATCACTGGTGCATACAGGGGAGTCGCACGCAGCGCATGCAACCTGCAGCTGCGAATTTACCCATCACGAGTAAGAGTTCCGGTTGTGCTTCATAACTTGCGCGGGTATGATGGTCACTTGATCATGCAGAAGAATCGCAACGGCTTCGAAGCGTCAATAAGTGCTATCCCGAACAACATGGAAAAATACATGACGTTTCAGTCTTGGTCAGCTGCAATTTCTGAAATTCCAGCCTGGACAAACTTGTAAACAACCTTGCCACGATAGTTTTGTAATCACTCGTCGATACGGCGGCAGCGACGATGGAAGTTATAAGTTGCTCACCCGCAAAGGAATCTACCCCTACGAGTACATGAGCGACTGGAACAAGTTTTTTGAAACTCAATTGCCACCGATCGAAGCCTTTTATTTATTGTTGTATCGCGAGGGCATTTCAGCCGATGATTACACGCACACGAACAACGTCTGGCCCGCGCTTGGTTGTCGAAACCACGGTGACTACCACGACCTGTACCTGCGCACGGATGTGTTGCTGCTCGCGGATGTCTTTGAGGTATTCCGTGATACTTCCATGCACGTGTACAAGTTCGATCCCGTGCACTACTTTTCGTCACTGAGAATGGCCTGGGATGCACTGCTGTCAAAAACCCTCGTCGAGTTGGAACTGCTCACTGACATTGACCAATATTTATTTGTCAAACGTGACATCCGCGGCAGGATTTCCATGGTGATTCATCGTTACGCTCGCACGAACAACCCATGCGTGCATGGATATGACCCTGCATTCCCAAATAGTGACATGCATCTGGGTGTAAACAAGCTGTATGCCTGGGCCATGATGCAGTCTATGCCCGTTTGCGAGTTTCAATGGATCAATCCCGCGCACATGGACATACATAAATACTTACACAAGTACGACAGGAACAGCGACCATGGGTACTTTTTGAGGTTGATATGGAGTACCCGGATGAGCTTCACCACGAGCACAACTATTATCTGCTGGCCCCAAAAGCGATGTATGTGCCCCGCGAGTTATCCCCGTACCAGTGTGAGCTCGTAGGTGGCGAAGCTCACACTGGTTGAATGCGCCAAGCTGGTTTCGAATCTACGTCGGAAAGTCAACTATGTCGTTCACGTACGAAACCTGCAGTTGTATCTGCGGTTGGAGATGCGTGTATGTAAAGTCCACGAGGTGCTGCGGTTTCGTCAACGCGCGTCGATGGCTCCTTACATCCAGATGAACACGGATCTGTAAACGGCTGCGACGAATGAGTTCGAGAAAGACTTGTTCAAGATGATGAACCATGTCGTGTTCGGGAAAGTCCATGGGAAATCTGCAGAGAGAATCTGCGTCGACCTTGTCCGAGACAGTAATCAGGACAAATTTCGCAGGCTTATTGCGAACCCGGCGTTTGAATTACCCAAGATATTTGATGGTGGACTCGTTGATGTACACAGTAAAAAAATCCAAGTTGAAGTTGACAAACCCCATTTACGTTGGCGCGTACTGACTGGATTTGTCGAAGCTGCTCATGTACGAATTTTACTATAATAAGATCAAACCACTGTACACGGAGACGGATTCGCTGCTGATGCATATTACCACCGATGACGTCTACGCTGACTCGGGTGAGGCATCACTCAACAAATTTGAGACCAGCCAGTACCCAAAGGACCATCCGCTGTTCAGCAACACCATAAGAATGAGGTGGGAAAATTCAAAGACGAGTGCGCGGGCAAGCCCATTGCGGAATTCGTGGGACTGCGCCCTAAAATGTACTCTATCATGGTTGGCTCTGGTTTCCCCGGTGGATTCGAAGAACTTCGTCCACTCTCTGACGGCGCCAAATCATAGAGTGTTCGCTGCCCCGGAATATCAATTTGGTCTGAGATCATGAATGCATCGACGGACCATACCGGGTCAGTAGCACGAAGGTTCGACCTTACAGCTCCCCCAGAGCATACAGGTACAGAACCAGATTGTTCTCGACCAAGTCTAACGTGGGTGGCTGTTAAACCGCTTCGCGACAGTCTTTTGCCGGATCGCGTCAGCTGGTCTTATACCCGTCGCATGTGTAGCTTCGTTGTACAACGTTGCTACGACTGAACGAAACCGCGTCGTCCATTCTCGGGAGCGCGCTTCACGATTCACGATCCCTAAAAACGTGCTGCTGATATTGGTGATGGTGATTTGTGTTTTGTGTTTTACCGCACAGCAACACTCTGAGAGTTATATCGTGCCGCGGCAAGTAAATTGTCTTGCTCGAGGAGACACCATGGTAGTATAAGTAAAAGCAGCAATTGTAGAAAATGTTTGAATTAGGTTCTTGTAAAGTTAGAAGCATAAAAACATTCACGAACAGCTTAGTCTTTAAACGTGTAATGATTTTGATGCATCTGATATATATATATATATATATATATATATATATATATATATATATATTCAGCATTTAAACGTCTACATTTAAACGCCATTACAAGTCAACACATTGCAGCTCAACCCTATGTGTCTGATGCAGCCAATTAATTTTTTTGTTTGTTTTGTGTTAGTATAAAAAATGAAAAAGTACATAGAAAACATACAAATGCACAAGCAACAGAACCTAGGATAGAACCTGGCGATTATAGATGTGTCAAGTGAACGCGTCACCACAGAAATTGTATTTTAGTCTCGTCTCAGTAAAATAATAGATCATATCCATCCAGTATCTCTGTCTCTATAATACAATGATTTATATCCTCCACCTTTTTGAGGTTCTTTATCATCCGACTTTTCGCCCCAAAACACAGATTTGAAAATTCTCCAGGATTTATCGAACAGACTTGAAATATCTCTCTCTCTCTCTCTCTCTGAAAACGTAAACCTTAACGATGCTAGACGATTTTCAGTTTCTCGTCTGCTATACTACATGCCGGTATAAATAAATAAATAACTAAATAAATAAATAAATAAGCACCGTTGGTTTGTGAGTCCCTCCGTCAGTCTTCCTTCTCTTTATTTGTAGCCACAAAGCGAGAGATAGAAAATATTTCAGTTTATTTTCCGACATAATTTTGTTCCTTTTATCCACTGTGACCTTGACATATCTATTTATCTGTCAGTGTTTCTGTCTCTCGTTTACTCCTGCTCATATGCGGATATAACTCATCAATAATTTACTTATGTCTGCATTATGGTCTCTTAATATCGGATTTCTTCTTTCTTTTTACATGGAAAAAGTTGGCTTTTTTTTTTCTTCTTCTTTTTCCATGGAATATTATAAACAGTTTCGTCTTTTAGTGTGATGGCCAGTGTTCTTATGCTGTCAATGTTTTCTGTGGTATTACTTCCAGTTAATAAGCTAACTTATTATAATCTCCGTATATGTCCACCAGATTGTACATTTTTGGCCTTCTTAGTGTACTTTATCATTTTTACCCTAGAACAAACTCTTTAGATTTTCCTGCTATTGCAACGTCTAATGCATACAATATATTCTGTTCTTCACTCAGACAGCGTGAACAGTGTTTGCTTTTGCTATTGCTGTTGTTATTATTTTTATTATTATTATTATTATTTATGTCCAATCTCTTCCTTATTCGTAGAACTGATTACACACTTAGGTGGCAAGCTACGTCAGTTTATGTCCATTCTCTTCCACAGTTCATAGCACTACCATACACATGGGTAACAAGTGATGTCAAGTTATATCCATTCTCTTCCTGTGTTCATAACACTATGATTACACTTACGTAACAAGCGATTTTAATGTATGTCCAATATCCCCGGGGTTCATATCACTACGGTACACTTGGGTAACAAGTGACGTCAATTTATATCCCGTCTCCCTGGATTAGTAGCACTACATTAGGTAACAAGTGACGTCAGTTAATGTCCAGTCTTTCACCGAGTTCACTATTATAAACTTAGGCAACAAGTCTCGTCAATTTATGTCCAGTCTCTCCCTGAGCTCATAGCATCTTTATAGACTTGGGTAATTAGTGACATGAATTTATGTCAAATCCCTCCGAGTTCGTAGCACTACGATACATATTGGTAACAAATGACAAATAGGTATGTCCAATCTCTCCACGACTTCGTACTGCTACGATACACACTCGTAACAACTGACGCCATATTCATGTAATTTCAAAAAGGATTTTTTTTTTTTTTTTTACAAAAGCGGACTTGAATCATTTGTGTACCGAAAAAAGGTCCGTCTTGTTTCCTCAAGATGGATCATCGTCTCATTGGGGCCTTTAAATTAGTGGTCTACAGAAACCACAAGATCCACCAAATTAATAAGTTCATATCGGTGGTGGTTTTGAGGGATTATATCTGGTAGGTTTTTGAAGCATAACACTTCAGTTTATTCAGTTTATTTCTATTCTAAGCTTCAGGTCATCTAATGTAATAAATTACTTTCTGAATTATGGTCAACGCTTTTCTCATCCCTTTTTTCTGTCAGAAACCAAACTTCTTTCCACCTTTTGGCATACGAATTTGTCCCCACTTAGAAACAGTAAAAATCAATGTTGGAAACGTTGCAAAATTCTATATTCCAATATCACCACAATGCTTACCAAAACCTCCTAAAAGCTGAAGTCTTCAACAAATCCTCTTGTCGGAGGAAATTAAGTGAAATCAGAGCCTCCTATTGTAGCCAAACGTTCTGTATACAGACGGTTCGAAAGATGGAGACAAAGTTGGAGCTGGAATAACTCCACATGGCACCATCTCGAGCGATTACCGGGCAAAGCCTAAATTTTCAGTTCAGAAGTTACAGCTATACTTTAAGCCTGGGTGGACCAACATCTTCAACAACGTGGGTCACATGGACCAAAAATGTAAAGGTCGTGGGTCATACATGATCATTTTATCGTTTACCATTACACTCGTATAGCCTAACATGGTCTTACAAAAGCTCAATGAAATATGGAAGAAAAGTACAAAGGATACAAATAGACAAAATTAAAAAATGACAATGAGAAATTGAATTTCCATTGAAATAATGCTAGTTTTATTCTTAACTAATATTGGGAGGTCTGGGGGCGAGGTTTTTCTTTTACCAGAATCTCCATATCAATATCAATGTTGTTTGTAGGGAGTCGAAGACGTGCGTCCAGTGTTCAATTTCCCATTTGGTTTCGGGCTTTGGATTTCACATTCTTCATCACAGAAAATGTGCTTTCACACATAGAAGTACCGCCAAATATTTAATACATCTTGAGCGCAAAGTCTCTCGGCTTGGGGAAACGCTTCTTGCAGACCAACTTCCAGAAACTATTATGACTTTCATTTTGTTTTGATAGTAACAATGGGCCAGATTGCAGTTTACACAATTCCAGCTGAAGATATTGTGACTAAAGCTTCCATCGGATTGTTAAGCAACTGGAGACTGGGCTTTAGTTTGTCAAAGTCTGCAAATGTCTTGTCAAACTCAGAGGATATAGTTTCAATATTTTCTGAAAAGCTTGAAAAGTCTGCTTTGATATCATCTGTCGTCAGTTCACGACAATAAACAACGCGTGCAAGATCATTCTTCCTTAAACACGCACTGAATAGTTGCAGCTTCCTTGTGGAAAGCCTCAGTGTGTCCAACTAGCTGTGAAACTTCCTGCTGCTTACCGTGTAAGCTCATGTTCAGCACATTCAAGTGACTTGTCATGTCTACCAGGAATGCTAGTGAGCGAAGGCAGTTTTTATTTTGCAGTTGATTTTGATATTCATGTACGTTGCCAGTTCGCTCATTCTGAAGAAAGGAAAGGATTTCGTTCCGAAGAGCAAAGAAATGCTGAAGAGTCTTCTCAGCACTCAACCACCTGATATTCGAGTGCAGTGGTATGTCACTATATTCTGTGTTCAGTTCTTCAAGGAAACATGAATTTCCCAAGTCTGAGATTTGTGTTTATAGCCTCAAAAGGGACACTGGCTTCAAAAGTGTTTATAGGGACAGAAGTGTTTATAGGGTCAAACGGGAATGTAGTTATACACAGTCATAGACAAACACAAAACATGTACACACGTATGGCAATTTGATATCTTTTATAGATATGTAGGTGGCCCTGAAAAGGACCGTTGGAGTTTGTTAACCAAAGTGAATTAAGACATATCACACACATCTTGACAGATCTCTTCTCAAACTTCTACGCACTTCAGGTCGTTAGATTAGCACCCGCTTCAGACGCCCTTTTCTCCACATAACTTCTCTTCCAAATAGCCGTGGCCGTAATTTTGGTAATGGCCCATGATACCTTAACATGTATGGGGTAGTCCGGGTTGCAAAGCATGCCCCAATACGATGGTGACAGCAAAGAAGAATGCATTGGTATATATAGCCCAAGCCCGGATCGAAATGGTCCACCGATCCAAACGCGCGTTACAAAATGTAGCGTCTCTCTTCCAAAAAGATATCAACATGTACATATACACCCCCCTGCACACATTGCCTCCACCCATGAGTAACCTTTATCCCATTTTACCCAGAATTCCCAAGTTTTGTATCTACATTTACCCTAAAGTGAACACCCCAGGCAGTCCCATATGCCAAATGTTTAATGGGTACTTCAATCCCCCTACCCATCTCCAACACAACCCCCTGCCTCCCAGATAAATATAAATATACAAATAAATAAGCAGGAATGCAAATGTTAAAATGTCATACACTATATTAAACAAATAGAATCACAAAGACACGTAAACATCAATCATACCAGTAAACATCACATAAACTGAAAGAAGAAAATAAAGGTTAGCATACAATACAAGTACAAAAATATATCAACATGTACATATGCACACCCCTGTACACATTGCCTGCACCCAGGAGTAACCTTTATCCCATTTTACCCCAAATCCCCAATTTGTATGTCCATACATTAACCTCAAAATTACCACCCTGGGCAGTCCCAAATGCCAAATGTTTAATGGGTACTGCCATCCCCCTACCCATCTCCAACACCACTCGCTTCTTTCAAGATGAATATAAATAGACAAATAAATAAGCATGAATGCAAATGTGAAAATGTCATACACTATATTAAACAAAAAGAATCACAAAGACATGCACATCAATCATACAAGTAAACATCACAGAAAGTGAAAGAAGAAAATAGAGGTTAGCATACAACGCAAATACAAAAAGATATCAACATGTACGTATACATACCCCTGCACAATGTCCCTCCACCAAGGAGTAACATTTATCCCATTTGACCCAAATCCCCAATTTGTATGTCCCTACATTAATCTTAAAATTAACACCCCGGGCAGTCCTAAATGCCAGATGTTTGATGGGTACTGCAATCTCCATACACGTCTCCAACACCACCCCCTGCCTTCCAGATAAATATAGATATACAAATAAATAAGAATGAATGCAAATGTAAAAATCTCATACACTATTTTAAACAAATAGAATCACAAAGACACATTCACATCAATCATACCAGTAAAACTCACAGAAAGTGAAAGAAGAAAATAAAGGTTAGCATACAATACAAATAAAAAAACATGTCAACATGTGCATATACACACCCCTGTACACATTGCCTCCACCCAGGAGTAACATTTATTCCATTTTGCCAAAAATCTCCAATTTGTATGTCCCTACATTAACTTTAAAATTAATACCCTTGGCAGTCCCAAATGCCAAATGTTTAATGGGTACTGCGATCCCCCTACCCATCTCCAACACCCCCCCCCCCTGCGTCCCAGATAAATATAAATATACAAATAAATAAGCATGAATGCAAAT
This sequence comes from Margaritifera margaritifera, assembly GCA_029931535.1. Classification (NCBI taxonomy): domain Eukaryota; kingdom Metazoa; phylum Mollusca; class Bivalvia; order Unionida; family Margaritiferidae; genus Margaritifera; species Margaritifera margaritifera. The sequence goes on from JAQPZY010001309.1 coordinate 154,463, forward strand.
GTGAAAATGTCATACACTATATTAAAGAAATCGAATCAAAAAGACATGTATACATCAATCATACCAGTAAAACTCACAGAAAGTGAAAGAAGAAAATAAAGGTTAGCATACAAGACTAATACAAAAAGATATCAACATGTACATATGCACACCCTTGCACACATTTCCTCCACCGAGGTGTAACCTTTATCCCATTTCCCCCAAAAGATCCAATTTGTATGTCCCTACATTAACCTTAAAATTACCACCCTGGTCAGTCCCAAATGCGAAATGCATAATGGGTACTGCATTCCCACTACCCATCTCCAACACAAACCCCTGCCTCCCAGATAAATATAAATATACAAATAAATAAGCATGAATGCAAATGCTAAAATGTCATACACTATATTAAATAAATAGAATCACAAACACACATACACATCAATCATACCAGTAAACATCACATAAACTTAAAGAAGAAAATAAAGGTTAGCATACAATACAAATACAAAAAGATATCAACATATACATATACACACCCCTGCACACATTCCCTCCACCCATGAGTAACCTTTACCCTATTTTGCCCAAACTCGCAGATTTTTGTATCTACATTTTGCCCTAAAGTGAACACCCCCGGCAGGCCCATATGCCAAATGTTTAATGGGTACTGCAGTCCCCCGACCCATCTCAAACATAACCCCCTGCCTCCCAGATAAATATAAATATACAAATAAATAAGCAGGAATGCAAATGTTAAAATGTCATACACTATATTAAACAAATAGAATCCCAAACACACATACACATCAATCATACCAGTAAACATCACAAGAACTGATAGAAGAAAATAAAGGTTAGCTTACAATACAAATACAAAGATATATGAACATGTACATATACACATCCCTGCAGACATTCCCTCCACCCAGAAGTAACCTTTGAGCTTTTGTGCCCAATACTGATTCAGTTCTTCCTTACCCAAGTGCAAGTCATCCACACTCTTTGGTAACTGTAGATGGTTTAGAACTAAAGTAATTGTGTGGAAACCAGACTGGCAACAAATGAACATCATCAGAACATAATGTCTGCTTTATGGCAGGTATACAGAAAAATAAAAACATACAAACAGCCATAAATACATCCATGTACACATTCCACAACAGACACACAAACATACACACCTAAGGTCTATGGTTTGGAGGAAGAAGCATTGATGAGACACCAGGCACCTCTCCTTCCCCACTGAAAACTCCCTTGTCATCAGCCACTGACGATGGCCCATGGTCTGGACTTCGCAGTACAGGTAGGCACCTAAAATCGCCAGGTCTGACAGTACCTCACACATTGCTGGTACTTCAGAATCACTTTCTCATTCATCCTCCAGATTCACCGCAAGCGGCTCATCCAAATCACCTCTGCGACAGGGGTAGGGCTTAACAGGGGTGGGGTTGGCAGGTCCAGCAGAGGTGAAACCTCAACAATAGTCTCCTCACCTCTCGCCAGTTCTGAAGTCTGCATCTGAAAGAGATTTTTAAAAGTATATTAGCAAAAATAGACTAAGAGGATTGAAAAAATAAGTAGAGACAAGTTTCTGAGGCTGTATTATTTGTGATGAGAACAAAGTCATATGATTGTTCCTAATATGTACAACCCTAAAAGGGGCCCCGAGTGGCCTAAGGCGCTCGCCTTTACCGATCACTGCCATCTCACCTCTGTCCGCGTGGGTTCGACTCTCGGGCTCGGCCAATGTGGATATGTTCTGCCTCCACCAGATAAAACTGGCCGCCATGTATAGTCTATCATGTGCTGAAAAATGGCGTTAAACCCACAACAACAACAACAACAACTACAACCATAAAATTAATGTTGGGTGTTATTCCAATAATAATAAATTAACTGGTGTGACTGACCCACATCCTATGCATCTTATTGGTATATTTTAATTCTGCTTTGTCAATGTCTGTGTTCAAACAGATGCTTAAAATCTTTAAGACTTTCAACATTTGATTTTACTAAGAACACTAACTATATTTTGAAAAACTTTCTCCTATTTGCCTACATCAGACTTCTCATTACATTTAGTCATTGCATTTGCTGTACTGTTAGTAATAATATTATTATCATATGCGATGTCATTGATTGTCATATATGTTGTAAAATTCACTTTTGGAACTCGTGCACCTAGAATCTCTAGTCTCTGATTGATCTGTATGACTTCTGGCTGTTTTGTGTCAACCAGACTAAAAATGAGGACATACAGTGTATCTCTGAAAACACAGGAGTCAAAAGTGCACATTATTTTTAAAATTGGTCAAATTTTACCTCTTTTCTTGAACAAGTGATATCAAAAACCTCTGCATGAATAAGAATTTGACGTGAATTGCTAATCATGAGAAAATGTCAAAATTCTGCATATTTTGCAAATTAAACCTGAAGATGACCTATATTTATCAAATTAAACAATATGAAGTTTTAAAAAAAACATCATGGAGGTGCCCATTAATTTATCTGTCATGATCTTAAAGAACAGGAGATAAAATATTTTACTATTTATCATACAATATGACATTTATATGTCGCGGTTACGAAACAATCATTATGGTGTATGGAATTAACCTGCATGGTCTGGTGATCTAACAGTTTGATCTGAACATTGTAAGCAGTTCATGTCAACAGGTCACGGGGCAAATGCAGGTTAAAATCGGATAAATGAATAGCAATTAAAACAATGCCATGTGATTGACAGAACAGAAATCCTGTTGACCCAAGACGCGTTTCTGACACCAAGACCTCCACAAGAAGTGGTTATGGCATCCATACCAATAGAATTTGATGAAAACATCATTATAACAAGCCACAGGCAAAATCCACTAAGCTTTTGTATCACTTGTGCCCGCCAGTGATAATATTTCCTTGTTTCTCATGAATATGCATAAACGTGCTTAACTAATCATTGTGAGAGAGAGTACAATATTCTTGCAATATTGAACCAAGATGGCATACTGCTTGAATGAGCCAATCCATGTTTCTCTTTCAAACACAGTCACTTATCTATCAATAAAGAGAGCACTTTCATTGATGTGTAGGGTATTGTTACATTCCATGGTTAATGATGCGTTTTTGTTTATGTACATTCATGAAAAATGAAGAAATCTTGTCGCAGGCATCCACAGGTGAAAAGGAGTGTAGCAGATTGTCACCCATGGCTTGCAATGATGAGACAGCATTGACATTATCATAAGGCCAATACAACCAATGTGTGTGTCCGGTCGGCTGACCGTCCCTGTTTCTCATTGCCGACCCTAGCACTTTTTATTCCCCCATGGTATAAAAAGAAATAAACAAAAAAAAAAACAAAAAACAAAAAAAAACTGCCTACCCTAATTTTAAGACCAGTGCAATATGAATCACATTTGTTGTTGCCTAATCTGAAGCAGAAATGTTAAGTGCATTTATGTTATAATGTAATGATTATTATTTTTCATGGGTATTCACGTCGATGTACAGTGTATTTTATTGCAATCTGTCGGGATGAGTATTGAGGTCGATGTACAGTCTGTATTTTATTGCAATCAGTAGGGATGGGTATTCAGGTCGATGTACAGTCTGTGTTTTATTGCAATCTGTAGGGATGGGTATTCAGGTCGATATACAGTCTGTATTTTATTGCAATCTGTAGGGATGAGTATTCAGGTCGATGTACAGTCTGTATTTTATTGCAATCTGTAGGGATGAGTATTTGGGAGATATAGAGTAGTTTTGTTTACTGAATGCTCCAAAAATCTCCACGTTTCTCAATCAAAGTTGAAAACAGAAATGAAGTCCAAAAGGCATTGGTAATTTGTTATTTTAATCAGTCTGCAAAAACATTAGCTTCAGGTTTTTTTAATCAGTTCGTGTCATATTACTGGGGATGAGTCACAATTACAGAAAACTCCATTATCAATAGAATCAGCAGCTACCAACTCTTTGAACTAAATTTATTAAAATATAATGCAATTATCTCAGTTTCTTTAGGCTGAAAATCATTGTATTGGGGCTCTTACAAGTCACTAATTCCCTAGCTGCGCTGAAGTTTCAAACAAAGAAATACTGTTCCCCATTCATAGGTCACATGCTTCATTTTGCACAAAGTTTATAGTTTTCAATACAATTAGGCAGATGATCTTCAAAAGACAGAGGGACCTACAAGTGGGGCCCAAATTGAAAATGCCTAAATTAATTTGCAACATATTCAGCAATTTTTTTAAGAGTTTTGCAGGGCAAGAAATGTTCATAATTACACATGCCAACTTCAACCTGTAAGTGAGGATTTTGTTTACAAAGGATTGAGTAACCCTAATCCACGTAAAAGTATAGGCCCTGACAACATCCCAGCATGGTTTATAAAAGATTATGTCAGTATTTTCACAATTCCAATTACGTACATTGTTAACTTGTCTGCATCAAGTGGTATTGTGCATGATGAACTGAAATTAGCTAGAGTTAGACCTCTTTACAAAAGAGTAGTAGAGTTGATGCAAACAATTACAGGCATGTTAGTATACTCAATGTTGTGTCCAAGATTCTAGAAAGAGCAGTTTATGTTCAACTTCAAAACTTTTTCACTAAGAATAACTAACTTTATGAACTAGTCAGGTTCCAGGGGATTGTACTCTACCAATACATGCTTGATACATCTTTTTGATGATATTAAGGTACAAATGGGAAAAGGTTTCTACACTGGAATGATCATGCTTGGGTTACAAAAAGCATTTGACACAGTGAATCATGAAATATTTTGTAATAAATTGGTAGGATTAGGAGTTGTATCTGTTGAATGGTTTGAATCATATCTAAGAAATAGACAACGTTTGACAATTTCCATGTCTGGGGAAACACTGAGTTGGATATGCTTAGATTACATATGTAAGCTATGGTATCAGATATTATGTTTGCAGCAGCCCCTAGGAGATGTGGTCCAATATTATCTAGGCCTGTTGATTTCGTTGTTGCAATAGTTTGCAAAAATTTTGAAACTTTTTCTTTTGGTATTGCAGAGTTAAAAAGGTTTTGTCAGCTGTAATTCTTTCTGAACGGAAATTTCTTAGTTCATCGTGATTGGAGTTTACAATGGGTTCCCTAGTTTTGGAAGCTATGGTGGCAAAAAATTAAAATTGAATGTATTTGCTATTTAAACATCCTCATCAATAATCTGACCTTTCTGGCTAAGTCGTTTCAAACTGGCTGTTAAGTCATACTTTTTAAAACGAAGCAAATCAAGAGAACAGAGTTCAATTATATTTTACTAGAATGAATTGTTTTTACTGATACTTCATAATTCTGAAATCATCTTTTAAATTTGTGTCACTTAATTTTAATTGCTTAGCTTAGTCGAATATAATTGGAAAGTATACCCTGCCCCAAAATCTTGATCCCTCAGGAACCCATTGGAAATAAGTTTTGCAAACTTTTATGGGTCATCCTTGGTGGACACTTTTTTTCTCTATATGGATGTATGTAAGTATGTATCACAACTGTTTATTATGCTGTTATAATGTACCGTGTCAATGTTATTTAATTGTTATATGTATTAATGTATTACTGCTTGTTATTTTCTGATCCTACCTAAACAAATGTATTATTATTATTATTATTATTATTATTATTATTATTATAACACATTTCTATGAGGGAGTGAGGATAATGATTGCTTTGCAAATATTGCACATTTCAGACAGTGTCATCTACACAATTCTATTTGCAATCGATTCCTTGATCAATTTTACCTTGATGTTGATATATGTTTCCAATTTGTTTTAGAAGTAGACAAGTTACTACATACTAAAATTAGTGTATCATGATAGTTTAGTGTATTATAATGGGTGGTGCATCTTTTTTTGGTTTGTGTGACAACAAATTTATGATTCTTTGCAGATCATTTCCAGTCCAAAAGTATATAGTTCGAGCAACGTGTTGACGACATAACCATATTGAATATTGTTTCCTTGTCTTTGAAGCTTAGGTCAGGCATTATCAGCTTGTTGAATTAAGGCATATGTGCCATCATAAGTTAAATTACATACAGAGACTTCAAAAGATTTGAATGAAGAAGAATTCCTAAATGACCTGCGACAAGAACCATTTGACTGTTTAGGAAATATTAGCAATTGCAACGTTGCTGTGGAAATGTTTTATAATCTCTTCAAAAAATATTAAATATTCATGCACCACTGAAAACAAAGCAAGCAAAACAGCAAATGAAATTAAACTGGCTTTCACCTGAAATCATTAATGATATTCACACAAGAGACAAATTTCATAAACTCAAAAGAAAAGTACAAGAAATGAAGGAATGCAGTTACAGATATATTTGGAATAGTCAAACAGACATACTACAAACAAGCCATTGAGAAAAATAAACAAAAATAGTAATGTGTGGAAATATCTAAGTGAACTAAATTCCAAAAAGTCACCCGTTTCTCCCAGTAGCATCAAATATAATGGTTATACAGTGACTTCTGTTCAGGATATTGTAGATTCATTCAGCAAGTATTTTAGTAGTGTCTCTGGTCAGTTTCAAAGAAAAAATGAAAACTTTGATCCTACTGTTCTAAATTTGAACCTAAATGATAAAGTACAAAATATAGAACCATTTACATTGGACTATATTAGAGAGCATGAAATTTACAAAACAAAGGAAAACCTAAATGTAAACAAGGCTACATGATTAGATGGAATTGGACCTGAAATACTTAAATTGTCTACACCTGTGGTAACCATGTCAATTACTCTTATAATCAACATCAGTATTGCAACTATCGAATATCCTGACCAGCTTAAAATTGCACAAGTGACACCTATTTGTAAGAAAGGTGACGGGGAAAATCCAGAAAATTACAGACCAATATCTATACTACTCACTCTTTCTAAGGTAATAGAAAAACATGTAGTGAATTCTCTATATTCTTATTTAAATCAAAATATGCTTATACATAAGGAACAGTCAGGATTTCAACATGTACACTCGAGTCAAACAGCTTGGACTAAAATTACTGATATATACATGTATGTTGAGCAAAATGAACAAATAAATCCTAACTGGAATTTACTTGGCATTTGATCTTGTTAATCATTTCATCGTACTATCAAATTTTAAATGCTATAAATTTCATGACAACAATTTCCAGTGGTTAGCAAGTGTGCATAGGAAGTACAACATCGCAACCAGAAATTATCAAAACCGATGTTTCCCAAGGATCAGTCCTTGGAACTCTGTTATTTCTTCTCTTCATAAATGATCTGCCCTTCATTACAAGTGTATCAAATGTTGACCTCTTTGCTGATGATTCTATACTTTATTCATCTGGATTCTCCATAAATGTTCTGCAATCAAACTTATGCAATGACTTGAACAACATTGAAGATTGGTGTCACAAAAATAATATGCATATAAATGGAAATACAACACTTTGTATGCTGATGACAACTTCGCAAAAACAGGCACAATTAGGCCAAACACGTTTAGATTCAATCATAACAGGATGTGAACTTGAGAATGTAGCAAGTCATAAACATTTAGATGTTCATGTGGACAGATTTATATAATGGAATGATTAAGTTGACAAAGTATATAAAGCTGTAAATTCAACAATTACATTACTTTCTAAGATAAAGAAATATCTTCCGGTGGAAACAAGGATTCTCTGTTATAATGCTTATATTTTGCCACTTTTTGACTATTGTGTCGCTATTGGAGGAAACTGTTCCAAACACAATAATGACAGACTTGAAAACTATAAAAAAGAGGAGCATGAATTATACTTGGAAAACCATTGGATGCACCAAGCAAACCTCTCTTCTGTGAACTGAAATGGCTTGACTTACCTAGAAGGATTGATTACCAAAAAAGCATTTTAGTGTACAAGTCTCTTCAAGGAATTGCTCCACAATATCTTTAGGAATTATTTGTAGCAAACTCATCTGAATATGGATTAAGATCTGTTTGTGATGGGAATCTTCAACTTCCCAAGCCAAAGTTAGAGATATTCAAAAAGTCTCTGCAATATTCATATGCTTTCATATGGAACAGTATTCCTCAAAACATCAAAAAGAGTTACAATCTAAAGTTATTTAAAGAAAATTTGAATTTTTCTTACATTTTTAACATCTGATTATTATCATAATACACAAACACTTTGTTATGTTGTAAATATTGTATATAATTTTTCCACATTTTAAACAGAGACCCTCAAAGGAGAGTAGTATTGTACTAATTGAGTTGCCTTCTATAAATAAAGTATTAGTGTTATTATAAGTGTTGACATTTAGGGCTAATTTTCTAATATTGTTGAGTAATTACACTTTATTGTTGTATGCTAAGCAATTACAGTCAAGGCCACACTACAAGTCATATAATTGCATCTGGTTTCATTCGAATGCAGTCCTCTGTCAAGTTAACATCGCTTTTAGCCATTTGATTTGTTCTTTTAGTTGTTGTTTCAGGAATTATTGATTGGTACATCCTGATAAATATTCACAAATGGCTTGCCGAATCAATAGCACAGTTGATACGTTAGTTAGTATACAGTGCTAAACACAACATAATTGAGTAATTAACAATAGTTTTTATATGCCTAATTTTATTGTCATGATAAAGAAACAACACCTGTCAAGTCAATCATGTTTAAGCAAACAAAAGGTCCACCAGAACGCTTTTTGTCTACTAGTTGGATGCAAATTTTGGCTTGAAAACTTTTTGGTCCATTTATTTTGAGGAAAAACTTGGAAAAAATCACAATGACCTACTATATATAATTTCCACCAGCATGATTTTTTGCTACTAGCTGGATGCAAACTTTGGCTTTGAAATTTGTTTGGTTCATTTATTTTGAGGAAAAACTCTTTTGGAGAGAAACACAATAACCTACTTTACATAATATTCGAATTGTTTGGTTTTTGCATTTAACTCTTAGCTTCTGACATGTATCATGTACAACCACATAGCTTGCAGATATGTAATCCTTTTCCGTTTTTATATAGAATAGGTATGGTGTTTGTTTTTACAGATCTTTATATAATGGGAATTTTTCTATATGCTCGGGAGCTTTGTGCAGATCACAGCATGCCAGGGTGCAATGCTTTTTCCCTTCTACATGTTTGGCCAGTGATGAAAACACAACCATTAGTGATGTGTCCAACAGCTCAACCAAAAAATAAGTATCAACTCAGTATGATGATATTTATACTTGCACAGTATCTACACAAAAAGAACCAGCCTTACCAGTCTTGGACAAAAGGTATACATTTTGTTACATAGACATAGAGGGGGTGGTAGGTTTTTGAGCATCATTTTAATATTAAATTTATATAGAACTTTCTCTCAAACCGAGAATTCAAGGTACGAGTGGGTTCCACCCTCTCGGATATGTACGAAAAAGAAATGGGTGTGCCCCAGGGCAGTATTTTATCTGTAACGCTTTTCAACATAAAAATTATAGCATTACCAAGTGTTTGGCTCATAGTATGGAGTGCTCCCTATATGTTGATGATTTACTAATATGCTATCGATCAAAGCACATGCATACAATCGAAAGAAAACTGCAACAAAATATAAACAAAATTAAAAATTGGGCCAATGTCAACGGTTTCAAATTCTCAAAATCGAAAACAGTATGCATGCATTTCTGTCAACGATGACATTGTTTCGCATTTTTAACTTTTGATGAACAAACAAGTCGGATATGTATGGCAGCAAAGGAAACGAGCTAGAATACGCCCGATCTTTAATGGTAAATAAGGTTCATTACCATCTTTTGTTTGCCTTGATATAGTTATTTTTATAGCGAAAACCATCTCCAATCTGTGTCGAGTTTCCTTGTTAGGACACGCCAACTGCTTCACCGGCTCCTCCACAAAAGTGTGTTTATCTGCATCTGGAAAAACACGCAAATGAATGTTAAGATTCTTTAAGACATTGTCCCCTTTAGTAACATATGTTTTGTAATGAAACAAATAGGAGCCCTTACATTCCTTTCCAAGTGAAAGCTTTTTCCTTACAGATTCTGTTTTGTCTCTTGTTTCGTTTCTTCTTCGACTGTACACTCAGTTTGATTCTTTTTTGTGGTGTTGTCTCCATTTTTGAAAGATCTCTCGCGAGCGTTCCCTCGTTAGCATCATCATTACTGTCGTATCCCGAAATATTTATCAAGAGAAGGAACAGTTTTAGGACACTGGTTCAAAGTAAGAAAATTCTGGTACGTTTCCTTAACAACAGTTTCAGAGCACATTCACCTGTCGCTATTGTCACTTCACTCTCCTCTTTTTCCTTTGTATTGTTTTGATTACAACGCCCCCATTGTTCAGAACATATATTATTTTTATCTATTATAGTAACACTTGCCCGTATTGAAGGAGGGCTTTCTTGATTGTTTTAAGGGAATGCGGTATTAACATCTTTGCGTTTTGCATTTTATCTTGTACTTAATTATACATATTTTGGAAGGGTTTAACGTCTTTAATTTTTGTGCAATCATTCGGAAATTGTTTTAAACTTAACCTTTTGTTGGCACTACACAGACACTTTTTGTGCTGAGGTGCCGTAAAACACTACTATATACATACATACAAAAAAGGAATGTGATAAATCCTACACTAATATTGTTCAAAATAATTATAAATAATCATAAATCTGCCTTGATGCAAAATTGGAAACTTGACTGTGTACTCGTTACCCGTCACTAGCTCCTTTCAGACTATGGTTACTACGGCTACCATGGACATGCGAGCAATAACGGTGAAGACAACGATTCTGTAGATTCTACAGCTAAGATCAGTGTATTATCGTCTAATGAGGATTAAGACCAGTTTAATGAATCTGGAAGTGAATACAAACAGCGAAACATCCGACGATTGAACATGAAAGACTTGGAAAGGCTAAATGCTCCCTCGAGGTTAAAAACTGGTCGATGAAATGGTTCCTTACAAGACACGAAATGGTTCCTTACAAGACTTTACCGAGCCCTATAAACAAAAGATGATGTGGAATCAACAGAGCTATCAGAATTGAATAAAGTGACAGTAATATGCCACCAATTTGAAATTAGGACACAAGTTCAAGAAATGCGCTAAAATCATTAGATGAAATGCGCTAGAAGGCTGTGATGTAGAGATGATTTGAGCTGACGCCTTTAGCACACTTTGTGTACTGAGATGAATGGATGACATTTCAATCCATGCATTGCAAAGTCGGCAGGTGAAGAAACAAAATACGGCTTGGATTTTATTATATCTTGCCGATTACATGAAAGTACTGACATGGCATCATCGAAGTCAAACACAATTCAAAGGGATTTTGTTATAAATGAAACTGAATCCCTAGATTAACGGTAATTTGGATGGTCAACCTTGTACTAAATAACACTGACATATATCTTCCATTTCTAACGCAGAAGACGGGGAAGCATCGAAAATTGAACTAGGCCAGTTTGGTAAAGAAAGTCAGAAAGTTGAGTAATATGATATAGTAGATAAATGCTGTTCACAATTGAGCAATGTCTGTGTAAGATGTCTGCAGGACAAAATATTATTGGAGCATGAGGAAACAATTCCAGTGTTGCTTACAAGTACTGTCGAAAAATATACCTGTTAATACAGAATATACCAATGACAATTGTACATAGAAAGAATGAAGGTATGCTCGCATGACTTAACTAGAACTATGAGGGTCAGATTGTTCTTCACCTGCAGCATGTAAGGTCTACAAAACAGCGTAAACATGTGGAAACCATGTCACATATCACGAATCTGCAAGAATACGAGATACACCTACTCGTTCAGTTTATGGAACATGACGTCCGGGTTCATATGTAGTATTACAGACTGCCGGAGGGAACACCACAGGTGGTAGAACTCTCGAAGAGCCTCCTTGACATGGTGAATACTACTAGAACCATAATGCAAGGAAGAGGCTGTATGACATAAAGGTCCAACATGAAGGAAGTTTAGTACGCTTGTTGGTGGCCCAAGGTTCTTGTTTTTCTCTGTCATGTTCATAGAAATAAGCAAGTTAGACACAGTCATTACATATTCATCTGCAAATTAGAAAGTACCATAAACAATTTGTAACGTAAAATCCTGAAAAAATATAAAAATAATATCAACAATGACATGTCGCTGCTCGTACGTCCGGTGATACAACGACGCTCATATCTCTCGTGGGTGTTGGGGATGGGACGGAGAGGGGGGGGGGGGGGTCATGAGAGACCGAGTCGGATCAAAAAAGCAAAACAAAAAAAACCCCACAATAAATTACATGAAAAACATAGCGAGGCAATAAACACCTCGAATCATTTAGTGATTGAAAGTTGAAGTGTCACAGTGAGAAAAATGAGAAAGAAAGGTTTCTGTTAAAAAAAAAATGTTTAGTTGTAGACCATGAATAAGCTCTGCTTATCCCTTGCACTTGGTGTAGTGTGACAATTAAACCTATACAATTTGGGGTTACAAAGATAAAAGTGAAAAATTTATATTGTTATGTATGATGTTTATATAATATTATAGATATTTTAGGAAATTATAAATGTTTCTTGACTTTAATATTTGCTTAAATCTTAATGTTGTTATCAGAAAAAAACATGTTTAACTAGTGTCCTTGAATTAGGTTGTTTACTTCAGATTTGAGCTAAAGGATAGTTTTGATCAACATAATGTTTTCTCAATTTGAGGTCAAGGTTGATTTTGTTTACAGATAAAACTGGAAAATTCTTAGTGTTGTGTGTAAAAGTCATGTCCATACAAGTAAAATTCGATTAAGATGACACATATTCAAGAACATTCTGTCATGTGACCAATCTTTATATATACCATGTTTAGTGGACAGTTTTTCAGTTTCGACATTACTATCAGTCTTGTAAAGAGCTATTACAGTTGTGGAAAGTCATTCCAAATTCTAAGAGAGGAATTATTTAAAATATTCATTGGATTATAACAGTGCTCATAAACTTTTGGATTTTGGATTTTTGATTGATGATTTTGGAATTTATGTGAACTTATTCAGAGATATTTTGGAGTACTTCATTTTGACATCAGCACATTAAAGACTACTAGTACATCAGGACTTTGAAGACCATTGGCACATCATGACATTCAAGGACACAGCCGTTAATTCGGAATATTCTATATTTAGGACTTGTGATTAGAACATTAATTCTTATTGGATTATTTGGATTTTAATACACATCACTGTAGGTGTTTTTTTGATTTTTCATTTTAATTATCTAGAAATAAATTGCTTGTTGATTTTTTACTTGAGTTGTTGGTTTCACTTTCTTTCTGTTACATTTTTCTAGACCATAGAGTCGTAACAATATCATAATGACACTCAGAACAAATATTGTTTATACACTTAGTTCTAGACCACCTGCCTTACGATCAAACCTTAAGGATGGCTTGCATTCAGTGCGTGAATCGCTGAATCATTAGATCTTTCGCCTAAAATTGTCAAATATGTATTGGCGTTTAACGGCACCTCGTCACAATAATGGTTATATGGTGACAATGAAAAACAATTTTCTAAAAATGTAATAATAAAGTATTGTCAAAAAAAAAAAAACACCTTTAGGAAGAAAAGATAAACTCTTCCACAAATTTCAGTGTATTGCAATGCCGCTTCTTTCTGTGTCCTCTCATCAACTGATTTTCTTCTCACTACGTTGTTTGTAGTTCGCAACCATTTTAAGATGACCTTTTTTACATCGATATGCTCGTTACAAATTCGCGTCATTTGTTCAACAATACAAGATTGTAAGATAAAATTATCTGAACAGTCGAAGATTACATCCATATATTCGAGTAAGTTGATCATTATAAATGTGCCTATAGAAGTTATGCTTGCAGCAAGAAAAAGGAGTATTTTGTGGGCTTGAGTAATAATTAAAAACCGCATTACCTTTCATACATGGAATATTTTTTTCTTTGGCCATACATATTTGACAAACCACCATATGCTTCTTTACGAAGTTGTGTCCCTTAAAAACCTGACGACAATAGAAAAAAAATCGTGTGCTGCATCGCTCAATTGAACCTACGTTTGCAGACAGGTAGGGTAAAATAGTTTACAAAATGTCAAAAATGTAATTAACTGCAACGGATTAGGTCATTCCAAAAGTACTGTTCTCTCAAATCGCTGATTTTTTAAATGTGTTGGGGGGGGGGGGGGGGGTGGGGGTGTGGATAAGCAGGTTTGATATATAATATAACAGATTGGGGGTTGGTGTATACGTGTAAGCTTATATAATTGGAACAAGTTTAAAAAATGCTTCAATTCAGGACCTTTTTATTTTTGACTCTGTAACTATGATGAAATGCTTAATAAACGGAAAAGACGACTAAAACAAGGTTTCGACAGTAATCCCACATTCCTTCAAGTTATCAATACACCTCTTCAAGCCTTGTAATTCCATGTGGAATAAATTTTTGACTTTATTGGACTGAAAAACAAGAACATGACTGTAAATATGTACTGGTTTAACTACATATTAAGTCTTAAAGAATGTGTCAAATGGCTAAGTGATCAAGACTAATTCAGGGTGTGTTTGAATTTATGACCCTATCAGAGTCTGAGGGAGTCTTCTCACTTTTCAATACAATTATTTCAAACCTACTGTTTGTGAACTATTGATTTTCCGTGAAAAAGTCCAAGTGTGCAAAACTTATTTGATCAGTGATTAAAGTTTGAATAGCTGGCAGTGGTCGTCCTGAACAAATTACAATTTTTTTTTTCCCCCACAGAAAAGCATGCAAACCAAACCAAACCATCTAACTTCCTATAGAATGGCAGGGAAAAACAATTTATCCGGGATGTAATATATGCTACATTGTGTAATAACTTCTAAAAGATGGCGTTAATATCTGTTGCAATGTAAGTCATTGAAAATCAGCAGGTTATTTCTGTTGTGAAACATAACGAACCGGTTAATGAATCATGATTGAATCAGATACAATCTTGATCTTGATTGGATTTTCTCATCGCGCGTGTGACAAGGAACTTTGATTTAATACGTTCCCTCTCTTACTGTATCAGCGAAAGTTGAAACTGGATCTATACGCTGCACTGGCGTCGGACCAGTGACGGCCAAGGACCAGTGACGGCCAATGTAATTTTTCACGTGAACGCGCGCGTTACGTCACTTCCGAGCGGTAATTTTTAGCAGAAGACAAGAAACAGACGCTGAGAGAAAAAATAAACAGCTCAAAATTCTATAGTTAAGGTGAAAAAGAGAAAAAAAATGAACCCTATTGCCTGTGTATATTGGTTGTCATCGAGCGGGGTCATGACCTTTGACACACTTGGCCTATCTATGATGTTTTGTAGTTGTCACGTCAAATATATATCATTTGTCCACCCACCCAGACAAGAAAAAATTATCTCTCTTACCTTTAATCATGCCATATCCTAAAATAAATAATGACACTTGTTTTGTTCCTTTAAGTTCCAAATTCCAATATCACGTCTCGTCATGTTGTTTGCTGCTGTAACAGTATCCGCATGTACTAATTACATAATTTCCTGTACTATAGTCTTTTTCAGTATTGATATAGAGTATTTCCCCTTGTCTAAAACTAATTTACACCTGTTTGAGTTTTGTCCCTTGTATTTGCTATACCCTAATTACAATGGTAATCAGTTCATTTATCAGATTTTACTTAAATACTTATTGGGAACGTAGAAATTTTTTTATTTACTTTCTAATGATTTATATAACATTAACCATGTGGATATACTAAAACAGAAGACAGTTATTTTCGTTTATTTATGCAACTTAAAATGTAGCAATTTAGACACAAATATGCAATAGCAATGTGTGGTTAAAAAAAAAAAAATTCTATCAATTAATGCCAATGAGTCACTTGGGTTCAGAAGTGATTTATTATTATTCCATATCATACATTATAAAATAAAATTATACACACCTATATTTAATAACAATCGAAATTAAGTGAAATCTCACACACACATTCATTTCTTCTCATTCCATCCCAAAACAGAATGCCAAAAAGGCAGAGCTATGACTTGGATGAGCTTGAGGCTGCTATTTCCATGGTCAAGAGAGGCAGATTGACAGTCACTCAAGCATCCAGAGATTTTGGGAACCCGGAAGACTATTGATAATCATGTCTGGTGAGTTTATAGTAACCACCAATTTGGACCACAGAGGATGGTAACTGAGGAAGAGGAGGCTGCACTGGTCAACTACATGAAACACATGACTCGGCAAGGCTTCCCAATGTCTCGGATGATAGTCAGGCAGTATGTAACAACATTGGTTAGGAAAAGTGGACGCGAAACCCTGTTCAATCTAAATACAGGTCCATCTGATCGGTGGTTCCGACATTTTTTTGAACGACACACAGAACTCACTGAAAAAGAGCCAGAAAAACAAGATCGTTCCAGATCAAGAATGGCAAATCAGAATGTGATGGATCAGTATTTTAAACTTCTACAGAATACCATGGACAGGCTGGGACTCAAAGAACAACCACAGTGCATATTCAATGCAGATGAGACAGGGTGGAGTGGTAAGGAAAAGGCACATCAGAGGGTTATAGGCATAAGAGGCCAACATGCATACCAGCAAGTTGTTTCATCAACAGGTCATATAACTGCTCATTTATGTATTTGTGCTGATGGTAGGGTTATGCCAACCTTTCTGATTTTTGAAAAATCATTTCCACACACCACCTACAGAGATGTTGTACCCAACAATTGGCACTTTGCCTATAGTGAATCTGGCTACATGGATTCAGAACTGTTTCTGGCCTGGTTCAAAGATCTCTTTATTCCAAACTGTGGTAAAGAAAGGCCAGTACTACTTGTCTATGACAATCATGACAGTCACATCAACTTGCAATTGGTGAAACTTGCACGTGAAAATAACATTGAACTGCTTGGCCTACCACCACATACAACACACATTCTACAACCCCTTGATGTTGGCATTAACGGTCCCCTGAAACATAAATTTAGTACATTAGCAACTAACCTTGGCTTTATTCACAAAAATCAAGTCATGAATAAGGCCAAATTTCCAGCGGTTTTAACTCGTGCAATTGATCAATTCTGTTCACCAGCTAGAATTAAAGAAGCATTCAGAAAAACAGAAATGTACCCATTCAATCCAGATGCTATTGACAAAACACAACTTATACATTCACACTTTACCAAATCTACAGTTGAAAATGTACCTGGCACTTCAGCCACACAGGAAACTCAGCCCAAAGTTGTTGATACGTTAACAACATGTGCTACATGTGGTTCTTTTATCGGTGGTAACCCTCTAGTAAAAGAAGACCTGATTCCACCATCTCTCTCTGACATATTTCCTCCAGTACCAGCCAAACCCCAGGCTGCCAAAAGAAAGCTTGTTACAGAAGCCAGGGCAATAACTACAGATGAGTTTTGTAAGAAGTTAGAGGAGAAGGATGAAGAGGACAAAAGAAGAAAACAGGAAGTTTTGAGAAGAAAAAATGAAAGAGAAAAAAGAAAGAAGGAAAGAGAAACAGAGAAGGCAAAAAAATCAAAATTGAAAGAAACGAAGAGAAAGGCTCAGGAGTTAAGAAAAAGCATGAAACAAAATGTATGCAGAAGCTGTAATCAAGAGGAGCCACTAGTAGACATGAAAGATGTTGGCATTTGCTGGATACAATTATGACAATTGTAGTATGTGGTATCATCAGGTCTGTGTGGGCATTAATGATGCAGATGATGCTGTGGAATCATACTTCATCTGTGAATACTGTGCTGTGTAAAAATGTGTAGTGTATTTATTCAGAAAAGATTTGAAATTTAATATAGTTTAATTTAAATATTGATGGGTTCGTGTATTTGCATTTTATAAGCATTTTAAAAGCAGTTAAAGTTTCATCCTGAAGAAATGTATTACTTTTTCACCATATAACAGAATAGTATTGTAACCAGCTATTATAAAAATGCAAAGATTGTTTCATATTTCAAAAACAAATGTTACTAATTGAATAATGCTTGCAATGCCAAGTTTTAATCTGACTTGTTGTTTTTATTACTAATTTTCAACTGTCTATTTCTTTCAATATAGTGCTTACCCAAGTTTTATTATGACTTGTAGTTTTTCTTACTAATTTTCAAAAGTCTATTTTTTTCAATATAGATCTTACCCAAGTTTTATTATGACTTGTCGGTTTTGGCACAACTTGTTTGCAATTGGGGAAATGATGAAAATATTTTAAAAAATTGATTCTTTAACATGAAATATTTAGTATTCTCCTGATCTAAATACAAATTGAAAACCATCTACCAAATGATTGATTCATGAAATGTCATATTAGAGATTATAATACTTAAGTTTGAAATAATAATAATAATAATAATAATAATAATAAATTCAATAAAGTGTTAATTGAAGGATGGTATGATCACTTATGGGATTTTGTATCATTGCTTTAATACAAAATGGTGATCTAAACTATAGATAAATTTTTTAATAAAAACTTTAATTTCGTGTACAAAAATGTATTTATCCCCTATTGACCCTCTTGTACAAAATGTGTCATGGTCCTAAGCGCATGCGCAATGACCGTATAGCGCTATTTTAAGATAGTTGTATAAGCTGCATAGATAACACATTTAAGTGCACTTTTACAATATATTTTTATAAAATATCAAGTGAGAAGGTCTGTAACACTTTTATTTAACAACATTTGCTGCAAGTCCGTGAAATGTATAGATAAATTCAACAGATATTGTGTTGGCCGTTACTGGTCCCGAGTCCGACGGTGAAAGCCGATTTCGATAGTGACATTCAATGCCTGTTACCAAGTTAATGTTATAGTGTGTTTCAAATTTTTTTTACGTATTAGGTTCGTAACATGGCCAGGTTTGTTGGTCGTAAGAAATGGATTTCATATCGGTCTTTTAAAGAATGAAAGGATCAAAAACAACAAAAATTGCCCGTCACTGGTCCGACGCCAGTAGAGTTGGTGTTTTCTTGTTACTTCCTGTCGTAAAATTTTTAAATTGTAGGTCAGGAGTCCTGGGTGGTCAGTCGTCTGGTAACCATCAACGTTCTACATTTATTCGTGAATTTGTTCTATAGAAGGAAATGAAATAAGGGGGATTACTCGTAATGGTCGTAATGGCTTTAAATGGACACAACTCGTATCAGACTCTGAATTTGCCGAATAGCCGGAAGCTCTCGCACTCTCACGTCTTAAACATAGACTAGTCCAGCCATGGCGCTTAAACATTACGGTCTCCGTTCAATTTCTTTTTTTTTTTTTTGTTGAAAAAACAAGGCGGTAGCATCGAACATTGGCAAGAATGAAAGAAATTTGTAAGTATGGAAGAAGCTTAATATTCTTATCTGCATTTGAGATGTGACATGCTGTTCGTTTCTGAGCTTTTGTACTGGGTACGATTAAGAATCCATCGGGGCGATACTATAGTACCATTGTAGTTCTCTCAAGATCAGTCAGATAGTCGCAGAGCAATTTTTCTCACATTCTCTATCACTATGAATAGAGATTTTCCAGGCGAAACGCCAGTGCGGAAAATCCTTATCCTGACTCGCACGTGACCTTTATCATCACGCATGGACTATTTTTATGTCTAAGGGGAAATAACTCTGTATTGGCTATTTTGACAGCTGACGCCACTTTTCAAAACATGTTATATTTTTTCATATAATTTTGACTGAGATAAGTATATTTTAGACATGGAAAGTCAAGTTATAGAGCCAAGGTTTAGAAAAGTCACGGAGGCCAATATATACATTTTTTTAAAAATCGTAATACTCCACGCAAAACCTGGAGTCATATTTAACTTATGAAATCATTTTGCTTGGGGAAGGAATAGAGACGTGAAATTCACGAAATCCCAGGAAATGAACTAGATAATCTACTTTCTCAGTTCGTACTTTCTGTTCGAAGCAAAGAAAATGATGAATACGAGCCGTCAATCATGCGAGGGATTATCAGCAGTTTTGACAGCTACTTGAAACGACAAAATTATGGGTTAGTCATAGTGTCATCCCCTGAACTTAGCAGAACTAGGGATGCATTTAAGGCCAAACAAAAACAACTTAAGTTTGAGCAAAAAGAAAACAAACTCATGAAAGCTGACCCACTGACTAATGAAGAGGTAAATGCATTGTATGTATCAGGACAGCTGGGTAACGATACACATACGAGTCTCGTAAATACGTTGTAGTTTAACAAAACTTTGTACTTTGGCATGAGCGGTGGAATATCTGAGCATCGCGAAATGTGCTGCGGCGATGTTTCTTTAAACTTTGATGATAACCTGTGCCTCCAATATATTGAATATTTTGAATGCACTACAGAAATTTCAACTGGCGAAGATATTAACAGCGGAAGACCATGTCCCCACGTATTAACAATGCACCAGAAAAGTCGAGGAGATGCCCTGTGATGACTTATCTCCTATATAAATCCCAGCGACCTGAAGATTACAGCAATAAAGATTATCCTCTTTATCTGGCTGTAGTAACCCATGACAAAAAATCCAAGATCACATGAAAGGTGGTTTAGAAATTGAGCTGGATTTTTAGCATGCTCGTGACACCAATCAGCAAAAAGCGTGTTTCTCGGTCATGTACACCTTGCTAGCATCTCGAACAGCATGGACGTTAACCCGTTCAAGATATGCTTGCAGATAATTTGAATAGTTACATTCTTCGAACGCGGTGGCTCAGTTGTTAGCGTGCCGGACTCGCGACCGAAAGGGTGCGGGTTCGAATCATACCATCGGACCAGCCTGGGTCAGCTACCGTGGTATGTCCGTGGGCAAGGCACTTTACTCCAATTGCATCGGCACTAAATAACCTAGCTGTGTTGCTGTGTCGCAAAGCACCAAACAAACAAACAAACATTCTTCGAAAATTGTGCTCGCATGCTTTTTTGAACAGCTCACGACCATTACTGGCCGTCCAGAGCTTGGCGAGGAGTTGTTTCGACGTCATTTCCTTGAAAATGACTACGTAACTCCGAGTAAGTGCGACCTTCACATATTTGTATTAGTTATACTAAATGTTAAAATTTTTCATCATTTGTTTTCCAAATATGATTTATCCCGCTACCATCATGAGGCTTCTACACTTTTACTATACGATAGTTTTGCCCCAGAGTTTGTCTGTCCCATCATACCAAGTTGAAAGCCAGTATAATCTGAGGTGCTTTTCTTGGTTGGAAATTTAGGTGGCATAGACGGTAAAACTTCCCTATCCCATTCTGGTATATTGACTATTGTCTTGTTAAATGGTACCAACATTCCCGCTAACAGTTACTATTTATAGTATACGCATTTCATACTTACCTTGATCCAAGTCCAAAAGAGAACGAGTACAGAAGTGCGGTTTGTTTTATACTTGTAGGGTTCTGTCATCCGCACTTAACGGCAGGTATTCAAAAATTCAAAGACCATTGGTTGCCTTTCGAAAACTACATTATCTATACGACCAGACGTACGATTACCTAACACAGGAACCAGATTTAGTTCGAACGTACGAAGTGGCAGGAAAAAGGGTTGGGTATAAATTTCGTGGTGATAACCTGCATTATCGTGCTAAACTTGTGACCGTTCGAGTAAGATATCCGAAACCATTACACGCGATATATTCCATTAATCCACCTCCCACGCTTGTTCCTCGGAGCGCGATTTCTTTGATGCCTGGGCGAGCTCTTCTACACGAGTTGGTACCCGAAATTGTGCACTCCCCTGCAAGTCGACGGACTACTTCTAGGGTGGAACGGTCATTTCGTGCATCGCCGGAAGGCTCACTGTTTCAGCAAACATTATTCGGGCGCATCCTACTTGTCCTTCAAACGTTCAAGGTAAATTCTCTTTGCCAACGGGACGGCGACGTTTTCAAACATCGAGTTGCTTTTGAGAAAATACAATTCAAGATTTCCTTTTGTTGGGATGTCTGCGACCAGCATATTATATTGTGTACGAATTCCATAACAGTTTGCATTAATATGTCCTCTCCCATCGACCGATAAAGGTCATGTTTATAGAAATATGTACGTTAGACATGGTCACTGAATATTCATCTGCAAATTAGAAATTGCCATAAACAATTTATAACGTAAAATCCTGATAAAAATAATGAAACATGAAAATAATATCCACAATGAGCTGTCGCTGGTCATGTGTTCGATAATATAACGAAACTGAAGATCTCGCCCGGGAATCGACATAAAACTTCTTAGAAAAAAAACTCGTTTATTGGGAATTCAAAAACTGGACATATTTTAATTGTCAAATGATAAATGTTTGATTTGTCATTTGGAAAAAAAATATTCTTAAGTTTCAAAAACTACTGAATGTAGAGACTAACCGAACAATGTCGGTTATTCTACGAGAAGTAATTGCCAGTTTCATCTCTTAAAAACTGAAATAATGTTTCTTTTAATATAGTTGTCAACCCGTGTGATATGAGTGAATATAAATAAACGTAGGATAATGTGGCAGAGGCCTACACTGATGGCCCAGTATTCTCTGTTCCAGATTCCAAACCGGACTGATCGTCAGGACTTCCGATCATGATGCTCGGGGTGGGGGGGGGGGGGGGCGGGACATGAGTGACCGAATCGGACCAACCATCCATCCACCTTTTGCACAAGACAACGGAACAATCGAAGTGGGATAAGGGAATCAAAGTCAGAGCGATGGAACATCCGAAAAAGAAAACAATAAATGCATAAAAAATGTACATAGTTAGAGAGGCAAGAATAATCGTGAATCATTTAGTAATTGAAAGTTAAAGTGTCACAGTGAGCAAAATAAGAAATAACAGTTTCTGTAAACTAATTTTTTTTGTAGACCATGACTAAACTTGGCTTAAGCGTTGCACTTGGTGTAGTGACAATAAAATCTATTTTGGGGTTAAAAAAAATGTTAGAAGTTTATCTCATAATGACATTTGGAACAAATATTGGTTTTACACACTACACTTGGTTCTGAACCACCTGCCTTACGATGAAACCTTAAGGATGGCTTGCATTCTGTGGGTTAATTGAATCATTAGAATTTTTGCTTAAAACTGTCAAATATGTATTAGCGTTTCACGGTACTTCGTCACATAATAATAGTTATATGGTGACAACTAAAAAAAAAAAAAAACAATTTTGTAAAAATGAAGTATTGCAAAAAAAAAAAAAAGAAAACTTTAGGAAGATAAACTCTTAGACAATTTTGAGTATTGCAATACTGCTCCTTTCTGTATTTTCTGATCGCCTGATTTTCTTTTCACCACGTTGTTTTGTAGTGCGCGACCATTTTAAGATGACCCCTTTTACATGACCATTTTAAGTTGACCCCTTTTACATCGAAATGCTCGTTACAAATTAGCGTCTTTTTTCAACAATACAATACAGTATTGTCAGATAAAATCTGAACAGTCGAAGATTACATCCATATATTCGAGTAAGTTGATCATTATTGATGTGCCTATAGAGGTAATGCTTGCAGCAAGAAAAACAAGCATTTTGTGGGCTTGAGTGATAAATAGAAACTGCATTACCTATCAGACATGGAAATTATTTTTTGCCATACATGTTTGACTCGCCACCATATGCGCCTTTACGATATTCGAGTGCAGTGGTACGTCACTATATTCTGTGTTCAGTTCTTCAAGAAAACATGCATTTCCCGTCTGAGATTTGTGTTTATAGTCTCAAAAATGGCACTACGGCCTCCAAAGTGTTTATAGGGACAGAAGTGTTTGTAGGGTCAAACGGGAATACACATAGTCATAGACAAATACAAAGCATATAAACACGTATGGCAATTTGATTTCTTTTATAGAGATGTGGGTGTCCCTAAAAAGGACCGTTGGAATTTGTTAACCAAAATGAATGAACACGTATCACACATATCTTCACAGGTCATCTTCTCCTCAAACTTCTACGCAGTTCAGGTCCTTAGATTAGCACCCGCTTCAGACGCTCTTGTCTCTCCACATAAATTCTTCTCTTCCAAATAGCCGTGGCCGTAATTTTGGTAATGGCCCATGATGCCTTGACATACATGGGTTAGTCCGGGTTGAAAAGCATGTCCAAAACGATGGATGATGCCTCTACTATAGTATACATCTTGTCCTGAGAAAAAGTGACAGCATACAATAAAACACTGGTATATATAGCCTAAGCCCGGATCAAAATGGTCCACCAATCCAAACGCGCGTTACAAAATGTTGAGTCTCTCTTCCAATCATTAAAGAGCAGGCGCGTGACGTAATATTCAGTATATAGACGCAACATCGTTCGTACGGTATACCATTGAGGCATAGTTTGAGTATGGCTGATAAAATGAAGCCAATGTATTTGAGTGTGCCTGCTACGGAGACCTCGTATGCTCGTAGTGAGAGTACGACGACGGCGAATGCAGCGGTCACTAGCATTCTTCCATAAGAGGATGACTTTAATTTAGATTTCGTGGATTTTCTGTCTTCGCAAGAATGTTTGCCTGCGACGATGGTACTACCACTTTCATTACCTTTAGAGATGATTTTAGAAAGAGGCAGAATGAAGAACTGGAGACTTTGTTTGCAACGGCAGAAAGAAGTAGTGAAAACAAAATGGTGAGTCTGCTACAACACATTTTGGCGGAGTTCAAGTATCCGAGGCAAATGTATCAGAATTCATTAACACAACCCGAGAGAAAGAGACCTTCACGGGCTCAGCCCATTGCATCATCCACTCTCACTACCCCTAAGATGCCACCACCAGTCACTACTACTACCAAAGGAAGAACACGAGTAGGACTTGGCCATGGAAAGGGATTGAGGCAGTTAAAGCTGATCATGTCAAGTCCATGAGTTTATTAAAAAAACTTGCACCCCAACGGTCCTTTTCAGGGTCACCCGTATTTCTAGAAAAGAAATCAATTTGCCAAATCAAGTAAAACTTAAATCCCATCATTTGATTGTGTGTGAGTGCGTGTGCGAGTCCATAATATGAAAAATCAAGACAAAGAGACACTTAATTTTTTATTTGGTATATTCTTATTTAAAATGTTCATGAAAATTTGATAACACATCACCCAAAGTCCATTTTATTTCACAGTCTATCTCTTTTCTTCAATTTCTTCACGGGTATGGGTTCTTCTTGTACTGTTTCTTCCAGGGGTCTTGACGTCTTACATTTCTTGACGGGGATGGGTTCTTCTGTTTCTGAAGAGCCCTAAGCCACCTCCCTCTTCTGTTTGTTCTCTTTTTTCTGTGGTCACTCTGAAGACCAATGTCCTTTTTACTGACAATGATAACAGGTATCTTTACCTTTGTCTCTCTTTTCTTTTCCTTTGCTTTGACGTTGTGGACATTATGGAGTCCAATGTCTTTTCTCCTGCCAGATATAGCAAGTATCTTGACTTTTATCTCGAGAGGAGTAGTCCTTAGTCTTAATGGAAGTAGTATACTTTCCAAGGACTCTAAATTTCTGATGGCAAGAGCAGTCTGTTGTGCTAAATCTCTGACCAGAAGGGTAAGCTGTTTTGACTCTACCATCTTCACAGTTTGAAAGTTGAATGACTAATAGTTACTCTGAGGGTAAGAAGCTCTTTCTCTAATAGGGAGAGAGCGTGTGTACAACCTAGTCAGATCAGTTTGCAATCAAGATGAAACGATCACACAATTTCAGTTAGAATTCAGAAGAAAACACTATGAGGCAAAAAAAACAAACAAACGACGGCTTAACGTACCGTCTCGTACGCCGGTAGCTGAAGTGTTGGCCCAAGTACATGCCAGTGATTTTGAAGAGGACATGAGCGAGCCTGAAACAACACCCTCTACCTCCACAAGACCAAGAGAGTCCAGAGCCCCAAAACAAGAAGTCGTTCCGTAGCCCACGAAAATGGCACGGGCTAAGCACATCTGGTCTTGGGAATTATCAATTTGGACGATACTGTGTTTGGTAGTGCGAATGTCGTCCACCAATAACACTTTCTGTTTAGTCGGCAACATCTAGGTGAAACGTGGGTAATGTGAAGTGTGGTTTTTATATCGGTGATGGTAAATTGGTCATTGGATTGTTGAACGTGTTGCAAACAACGAACTTTAGGTGTGTGTGTGTGGGGGGGGGGGGGATACAGCGTCCCCCACAAGACTCGCAATGGAAGTTGACTTTGGATGTATACTGAGGACGTCAACGCTATCTTTCCTCGACTTATTCCGTCTTTCCCTCCCTTTTGCTGCCTTCTGGATCACTGTAGTCCAGATTTTCTCGTCCACGTATTACACACGCTGCATGGTAAAGACGATGTACACTTGGGACATACGATACAAGAGTCATGGTTGTTTTCTTTTGCTTTGAACTTTTTGCATTTCATGCATTTAGTTGACATTTCTACTGAAACTACACAATAAGAGAAAACAAAGCATAAATTAGCAATTCAGCATGTTACTAACTCGCTAATACCACACCCGTTACTAACGGAGTAAGCGAAATTAGTGTCGCGCTAACTCGTAAATGACACGAGTTCAACGATAGCATGTTGTAACGTGGTGTTAAATAGACGAAGTCCGTAAAAGGTGAGAAAGTCGCTCGAATTGGTAAAAATAATGTATACAACCTGTACAAGAATGATTGTCCAACACATTAAATCCAAATCTAAAGTCGGATGATCAAATTTAAATCCAAGATGGCTTAGATTGTTTGGAGCAGGATTCATACAGCTGTTGGTAAAACAATTCCAGATTCCAGACTGGTTTGCAATTTTTTCCATAACCCTCTGGCACATGTATTTGACGTCTCTGTCATGTCTCAACTAATCTCTCTACGTCAATAATCCTTTTTGTTTTTCACAGATGTTATAACAATATATTTTCAGTGTTTAATCTACACTTCTGAACACAAATCTTAATAGAACCAGTATACACGAAGTTTGTTTTAATCAGTTACATATCTTATTTGTGGTGACTCGTTGTTAGCACATGTCATTAGGTCCCTTGGAAATAGTATCCTACCGTCCAACAGTAAAATCATACAGTTTAAAAAAAGGATAAAGCAATGTTACATCAGTTTTGTATGACTAAGTAATGCACCACTTCAACAATCAAGTGACAACCAAATATAAAGCTATCTTTGGTCACTGGTAACTCGATGTTGAATTGTTTAAAAAGTTAACCATAGGAGTGTGCCTTTAGCTAGAACTAATGTTGGGTGAGAAGGGGGTTTAACAAAGTCCACAAAATTCTTTAGTTTTTCAGTTCATAAATAGTTCAAAATCAACTATCTCTTCAAGAGACTTTAGTTCTGCATCCTTTTCTTTGGCAGCTCTCCTCATTGCATTTGACTTGGAAAGGAAAGAAAGCTGTCCAGTTGCCTCTGCCTTATCTGCAAATTCATCAGCTGACTTTACTAAACTATCTCTATTTACTTCTAATATGCTCTTAGCTTTCAGGTCATCCAACTCATCCATCACTGCTTTTCTCATGTCAGCATAATTTTTTCCTTCACTTTTACTTTCCTCATCGAGAAGTGCTTGATACCATTGTCTAGCCGAGGAGGCAGAGATCAGCAGCTCTTCGTTGACAGTGAAGTTCTCAACACCTCCAGCAAATTTCAAATGGTCTTTGGTTGCCCTCCTGGCTGTCGGTGTTTTTTCAGAGATATTGTCAGTATATATCTCTTTGTTGACCTAGAAACCTCTTTCAACAGTGGCTTAACCATGTGACAGCAATAGGATCTTCTTTGTCTCTTGCCACAGTTGATCAAACTCTTTTTTGGCCATGTGGTCATACATACATCCAGACGAGACTCTTCTTCCATAAATTCTTTAAATTCAAGGTTCGTTTATGTCACTTTGACAAACTCTTTGTACTGTTGAAGGATATCTTCACAGTGGCATAGCTTGACATGGTGGGAGTCAGTCAAAATCTGCAAACATCTTTGTATCTGCTGCACAAAGTGGTCAGGCCGGCTCAAAATATGGTGAGGTTCAAGCCATGCCAGGTTCCTGACGAGTCATTGACACACCATTTACATTCCCCGTTGATCGGGAAACTTCATATATTACCCTCACGACTTTTTCGTTTGGCTTTTAATTGTTTAACTCTATTATCGCTGGACGATAATGAACCTTTTAACATTTGTTAATTATTCATCATACAACCTTTTCTATGGCGCTAAATGGCATCGCAGTGCTGATGCGCCGTAAAGCCACAATCAATCAATCAATCCTGACGATTACTATAATGTTCAACACATGAAGGAACTTTTTGATACAGTAAACGTACCTTGCATTTTAAATTACTTGAAAGAAGTAAACATCTATTCTAAAATCTAACTGTACAGCAATCACTTTGAGTATTTTTAGAATATATGTACAGTCGTTCATCCCAAGCACCCTTACTCGTATTCATAGTCACACCATTTACATTCCCCGTTGATCGGGAAACTTCATATATTACCCTCACCACTTCATCGTTTAGATTTTAATTGTTTGACTCTATTATAGCTGGTCGATAATGAGCCTTTTAACATTTGTGAATTATTCATCATACAACCTTTTATGTGGCGCTAAATAGCCTCTCAGTGCTGTTTCGCCGTTAAACCACAATCAATCAATCCTGACGAGTCCATACCGGATGGGAGCCTTTTCCAAAAGCAAACTTCGTTGTATCTGCTTTTACAGAGAAGCAGTCTTTTTCTGAGAGCTGCTTATTTGCCTTCAGCTCCTTCAGAATCTTTTCATCCACAGACCCAACACTCACATTTGATGTAGCTTTCTGTACTGAGGAGTCCGTAATCGTAATCTTGAACAGGCTGTATGAAAAAGAGGCTATCTTCATTATGTCTTCCTTTACAAATTGTCCATGAGAATCCTTATGGTTTTTCTTATGTCTTGGTCCAAGAAGGGCACCATCGGAGCATCTGTTTGGTACTTACTTAGGAAGCGCAACACATCTATAGACAGGAAATTATTTACCTTCAGTAAAAACAGTGAATCGGTGCAACTTATGGCTACAATTCCAAATGATTTGCATTTGGGGTGGGTAACTTTTCCCTGCTTGACTGCTGTGACACATTTCTCTACATCTGGCCAAATCACAATGACCCTCTCAACAACATCCACATTTTCGACCCATCTGTGAGAGCAAAACCTCTTTGGGAAGATACAAGATCCAGTCACTTGTGTAAAATCCTCCCGTCGAGCAGGGCAATCCTTAAACAGCCAAAGTAAAGAGGTCAATATATGCTCCATATCCCAATCAGTCGCAGTACTACCAAGTCTGAAAGCATTGTGAACAATGTGAAATCCACAACTTCCAATGTTAATAAGATCTTGACCTCGTTCACCAGCAATGTTATGTTCAAAAAGATCAAATACCTTCCAGTTGATATTCGGTCCGTCCATTGCAAGTTGCAAGAGTCCTTTTGTTCCAAAGGAAGAGCAGGCATCCTTCAACTTATCATGGAGATTATCTGCAGAGGCATGGATAAGGAATTCATCAGTATAAAACCGTGTGGCAACCTGGCCATCCTCCCAAAATCTCACATGAACAGTCATCTGCTTAGCCTGTAAATGGGTATTCAAGCTATCATCAAAAAGTAAAACATAGTCACTGGCTGATTTCACTTTTGAGACCAACAGTGAACTGAAATATGGAGCAATACCAAAAGTGGTCAGGTAAGCACATTTCCTTTCCCCACAAGCAAACTTGCTGGCCACCTCACATTCAGCAAACATCTTCTTAAACAGGATGCTCTTCCTTTCACTACTCTTGAATGAGTGGTTTTGCTGGACAAAATCAAGGGTCCAGAAGATTTCTGCTGTCAAGACTTTGTTTCCAGAAACAAAACTGCTCATAGCTGAAGCACAAGTTGATGTACTCAACCGATTATGCAGGGTCGGATTAGGTATTCGTTGACTTGCCATTTCAGAAAGAGAATTCAAGTTTGTCCTGAAATTAAGCATAAAAATAAATACACATTACATCACTCCCATATTCATTTTTTTTAATTCGTAAAACACTATTGATTTATTCTTATTTTGATCCGACACTTTTTAAAGTTTAAAAAGATCAATCTCCTCAAACAGTTTTTAGTTATTTAACATCCACGAGTCTCATCGACAAAAAAACAAAAAAAAAAAAAAAAACCGTTTCGCTAAACATCTTGCATCATTTGTTTCAAGTATAGACTGGTCCGCTACGGAATTCTCTATTTAATAGAATGAATCTACAAGATCAAATTTCAAATTGAAGACACCCGTCTGTTTCTTGAAAATTTCTCGTATACAGCTGCTATAAATACAACATAATGATAGTGATACTTAAGTACATGTAGGTCTACAATGGACAAGCGTACTCTTAGGCTATTTTTACACAGCAGTCTTCTTTTCTATAATATTCTCAAATGACGTGTGGAATTAAAGAAATGATAATAAAAGCAACAAACACAGCATTTTATGGCATATTTTTTATTATTATTTTTTTTTGGATGTAGCAAACAAAGACTAATCCATATATAAAGGCGAGCGAAAGACATAATTCAGTGAAATATAGCGTAATGATTACGCCAAAAGTGTAATGGTTGGCAGGTATGTTAAAAAAATTGCAGGATTTTGATTGGCTGCATTTTTTTTTTTTTTTTAAATTTTGTTGGGGGAATTGAGAAAAAAATAAGTTATACATATTTTGTTCTCGTGTCCGTGCAGGCTGAAAAGAAACTTGCAACTGATACAGACGAAGAACTCCTTGCTGCCATAAGACTCTCGTTTCTTACCATTCATTTTCCAGGTCTGGGAAAGCACTTTTTTTCCCATACGAACAAGAAATTGGTGTGCCCCAGGGCAGAATTTTATCTGTAACGCTTTACAACATCAACATTAATAGCAAGTGTTTGGCTGCTGGTACTGATTGCTCCCTATATGTTGATGATTTCCTAATATGCTATCGATCAAAAGCGCATGCATACAATTGAAAGACAACTGAAACAAAATATAAACAAGATTCAAAATTGGGCCAATGCCAACGGTTTCAAATTCTCAAAATCGAAAACAGTATGCACGCATTTCTGTCAGTTACGAATACATCATGATGAACCTAAACTCACACTGGACGGAACACCTACACCAGTTGTCGAGGAAACAAAGTGTTTAGGTATTATCTTCGACAGAAAACTCTCCTTTATTCCACACATAAAGAACTTGAAAGCTAAATGCTTGAAATCGCAAAATTAGCTTAAAGTAGTAGCGCACACTGACTGGGGTGCTGATAGAAAAGTCATTCTAAATTTATATAGAACTTTTATTCGATCCAAACTGGACTATGGTTCAACCAGAAAATAATACTTCAAGATGCTTGACCTAATTCACCAACAAGGAATGAAACTCGCTCTGGGAGCATTTAGGACATCCCCATGTGAAAGCCTTTTGGCTGAAGCAAATGAACCACCACTATCACATCGTGGAGAAATGCTGTCTATACAATATGAACTAAAATTAAGATCGAATCCTTTGAACCCTGCTTTTTTAGGCTGTATTTCAACCAAAATACAAAAAAATTATACAAAAACAAACCATACCTACTTTTGGCATTAGAATATCATCCAGCCTTGAAAATGCAAAACTTGACCTTTCTAAAATCCAGGAGACGTCCATTCCTGAAACACCTCACTGGCTACTTAAACAACCAACAGTACGTTTCACACTACACGACGGCAAAAAACGGAGACAAACCCTTCCATCTTTCATAACACTTATCACGAACTCCTTATCGAATGTAATTACACAAGAAGGTACACGGATGGGTCAAGGGATAAGGAATAGGTTGCTGCAGCCTTCGTTAGTGGAAATTACACTATATAAGTTCGCTTGCAAGACGGTGCCTCGATTTTTTTCAGCCGAAATCAGGGAAATAGACTTTGCCCTGGAATATATCGAAGCAAACATATTTTAAACTCCATCATCTTCTCGGATTCACTATCAGTACATCAGTCACTTCATAATAGGAAATTGGAAAATCCACTACTGACCAACATTCTCGTGAAACATACCGAGCTGTGTACCTCCCACAATATATTATACTGTTGGTTACCCAGCCATATCGGTATTAAAGGTAATGAAAAAGCTGATCGCGCTGCTAAAATGGCTCTATCCCTTGAACCATCTGATTTTAAAATACCATAAACTGATTTTAAACCTAGCTTCAAAAAGTGTTTACTTAATAAGTGGCAGGCATCATGGAATGATGCAGTGAATAAGTGGCAGGCATCATGGAATGATGCAGTGAATAACAAACTACATATAATAAAACCAACCCTCGGCGACTGGGCTCCTTTCAACAGAACCATCCGTAGGGACGATATAGTCACTGCAAGAATTAGAATTGGTCATACTTATGTAACCCACTCCTACATACTACAGGGCGAAGACCCACCTGAGTGTTTTTTGCATTGAACCCTTCACTGTGAAACATTTTATGATGGATTGTTTCGATCTCCAACCAACACGCGATCGTTATTACAATGTTCAACACATGAAGGAACTTTTCGATATAGTAATTTAAATTACTTGAAGGAAGTAAACATCTATTCTAAAATCTAACTTCAGAGCTATCTCTGAGTATTTTTATAATATATGTACAGTCGTTCATCCTAAGTACTCTTATTCCTATCCATCAACGCACCATTTACATTCCCCATTGATCCGGAATCTTCATATATTACCTTCACCATTTCATCGTTTGGCTTTTAATTGTTTGATTGCATTATCGCTGGTCGATAATGAAACTTTTAACATCTGTAAATAGTTCATCATGCAAACTTTTCTATGGCGCTAAATAGCGTCACAGTGCTGGTGCGCCATAAAACCACAATCAATCAATCAGCTATACTTTTTCCAGACTTTGTACGAACCCTGTTGGAGGTATAATGTACGTGTCATCATATATTATATATATATATATATATATATATATATATATATATATATATATATATATATATATATATATATATATATATATATATATATATATATATCCTCAAATTATATGGATGTCGGGTCTGTGTTTTATAACCTGAATCAGTGGGACGTCTCCTTTATACTTCGAATTTTATTAAAAACGCTGTCTTATCCTATGGTATTTACATATGCAAATGTATATATGGGTCCATATTGTATATATATAGTACTTAATTCTTTCATATTTCAATTTTTTTTTTTATTTGAACCTTAAACCGGTATTGTCGGGTCTACGACCCGACAATTTTATATATCTCTATCTATCTATCTATATATATATATATATATATATATATATATATATATATATATATATATATATATATATATATATATATATATATATATATATAGGTCATAGTATGTGGATTGTCGGGTCTGTGTTATATAACCTGAATTACTGGTACGTCTCCTTTATACTTCGAACTCGTATGACGCCATTCTATGTTTTATTTAAAAATGTTTTATTACTGGAATTAATAATATCTGTAAGGTATCGACAGCTTTAATTAAGGAGTGATCACAAATCTGACGTTGGAATTTAGTCCTATCGACTCTGTCGTAAATGCATCTCATACTGCGCCACCGCAACATTGATTTATTTATTTAAAAATAGGCCATTGTCTGTGATGCGAGTAAATAATATTTTGATCAGAGTAAGTTACGGACTCAGTACCAATTCATAGAGGATATTTGCTCTTTATTTATGCTAGCCAGTGAATTACTGGATTTTGCGAGTGAAATAATTGTGATATTTTTTCACTGGCCGTCAATAGACATTGATAACATTATGAGTTAGAAATTTCAAGCTTTTGTAAGAGGTTTGCGTGGTGTAAAGGTATACGTGGCTGCCTTGCATATGGAAGACCAAGGTTCGAATCCTGCAGTGTTTTTTTATATTTTCTTTTTATCTGCTGTTTTACCTTGAATTGGTTGAATTGGGAAGGAGCATGATGTAGCTACTGATATTTTATATCCAAAAATACACAAAACAGATGACATAAACGTTAAACTGCTGACGTTATTCCGCGGGATACAGTAAGAAATCATCTACTTCAGTGTGTTATACAAATTGCTAGACAAATACGTTTGAGCATCAAATATAAAGAATATTTGCTTGCTCCGAGTGAATAACATATATTTCATCTCTTGGGTGAAAAACTTAAATATTTTAACTCGTGGTTTCACAATCTCGTGGGTACTGCTTTCCGGTTATGTTCTGCTGTGTGTTTTATATTCGCACAGATAATATCAGTAGTATTATAATTCTCTTTCCTAATTCAAGGAAAGAAAAGCACATAACAAAATTTGAATAAAATTTTAAAAAATAAAATAAGGACCTTGTGGGATTTAAACGGGGTACTCTTATGTGACAGGTGGTCATTCTTACCACAAGACCAACTTAGTGATAAAACGGTGGATTTCATTTCTTGGACATAATGTGTTAAAAGTCTATTGAACGCAGTGAAAATGGTCTTTTTAGAATTCACTCCAGTGAATTATTGAAATTATTTCTCTTTGGAAATCCACGAATCCACAGACTAGCATTAAATAAAATGAATTTATTTACAAACTAAATAAAAATACAGTGAAATAACGACATCCGTCGACCCATCTTCGGTAATGTTTATTAAATACGGCTTCATGAAAAGCGCAACGTTGTTAACTACATTTATCGGAAACTTATTTTATCTTTAAGGCGTATTTTATTTTCTCGTTGAAACTCAAATCGAATCAAACTTTATTCCAACCAACCACATGTATGATCTTGAGGTTATCAAGATTCAAACTAGGATGCTGAACAAGTGAATAAGGCACATCTCTAAACTAACTAGGCTATACCGAGTACGTTCTCTCAGAAAATCACTCAAATACTTGAGTCAGAAGAATGTATGCTGATACGTTTTTGCGTGACTTTCCGGCTACTACAACCATGTCCATCCTATAAAAAGAGAAATATGATCAAAACACTGATTTACGGATTGTTTCATATACCTGTAAATATTTCTTGAGAAACATTTGTATAGGCTCGTTTTGTGGTGACCTGTTTGGAGTAGGAAAAAGAAACAAAGTTAAAATATTATCTCTAGACACTTCATTCAAAAATGTGTTTTAAACCGTTATACGATTTCGTATTTTCTTTAGACTGTTGTAGTATTCACAAAATAAGAACTACTCAACATTTGTGCTATCAATAATATGCAATTTTTTTAGAAAGAACTGGGAAAACAGTCATGTGTCTAGCAACAATAAAACTCAACTGCATGCAAATAATCTGATCATGTAACATTATCCTCTATCTGTTTTTGGTAAGGACGCTATTTATACACAATATTGTAAATGCTTTAAACAATTGGCTAAATTAAACCACTTCAGATAAAATCATCTGGTACCCTATCTAATATATGAATTCATGAAATTTTTGTAATACATCTGAAATTTGTAAATGTAAATGGACATTCAAGCTGTAAAGGTAACTTATTTTAGAAAATGATGTTATATTAAACATAAAGGTGCATAGAATAATAAGGCGGTAACAAGTGTTTTATGAACATTTTAAAACTGATCAAAAGAAGCAGATAACTTTGACCTACTTCTGCTATCAAAATATATTTTTGACCATGATAATACAATGCTTTTTCAAATGCCATTCATTATTATTATGTTATAAATTCAAATGATGAAATGACACACATATCAAGACAGTAATTTAAAAGTAGACTTTTAAATGATTCACTTTAAAAGCTTAATGTGTATTTAGTTTAAATCAAACCTTTTCTAGCACACATATATTCCCCAAGAAAATATCTCGTCACGTAATACACATTCCAGTATATCGAAATTCCAGTATATCGAAATGCAAATATGCAAAATATAGAAGTACCTACAATAAAATGAGTATGCAAAAGAACAGCGCTGCAATTTATAGTATCTCACTACACTGTAGCGGGATACCATAACTATTTCATGGTGTAGTAATTTTATATTCTCCAGACTGGAAGCACACTGTCAAGTTTCTTACAAACATAACTTGATTTATAAAATATGGATCTAATGGCCATAAATTGTCTGCGCTAATTCATGCGCCCAAAAGCGATGATAACTACTAAATCGGATTAGATCTCCTCTGCATTTACATGGGTAGGTTACAAATATTGAACCCTGTAGTGTCAAAATGAGTTATCAGAGACCCACTACAAAACTGAGTTAACAACTCTATTTAATCTATATGCACATTGTCAATTTTCATATATGTACATTGTCAATTTTCATATATGCACATTGTCAATTTTCATATATGCACATTGTCAATTTTCATATATGCACATTGTCAA
Organism: Margaritifera margaritifera; assembly: GCA_029931535.1. Classification (NCBI taxonomy): domain Eukaryota; kingdom Metazoa; phylum Mollusca; class Bivalvia; order Unionida; family Margaritiferidae; genus Margaritifera; species Margaritifera margaritifera. The sequence goes on from JAQPZY010001309.1 coordinate 190,784, forward strand.
TTTTCATATATGCACATTGTCAGGTTTCATATATGCACATTGTCAGGTTTCATATTTGCACATTGTCAATTTTCATATATGCACATTGTCAATTTTCATATATGCACATTGTCAGGTTTCATGCCAAAAGAGGCTAGAGCACAAGAAATATAGAACAAACAGAAGCAAAGTCATTTTAAAGGGCAAAATGAGGATCAAATGGATTTTGAGTCAAAACATAAATAAAATCAAAGGGTACTTAAGCTGGAATGCATTCCAGTCATAACATAATCGGACAGAAATGTAACTGACTCAAATTATAATCACGGGTGTGAAAATGAACTCAAAGACTAAATAAGCATAGTCAAAATGTAATTAGTGCTTCAATAAAAAGTACCATGACTGTATTTATGAATATTGCTTTACCCATTTAAATTTTCTCATGTGCCTGTTGGATAGTTTGTTAAGTGTTTTGAATAACGCATAATCTCAGATAGTCAAAAGGTGCACTTGACCATACATGATTAATTATATTTTGGCATTTGTTACTGTAATCATAACATTTACATTTAGACATTATATGAAAACATTTTGGAACATGTGCGTTTTGACTATAGTATTTTTTATGTGAAAATGTTTTGACATAAGTACATTGTTATATTGTTACATTTTGAACCATTACAAGTCAAAATTAAATAATTATGGTCAGATGATACTGTACACGTAATGATTCAGGTCCTTTGATTACACAGTTAAGAACATACATGATAGGACCATCAAATAGCGTCTAATAATCATTAAAAAGCAACCAACTTTTATCCCTTTTTTAAGATACTTCTCATAAATCATGCATTTGAATAATTTTTCTGAAAGCATCGATTCTGTATGATGTTGATAAATATGGAAATATCAACATGTGTATATGAGCAAACAGTCCGTAATACTTTTTTTGTTTCACTCATTTAGACCTTATAGGATGTATGCATTATCAAACTTTAATAAGTATTGCCCAATTGTTTGGGAATGCGAACAAATTACACAAATAAACTGAAAAATTAAAAACAAAAGTAGGTATATGATGCAAGGATTATTATATCAACTATCCTCCACATATGCCCAGGCAAGCTAAAAATGTGCAGCTTTATTACTGCTAAGTGGCATTTGCATAGATTGTAGTGCTATTTATCAAAAGAACTTGAAACTATATAAATGCAAGCAAAAGGTACATTAATAAGATATACTCTTTCTTTACAGAAGGCTATCTTGCTATAAAATTGTAGTATAATCAATCAGTCAATCTGCATGAGGAATAATGTTCGACAGTTTATAGGCACAAAGTGTAACCTATCTTTATGAAAATATGTGCCATGCCATTCATATCTTTAAATATAGATCTTGACTGGTGAAGTTAATATTCAGCAAATAGGAGTATCACTCTTGCAAAACGAAGCAAAATTATAGGGCTTGAAAGGTTTGTTGCAAGGAGCATAGTCTTGTGTAATGCAAATGGTTATGCTGACAATAATACCAGCTGATTCATGCCTCTTGCTTTCTTTCAATTTGATAATAATAATAATTATAATAATAATATAAATTTATATGGACATAGATTTTTGTGGCTTGAAAACATTTTTTGTTGTTGTTGTAGGTTATCAAACTTCTATCGCGATATTGTTTATGTTGATAAAAGTTGAAGATTAGTCGTTATATAGTATGTCAAAATGTTCCACAGTAAGCACGTGACAGTGAAAAGAAGGTGGGGGTGGGGGTCATCAAATGTGTTATATCACTATGGGCATTACTAATCAGATTTTACATCGGATTTGATTGTCGTCTTTCCTGTTGCTTTTTTTTGTGGAGAATGTTTGCTCTTTCTCGCATTAGGATTTTAAAAATATTTTGTAGGAATATTTAGAATCATGTCAGCTTTGTAAATGTGGACGAATTTTTTATTTTCTCACCATGTTTTTTAAAAACCTACCTCATTTTATATTACAAAGCTAATAAAAGTATACTGAACATAATAGTGTAACCAGGACGATAAATTTTCACAACTAAAGGTGTGTCTATGAATCATTTCATTGAAAAATAATAAGTTTCACAAAGAGTTTACAAATTGCCTCAGTCTGATTGCATAGTAGCACACATTCACACACACAAACATATATATCATTACTAAATTTTAGCCGGAAAGCTTGCAAACTTCAGACCATTATAGAGTTTGTATTCAACTATCATGAACTATTTGGATATTCATTTGTATGCTTCTTCCTGCAATTCGGGAGGTTTTGCAGCTTTTTCACAGATGGATGCTCATCAGTTAATTCTTTAAATATGCGATTTGTAGTAACTACGAAATCCACAAAAAATGTTACCCAAACTACTAACATTGAATTCATTATAACGATAAGGGGTCGACCATTTAATATTTGTGCTTGGGGGGGGGGGGGGGGGGTGTTAGGACATTTGAGAGAATTTTATTTTTTTTCTTTCTCTTCTACTTCAAGGTAACATTCATTTTTTTTATTCAACTATTCAACTAATATAATGGATGTAATAGGTTCTTTTCTTTCCATAAACCAGAGCAAGAATATTTTTAAGACTATTTGCGGGCTGGGAATTTGTTGTTAAAAAATCACAGCCACCCCTCTACCAATCCCGCCCCGAACATTAAATGGTCGATTCCTAATTGTAATTCATAAAGAGCAAATACAACTAAATCAAAATAGTTTATACCTTTCTGCCATTTTTCTTTCCAAAAGGTTCAAGAAGTCACTGATCTCTGTTCTATTTTTAAGCCAGTTTGGTCGTTTTAGATATGTATCAACTAAGAGATCAGTGACTTCTGAAATTCTTCTCTTATTACAGAGAAGAACTCTACAAAGTGTGGTCAGCGCTAGATATTTCCAAATAGACGCTAAAGGTGTTGTCCTGAGTCTCTGCGTCAATCTTGCAATGTTTTTTTTTAGAAAACTTAAAAATTGTACTCAATCTGTTGTCTCTGGGATGTCAATGGTCTTGTGGAGTTCCTTTCTGTTCTTTCTTTTTTTAAAACTGCATTTACGCGGCAGTTCCACTCACTCTCAAACAATTTTTTGAAATTGTTTGCCTCTTCTCCTTTGTCATGGTCATTCTGTCTTATGGCAAGACCAGCTTTAACCATTATGCAATGACCGAGCAGATGTCCAATCCTGGATCCTAATGTTAACGCTTCACTTTCCTGTCTTAGACAAAGGGACTTTGTTGACTGCACTATGATGTCAAATTTTTCAGGGTGGATAAGTCGATCAAGGTTGGCAATTGGGAGTTGTTCTCGTGCTTTAATACCAAACGAGCTAGCGTCCTACAACTCTGACTAACTCTGTGTATATCATTTTTCTTCTGATCTTCCTTACATCCCAATGACTCCATTTTTAATGTTGTATATGCTTTTATAACGCTGTCTCTCTTCACTATCGATGTCATATCATCATTATGGATCCTAGCCAGCAGGTCTGCTATGGGATTCTCATCTGAAGACAGGATAGCACTGTGTAAAAGGCTCTGCCCTCGTCGAACAAAGTTCCTAACTTCCTCCGATTGTTCATTTCCATTGACTTCTTTGTTGTCATGACGGTTTGGTTTGTAGTCAATAAGTCTTACTGGGCACTGTTTGGTATGATGCCACAGTAAACTTTTCAAATAATTTTTAGGGATATCTTTTCTGAATAGGCCAACTGAAAGCAAGATAGCAACAAGCAGTCGTAAATGAGCAGATCATTACTCAATACCTTACATACTAATATGGTATCAATAAAAGGTTCGTTTACACATAACTTTCAATAAATAAACCAATGAAAAGAAAGAAAGAAAACATCACTGAATAGAAGAGTTAGTTTCTAAAACACACATACCAAGCTTATTAGTTTTACCTCCATCCCTAAGACTCGTTGTTAATCTGCAGACATATGTTTCATTTTTCCTGTCTAGCACATGTATGTATGGTCATAGGGCGTGGATCGTCTCAATGTTTAAATAAAGGCTCATGAACTAAGTCACATGCAAATGAATATGTCGGGAGATAAAGAGTAATAATACACCCAATGGAAAATATTTTTTATCTGTTGTACATGTGACTACTTATATGGATCAAGTTTCAGGATCTTAATGGTTTGCAAATTATGACCTTGAGGCTAAGTCTCTGGAAAGGGGGTTGGGTTAGGGACCGGTGGACCAATTTCATTTTAACAGTAGCATTCGTCTTTTCCTTCCATATGCGTGTAAATATGGTGATAGTGTGGGGATCTCGATGGTTTCTAAGTTATAATCCAGCGGTCTTTGGATAGCAAGGATAAACGGATGGGAAAACAATTCAGCTGTATATCTGATTTTTTCTTTTCATGCTGGGTATGTGCAAATATGGTTTTATGTATGGGGATTTGTTTGGTTTCCAAGTAATGACACATGAGGTAAGATCTTGGTGTTCGACTCCGGGGACAATATCAGCTGCACATCTGACTTTGTATTTTCTGGTTCAGTTACTATATACACGGATATAAGTGTTAAATCCCTAGTAATAAAGAAAAAGCGAGAGGCCAATATCAGTTGCAAATCGGAATTTGACTTTTGTTTTGCATTGTAAGTAAATTTTTGTTTAAAGATCCCTATGGTTTACTAATTATATCACGAAGACTAAACCCCTGTAATTATAAAGGATAGATTGACTGTCAGTGTCAAACGCATATGTGAATATGTCTTTGATATCTAAAATATGAGTCAATAGCTAACAAGTCAATACTCAAAATTTCATCTCATTTTTACTGTACCAGTAGTTGCACTTTTCAACCTTCTCTGCTCCCATATGGGGGAGGAGGCAGTCAGAACCATGAACAAAACATGTGTTATGCCACTTTACATTATGTGCAAAGTATTCCAGCAGGTTTCATGAGTGGGATTTTTTTCTTTGTTTTTTCTTTTAAAACTGCAGGAGATTGTGCAATAGACAGATGGGCACAAGGATGGACTTTCAGAATTGCACGGAATACAAAATGACATACATAAAAATAACATGAAAACAATAATCTTCAAATAGTCATAACTGCTTCAGCACAACACATAGAAAACACAAAACTTGATCCATTACCACATGGGACCTTTATGCTTGGAACTTTGATTACATGTATTCACTGGCTATAATTCATTTCTATGTCAAGCACTTCGCTACAAGTCTTATTGAGCCTCCTTGCTAAGGTGACTGTTTGACCAAGAGTGGACTACAAAAATAGGGATGAATGGATATACTTCACTCTTTTTTAAGTGTATATATTGGTATTGGTGGAATGAACATAATCTAAATTACAATTGACTTACTTTCTTCTTCAAAACTCTCTTTGTTGTTTTGTCCACAGCCATCGTTTATTTGTCCCACCATGTTCTCGTCACTATATTCAGATATTCTCTTCTTAAACGTGTTTGCACATGGAAACAGTTGTTTTCATTTTCTTGAACAGTAGGTAACATCAGAGGAGGCATCACTCTCAGATTCAGCTCTTCTCTTCTTGAACGTGTTTACAAATGGAAACAGTCGTTTTTGTTTTCTTGAACAGTAAGTAATATCAGAGGAGCCATCACTCTCAGACTCATCAGTCTCCGGTATAATATAGTCAGGGTCTGCAATGTCCATGTCTTGCACATCAGTTAAGTACCAATATATTGTTGCTGGTATTTAAACTAAATGAAACTGCATCTTTTAAAAACAATATATTCTCTGATTTAAACAAAATAATATCTTGTTAAATCAATCCTTTACTTTGCTTAAATAAGATACAAACTTTTAAGCAACATTAATATATTGCTTAAATTAAACAAAATTGTGTTAAAGCCCATCTTCTATGAACTGGGAAATACAGAATTCCTTGTTTGTCTGTCTGTACAGACAGGCAAACAAATGGACAAACACTATGAATACCATATTTCCCAACTCATAGAAGAGGTTATTGAACTTCCTGCATATACTGATACTGTACACGGTAAAGGTTTGGTCCAGTAAATAGATTATACTATTTTTACTATACATATTTGCATGAAATTGTAAGACACCTGAATGACTCCAGGATTACATTCAGATATCTGTGATCTTCCTTACACTTTGATACAAAATTCCACAGAACAGCTTGTAAAGGTGTGCAATGCATATCTTGCCGCTATTATCTTGTGTAAAGAAAGTATTATTGTGATTAATATCTTAATTTGCCTAAACAAGATAGTCTAGCAAAAATGTTCTTTCAATTGTGTATTTTGACACATGAATTCTTATTTTACTTTTACAGTCTTATACAACTAAAAATTGCTGAATTATTAGTTGCGCAAAAGTTGGATTGATACATCTACCTTTCATATCAAATAGAGAAAAATTTAAAAATGAAGAGCATAACTCTCCAGTACTTTGAAAGGAGAACACAACAAAAGATGAGACTGTCCACTGCGTTGCAAAACAGCAGTTGCCAAAAAAGCAACTGAGTTATGTTAAAGCATGCAGGAAATACAAAGATATAACAACATATTTGTTTGAGTGGTATCAAAGGCATGAGTCTTCTGTTCATAAGAATTAATACTTAATTTCCACACCATAATACGCTAAAGTTAAAAATCTAGGTTTCAATCTTCCTTCAACTATCAAAATCTGCAATGTAACTATTCTTTCCTTCGATCTTTCTTAGAATAACACTGGTCGGACCCTAAGATGCTCTTTATGAACCTCCAATGTGTCTTGACATCTGACTCTTTATCCCTTTTCCACAAGAGGTTCTATAAAGCTTGGGTCAAAGATTCTAATGATATACATGTTCAACTTCATTTAGTGGAAGAGCTGGAGTCATACTAAATAACGAATACATTTAATTTTCTTAAATGAAAACAAAACATCTATTGTCGTAAATATAGGATTTGATTTTGCTTTATACTTTTTAATTTAGGTTTTATCTTGAAAGAATTGCTTAAAGAAAATGTGAAAATAAAAATGAACAAGTACGTAAGTGTTTTGCCTCAGGCTCATCGTAAATAAAATCAATAACAACATATTGCAAATTTAATTTACACAAGAAAAGAAAAACGCAAAATTTTTAATTGATTATAAAAGTCACAATCACTTTGATTTACTGCCTGCTTGAGAGAAATCAGTTTAAAGCAAACATGGTTTAAAAATTATAATTATCTCACTCTTGTCTTGATGCAGAAAGTATCTACGAAGTAAAATCAGTTCCTTTTCAAGTTCAAAACAAAACTGAAAGTTAGTTTCTGTAAAGTGCTATCACTGAGACTCAAAAAGTCAACAAGAATCATTACGATTTACATACCGTCGTTCTTTTCTTGTGAGGTATTTAAACCAAGAGGATCCAAGTCCACGTCAGACTCTATTAACTCTTTCTCTGAAAGCAAGTGAGATTTATATTATTGTTGTTTCTTTGAAAAGTAAACATTTGTGCATGTTTCAAATTTTGTAAAAGAGCAAATAGCTGTACAAATATGTATGCATTACCTAATTGGAGCCATACTGAGTGCCAAGTTTGGATGTTAGGTCAACACAATGCATATAAAAGATCAAAAGAGCCTCTTGTGAGGTCCAAATAAAAGAAAGATCTAAAAGTTTATGAACCAAAATATATTCTCCACACCTGAATGATTCCATGGCTGCATCAACACATGTGTGATTTTCTTTACACTTTTCTTACACTTTGCTCTAGCCAAAATCCCACAAAATAGCTGGCACTAGTGTACATTATATCTGTACCCACTATTATCTTGTTTAAACAAGATCTTATTTTGTTTCAACATGACACTTTATTTATGAAAACCAGATATTATCTTGTGTAAAGAATTTATTATCGTGATTCGGGAATATATTATTTAGCTTAAACAAGATATTCTCCTTAAAATGTTCTTTCAATTCTTTATTTTGACAGATGAATTATTATTTTAATTTTATTGCCCTGGACAAAGAGCAATGGATGCATTATTAGTTTTGCCAAAGCAATGCAATGATACAGCTACCTTTCATATCAAATACAGAATTTATTTTTTTTAAATCAAGAGCACAACTCCTCAGAAGTTTTTAAAAGAAAATAAGAAAAGAAGAGACTGTCCACTGTTTTTTGCAAAAAAAGCAACTGAGTTATGTTAAAGCATGCAGGAAATACGAAGATATAACAACATATCTTTTTGAGTGGTATCAAAGGCATGAATCATCTGTTCCTAAGAATGAATACTTAATTTCCACACCATAATACGCTAAAGTTAAATAGCTTGATAACATAATTTTAGTTGTGTTTCAATCTTCCTTCAACTATCAACATCTGCAATGTAACTATTCTTTCCTTCGATCTTTCTTAGAATAACACTGGTCGGACCCAAAGATGATCTTTATGAATGTCCAATGTGTGTCTTGACATCTGACTCTGTATCCCTTTTCCACAAAAGGTTTTATAAAGTTTGGGTCAAAGACTCTAATGATATACATGTTCAACTTCATTTAGTGGAAGAGCTGGAGTCATACTAAATAATGTATACATTTAATTTTATTAAATGAAATTAAAACATTTATTGTCGTAAATATAGGATTTGATTTTGCTTTATACTTTTTAATTTAGGTTTTATCTTGAAAGAATTGCTTAAAGAAAATGTGAAAATAAAAATGAACAAGTATGTAAGTGTTTTGCCTCAGGCTCATCGTAAATAAAATCGATAACATATTGCAAATTTAATTTACACAAGAAAAGAAAAACGCAAAATTTTAAATTGATTATAAAAGTCACAATCACTTTGATTTACTGCCTGCTTGAGAGAAATCAGTTTAAAGCAAACGTGGCTTGAAAATTATAATTATCTAAAGCATGCAGGAAATACGAAGATATAACAACATATCTATTTGAGTGGTATTAAAGGCATGAATCTTCTGTTTATAAGAATTAATACTTAATTTCCACACCATAATACGCTAAAGTTAAATAGCTTGATAACATAAGCCACCAATGCAGTATCGTGGCAACGATTCGGATGAGGTGTTTATTAACTTGCTTGAGGAGACCGCGAAATGGATCCGCAAATAGCTCTATTGGCCCGCAGACATGATCATGACCGACGATGATATTGAAGAATTCTCCAAGAGAACTCTTGGCTGGATTTGAAAGTTCTAAAGTTCGCGATCACTGGCTTATCACTGGTGCGTACCGAGGAGCCGCACACAGCGGATGTAATTTACAGCTGCGAATTTACTCAAATAAAACATGAATTCCTGAAGTGCTTCATAACATCCGTGGGTATGATGGTCATTGAATACGTTTCCCTAATCGGAGTGTTTTTATTCAACACTGACCCGTGACGAATTACGTGTAAAAGCCGAAATGCATACAATAAATGTCTGTTCCGCGTTTGGTTGTCGAAATAACTGTGACTATCACGATCTGTATTTGCGAACTGATGCGTTGCTGATCGCAGATGTTTTTGAGGCTTTTCGCGATACCGCCTTACGTTTGTACAAGCTCGACCCCAATGCATTGCTGTTAATGGCAAAAGTCAAACTTGAGCTGTTCACCGATATTGATATGGATTTGCTTGTGGAACGTGGTATCCGCGGCGGGATTTCAATGGTGAGTCATCGTCGCGCTTGCGCTAAAATCCTCGTGGACAGATACGACAGAACCAAAGCAACAAGCTACATCATGTATCCTTATACCAATAATCTTTAAGGCTGGGCAATGATGCAGCCCATACCCATTGGTGGGTTTTCGTGGATTAATCCCACGGATGTGAACGTACAAAAACGCACGCACGATCACGACAGCAACAGCGACCACGGATACTTCTTTGAAATTGACTTGGAATGCCAGACGAGCTTCACCACACTCATAACGACTACCAGCTGGCACCGAAAGCTCTGTCGGTGCCCCGTAAATGGCTGTCTCTGTGTCAGTGTATGATCGTGTTCCAAGTCGTCGGCGGAAAACCCACTATGTAGTTCACGTACGAAGCCTGCAGTTGTATTTGCGATTGGGAATGCGTGTAAGCAAAATTCATCATTCATATTTCGTTTTTAAGACGCTTCGATGGCTCCTTATATCCAGATGAATACGAATCTGCGAACAAATGCTAAAAATGATTTTGTAAAAGAATTCTTTAAACTAATGAACAATTTCGTGTTTGACAAAACTATTGAAAATCTGCAAAAACGAATTCGTGTTGACCTTGTCCGTGATACAGAACAAGACGAGCTTCGAAGGCTCATCGCGGACCCGGCATTCAACTCCCGAAAGATCTTTGATGGTGGGCTTGTTGCAAAAATCAAAACTGAAGCTGACAAAGCCAATCTACGCTGGCGCGTCCATGCTTGATCTTTCAAAGCTGCTGATGTATGAGTTTTACTATGATAAAATAAAACCATTTTACCCCGATCGTGTCAAGATGCTTTACACCGACACCGACACACTGCTGATGCATATAACCACGCGGATATCGCATCGGAAATACTTGTAAACGAATTTGACACCAGTGATTATCTCAAAAATCATCCGCTACAAAACGATACAAACAAGAAAGTAGTACGAAAATTCAAAGACGAGTGCGCGGGTGAACATATCGAAGAATACGTGTGACTGCGCCCGAAAATGTACTCGATTGTGTTCGGATCTGAAAACAAAAGGAAGGCAAAAGGAGTTGTCCGGGTTATTGTGAAAAAAGATCTCACACACGAGATGTATAAGAAATGACTTCGCGAGCGACGAGAATACACACATACGGCCAACATGATCAGGAGTAAAAATCATCACACGAGCGTATACCGATGCACCAATGTGAGTTTATCACCGCTGGATACCAAACTATGGATATTTCCCGACAGAATGACCACTTACTCGTACGAGCATCATGCGATTACAAATCCGCTTACGATTGATACACTAGCGTAAAATAGATCTTGGTGGCAATTCCGTATTCGCAGGAACGTCTTGCAATTCCTGTCGCACAAATGCTCTACCGGGAGGCTTTGCCGATAGCGCATCCACAGGCGCCAAACGATAGCGTGTTGGTTGTCTTGGAAAGTAAATCCAATCAGCGATTGTAAGCACATCGATGAACCATACCTGGTCAGTAGCACGATGTTTTCCACCTTCTAACTCCCCAGGTGCATACCGATACCGAACACATTTGTTTCTGAGTGATTCTAATGCGGTGGTTGTGAAATCATTTTGTAAGTAACGGTGACAGTTCTCCATCGAATCGTATCGGCGCGTTTTAATCCAATCGCGCGTGTGATTTTATTGTTCAACGCTGCTATGACTGATTGAAGCCGTGTTACCCACTCGTGAGATTGTTCTACGATCCGAGACCTCATTAACAATTCTTGCGCGTTGTGATGTCCGAATAATCATTCCTTAAATGTGCGATTAAATCATTCCACAATAACTTCGTCACGATATACGCTGACATGTCCAACACGAACTCAAACATGAACTGGATCCGAGAAATTCTTTACCTGGATCCACTTGTAATAACCGTGGCCATGTTAGTGGTCTGTGTGTGAAAATACGTTTAAGCGTATCTGCGACACCAGCCGAATCTTTGGACGTCAACGGCTCCGCTTTCTTGTATCTGCTAGTGCATATTTGTATGTACGCCCACGTATTCGATCATTTGGAAGAAATAAAGATCAGCCTGGTGTTAGGTGTTTGGACATCAAACCAACCACGGGAAATCTTCCTTGGCGCGGGTAGATAAATTTGCCACAACGCAACCATTCTCGAGCGGTTCCGTGAGTGACCGCTGCCGCGCTCGCTAACGTTTCAACAGCAGCTTCACCTTTCCAATAACCGCGATAACGGTAGTATATTTTGGCTAAAGTCCGCTCAGAAACCATGTTTGTTTATAATATCAATATAAGTTACCTCCAATGAGTGGACTTTGTCCACCACCCAAAACAATCTTAGCCTTCATACCTCCTTTTATGATACATCTAGCGATTCTTTCTCCGAATGTAGGATTGAGCGCGCTCAAATAATCGATGAGATCCACATCGGCACGCTGAGGCGCACGGATATCATTCGATGGTCTGTAAGCAGGATCGTGTCGGTAACATGCAGCATCGACGTGGTTTACGAGTGCTTCTCCGGGCGCAGGTCGATTGTTAGAATCAAGTCGTATTTCCAGCCGTGTTCCAGGCCCACAGTGATTGCATTCGGGAATATGCTTTTCACCAAGATATATACTCCATGGTGTCCCGGATAGTTTCGCTGACGCGGCAGCGACATCACCGTCGCCGACTTTTTGTTAGACCTTGCGGGTCTACGGTCACTGGAACTGGATGTTCCCACAAAAGTGAACTTGTTTGCTCCACATCGAACACAAGTTCCAGCGATCGCGGATTTACCATTACGTGTCTGAACTCGAGTTGGATTCACAGTACGTGTTTTTGTGCGGCATCGGACACAATATGAAGACAGGATTGTATTATTCAATAATTGTGTTGACATTTGACATGCCATCACGCAAAAGGAAAAGCTTCGAGGATGCCAAAGGTTTGAAAAGCTGCGCGCTGAGAAAAATCCCAGCATGACTTTCTCACATTGTACCCGATTTATTACTTTTCATTGGAACGCCTGGAGTTGTTCAAACAGTCCGTGGTTGACATGTATTTTCATGCACATGTAGGTGCAACTCCCGCCGGCGGTTATAAATGCTTTGCTTTGGTTATTTCTGACAAGACTCTGTTGTTTGAGGTCGCTAGTGGTCGAATAGCGGTTATTGACGCGCCTGCCGAAAATTTACAGCAGTTGCAATTGAACCTGTTACATTTATAAATAATAATGTCCTACCACGAAGTTAACGTTGGCCTTAGCGAAAACCAGCTTGCGAACATCAAAAGCGCAATACGAAACGATTGTGGGGTCACATTGAAACTTTCACCTACAAAATTAACTGGAATTGTCCCTGTGCGGTTGACCAAAAGACAACTTAATCAGCTTAATGCGGTCAACGAAGGAACACCTCTGTGTGACATTAGTGTTAAAAAAGTCAGAGGTGGCGGAAATGCAAAAAACCGGTGGAATATTTCCATTCCTTGCGGTGATTCCAGCGTTGTTAGCGTCTGCGGCGCTTGCAAAAGCAGCTGCGTTAGGGGCTGTCGGAACTGCATCCGGGATGACGCTGAAAAAGGCGGTCGGTAGGTGACCTGTGAGGTCCATCAGCCGTAGACGCGCAGGGTCTATAAAAAAGGAAAAGGTTTTCGATTACCCGGAACGACTCGCAAAATACCATCAGGCAGAGGTCATCGACTACCCGGTACAACTCACAGAATGCCTCTCCACTAAAAAATCTTGATTTTCTCGCGATGGGAAAATCAGTCAAGCATTTGCGAGGTGTCTTTTTGTGGAATGAACTTGCATCGAATCGATGATTTCCCACTTGCATGGAATGAACTTGCGGAATGAACTTGCATCGATGAAAACCGGAATTGTTAACCTGGACTTAATAACAGGACGTGGAACTCATTGGGTTGCATATACCACAAAACCTCGACATCTTTTATATTTCGACTCGAGGCGGACATAGTCCTTTATCACTGTTTTATTCAACGCTACCGTTGCAGACTCTACTGAACGGACCGATATGTGGTCATCTTGTTGTTAAAGCGCTGCATGCACTTGCGGGAAGCAAAGTTTCCTCAAGCCTGACCCCGCAAACGCTTATTGATTTTCCAGTAAACTTCACTTGATAGTACACAAAATGACTATTAACATTTACGGACGCTCAACCAACCGACGACCCGGTGCCGATGTAGATTTAAGCAGGTTTGCCTCCAGAGCGGATTTGACTGAGTTTACCAGCCGGGTTGTTGTTATCAAACTGAAAAATTGTGAACATCTAACATTGCGATGTTGCTTTGAGGCTGCGAGTCGCTGTCGCAAAACCTGCCCGTGATTAGTGAAAACGGGGCAATCAGAGATGCAGGCGTGTCCGTTGGATTTATAAAAAAAATATGTTGACGATGCTGCTGCTACAATAAAACAATACGTTGATGAACAGATCGCAGAAGTGCCTTTGCCACCACGCGTAGTAACGTTCTGGAACCATATTACAGGAATATTAACCAAATATGCGGAGGAAAAAGCTTCCAAGTATACCTTAGCAAATTGCCTACTTGTTTTCAGTTCTATTGCAAGTGATTTTGATAGACCTAAACGTCACATCTTAAAGGTGCGCGAGTCTGCATCATACTTGTTTATTATAACCGGAAATAGAGGTGAAAGTTGAAGTAGCATGGGAATGTTAATAAATGATCAGCCGCAATATGGTTGTAGGCATTTACCACATATGTCACTTATCGACAAACTGGGCAGTGTTCACGAATTTTACACATAGGCAGTATTATCATCATTAGTCGCCGGAGATGAAATTCAGTTTGAAGGACTCAAAATTTATCCGGACGGATACCTAACCGCCTTTGGCGTTCGTGTTTAATATTAGATTTATCATTATATATAAGTAATGGATTCTGACCGCAGTGATGAGGTTGCGGAATTTGCTGACGGAGTATTGGATCGGCTGACCAGAGACGCTAACATTGATAGTGATTTCGTTCCACTTGTTAACCAATATCTGCGTGAAAACTATAACATTACCAGACCCTCGTATAAACTGAAAAATAATCTTGCTAAGGGGTCAAATAGAAATCGATAGTTGGGACCACCCTGATGCACCAATACCAACTCGAAGCCATCTTGGGATCATTGCATTGGCACGTGAAAATACCCGATCCCTGACTGCACCACTAGGTGTAAAAACATCCATGGATTGTTTCTACAACGCAGAAGTGGGATTCATCGCTGAATCCACCCCGGTTACATTCCCAAAGAATATATTAAACTTACTCAACTGAGAAGAGGACAATCGCGACTGTTATTTAACAAGGACGCACTTGTCCATGTAACAGTTCTTGGGCGAAGACAAGCACAATCCTTGTAGACATCAACCAAGGGCGTGATCAATGTGATTTTATATGAACGTGGTACCGTACCCCAAAACCCAAACTTGCTGTAGTTTTAAGTTTTCCACAGAAAGATATTTTCTATGATGGTATGGCAGTTGTGCCAGTGAAAAAGGAGTAATTGGTTAGAAGTGCGTATGCGTGTTGTACCTGAACAAGGCATGGTTGTCGAGCAATTGTACTACACAATTATATTAATAATAGAAGACTTATAATGGAACCTCAATGTTACCGACGTAAAATATTAATTCCAAGTGGAATGCCACTGGGAAATGAAACTGTTAAGAGAACCGCTTTGCTCGGGAAATACAAACGCGTGTGTGTGGTCTTTGATGCTATTTGTGGGTTTGCCGCCGCAGCAACTGTTGGCCTTGGTATTGCTGAAATCACAACGACGGCGACTATTACACTGGTCTACAGCCAAAAATGCTTCCGCAATAAATGTTGTCAAAACTTTACTAATATTTCTGGGTCACTGAGAAAGAAAATGATACCTAAAATTGTTGATTGGCTCGAGTTTTAAAGATATTATACTAGGTCAGTATATACGACCCTTGACTCTGAATGGCGGACGATAAGTGAGTTATAAAGGGAAGGGTTCTCAATTTAAACCAGAAATGACTAAAATACATCTTTGACAGGATCTATGAATAAATCTATGACTGGAGTTGGACAGTACTTGCTTTTTAGGCGAAACAATGAATGATGCAATCTGAAGCTGGTATTGCGTCATACATGATATGAATTGCAAAATGTTATTCCTATAAGTCATGGATGATGCAATCATAACTAAGCTTACATCACTCTGCTGAAGAAATTGCCCGATATCAACTCTAGAAATCATAGTGTCGTGCTCTCTTATTTGTCAGTGTTTGATTTTGCAAAGGGACACATTTCTGTTTAGCCAAAGTGAGCAGAGATGGTCGTACTTGTGTGAACAATGCAGATAACGTCTGCTATGTTTGTGGTGAAGTGACTTTTGCATCACAAAAGCCCAGTATAACCACTATGGTTAAGAAAGTTATCACCTTTATTTTGGCTGCAAAATTGGAGATCAGGACAAGATGTGGGCCCCACACATATGCTGCAACACATGTGCAACAAATCTTCGCCAGTGGTTGAACAAGAAAAGGAAATCTATGCCTTTTGCAATGCCAATGATTTGGAGAGAGCCAACAGATCATATCAGCAATTGTTACTTCTGCATGGTGCCTCCAGTTGGGAAAAGTGTGTCAAAGAAGGAAAAGTGGACTGTGCATTATCCAAACATTCCATCAGCTTTACGCCAAGTACCCCACGGAGAAGGACTGCCGGTTCCTGATGCACCAGAATCATTCTCACTTGAGTCAGACGAGGAAGAGGAAGAGGATGAAACTTCTACTCCTGAGCCATCAATGTCACATGACCCATATTTTCTCCCATCCTCCTCTGAACAACACCTTAGAACACAAGGTGAACTGAATGACCTTATCAGGGATTTGGAACTACCCAAGAGTAAGGCAGAGCTGTTGTCTCCAGACCACAGCAGTAGAATCTCCTGGTAGGTGATGTTAGGGTTTCCATGTTCCGTGACCGTCAAAAGGATCTTGTCCCATTCTTCTTGATGGAAGGTGATCTTGTAGCCTGCAACAACATCGATGGTGTGATGGCAGCCCTCAACATCGTTCATGCTCCAGATCAGTGGAGACTGTTCATTGATTCATCGAAGACGAATCTTAAAGCTGTTTTGCTGCATAATGGCAGTGCTTTGCCATCAGTTCCAGTTGGTCATTCAGTCCATATGAAGGAAACCTATGAAAACTTGAAACAACTTTTGAGGTGCATAAACTATGACCAACATCAGTGGCAGCTTTGTGGCGATTTCAAGGTTTTGAAAAAGCAAGCAGAGTAGGTGAAGATAGAGTTAGAAAAACAGGCCGAAAGGGAAAGGATAAGATGGGAAAGGGAAACAGAAAGAGAGAAGGTAGAACTACTTAAAGAAAAAGAGGATAGGAAGTTAGAAGAGGAAAAACGAGTGAGCTTAGAAGCTTTGGAGATAGAAAATAGAAATAGGAAGAGGGAGTATCAGAGAAATTCTGAGCTATTGAAAACCAAAATGGAGGAGGAACATGCTTCTAAACTGAGAAATCCAAAATTGCCCCCATTTGAAGACGATAAAGATAACATGGATAGTTATCTAAACAGGTTTTAAAGGTACGCCGCGGTACAAAAATGGAAAAAAGACGATTGGCCGCTCAATCTTGGCGCGTAACTCAAGTGTAAAGTGTTAGACGTGTATTCTCGTTTACCCGCGGCCGATTCGCTAAATTACCTTGCGTTGAAAGAAGCACTTCTGAAGAAATACGAGCTAACCGAGCAAGGGTTTCGCAAGAAGTTTAAGTATAGCAAACCCGAGAGAGGCAAGACATTCACCCAGTTCGTCAGTAGGACGTGCAATTACTTGCAGCAATGGGTGGAATGTGGTAAAGTCGTGAAGACATTTGAGATTCTTGTCGATTTCTTGCTTCTGGAGCAGCTATTGACAACTTGTAGCAAGGAGTTGTATTTATTCTTGAGGGAAAAGTCCTTCACGAATATATATGACATGGCCACACAGGCAGATTTATTCGCTGAAGCTCGGGGAGGTTCACAGCAAAGGTGGGAATCAGGTCAAGGACCAACAACTCAGGGAACCTGAAAAACCTGTCAGGGATAACCAGGGAAGGCATAAGGACAAGCAATGTTTCACTTGCAAGGAGTGGAGTCATATCTCCCCCAATTGTCCTTAGCGGAAGGGATCAGTCCAGAGAGTCGCGGTGGCCATTGAAGGCAGACGGTCGGTAGATGGAAAACTCGATGGTTCCCAGCGGACTGACCGGGAAGCAGCGCACGAGCCAGTGGTGCGTGCAGAGATCGGTCGCGACGCTATACAATCGATCAGCACGTGTATTTTCCCCGAGGCAAGGGTACCGACGGCGAATGGCACTGTCAACAGACAAGAGGTGACCGTTTTACGAGACACAGGGTGCACTAGTGTAGTCGTGAAACGGAGCCTCGTTCGCGATGACCTATTGCTTGGGTTTAAATCGCTTTGTATGCTACTGGACCAAACAATCGACCACGTTCCCGTCGCAAGGATAGTTATCGAAACACCTTTTCTGACCGGGACCGTTGAAGCGTAGTACATAACCAACCAAGTCTATGAACTTACGATTGGCAATGTACAGGGATCTAGACTCCCAACCATGTCAGACTTCCGATTCCCGATCATACAAGCAGTGCAAACTAGAGCTCAGGTAAATTAGGATAACAAACTCATACGTAAATTAAAGGTACCGTAAGCCATTACTGATATCTCCCGTGAAGAATTTTTGAACGAGCCAGAACATGACGCGTCTCTATGCGTAACCGCAGAGAAAGTGTTGTCGGGTACTGTGAGGAAGTGTAAGAACGGGGTCCTCTAAATTTCTACTTCGAAAGGGTTTACTGTACAGGGAATATACTACGCCTGATGATAGGAAGTTCTTGCAACTAGTTGTTCCCCAGGAATTCAGGTCGCATCTACTCAAGGTCGCGCACGAATCGAGTATGGCGGGTCATTTAGGTATGAAGAAAACAACTGATAGGGTATTACGAGAATTCTATTAGCGAGGTGTCAATAGCGATGTAGCGCGGTTTTGTCGTTCGTGCGATGTTTGCCAGAAGACGGTCTCTAAGGGAAGGATAACTAGAGTACCGTTAGGTCAGATGCCCCTGATAGATACTCCGTTTAAAAGAGTGGCCGTTGACATTGTAGGACCCATAGTTCCACATACAGATCGGAAAAACCGATACATCTTAACGATGGTAGATTACGCCACTAGGTACCCTGAAGCCATAGCTTTGCCATCGATAGAAACCGAACGTGTAGCCGAAGCGCTCGTAGACATGTTCAGCAGGGTCTGAGTGCCCGAAGAGGTTCTTACGGATTGTGGAGCGCAATTCACCTCAGATCTCATGGCAGAAATTAGTAGGCTGTTATCCCTTAAACAGCTGCGCACAACACCCTACCACCCTATGTGCAATGGGTTGGTAGAGAAATTCAACGGGACGTTGAAGCAAATGTTGCGACGGATGTGTGCGGAAAGACCTAAGGATATGGATAGGTATCTGAACGCAATTCTGTTCGCGTATCGTGAGGTTCCTCACGAAAGTTTAGGCTTCTCCCCGTTTGAACTATTGTACGGTAGGACAGTTCGTGGTCCTATGCGTATTCTACGCGAACTGTGGTCAGACGAAGTCGCGAACGAAGAAGTTAAGACCACTTACCAATACGTTGTAGATTTGCGCGAAAGGTTAGAGAATACATGTCGAATGGCGCAAGACGAACTCGCGAAATCTAGTCGTAAGTACGCGAAATACTACAACCGAGGAACGCGAAGCAAGAAGTTTGATATAGGCGATCAAGTGTTGGTTCTTCTCCCCACGAATACAAACAAGCTGCCAGTCCAATGGAAAGGACCATACGAAGTCAAACAAGTGAAAGGGGAAATGGACTAAATTATTGACATGGAAGGTAAGTCCAAGATATTTCACGCCAATATGCTGAAACTCTACGTAGAAAGACCTAGTCAAACAATTGATAAAGGGGTCTTGAACGTAGTATGTATAGCGGTGATAGAGGATAGGTCGTGTGACGAATCGGAATTCGTCCCCAACATCGAAACGCCTCTTGAATACCCCATTGACGTAGGGAAAGAAGGTATAGATCAGATCAATGTATGCCCGGATTTATCCGAGTGTCAGCGTACACAGATCTTGGAGGTTTTGTCCCAATACCCAGACGTGTTTACGGACAAACCAGGCCGTACTGAATTGATTCAACACGAGATCAAGTTGAATACTGTAGAGCCGATCAGGATTAAAGGATATCCAATACCCTTTAATGCGCGGGAGACAGTCAACGAAGAAGTGGGGAAAATGTTAACCCAGGAAGCGATCGAACCTTCCAGTTCCCCGTATTCGTCCCCAGTTGTATTAGTCAGAAAGAAAGACGGGACAAACCGTTTTTGCATTGACTTTTGGCAACTGAATAAAATCACCGTGTTCGATGCAGAACCAATGCCAGACATAGAAAATTTATTTTCAAAGTTGGCAGGTCATAAATACTTTTTCAAGTTAGATCTTACCAAAGGATATTGGCAGGTACCAATCGCTGATAAT
This sequence comes from Margaritifera margaritifera, assembly GCA_029931535.1. Taxonomy (NCBI): domain Eukaryota; kingdom Metazoa; phylum Mollusca; class Bivalvia; order Unionida; family Margaritiferidae; genus Margaritifera; species Margaritifera margaritifera. The sequence goes on from JAQPZY010001309.1 coordinate 210,954, forward strand.
GCCCGCGAGTTAACGGCATTCGCGACTCCCAGAGGTCTTTATCAATTTAAAGTCATTCCTTTCGGTTTAGTCAACGCCGCTGCGTCGTGCGTTCGTTTCATGCGCAAATTGTTATACGGTATGAAAAACGTCGACAGTTTTATAGATGATATCTTCGTTGATACATATACCTGGGATGAACATGTTTGAGTACTGAGGGATCTGTTCGATAGACTTCACACTGCTAATCTTACAGCTAGGCCCACCAAATGTAGTATAGGATATTTTGACCTAGAATGTTTGGGCCATCTTGTAAGTGGACTAGGCCAGCTGAAACCCCACCCAGACAAAATAGGAGCAGTCAGAAATGCACGTAGACCAGAGACCAAGAAACAAGTAAGATCTTTCCTAGGTTTGATTGGGTTTTACAGGAAATTTGTCCCCAATTTTTCGGCTATTGCCAGCCCATTAACAGACTTGACTAGGAAAGGGCAACCGAATAAAGTTTCCTGGGGCGTGTGCCAGGAAAGTGCGTTTAACGCTTTAAAACAGAAACTGATAAGTGCACCAATCTTAAAGTTGCCAGAATTGAACAAAACTTTTGTGCTGAGGACTGATGCGTACGATACGGGACTTGGGGCTGTTTTGCTACAGGAGCAAGAGTTGCTTATGCAAGCAGGAAATTGCTCTCTAGGGAGCAAAACTACTCCGTGATTGAGAAGGAGTGCCTAGCCTTAGTATGGGGAATAGGAAAATTCCATACATATCTTTTCGGGAGGGAGTTTACCTTACAGACGGACCATCAGCCGCTCTTGTACTTGAATAAAGCAAAGTTCGCCAACGCAAGATTGATGCGTTGGGCTTTGTCTTTGCAACCGTATACTTTCCGAATCGAGGCGATTCGAGGGTCGGAAAATGTGGGTGCTGATTTTTTAAGTAGGGTGCAATTAGCAGATCATTTTCGTTCAGTATTAAAAGTTGAATGTTCTAATAATTGTTTATGTTCACATTCCGCGATTTTTCTAAAAGTGTTACCACTTTTTTTAAGGGGGGGGGGGTATTGTCATGGAATTGTATAAATCACTTTTATTTATTAAATACATGTACTCGGGTTTCGTTTTTGATTGTAACAACGATACCCGAGGGTGATTTATGTATATTGTACAATATTTCGAAACAAACAGTGAGTTCGGTTCACCCTATGCCGCATGTGCGAAGTGCTTTCGATGGCAAAAACCGAATACATCAAGCGTACGGACGATGTAGAGCTGCATCGTCTGTGTGTAAATGCCTCAACATAAAACTAAATCTAGACATTACGGAACGTCTTGTCAGTGAGCAGTCTACTTAAGGATCTGCACATCTTCAGCTGTAGAGGTATGTCAATTATTTATTAATTTCTGATGTATAGTTTCTATGTAGCTTCGGCTTGCGTAGTACAATGCAAATATTTTCTATTTTTGTTTGTGACTTAACAAGAGCTTTATATTAGCAATATAAAGTGGCATTTTTAGGAAACGTTTAGTACCATAAAATTCTTATCGGACACGGGTAGGTTCACTTCTGAACTTCTTTATTGCTTTGTAATGTTGTGCCGATAATGTAATTTGTATACCTTACCGTATATAACGTCATTATGTGTTATCGTATATGCCCGCGTCAAGCATAATACACGGTGTTAGATTTATTTTCAGCTGATCAGAGTCGACGAGGTCCCAGCTGTAGAGCTGACCATAGCAGCTGTAAAGCTAACCATAGCAGCCGTAGAGCTGAATTAACAGTGTGTTGCTGGTTGAGTAGCAGGTGATCGGGCGTTGCTGACCGATTGGTGGGCGCTGATTGCTTGATTGACCAAGGAATTGAATGGTGGTCGGTGATGTTGACTTCTTGATTGACCAGTGTGACTGGTAGGCAAGTGTGCTAGTGACGGAGTGTTTTGAGTTACTCCATACATGTAATCTTTTAGCCGTGGGCTAATTTTAGGGTTTGTGATACCCAGTGGTTTGGGATTGTAAAGATATTTTGGGTGATATCTATCCCATTGTTTTCATCATTTTATTATTTGAATAAAGTACCTCATTTTTCATTATTTGAGCGTATACATTTTTGCTATATGAGTCAAGTACATCATTTTTTACTATTTGAGTAAAACACATCATTCTTTTCGTTGTCTGAAATTACTGTGAATCATTAACCTTTGTCCTTATACTGTATATACGCACATATTAATCATAACCCTTTTCCCATTCAAGTCATTCAACAATAAACATTGCGATTTTACCACCATCAAAAGTGTTCTGTTATAAATCCGAAATCCAACCAGGTTATCTTGTTACATTCGGAAAGATGCGGATACTGACACAAGCTATCATCCAGGTATTGGGCTCAGTTTCGGAAAGATACAGTTACTGATACAGATTTCCACGTGAAACTAACTGTATAGCTCTGTATGCTTTTAAACAATGCTAATATACATGGAGTTGATACAATAACTAATATTTACTTGTCTCGAGCATTTCGGACTGTGTTGAAGCTGAAACGGATAATGCTAGTAGGTCATACAGATGTCCATTTCAAATTGTCGGAACGTGATTAGTTAAGTTTATGTATCTTTTACAAGTATATTATACATTTAACATAAATTGTCTTCAGACCTGAGAAGGCAGACATTACACTTTCCATGATCATGTGTCTAAACCTATTCTTTATTCTTTCTATTTTTCTGTTTACAGGGATCAATGTCCTACTCATGTAGTGTCATGTATGGCCTGAGGCGTGCTTACATAATGATTCTCGAACACAGTAGGTGCTATGAATGGGGAACATGGGTATATATCCGGTAAGCTGTCAATCAATATGTTAGACTGCTTCGACTTTTAGGACCTTTTCTTGTGTTATCATCATATGGCAGTAGTTTTGTTTTGTGTCTACTTGTAAGAACTAACTTTAATGTTCTACTAGTTTAAGGATTCATGTAAATGAAAATATAACGGTTGCTATAATAATAATAATAATAAAAATTATAATAATAATAATAATAATATTATTATTATTATTATTATTATTATTATTATTATTATTATTATTATTATTATTAACAACCATTATCACATTACTACTACTACTATACAATAATCATATAACATAATTACACATTTTGATTTCATTAATAACAGAAGACCATTCAGTGTTCCGACGATGACATGGAATGCTGTTTCCAGAACAGTAGAGTGGAATACAAAGGGACTACTTTATGTGACCATAGAATCGATGAATTTCATAAAGAATGGAAAGAACAAGGGCAATACTACGATATATTTCGCCGGAACTGTCAAACGTAATATTAAACACTATTCATTGGCATTGCATTGCTACTGTTACACTTTGATATCCTCTATTACCGATCGAACAAACAAGTGTTCTCTTTCATTTAACTAATAAGCCAGCAATTGTGTCAAGTAATCAGTTGAATGTAGTAGTCAGTCGAATATCTAGTAACGTATCTCAGACATGTGACTTTGTCCCAAATTATTTTAATTAACAAATATATCTGACATGTTAAACTTAAGATTTAACATTTATTTTGCTCAAAAAGTTACGTTTTCCTCAAAATAGAATTAGGTATAGAACCATGGTCAGCGTTACAGACTACATTCTTCTATAATTGGACAATGATGAGCTCTAGCAGCACTTTTGAATTCTGAACCAGGTTAAAAAGAAAAAACTAATGTTTCGAGATTGTATTTCCTATTTTTAGTAACATACTGCGGATGAGCATTTCAGTAGAAAATGTTATATCAGTTTAAAAACATAAAACAAGACCGACAAGACTAATGTTTGTGAAATTACACTTAAATTATATTTTCAATATGCACGAAATAAATATTCGGCGCAAAGCAAAAGACACTGAACACGCAGGAAGGAACACGTGCTCTTGTGTGAAACATTTCCACGACATAATGCAATGTTGTTGTTAATGTTTTGTAGATTTCTCCACTGACTCTGTGGTGATCCATCAAGTAAGCATGCTCATTCTATCAGTGAAAGCACCCATTACTGCTGCTGCGCTTGTTTCCTATGTGTTTTGGTGGGTTAGTTGGTGATAGCGTACGAAGGTTGTTGAACGTACGCAATATATTTAAGAAAGATCACTGTAGATTAATATGCACATCGATATGAATTTAAGTATATGATTTTCAATAATATCACGAATTTGTATATTTTACAGAACCAACCTAATCGTCAGATAATAATTAGAGTTTTCTTTTCAGCAATCGTTTAATTTCGTAAAAGGACTAATGTTAATATTTTGATTTTTCCCACAATCTAAACTAACCGCTCAGGAAAATATGATGATTCATAAGTGACCTTGTATTTCCAAAGGCCTTCCAGTAGTTATTTGACAAGTGATTTCCAACAATTATTCGCGAAAGTGCCTATAAAATATTATTTTCAGCAATAGGTACATTGACACTAAAATTCTCGAGAAGAAATTGGCACTATAGGCATATTTCCTTCGGTATGTGCAATATTTCCTCATTTTTGTTTCAGATATGCTAATTCATTGAAAAAGTTTCTTGAGGACTGCCCGCTAAAGCCAGCTTCGTCTATAGAGGCATGTCAAGCGCAGAGTGCAGCATTAGAGATATTTCATATTCGACGTGTTAATGAAGCTGCTCAAGAAATCGAGATGCGTCATGTGGATTCTACACAACTGCAGAAATACCTCGAAACTTTTAACACGGAGAATGGAGAGACGATCGAGATATGTCAAACAAAATTGAGAACAAGATCAAATACCGAAGAGAGGTCCTGTATTGTTTTAAACTGAGCAATATTTTTGAAAATACTGCCTAGTTTTTTGGAGAAGAAGAATCAGGGTTAGAGAATATTGGAATAATAAGCGGCTTTCTAGGTTCACAAGTATACCGGATCATGACAAAAAGAGACTTGTAAACCCAATGACCAAGCACAACAAATCGGTTCCGAAAGTTTTGAACTGACCGAACCGATTATGACCGCTATTTTTACATGTTAAATTATCCAATAAATCCCAAATTTACCGCTGATGTACACAGAAGTGATATAAAAGAAAAACCACGTGTTCAACATGCTACTGAACTTAAATATTTAAATGCGGATAATGTCACTAAACCATAAATCAAATCAGCTAGCATATTTGGCACGGAGTGACCTCAATAACTACTCGCATATACGTCATCAGACACGTGGAATAGATGAATAAAATCGTCGACAGAAATCCTAATGAATGAAAAAATAGTCATGTCAACCCACTTTAGCAATGAACGGTTTACCATTGTTCAAATTTTCATTGTTCTGAAATCGTTTTAGGTATTCAAATTACTGAGCAAATAAAAGCACGTCGCTATGTAAATAGTAAACACTTGCTTGCAGAGCAAGTATTTACTCACTCAGTTGTTATAATTGGCATACATTTTCCATTTTAAAGCATTTAAATTACACTGGTCTACAATTTGTTACAAGTTGTCTGCTTCAGAGATAAAATGTGCTATTTATTATGGATTTTGATGTGCTGAATTCAAGTATGACAATTAAAACAACTGATTGACTACTGTTTCCAAGATATTTAAGTTTTTACATTTTACGTCTATGTATATTGTGTACATAGTAGACTTTTAATCATAAATTGTAAACCTAGGTTTTTTCATGTGTTTATGGTTGCTTTACATGTCAATATTTCACCTGTCCTGTTTATGTAACACTTTTAAAAAAACAGCAAAAGGGTTATATAAATAAAACATATATTGAAACAGAAGTCAAAAAACTATTATGTATATATAAGTACATAGTTTAGTCCTTATTCAGTGTCTACTCGGCGCTTCTTGGCTTGTCTCCTGTATTCTCTTGCCACTGTCCAGCAATAGTCTGCAAGCATTGATGAGGTCCATTTGTGCTGATAGCGTTTCTCCATTGTTGCAATGTCCTGGTGAAATCGCTCGCCGTGCTCGTCGCTCACCGCTTCGCAGTTCGATGGTAAAAAATCTAGATGAGAGTGCAAACAATGTATCTTTAGTGACATGTTGCAACCAAAACTTTTGTATGCCTTGAGGAGGTTTTCCACCAACTCCTTGTAGTTGTCTGCCTTGTTGTTTTCGAGAACATTTGTTGCCACTAACTGGAAGGCTTTTCATGTCGTCTTTTCCTTGCCACGCAGTGCACGGTGAAATGCATCATCTCGAAGAAGTTCACGAATATGATGACCAACAAAGACACCTTCCTTTATCTTAGCTTCACTTAACCTTGAAAATGTTCCACGGAGGAACTTGAAAGCTGCTTGTGTTTTGTCCATGGCCTTGAGAAAGTTCTTCATCAGACCCAGCTTGATGTGCAAGGGTGGTAACAAAATCTTCCTTGATTCAACAAGTCGTGGATGCTGAACACTTTTCATCCCAGGCTCCAATGACTGTCGGAGTGGCCAATCTCTCTTGATGTAGTTGGAATCTCTCGCACGACTATTCCATTCGCAGAGAAAACAGCAGTACGTTTGTAATATCCAGTCTGCACACCAAGCAAGATAGCAAAAACCTTGAAATCGCCACAAAGCTGCCACTGATGTTGGTCATAGTTTATGCACCTCAAAAGTTGTTTCAAGTTTTCATAGGTTTCCTTCATATGGACTGCATGACCAAGTGGAATTGTTGGCAAAACACTGCCATTATGCAGCAAAACAGCTTTAAGACTCGTCTTCGATGAATCAATGAACAGTCTCCACTGATCTGGAGCATGAACGATGTTGAAGACTGTCATCACACCATCAATGTTGTTGCAGGCTACAAGATCACCTTCCATCAAGAAGAATGGGACAAAATCCTTTTGACGGTCACGGAACATGGAAACCCTAACATCACCTGCCAGGAGATTCCACTGCTGTAGTCTGGATCAGATCTGCCTTACTCTTGGGTAGTTCCAAATCATTCAGTTCACCTTGTGTTCTAAGGTGTTGTTCAGAGGAGGAGGATGGGAGAAAATATGGGTCATGTGACATTGATGGTTCAGGAGTAGAAGTTTCATCCTCTTCCTCTTCCTCGTCTGACTCAAGTGAGAATGATTCTGGTGCATCAGGAACCGGCAGTCCTTCTCCGTGGGGTACTTGGCGTATAGCTGATGGAATGTTTGGATAATGCACAGTCCACTTTTTCTTTTTTGACACCCTTTTCCCAACTGGAGGCACCATGCAGAAGTAACAATTGCTGATATGATCTGTTGGCTCTCTCCAAATCATTGGCACTGCAAAAAGCATAGATTTCCTTTTCTTGTTCAACCACTGGCGAAGATTTGTTGCACAAGTATTGCAGCATATGTGTGGGGCCCACATCTTGTCCTGATTTCCAATTTTGCAGCCAAAATAAAAGTGATAGGCTTTCTTAACCATAGTGGTTATACTGCGCTTTTGTGATGCAAAAGTCACTTCACCACAAACATAGCAGAAGTTATCTGCATTGTTCACACAAGTACGAGGCATCTCTGCTCACTTTGGCTAAACAGAAACGTGTCCCTTTGCAAAATCAAACACTGACAAATAAGAGAGCACGACACTGTATGATTTGTAGAGCTGATATCGGGCAATTTCTTAAGCAGAGTGATGCAAGCTTAGTTATGATTGCATCATCCATGACTTATAGGAATAACATTTTGCAATTCATATCATGTATGACACAATACCAGCTTCAGATTGCATCATTCATTGTTTTGCCTAAAAAGCAAGTACTGTCCAACTCCAGTCATAGATTTATTCATAGATCCAGTCAAAGATGTATTTTAGTCATTTCCGGTTTTAATTGAGATCCCTTCCCTTTATAACTCACTTATCGTCCGCCATTCCCATGTCAAGGGTCGTATATACTGACCCAGTATCATATCTTTAAAACTAGAGCCAATCAAGAATTTTAAGCATCATTTTCTTTCTCAGTGACCCAGAATTAGTAAGGTTTGACAACATTTATTGCGGAAGCATTTTGGCTGTAGACCAGTGTTGTCCATTTGATCGCTCAAATATATTATTCAGTTTGCTTATTCTCCGTCTTGTTCTCATTTTACTTTTTTCTCTCTCAGATTTGTATCTGGTCTAGCGATCGCTCACTCCTGGCTGTGTTTCGACAACGTCACGGCATACCGCGCCGGCGAGGATTGGTGTCTTCTTGAACTTGTTTCCAAAAATATTTGAAGTTCACAACTTTTGTGTCAGGGACTGAATGACCAACTTGAAAATATCCTGTGTATTGTGCCAAAATAATGCCAATCTTGAAAATATCCTGTGTATTGTGCCAAAATAATGCCAATCTGACGTATCCAAATAAAATATGCCCTTATTGAATAGTACCTGACATCGTTTGGAACGCGCATCTTAAGAAGACGGAAGATCATGAACAGCTCCCGGATATCTCAATATGCAAAATCATTATTCTTCACAAGCATAGATTGTAGATTAGTAGCAAGTACTTAGCATTTGATGCGAGTCTACTGTTGGCAATATTCCGGTTGATGTTAGAGCAATTTATCTCACACATACATCTCTCCCCAACCCACCCCACCACAGCCCCTAGTCTTTTCCCGCTATACAGTCATATAGCGATAATACTAGAGTTCTGTGTCATTCGTTTGTCCTTAAAACTCTAAAATTAAGTTCCACAGCTGACCCGTAAAGTAAAATTTATATTAAAATTGAGATATCATAGTTTTCTATGATGTTTAGGCATATTTTACAACTGCCAGTTTTGAAGAACCAATGATAAATTCGATAAGGTTCTTTTCTAATATTTGATTATTTTTTATAAAGTTTTTATTCTAAACATCATATCCAGTGTAATTATAAATGGTCAAGTCTTTAATTGGTTTGGTATCGAAATGCACTTTCCCCATATATTTTTTATCCTGTGTGCAGAGATTTTAGCCCATAAATTTAAAAAAATAAATAAATAAATAATAATAATATTTGGAAAACAAACCAGATGCATGGTCACGTGCCGATCTACCAAGTTTGATCAAAATCCTATCAAAAATACAGTCTCTGGAGTGTTAAAACACCTTGGCCAATCAGATGCATGATAAAATTATAAACACTCATAATAAAAATCATCCAACATCTTGACGATGTTAACCTATTACCAATACTGATTAATCCACACCTGGAAATGGTAAGAACATCAGCCAATCATTTGCAAGATCACTTCATTAAATATGCGTAGATCTTGATCATAATAAACACATTATATATCTTGATGATATGTGCCTGTTTACCAAGTTTGATACAAATATTATCATAAATAGACGCTAAAGTGTTGAGAAGCTCAGTCAGTCAGATGTAATATCATTTCATTAATAGTATGCATGGACCTTGCTCATAACTGTACACATGCGAGATTTAAGTCCATTTACCAAACTTGAACAAACTTAGATCAGAAACATGGTTTCCAGAGTGGTGGTCTAAGGCGCTCGCCTTTACGGATCACTGACATCTTATCTCTGTCCACGTGGGTTTTAGTCTCGGCTCGGCCAACGTGGGTATGTGAGAAAGCTTGCCAGTAGCTTCCCGTGGGTCGGTGGTTCTTCTCGTGGATTTCTCGGATTCTTTCTCCACCAAATAAACTGGCCGCCTATCATGTGCTGAAAAACACTCACAAAAACGAAATCAGAGTGGCGGGACACTTAATCAGATGCAAGCTTACCTCTTTAATAAGATATGATCTCGCTCGTGTATAATCTATCAAATATCCTGATGATATATAGCCACATATCAAGTTTGATCCTAATCGGATCATAAACATGGCTTCCTGATTGGTAACAAGCTCAGCCAATCAGATGCAGGATCGCCTCATTAATGTGCAAGCAACTAGCTCCCTATGGAACGTGTCCAAGATATTGATGATACAAACATATTTCAAATCAAGTTTAATCACAATCGGATCAGAAATAGGACCTCCACGTGGTTACAAGTTCAGGCAATCAGATACAAGATCACTTCATTAGTATTCATGAAATTCGCTCATTATCGAACTTGTCTCAGATCTTACTGATGTAAATATATATTTCAAGTTGGATGAATATCTTATATGAAATATGTGGTAATATGCAAGATCATCTCATTAATATGCGTGGATCTTGCTCATTGTCTAACCTGTCCTAAATTGTGTTGTTATAAGCACACATTCCGAGTTTGAAATCAAATGATATAGGTATGTGTGTAATAGCGTTTGAATTATGTATATATGTTCTAGCGTTTTATGGCACTTCAGCACAATAGTGGCGATATGGTTCCATATAAACGTAAAGTTCGAAAAATGTATTAAAAAAAGCATAGGTTGCACAAATATGTAGGAAGATAAATCCTTCCAAATAAACATAAACATGAAGTACAAGATAAAATAGAAAAGGTAAAGATGTTAAAGTTCTGTTAAATGTATGTAAAATAAATGATAAAGGTAACAAATATAAAATCCTTAAAACATATGATTAAAATTTGCTATATAAATTGCATTCCCTCAAAAAGTCCAAGATTTGGCCCGGTGGTACCTTGTTATACAGATTTGTTCATGCAGTCGATGTTCACCATTCAGATGGTACGCACAAGTCAGGTATGTATACGCCATCGGCACGATACCACCTCATTTTTGCGATTTGTTCCATACGAGAGACACCACTCTTCAATAGCGGGTCTGATGTTCTTAAGTTTGTGGAGCTTTCATTCCATATATTTTCATAAGTATGACGAACATGCTGATTTATACAATATTTGAAGTCACTATATGGAATCTTCCATTCGGAAACGGGTGACAGCAGGACAGTTTTGACATCTTCATCTGCCCTTGCATTACCCTTTATACCAATGTGAATAGGCTATCAACAGAACAGAATACTTTTCCAAGATTGAATACGAACATCGCGTTTCTGTAATATCTGGGATATTAACGGGTTGTCAAATTTAAGATTCAGCAAGGCTTCCAGTGTTGAAAGGAAATCCTGAAAGATAACCAAAGTATAACGTAATTTCATTTTGTGAGAGGTTTCAACCTGGTTCAAAGCTTTGAGTATGACTGTAATTTCTGCAGTAGAAAATGAGGTTTTATCTGATAACCGGCTCCAGATGGTACCATGGGGTGTTGCAACGGCAGGAGGACTTCTTGAGTTCGTAAAGGTCATATGCTATTTTGGGTGGTTTCGGTAACCACGGTGGTAATATGGAGACACAGAACTTTCCAGTAGTTCCAACATTGATTTTTGCTGTTTCCAAGTGAGGACGAATTCGTATGCCAACGGTGGAATGAGTTTTGTTTTTGAGCGTACACGGTTTGGTATTAAGGCCATAAAACTACACCATGTGCGCTGTTAGATACATTAGAAGATAGTTTGGTAGCATACTGCAAATCTATTTTCGATCGTCTGATATAAAGTTATAGCTTATTTGCCTCAACATAGATGGTTTCTGAAGGGAAAGTTCGAAATGCACCTAGTCGGAGTCTAAGTCCTTGATCGCGTATCGGATCAAGCTGATCAGAACATAATCGAGCCAGAGTAAAGATTAGATCTTACTGCTGACCTGTATAACAAAAGTAAGGCATTTCGATCTGCTCCCCAATCTGTGTTTGCCACGACTTGTATTAAATCCAGTGATTTTTTAAATTTGTTTCTGAGGTACCTAATATGGAATAAAAGTTAGTTTAAGGTCGGAAATAAGCCCTAAAAATTTGCTCTCATCCACAACAAGAATAAGACAACCGTCGAGAGAAAGCTTCGGGTCGTCATGAATGTGATTTAATCGGCAGAACTGCATACAAAGTTTAATTTTAAAGAGTTGAACACGTTTACTTCTGCCCATTTCTGAACTCTGTTTTAAGCTTATTGGTAGTTGACGTTCAATAGTTTGCATACTCTTTGATCTATAGCAAATCAAAAAGTCGTCAACATATAATGATCAGTCAGTTCCTGGATTAAGGCATTTAACTATGCTGTTATGTTTGATGTTGAATAGGGTAACTAATAATATGCTGCCTTGATGTACACCCATCTCCAGAGGATAGCTTTCAGAGAGGGTGCTGCCTACCTTAAACTCAGAAGTTTCTGTCTTTAAATAAATTAGAGATAACGTTTTGCAGGCAGCCTCTTAAACCTAGGTAAAATACGTTATTTATGATCCCATAGGTCAATGTGGTGTCATAAGCTTTATCCAAGTCGAAAAAGACGGTAACTATGTCTTCTTTCCTTATGAAAGCTTGTCTAATAAATGTTTCAAGCCTGACAAGATGGTCTTTTGTACTTCTCTGGCGTCTGGATCCACACTGAATGTCTGATAGTAGTGTTTTGGATTCGAGATACCAGAGTAGTCTGGCTTCTATTATCCATTCCATGGCTTTATAAATACAGCTTGTTAATGATATAGTACCATAGTTGGACGAGTACGCTTGGTCCTTTCCTGGTTTGCGCACTGGTATCACCGTTGCTTCTCGACAAGACTGCGGGAAGTCGCTAGTTTCCCAAATTTTATTGCTAATGTTTAGCAGTGTACCTCGAGCTGTGTTAGGCAAGTATTTCAGAAGTTGATAGTGGATATTATCTGGTCCGGCTGAAGAGTTATGGGCTCACTCTAGAGAGTTTTGTAACTCTTTGAGAGTGAAAGGTTTATTGTAATCTTCATCATTAGTAGTTTTGAAATTCAGAGGGACCTTTTTCTCAGATTTCTGACACCGCGGAAGATTCCAGAATAATTTTCTTGCAAAGAGTGTTTCGAGAATGTTTCGGCCAATGTCTTTGAGAATTTTGATACGATTGTAACCATTTCATCAGATTTTGTTGAATGTTTGATACAGGTACTTTTTCTTTTGCCAATGATTTTTAGCACCATATTCAATACTGACTTTTAATAGAGGAGAGAGAGAGATAGGATCCCCATGTTTATTCTTGCTCTCTAATTGCACCACGAGCTTAAGCTCGGTATATACGGTAATTATTCAGATTTGCAGTTGTTGGATTGACATTCAAATGTTGAAGGATCTTTTCCGTTTCCTGATGGCGCCTTTGCATGCATGATTTATGTCTTGAAGGTTTTGGGATTTTATCCCCATCAATATCCCGGAGTATCTTTGTAAATAGGAGTACTGGATCCACTTCGTTGTCAAAACGATCAGATGTGAGATTTGACTCGCAGAGGGATTGAAACGTTTCCCAAACTTCCTTGTTCAATTTCCACCTCCACCTAAGTCATTGTGGTTTGGGAATATTACTTCTGAAACATAGTTTTCAGAAGGAGACATATTGAGCAAAAGTCAAGATTTGTATTTAGGGTGACACGAGCGGCTACAGTCTGCACTGTAGTATTCAAATTAATTTGGCTGTAATGAGTTTTGTTATTTTGGATGATGGACGGTCCACTGGAAGAATTATCGGTATAATTTGAAAAGCTGCTGTACGTTAAGTGTTTAAGATTAACTCGATCGTTCCCATTTAAAACGGTGTCATGACGTCAAACAGATATTAGATCATGTTCTTTAAGTAGAAGATTAATTTCATCAATATTTACCTTTAGACCTCGGCACTTCCATGGTATTAGGATGTAAGAGATATTTTTGAAAGTGGTGGAAGTGTGGTACTTTTGGGAGATTTCCATGCTGTGATATCAGGGGCTCTCCAGTGTCCATACTCTCTAGAATCTTAAACTTGTTGAAGAGCTTCATATGATCGTCCGATCCTTTGGGAAGTCAAGTAGATTCTTAAATCCCCTCTTTTTTTGGTTTACACCAAGAGTTTCCGCATGTGCCAGCTGCCTGCTTATCTTTTGGTGGGCCGGATTTAACCGGTTTCTCTGGAGTAGAGTTCGAGCCCTCGTGTGATGTAGTTATTCTTTCGCAACCGAGGCCACTGGTTTGCTGGTCCTTTCGCGGGTTGAATTTAGGTGGTCTGTCGTTTGTAGCATTAACTTTCGTAATTCATACACTGTCACATGGATTATTTGAGTTGTCTGCTTCGTTCTCGGTTTGCGTAACTGCTAGCACGTGTTTGGTGGCGTCAATGTGAGTTTGGTTTGATCTTCTGGATTTGTCTGGGTACAGGTCGTATTTGTGGAATGTTTCGTCTCCAGTTTAGCTCCACTAGTGTAGTTTTTGCTGGCTGTGCTAAATGGAGTTGTGATTTCAACAAATGTCCTGGCCTCAGGAAAGTTTATTCTTTTCCAATGTTTCACGCGTTGGATCTCCTTCTCGAGTTCCACTTAGGGCAGTCCTTAGAGTATGAGAAAGGTTCTAGTTGGCAATTTGCACAAGATATTTTCTCTAAGCAGGACAATCCATCGTGACCCTCCTGCCCACATCTGGAACAGACTGGTTTCCTCTTGCAGCCATCTTCGTGGAAATACCGCAAAGTATTGGGGATGACGGGGTCGACAGGGATATTCAAGAACCCGGCTTTGATCGATGTAGACAAAGTTGCGCAGTTGACCGTCAAGATGTAAGTATTTGTGGGAATACACTTTCCGTTACGGCGAATGTAGATTCGTTTCACTTGTGACAAGTTCGAAGAGCTGAGATTTTCAAGCATCTCAGACTCACTGCAACCATCCAAGTTTCTAGATCGAACAACATCTCTTTAGTTGAGAGCTTTGTGTGGAAATACCTTAATGGGTATCTCCACAAACCCGCTTTGAGCGAATTGTCAGAGTGAACTTTGCAGTAACACTGTACAAGTACTTGACCCGAACTAAGCTGTTTGACACTTTTTGGCTCTCCAGTCAAGCCCTGAAGTGCTTTATCTATCACAAAAGGTGATTGCTTGTTGGTTTTTGGTTCTCACCATTGGATTCAGTGACAAAATATCCTGGCCATTTCCCTGACTCGGACGACTTTCCGCATCCGAGTCGCTGTTTGAATTATCCCTGGTCATTTTGAGACCAGGTCCCACACTAATGTTTGAAGTTTTGATTGGTTTTCCCATAACGTCAGTTTATTATTTCGTTACCTGTGCTCCCCATCCGCCTCGGCGGCCATCAAAGGGACAGAGAGTTACAGTCCCTAACTGAGTTTCTCATATCAAGGCTACACAGAGTGATATGCTTAAGCAAAGAACAAACGTTACTCATTGACCCTTTGCCATCGCCCTCAGAGGCGTATGGTTTGGAAACAACGCTATATTGACTAATCACAAAAGTCACTTTTAAACTGTATGCAAAACAGTTACACTGAGTATCTATAACATAGCCTCTGAAGCCTGGTCTGAAAAGTCAAATGATCAGACCCCACCCTTAAAGGCCAAAGTAGTGTGTTCCATCAAACAGGCCACTGTCGGTCTCTCCTCCACTCAACTACTAGGATCCACTCCTCCAACGACACGGGATGCAATCCACAGCAAACTGGTTGCTCCACTCAGTCGCCTCTTTCGACATGCAACGAGGACGCATCGGGTCAATTTTACAAACACCAGCCCGATCGGGGAGTATTACCGTTTTACGACTCGTCAGCACAGTAGTGGGTATAAGGTAGGAACTAAAAGTAAAGTTCGAAGAATGTAAAACTGAACTGCACAAAAATTAGGAAGATATACCCTTGCAAATAAACGTAAGCATTAAGTACAATATAAAATATAACAGTAAATGTTAAAATGCAAACATTTACGTAAAATAAAACAATAAAGGTAACACGTACAATCCTTAAAATGTATGGTCAAATTTTGTTATACAAACCATTTTCCTTCAAAAAGTCCAAGATTTTCTCGGGTGGTACATCATCGTACAGTTTGTTTGCATGCAGTACACGCCAAAATACTTCTGTAGTGCAGAACAGAAGTCAGCACACTCGACAAGAATGTGTTCCACTGACATTGGACACCAGACTGGTATGTACTCTGGTCGAGGTCCACCCTTCAGGAAGTAGGCATGAGTTAGGGACGTGTGTACGATACGCGATCGGCAGAATACCAGTTCATCTCTGCGAATTTATTCGATACGAGGGATGCCACTCTCCAATAATGGGTTTGAGGTTCTGAAATGGGGTTCTCCGAAAACATCATTACCGCCAGGCAGCGCTCATCAGCAAACCGGTTCATTTCAAACCGGAAGAGGCCAGCATCCATATAGCAACAGCGGTAAAGAGCGAGAAAGCTACATGAAGAGGTTAGCTATTTCCACATTATAATAATGCCTACGGAGTGCTGCGGACCCCAGTGCACAAACAGAGGGGGTCATGCATTTCCCTGGTCCCAAAAAGATCGGGTTAAATCTTGGATGGTGGCTATACGGAGAGACTTTTGGAAGCCCACGATAAACGGTGTTGTGTGTTCCAGCCACTTTGACTCGTCTGATTATGTCTGTGAACCATCGTCTGGTAAGTTCTGTTTTACACAGCTTATACTTCTAATCAGTTCTCATAATATTTATTAGTATTATATGTAAACCAAATAAATACATATCCTTCGTTTATTACAATCCTTATGATTGTTTTGAATAATCATGTTTTGGTCCGCTATCACGTATCAGTATCAATGAGCATCAATACGAACAGCTGAACATACTATACGCCTAATGAGAAGTGTAAACACTCAGAAATATACAGTGCACTGTATTTTTTCTTTTTCAAATCAGAATTTAAAATGTTAATAATTCACAGGCACAAAACCATTGCAGAAGAAGTTGAAACCCACAGCTGTGCCCCACATTTTCAACTGGACTCCAGCTGAATCTTCAGCAACACATAAACGGAGGAAGAGACACATCCAAAGAGAATTAAAGCAAAATACTCAGGTATGGTGAGGTATTTCATGCAAGGACTTAATACATTTTGAGGCCTATCGATATTGTGATTTTGCAATACATTACAGAGATAATCACACAATACATTTTAAAATAAAATAAAATACTTCTGTAGAAAAGAAAATAAGACAAGGTAAGGAATTTATGCAGACTATCCCTATTTATTATATTCTCGTTGCTGACACTAGCCCCCCCCCCTCCCCCCGTAAATTTTTTTCTTTTAATTCCCAAATTTTGTGCATCTAGTTTAGCCCAGTACTTAATGCGCTTTGTACATTATATATATACTAAACATTTTCATATATATAATGCTCAAACAATTGTTTTTATAATAATCCCAAACAATTTACCCTAATTTCAAAACCAGTGCCCCAGGAAACCATTCATTTTGTTTTGGTCTTAAGTACTGTATAAACACTTTCTTTTTTATTATTTCAGGGCATTAGTGATGTTATTATGATGGATGAAAACACTGAGGTTGGATGTCAAGAAACAGTTTCATCAGCTCCAACTGAAGAAACAGGTACAGTCAAGAATTTATGACTTTTATTTTTCTGCCATTCATAATAGCAGAAAATGAAGAAAACTTTGTTAACAAAACCTATTTGCTGTTTGTTCATTTGTGTTACATTCTGTCAATCACTAATAGATCATTTTAAGACTCTGTACCTTTTCAACACTTCCATGTGAACCAAATCCAAATTACAAATGCACTGTTAAAAATGAAATTGATGCACTTGTTTTTTGTAAATTAAGACCTGTTACTCAAATGTTGCAAAATTTATTAAAGTTATTTCTGTAAGTCTGTGATAACCTTGAAATTCACCAACTGTAATTACAATTTTATTTCAGTGGTTCCAGTCTACATACCTGCATCAACTCAGACTGAAGAAACCAGCACAAGGGATTGTGGGACACAAAGTGGTGATCAACCAATGTTTAGTATCCAGAATTTAGTGAATGATCCCCAGGGCATACATTTTTATACCGGACTGGAGAATTCTCAGAATTTTAAACTTGTATTAGACACCTTAGGAGTCGCAGCATATCACCTCAACTACTATGATGGGACATTACCTGACATGAGTATTGAAGATCAGTTTTTTTGTACATTAATTAAACTCCGACGACACATTACAAATTTCGAGCTCAGTCGCATTTTTAAACTAACTGAGAGTGGGGTTACCAATGTGTTTGTCACATGGATAAATTTTGTTTCACCAGTGGAATGAGGTCAACTGGTGGCCATCCAGAGATTTAGTTCATTTTTTTGCACTTACAGATTTTAAGGCAAAATACCCCAATACCAGGGTGATAGTGGATAGTACAGAGTGTCCAATTTTCAAACCAAACAGCCACTGGCACAACAAGCAACATATTCAACGTACAAAAATAGAAATACTGTAAAGGTACTGGTGGGTTGCACGCCTGGTGGACTTGTTTCCTATGTTTCCAGTGCCTATGGAGGTTCTACTGGCGATCGACAGATATGTGAAAGAAGTAAACTGACTATGATGTGTGATCCAGGGGACTCAATAATGGCTGATAAGGGCTTCAATGTAGAGGATATCTTCATTCCATTCAATATTCATATCAATATCCCAATTTTTCAAGGCTAAGAATCGTTTGTCATCCAGAAGCGTGTTAAAAGAAAGAAAAATCGCTAGCAAACGAGTTCATGTTGAAAGAATCATTGGTTTAGCAAAAACATAAAAAAATTTGTGCAACCCCCTTAATAATACAGAATCTGCACTGGCAACAGAAATAATAAAGGTGTGCTTTACTTTGTGTTCCTTTAGAAATGGAATTGTACCTAGACATGCTTAAATATATTTGGTAAGAAAACACTAAATGTTTGGAAAAACATCTCATCTTAATCTGGTGTTTGCAGTAGAAATGTGTAACAAAACAATACATATGATTCTTTCAGAACAAAGGTATTTATTCAAATTAAGCAAATATGTACAGTATTCTGTCACACTGATCACTTTTCAAGTATCTCATACATAAATATCTTTACTGTATGTTCTTCAATGTGCAATCTGTGACAAAAGTTGAATTAAAACAAAGATGCAAAATGTTACTACGGTGTTTTACTACATGTACTTAAATACAGACCACAGTTAACATACAATTTCAAAATAATTTAAGTGATATGCTATTATGCACTCTGATTATTGTGTGGGTTTTCTTGATTGCCTATAAAATATGAATATGCCATTAAAATAAAACCCTTTTTTGAACCCAACATTTGCATTTGTCTTCCATTCAACTACTGGTTTCACTGTAGATAAAAACTAGGATGAATAGGAAATACAGTGATGTTACATCCTAAACTTCAAAAGTCATAGCTGTAATATAGTTTGTAAAAGTGATTATTGATTAATGCTTCTTTGAAGTGACTATCAAAAAATTCTTTTAGTTTAGTTACCATCTTGTCTACAAAGTCCTTGTCAAATTTTGTTGAAACAGCCTTTAATTCCTTCATGGTGAAGACAACAAATCTGCACTCCTTTCTCCCGGAGCACAGCATTTGTCCCTGAATCTGATAATAATAATCATGATTGGTATCCAATGTGAGGCCCGATGATGATAACTTGAGGTAAGGCACAGTGTTGTGGTTAATGACCTTGTCTTTGCTTGCATATGGGCATTTCGCTTCCACAAGAGTAGTATCATTAATTATCCTATCTGGAGTTGCTGCCAAAAAAGGATATGTCTTGATACCTTCTAATTGTTCAAATTTATTTATGACTACTGCTTCATATTTTATTCCATGCAAATAGGTGCAGTGCGGATTGACCTGCACATGCATAGCGATCTAGCTAGGGCTTGTTTGTCCTTTCTTTCAGTAGCTATACAGATAGAACCAAACATAGAGGCAGTAAGTCTTTTGCACCTCTCGTCACCCATTGTTTACAGGCAGACTGATTTCTTGTTGCTTCCTCGACTAGGTTAGCCTGGCCTTTGGTAATTTGTGTTAGGTTTTCTTTCTCGAGAAAATGTTCTTCCATGGTTTGTGTCTTATACCGGTGATCTTTGCTAAGTGCTGGTATGTTAGCTGGGGGGAAGAGATGGCGTACTGGCATCTTTATAGAACCATTATAACTCAAACAAACATTTCTAAAATGATCTGGGTAGGCTTCTTGAACACGATATTTGGTAGGGCGTGGGTCGAATTGCAGGGTTCTATCATTTCCACGAATGGTCTGCAGGTGATGTGCTTTGAGAGGAGAACCTTTGTGTGGTTTTGATTTTTGAAATGTCTGCAGTACCTGAGTGCACGACAGTTCAGACAAATTGATTCCATCTTGTAAAAACCTGAACTTGCATACAAGACCGTAACAACACGTTTGCAGTGAGCTGAGGGACCTTGTCCAGCACCACATTCACACTGAGCTTCTTGTACTACCCCATTTTAATCCAGTGACAGGTCTACCTTATAGGTTACTGACTTCTTCATTTCAGCCCATGCAATGGATAAGATAAATGTCAAACCTTTCTCTGGGTATGTACACACTCTGTAGCATCGCAAGTACCTCTCTTCATACATATCTCTGCACTTGGCATCAAAGTCCTTGCAATACAGAGACAGGTATTCTGTCAACCTTTCCATGGTGAATTGGGGAAAATTGCTGGTCATACCGACATGGGCATCCTTGTACTGATCTAGACCTGGAATATCCATCTTGAACTCTGGCTCAGTAGTACCAGACGCTGCATTTTTATCATAAAACACCAATCTGTAAAGAAATACAAATAAAGATTAAGAAATTGTTTGCTGTTTATTCCAGCATTTGTCATACAGAACATTTCACTGGCCCTGTTTGTCCCCTGATACCAGCCAAACTACATAAGCTTTATTGTTTACCTCCTGTGTACAATTAAGATAAGTTACTCTCGTTAGTCTTAGTGGTGAATAGTGACAAGAATTAGACCCTCTTCAATACTTATTGTCATTATTACTTGACATTTTAATAAATCATACAATCAATAAATTATGATATTATTTTAAAACTAATTTTGATAATTGAATTAAGGCTATTTGTGATTATTTATATTGCAGGAGATTCGCCTGTTTTATTTCAATGTTGCAATTACATATAACGTGTACTCTAATTGGGGATTTTAAAAATACCTCATAGACACGAATAAAAAGATAAAAGTTCATCATGACAAGACACTTTTACTTTTTGTATATACTATTTTTTAGTCATTTATTTACAGCACTTATTATCTTCTGCCTTGAAAACATTATATATGCTTGTAGAGAGAGAGAGAGAGAGAGAGAGAGAGAGAGAGAGAGAGAGAGAGAGAGAGAGAGAGAGAGCAACATCATGAACATGTGATCTGTTCTTTCCTGAAACATGGTTACTAACAAGCATAACTGGACGTTGAGCTTTTGAAGCAACAATCAAAAAGTAATGCTCGCCTGTGGACTAAAAATCTTTTGAAAGCAGTTAAATATCCAAGATTTGTGTCAATACTTCTAATTTTCAATAGTCATCTATTATCTATGCCCATCAATTAAAAAATAGGACTTGTACTAGAGTAAATATTTGCTCATATTCGACTATAACCTATTTTCGAGGTTGGCGTCTTTACACAACTTCAATGTATTCTTGTTTGGATCGTGCTAAGAAAAGTGTACGCACACTTACCTCTCAATTTTCTCCTTTTTCCGACCAGAAACCTTGGCATTTCTCTTCTTTAACTCTTCTCTTATTTCTGGAAGTCAATGATTCATAAGCTGAAGTGCTCGACATGTTACTATTGCTACTCCGTCGAAATGAACCGAGTTGACTAGCAGCGCCACCTAGTGCAACTAGCACTGTGAGAACCCCATTTGTATGAGGAGTTTTCAGTCCACATATTTTGCCAAGTGAGATAAATACGCTTATTTATACAATATTTGAAGTCAGTATATGGGTTCATCAATTCGGAACGGGTCACTGCAGGGCAGCTTTGGCTGCTTTATCTGTCTTTTCATTCCCGTCTATACCAATGTGATATGTATGTATGTATGTATGTATGTATGTATGTATGTATGTATGTATGTATGTATGTATGTATGTATGTATGTATGTATGTATGTATGTGTGTGTGTTTGTTTGTTTGTTTGTAGTAACACTTTACGGCAGCTCAGCACAATAGTGGCTATGTGGTACCAAATAAAGGTAGATGCTCGAAAAATGTAAAAATGAAATGCACAAAAACCCCAGGAAGATAAATCCTTCCAAATAAATGTAAACGTGAAGTACCTCAGGATAAAGAGATAAAGGTAATTTTTTTTAAAATTCTGTAATATGTATATCAAACAAAATATAAAGGTAGCACATTTAAAATCCTTAAAACACAACTAAAATCTGTGGTACAAACTGCATCCCCTTAAAAAGTCCAAGATTTTCTCGGGAGGAACGTTCTCATATATTTTCTTCAAGCAGTTAACGTCAAAATATTTCTGTCTCGCCGGCTGTAAATCAACACACTCGACAAGAATGCGCTCCGCCGCCAGTGGACACTGGCAAGGGACACATTCCGGTCGAGGTTTATCCTTCAGGTATGTACGAATGAGGTATTTTTGTCCGATAGACGATCGGCTCAATGCCACAATTCTCTCTCCGATTTGTCCGATATGTAGGATGCCACTCTGCAATAGTGGGTTTGATGTTCTTAAGTTTGTGGAGTTTTTATCCACATTTGTTGCCTAATATGTCGGACATGCTGATTTATACAATATATGCAGTCAGTATATGAAATCTTCTATTCGGAAACGAGTGACCACATGGCAGTTTTGGCTGCTTTACCTGCTCTTTCATTACCCTTTATGCCAATGTCATTAGACAGCCAACAGTACATAATACTTTTACCAGATTGCATGTTTCTGTAATATCTGGGATATTATTGGGCTGTCAGATTTAAGATTCTGCAAGGTTTTCAATGTGGAAAGGGAATCCGAAAAGATGATACAAGTTGCTTTTTGATATTTAAACGTAGTTCAAAGCTTTGAGTATGTCTACTAAGTGGTTAACACTCCGATACGAGCATGCCAAACTATGATTAAAAGAAAATAGGAAAAGAAACACAATTGTCCCAGGTAAATCGTGTACTTTGCGGTATAATGAGATGTGAGTCTGCTCGCCGTTAAAACTCCATATATGGATATAAAATAATGCTTCATGTTTGCAGTATTGTTTTACAGCACCTCAGCACAAAATGAGTATGTAGAAACAACAAAAGGTTGATCTCGAAAACTGAAGAAATGAATTGTGAAATGCTTTTCAAAACTACAGGATTTTCCTGGCGGTACATCGTTAAAAAACTTCTTAATTGATGTCGCAACAAAAAACAAAACTTGTCACACTGAGTGGAAGTCGACAGAGTTTACAAGAATGTGTTCCAATGTAAGCGGACACTAGCATGCTAGGATGTTCACCCTGCAGGAGGTCCGGTATGCGTGTCCAAAATATCACCTCATCTCTACGATATTGTTTATACAGAATACCATTTTCCGTGTCCAAAATATCACCTCATCTCTACGATATTTGCTATACAGAATACCATTTTCCAATGAGAAATCTGATGTTCTCAAGTTTGCTTTTGGACTTTTTATTTCTTATATATTCTCAAGTATATAGAACATGTTGATACTTGAGATCCCAATATGGAACCTTCCATCAGTCCGGTCCCTTTTGTAGGGACTGACGCTCCACTAGCCAAAAATTTCCAGGAATCCAAGAGAAGACCGTTTCTTCTCTTTAACGCCCACGAATGTTGAAACCATCTTTGATATTCTTCAGCGATGACAAGATTTTTAAGGTGGCTGTCGTGGCTCCTATATGGGATATAAGATCGACACAATTTTCATTTAGGACCAAACATATATTGTAAGACATCTTTTGGTGAAAACTCTCGATATGACCATCAAAAGGATGTTGAAACTGGAGGCCATAATAAATATTCGAGCGGCACCATTTTAGTTATGGACCAACTAGACCTTGAGAGGAACATGTGCGTAAAGTTTTATTTCAATCTTTCAAGTAGTTTAAGACGAGCAGCGGCAACAGTCTTGTGCTAATGGATGGAGCGACGACGGACAACAGGCCATCCTATAAGCTCTTCTGGTTCTGTGGCCAGTAGGGCTAAAACAGGTGACTGCAACACACCTTTGTTTGTTTTATCTGCCCTTTCATTGCCTTCAGTACCAATGTAAGTAGACAGCCAACAGTACAGAATTCTCCTTTAACCTAGAGGAAATCATCTTTTGTAAGATCTGGGATATTAGTGTCAAATTTAAGGTTTCGCAAGCATATCTGTGTAAAGGTGGACTTACAATTAATATTTCGAGAGGTTTCGGAGGAATTCAGAGATATGAGGATAATGGTAATTTCTGTGGTAAAAATGGCGGCTTTATTCGGTAACTGACTTGAAATAGTGCCATGGGCTGTTGCAACGTCAGCTTCAACCTTGCTCCATCTTTCGAGCCCTCTGTATACGCGAACAAACTATGCATTTTGAATGATAAACTGAGAAGGTGAGATCAAGCGAAAATCATACACAAAAAACTGGTACTGATGCCTGACAACTTTGGGGGTGTATAGTAAATGGCAAATACAGCCCGACCTTCAGATACTAGACGATAATTGACCAGTGTATCCTGGTGCTTTTCAAAGTAATTTCAGATTTAACATAACTTTCAAAAGCTTAAAACTAAGACTATTAAATGGAGCAGACTCGTCTTTAGTACGATACAATTACGTAAAAACGCAATCAGTTAAAGACAACTGACAAGTACGCAAATGGAATCGCTTCTTTTTTTACGACTACATCACTGGGGACATAATTACTGACATAATTGCAACCAGTACCACTTAAACTAATCTCAAACTTGATTCTCGAAGAATAAGCTTGAAGGATGTTTTGATACTGTACAAAAAGCGTGGATAATGTAATGCAGAAAAGTGTAAAAGCTCAGTAAAATAAAAGATCCGTGACTGTAAACAGACGGTCTGAAAACCATGGTCAATTCTCAAGGTTTTGAATTGAGAGAGTGTACAGAAGCCACTGTTTGGACAACAAAAGAACACATTAAGTCAAAACATTTTTGACTCTTATTATTATTATTCTATCTAGCTTGACTTCAGAAGGTAACATTATAACAGATTGCATGGTTTTGGTATTAAACTACCCAAAGTTCAATTACGTATACAATTTCAAATCGACAAAAATGTTGATCTATATTTATTTAGTGTGATGATCACTTAAACATTAATAGCAGCTCAAGTCAATTATGTGTTAGGCATGAAAAATAACGTAGCCTTTGTCTACTGATTGGTTTTCTTTTGCAGCCGTCTTTGTGGGGGCCATATTTCTTGCAGTTAAAAAAGCGCAAAAGATTAGAAATGAACTTATCAACAGTGATATTAAAAAACTCGACTTTGATCGATGTAGGTAAAGTGGCGCAGTTGAACGTGAGGATATAAGTGTTTGTGGGAATCAACTTGTCGCTACGGCGAATGTTGATTCGTTTCACTTGTGTCATGTTCTGAGAGCTGAGAGTTTCGAGCATCGAAGTCTCACAGCAACAATCCAAATCTCAAGACCTAACAACACCTCTTGAAGAGTTGAGAGATTTTTGTAGATATACCTTAATAGGTAACTTGTCCGATTGAGCTTTGCAGCTACACGCTACAGGTAGTTGACCCTAAGCATGTTTTTTTAAACATCTTTTGGCTCTCCAGCGGAACCCTGAAGTGTTTTAGCTATCACAAAAGGTGATAGCTTGGTTACTTTTTATTTCTCATCATTAGATCCAGTGATGAGAAATCTTGGCTAATTTCTCTACCTCGGAAGAGTTTTCTCATCCGAGTCGCTGGTTGATTTATTTCTGGTCATTTTGAGACAAAGTCTCACACTTACGGTTGAAATTTTGTTTTGTTTTCCCATAGTGGCATCCTAACATATTGGTCACCTGTGCTTTCCACCCGCCTCGGAACCCAACAAGGGGGCAGAGATTTCCGCTAATTTATTGCGTTTCCCATGTCATGGATACACATGGTGATATACTCAAACAAAGTAGAATCTTTCCTCAACTGATCCTTGCCACCGCTATCAGAGGCTATGTCCTTTGTAAGGTTTAGTGAACAACACTTTGTTCATTAGTCGCAAATACCACTTTGAAACTGTATGAAAAAGAGCCTTTCTAACCACCCATCTAGCCGAAGTTGAGGCCAAAGTAATGTGTTGTATCGCTGAGCCAACCTTCGGCCAATCCTTTACTCATCTACCAGGATCCACTCCTCCAACGACGCGGAACGCAAGTCACGGCAAACAGTTTGCCTCCACTCAGTCACCTCTTACGACATACAGCGAGGACTCATCATACCTATTCTAAAATTCTGAACCTGCAGGGGGATGGTTAGTAGATTTGTGGGTGTTGGTCACTCCAAACGTTGTATTGGAAAGCGAATGTGAGCTGTTGTATAGTAAATGTGGGGTAATAGTTAATACATGACTTGGTGTTGGTCACTACAAACGGGTTGATGGGTTTGGACCATCTTCACCGTCTTACTACAAAAATATACGTTCATATTTAGAAATTATATAAATTGAACAATATCACCATACAACACAAAATATATTTTTAATTATGTGGACTTTGGAAGATCAAGGGTAGCCTTTTTGTAAATTTAAAGTAGGCTATTAGAGTAATTAATAACGCAAAGAAAAAAACGTTTGGTTCAGAGATAAGTCCTTTACCCAAAAGTCTGGAGAAAAGGTTTCATGTCGTAAATATATATATATATATAAATATATATATATATATATATATATATATATATATATATATATATATATATATATATATATAAAGTGAATGCATTGGTATCAGGTCGGATAGTCAACCTGAATACGAATGTCACGTTTTGTTATTGGATCAAAATGAAGCGTTTGTCTCAGCCTACTCATATGGCGAAAGTGAATACCGGTATGTTATAATGTACAAAGAAATGTACCAAGCATGACAAAGTCCAGACATAAACAAAGCCAGAACCCGATGAAAATCGGGTCGCAATTCAAATAAGTGGTGCCACCTGTGTTGACCATATTTGGTTAAGAAACCCAACTGCCCTTTTTAGGGTCACCCATTTCTCTTAGAAACAGAGATACTATTCGATCATTGCTAATCTATGTGTTTTATGTTTGTGTATGTCTATGTCTTCCAGAAAAAACTTAAACCTCTTACTCCTCTTGTGTGATAGTATATAAGTATGCTTATGGGCGTAGTATGTGTAAGCACTCCTATCCTTCGCATTTTTACAGACAGACAGACAATTCTTTTCTTAACAAATACAAACACACCATGTACGATGCATGACTTCAGTGTACCCCGTTTTGCCGTTTACAAACTCGAACAGGCGATTTTACTTTCTCTCTATCAATCTTTGATTTGGCACAATACGTTCTATCCAAAGTTTAATGCAAAGGTAAAAAAAGTCACAACCTTTGCCAGAAAAAAATCTTACGTATCATTTCGTTCATCAGACTCGATTCCCTCCGCATCTGTACAGATACAATTCTTTTCTTACCAAGTACAAACTCCATGTACGATGCATGTCTTTCCAGTTGCTTCAGTTTTGCCGTTTGAAAAAATAAACAAAATCCCGTCAGAAAATATCACAAACTTACAGTCAAGAAACCTTAGCTTCAAGCCAAAATCTGACTTAGCTTGACAGTGTGACAAATTTAACACTTGCCTGTCTTCATATGTAAGATTTAACTCGGCGTACGATTAAAAAAAATAAAAATTAAAAAAAGTAAAAACACGTGTAACGAAGTGAACTGACATTGGGTAAGGTCAGCCAATGCATTAAATCTAGGGTGGCAAAATGTATTTGTAGCAAACTGTAGAATGAAATCTGCCTCATTTGACATTGGATATTTTCGCAGCACTTTCTGCCAGTGTCTGTCAAGCGACAATCGGTAACCGTTTAGTGAGAGATTTAAATCTAGGACGGCAAAAACAGTATTACAAATTCTAAATCCCACTTATCTCCACACAGCATTTACGTTAAAGTCGGTTGTTTAAACATACTTCTTGGATTATAAAAGTAAGCAAATGTCTGTCCTTAAGTATCTGTCTGTTCTTCTCTCCGTCCTGTTTAATGTCTATAGAAGACTATGTTTATGTATCTGTGTAAGCACGCATACTATTTTGACTTCTTTCACTCCGTGTATGATAGTGTATAAGTATGTTTGTCTATGTGCGTGTATATTTCTACGCTTTTTTCTCTCCTTGCACTGCACTGGTAGAGTTATAGGGATGATAAGGGCGGTAAGGAGTTCTAGTTTTGATTAAAAGGGGATGGAATTGATAGGGGAATAGGGATGTCGGAAATCTCTTAATTTTTTAACAGACAGACAGAAAAAATAATTTCTTTACAAGCATAGACGCTTCATTTATGATGCATAATTTAAGTGTACTTTAGTTTTTGCCGTTTTCAAACTTGAACAGAAAATGTCACAACCTTACAGTAAACTTTAGCTTCAAACCAAATTCTGACTTAGTTTGACAGTGTAGCAAATTCAACTCTTGTCTCAACAGCTCATAGGTAACATTTCACTTAGCGTACGTTAAAAAAAAAAATGAACTGACATTTCTAGGGTGGCAAAACGTAAATTTGCAACAAGCTGAATAATTAAATCTGCCTCACTTGGCACTGGATAATTTTGCAACAAAACATTCTGCCAGTGTTTATCAAGCGATAGTATATACCCGTATGGTAAGAGAATTAAATCTAGGACGGCCAAAACGAAAAACAGCATTACAAAATTATAAACCTCACTTACCTCCAAACGGAATTAATGTCAATGTCGGATAAGTTTGAACACATCTCTTGGATTGTAAAAGGAAGCTAATGCCTCTCCTTAAGTGTGTGTTTGTCGTTCTCTCCATCCTGTTTAATGTCTATAGAAGGCATGTAAGCATTCCTACTCTTTATCACTCCATTTATAATTGTGTATCAGTATCTTTTTCTATGTATGAGCACTCCTACCCTTTTCTCTCCTTTTCTCTCCATGTATGATAGCGTACAAGTATGTTTGTAGTTTGAACATAACATTTCCCCATTACAGGCCATAGAGACCCACAATGCTAAACCTATGGACTAAAGGCGTAATGTGACATTCCTGTTAGAGACCCACATATGTTAAACCTATGGACTTAAGACGTAATGTTAAATTCCGGTTAGAGGACATAAAGTCCCCCACATGTTAAACCTATGGCATAATGTTAATTCCCTTAGAGGCCATATCATCCGACTACTCTACTCTCCAACCATTGATTCAGTTCGCAAGCATAATAATCACTTATAACACCCTGATCAAACATTTGCTCCAGTGACCTTCTGCATCTTTTGTCCCACTCAAGATTGCGTGCATACGCAGCACAGAATCCGATAACGTCTGAAGCCATCAGCGCTATGGAATCTTTAAATGAAATTATAAATTGTGTGTGTCGGGGGTGGGGTGGGGCAGAAAGGCGATTTTTGATATTTAAAGTTAACTGTTATTTTATAGTTCAAAGTCGGTAAATATGTCTACAGCGACCTATAATTTTTAATTATATTATATTAATATATTATATTAAAAGCAAACCAACTCGAATAGTACTTTGTGTAGACCAGAGAGAGAGAGAGAGAGAGAGAAAGAGAGAGAGAGAGAGAAAGAGAGAGAGAGAGCAGCTTCAGCTGATTCAACCTTTGAAAATGGGGGACAACTGTTTTCTGTGTCGCTAAATTCAAATCACCTGAGCTATGTTGTTATTCGATGATATTCCAATAATAGACTTAGCAGCCAGAAGTACAACGTGTACTTAAAGTGATGGAATTCAAGGACAAGTACAGAATATAATAGAATAAAAATGGTTATTTGTTTGATTTCAAAATATGCAATATATATATATATATATATATATATATATATATATATATATATATATATATATATATATATATATATATATATTCGCTTGAGAAATTACCCCAGCAACAGTTATGATAGAAGCAGTAATATCTAAGAATCTATCATTTACTTGAAACAACTATCTTTTCATATTATATGATATTAAAGGGATTGCTGAAAGAAACAAAACAAATAGACACGAAACTGTATAGAAGAATTATAGAGAAAAATTGCAGAGATCAATGAAAACAGAGCAAAAATACTTGATATTGTGTAATGCATCTTCAAAACCCGAAACTAAGACAACCTAAAGTTAATGATTTCCACCAACCTTCTGATTTGATAATGGAAATGACGAGCACATATCAATTGGGCTTATGATGGACGCTAGTGTCTTTATGGCTAGTACGTTTTGCTAATAAGTTTTGTAAAAAGTCCCCCTTCTGTGAACGACTTTTTTGGCACAGTAAATAGTAAAGTAGTAAAGATGTCTACGTCCAGTAGAAACATAAATCCTGAAAAACAGGAGAAGATACTGCATCCAATTAAATTCTTTAATCCAACACATCGTTGTATTACATGTACTTGTAGTAAGATTATACCTGAACAAAAAGCTTACGTATAAAAATTCCAAGACTATGTCCAGTTACGTTGATTGTAACAGGTAGATTCTGTACGTCCATTTAATATTTAGGCAAAAGAAGGTGCTAACAGGCACTGGCAAACACTTTGGGTAGAATGTTTGCGAAAAACACAACGTTACTGAATGACTAAAAAAATGTCATGATATTGAAAGATTTGAGATCCTGATCCGCATGTAACATTATGAATGATAAATTGAGAAGTTGAGACGAGGGACAAGTAATGCGCAAAAACTGGAACCGAAGCTACACTGTTTGCTGCATGGTGAAAGGTTTAAAATACCACTTGACCTTCAGATACTATCATATCATTATCCACTATATCCTTCTGCTCTTCCACAAGAGTTCCGATGTAAAATGACACTTTTAAAGCGTACGAGGAGATAGAAGGAGGTAAACAAGACTCTGAACTTGAAAACATTTGTCTTCAGTACTCTAAGATTACTTTCGAATCGATTGCTCAATCAGTTAATGACAATTGACAGTATAGAAATGCAATCGCTGTCTGTTATGACAACATCACATGGGAGAAAATTATTGGCATAGCATCCAATACAACTCTCACAAATCTCATACTTGATTCTCCAAGAATCAGCTTGAAGGGTTTTTTGATGCTGTGCAGAAAGAGTGTAGAAAGCAATCCAGAAATGTTTTACAACTCAGCAATAGAAAATACTCTCAGTGACTGTATATAGAAGGTTTGCCATATATGGTCTATTGTCAAGGTTTTCAAATGAGGCAACAGTTTTAAAAAGCCAACAAAAGCACACATAAAGTCTTAACAAATTCTACACTAATCTATATTTTGTATCTGGCTTGATTTCAGAGTAAACGTGATAACATAATGCATGGTTGTGGTATTAAATTAGCTAACGTACGATAAGGCATACACTTTAAAATCATCAGAAAAAGGTGTTAATCCTCGCACAATGTATATTTATTTTGTGTGTTATGCTCAGGTAATAATTCAAAACAGTCTCTCAAATCAGGTACGTTTTCGTCGTGAGCCTTTACCTAGGAATAAACATATTGGAAAGAGACTCATAACATGATAATTTCTTAAATAACTAATTGGGGAAAGACTGTTTGAACTAAATCTGATGGAGTCTGAATATAGTAATTTTGTTTTATTTTATCGTTAACATCTGTCCAACCTTTATGTTCAACAAGACTTACAGCAGA
Organism: Margaritifera margaritifera; assembly: GCA_029931535.1. Lineage (NCBI taxonomy): Eukaryota > Metazoa > Mollusca > Bivalvia > Unionida > Margaritiferidae > Margaritifera > Margaritifera margaritifera. The sequence continues at coordinate 242,487 of JAQPZY010001309.1, forward strand.
GAGTGATTACTCAAGAGGAAAAGATGATCGTGATAAATCCGAAAATAAATTATATCAGTGGTCAGCGTTACGCGTTGATATCTGTTAAGAAAGAACTACTTTGTTTATTATCGATGACTTGCAATCTTCAGGATTTAGAAAAACCATCTTCAAAATAGCTTTTCATCGTAGACCTTTTGAAATATTTTTGTAGATTATTGCACAAAAGTTCAACCCTGTAATTAAAGATCCTATAGCAAGGACAAAAGGAAATTGAATATGTGTTTTAATAGAGCCATGGAACATTTATTGGTCCTATGCGAAGGTGAGACTGTATTGGTGAGATGTATTTTTTTGCTGATTCAATAGAACCCTCATTGACAGTGTAGCAAATTCATTTCATGAGTAACCTGGGAATGGAAAGTTGCTATCGTGATAAGCTATCTCAGAGTTCGACGCTTTGATACTGTCTTATGTTAATACGCGATGTCTTGATAGACTTAGCACTTGAAAATTGCATTCTGGAAAAGACATATTTTAAGTTACGCGTGGGTAACTGTCTAACTTTTAATTGCTTACTTTGCGAGCAGCTCAATAACAACAATAAAGACATTAAACCGGTTCTATATTTGCCACATTATTATAATTCAGGAGAGATCATTTGAGGGACTAGTGTTGTGTAAGAAAATAACATCATCAGGCTCATTTCGGAATTCTTTTCCAAAATTTCCCAGATGCCATTGTTTACAAGTTCACTCGAGTTACGCATGATTGGAAAATATACAGGATATATTGGAGCTCGTAATCTTATCAATTATCGGAGAGGAATGTGCAGGTTTATTGCAGTCAAATATTTATTTAAACATGCAGTACATTGGCGTTTTCAAAACCATCACATGTTTGTTTCCACAAAATCAACTTTCTCTGCAAACAAAATGATTAGTCAGTTCGTACCATTTACAATAGTGTCCCTATCTTCCCCATATGTAAATACGACATAATTGCGTCTGTTACAGGCGTAACCAAAACCAGGCCTAACTTACATATTTATCTTTGTTTTTCAATATACATACTAGTGTTTATAAGTTCAATTTTGTACTTTTGTAATTATTAGTCAATTTCTTTTGCAAGGAAAATAAATAACTTTCGTCTGGAATTAGTTTCTCTGCATCTACTGGGTAATCCTTAGAATAGTTATGTAGATGCAATGGATCCTCCAAATGTACTCTTTGTCAGAAAATGATTAGATACATAAAACTAACTCACAATGCTGCATACCTAGAAGGCAACAGGCATACTTATAAATGAGACAGTTTGATTCGACTTTTTCGTTTCTAAGTAAATATAGGGAATACAAATGTCATGTAGAATTGTGCATTTGCGTTACCTTCTTTCTATGTTCATAGTTTTGTTTTCCCATTTTGTATTTCGTGTATGTCATTGAGAAAAGGGCCATTAGGACCAGAAAGTGCTGATGTTTAACACCAGTTTTGCATTGTGTGTTGCCAGTTTGCTGTATATATATATATATATATATATATATATATATATATATATATATATATATATATATATATATACATATATATATATATATATATATATATATATATATATATATATATATATAAAATTCCTCTTGTAGATTGTGATAAAGAGTGTTAACTGAAGCCATGCGTTATAAATTCAAATATGCATAGTACTTACCAAAAAGATATATTTAAAAAAAAATTAAAAATCAATTTTCAAGCTTACAGATCAAAATTATAAACGGTTATTGACCTTGTATTGAGATATTTGAAATGGAATACCATCTGACATAGAACCCGTATTTCTGGGGATAGTCAATAACCTAAAACAGTAGTGTAGTAAAAGTTACTTTTAAGTTCTGAACCTATAACAACTGAGTAGTTCAAATCACTTTGACATTCATAACCTTTGCCTTGTATGCCTTCATGGGTTCAAAAATAACGGCATGAGGGGATACTGTATGCGTCTTATAAAAAATATATGTACTGGATATATGTAACGCAATTTATCAATAGTGTGATGATGATGATGATAATAATAATAATAATAATAATAATAATAATAATAATAATAATAAAGGTGCTTTCCTCAAATATAAACAAGGGCTTTGTGAGGCCGGAAAGTAAATTTTTGATTAGATTGTAGTGTTCTTTTTATAGTGTTGTTCTGGCGGTGATGATGATGCTATTATTGTTGTTGATGATTATGACGATAATGATGACGATAAAAGCCGAACTGTCATTTATACCTCTGTAGAATGATACCCTTCTATAGAGGACATTTAAGGGACCACAACAGTTTGTTCTTTATTGGTCGCCGTTCATTATACGGGGTAACAAAAATATGACAAAAGTTACCCATAAATATTGTCATTAATGAGCAGGTGTCATTTATTAGAGGTGTCCGCTAAGTTAGGTTTCGCCGATTTTATCTAGTATTAGTCAAGTGGGTAGCTACCTATTGGCTCGAGGTTGTTGTTAAAAATGGACCTGTGTTAAGTGTAAGTTTATTGGCACGAGTATTCAGTAAAGGATTCGAAAATAGAAGAAAGAGCCACAAATCACAGGAACTAAAATAGATACTAAAAATACTTAGATTCTATATTGTCATCTTATTTGAGCTTTTTGTTGCAAAAATATTCGATTGTCTTGTTTAATTGCTGTTGTTTAGTTTCGACATATTTTCTTATCATATGTACAACAAATGGAGGTCGAGGTACAAGTTCTCATAACTTAGATGAGACTATCTACTAAAATGCAAATCAATAGAGAAATTATGCTTAAAGGCGTAAGATCTACATGTGAGTTTTATTAATTATTAATGCAGTCAATTAAGCGAAAAGCATAAAATCAATGAAAACACAAACAGCTGAGAAGTAAAGACTAAAGTTGAAATGGGCGATACAGAGGTAGAGTCAGATATTATGATACAGAGGTATACAGTGGGATAGGTCAGTGACATCTGTTACCTTTGAGGCAGATTTATGACAATTCATATTTATTTTATGTATTTACAATTTTAGCCAATGAAAAACAATTTGTAATTTTCCAAGTTTTATATTGACCCCCCCCCCCCCAAGAAACAAATAATTTTTGTAACACGTATCAACTTATTTAGCTACTTTATAACGTATGGCAGTTTTACCACATTTACACACCCTTCTTAGTTGCCAATAGCTCGATTTTTAAAAATGTTTTTATTACTTTAAAAATGTAATAAAATGGCCAATTTGTCACAAGTCATAGACAGCCCAGAGTATTTTTAAAAAAGTTTTGACATGTTTAATGTCTGACGATTGGAAAAAAAATGATTTAGAAAGCAGAATGATAGATTTGTTGCATGTATTATTATTGGGCATCAAATTTTTAAAAAATATTTTATTTATTTATAATTTATTAAATGTTTCGAAAAGTAACTAATTGCTATTTTAACATTTGAATATTTGCCCACTAATTTTAACGTTTTTTGCTTCTTCATATATTAACTTAAATAACAACTTTATAACATCTGGAAGTTTGGTTTAAACTTTCTTATTGCAAACAAACACTACAGCTCCAATAGTCCAGTGGTTAGAGCACCAAGAGCTACCTCGTTTGACGCTCAAAACTAAAAACTTCCTTGCGCTGGACAGGCAGTGGGCAAGATAAACAAACTTGCAAGGGAAGGTTTAAGACACTCCCGCCTCCGCGATTCTTCCTACCTATGGGAGAAATGGAGTGGTGGTAACATGACATCACTGGGCGGTTGAAGTTGAAGGCAACGGCCAGGGCGGAAGGGTTCCAAAGACGAACTTAACGGCCACATGTTCGAGACCAGGGCGAACCATATAGTAACATGGATATCGTCTGTGGTCTACAGCCTGGAGAGGGATGGGCGCCGCCAGGTTTAAACGGCCCATGATACGCCAATGATGACGAAATGACAATAAATAGATTTCACATACCGGATCGCACCCCGGGTTACCAATGACCGCGCCATCCGCTGGACACCAGGACGGAGGTGACAAGTATGCTACTGGTGCAACTACCATCAAAGTAAATGTGATTAAGACCAGCAGGGAAACTCGAGGAGCTAACCCATGAAATGGAAAGATACCAATGGCACATCCTAGGACTCGCTGGAAACATTTCGGAGAGAGATCAACAGATGACGGACACGTGATCTGCTTCAGTGGGCATGAGAACAAGCATGAACATGGAGTCTGGTTTATGGTACACAAGGCCATTGTGAGTGCAGTCATTGGTTGTCGACCAGTGTCAAACAGGATGATTACAATTCGCGTAAGGGCATCTCCCTTTAACATCACTATCATACAGGTCAATGCCCCAACATCTGACCATGATGAAGAGGAACTGGATGAGTTCTACGACCAGCTTCAAACTCTCATAGACCAGACACCCAAGAAGGATATTCTGGTTATTCAAGGAGACTGGAATGCTAAGGTAGGAGAAGACGCACAAGCAGACTGGTGAGAAACTTGTGGTCCATACTGTAATAAACGTAGCTTCCCAGGAGCTGATATAGGAAGCGACCATGACTTGTTGATGATGACTATCAAACTTTGTCTGAGGAAGACCAATAAGCCAATACAAGTTAGGATCAGGTTCTACTTTAAAAAACTTAAAGATCCAAGCGTGGCACAAGCATTTGAAGCATCAATAGGCGGCAAATTTGCACCACTCACAATTCTGGGACATGAAGAAATAAACCTAGACTTCTTGATCACCACCTTCAATAAGGCAGTAATAGACACAGCCGGAGAGATCCTTGGCAAGCATCGTGGAATAAAGAAGCCTTGGGTCGCAGCAGATATCCTCTACCTCTGCGATGTGAGGAGAAAACTGAAGAGTAAGCGAGGAGACCATGAAGGAGTAAAAAAATACAATGAGATTAACAACAGGATTAAGAGGAGCATAAAGAAAGCAAAAGAAAGCTGGTTAGAGGACCAATGCAAGGAAGTCGAGAAAAGCCTGAACCAGAATGACAGTAAAAGGGCATACCAGTTGGTAAAAGACCTGACAACAGAGAAGCAGGGGAGATCTAATACGATTCAGGATAAGGCTGGTAAGAGTCTGACAGAAAACCAAGACATTATTAACAGATGGACGGAATACTGTTCGGAGCTTTACAACCAGGAGACTTCTGGAGACCAAGCTGTACTAAACGTACCACTGACCACAACAGAGGTTGACCACCTGATCCTCAGGGAAGAAAGTAGAGGCTGCAGTAAAGGCGCTAAAAAAGGGGAAGTCAGCTGGGGTCGCCAACATACCAGCAGAACTTGATAAAGCAGGAGGAACGAACATAGATAGATGTCCTCACAACAATCTGCAACCAAATCTGGCAAACAGGAGGATGGCCCACCCCATGGACCCAGTCTCTGATCGTGACTCTTCCTAAGAAAGGGAATCTACAACTGTGCCAGAACTACCGAACAATCAGTCTCATCAGTCACCCTAGCAAGGTTATGTTTAAAATCATCCTCAATAGACTAAAACCCCAAGCAGAGCACATCATTGCGGAAGAACAGGCAGGCTTCAGAGCAGGACGTAGCACTACAGAACAGATCTTCACTCTCAGAACCCTCTGTGAAAAATATCTTCAGCATCAACAGAACCTCTATCATGTCTTCATTGACTTCAAGAAGGCTTTCGACAAGGTATGGCATGCAGCTTTGTGGGCCACCATGCGGATATACAACATAAACGCAAAACTAATCCGCACTATCGATACCCTGTATGACAAGGTGACTAGTACAGTTCTCGTCAATGGCAACATAGAAGACTGGTTCAGAACCACAGTCGGAGTCAGACAGGGGTGCCTTCTCTCACCCACTCTCTTCAACATCTACCTGGAAAAGGATCATGTCCGACGCCTTGGAAAACCATGAGGGCAGTGTCAGTGTTGGAGGCAGAACAATCACCAACCTGCGCTTCGCTGATGATATCGATGGCTTAGCAGGAGATTAAGAAGAAATGGAAACCTTGGTGAACCGTCTCAGTCAAGCATCACTAAGATATGGGATGGAGATCAACGCTGAAAAGACAACCCTAATGACAAACAACCCGAGTGGCATCCAAAAGGATATAAGAGTGAATGGACAGAAGCTGGGCACAGTAACAAGCTTCAAGTACCTAGGTGCTATCGCCTCTGATGAAGGTTCAAAACCTGAGGTTCTTTCCAGGATTGCGCAGACAACAGCTGCTCTGGCTTGGCTGAAGCCTATTTGGAAAGACAGCCACATCACGCTTGGGTCCAAGATCAAGCTTATGCGCTCCCTCGTCATGTCCATATTCCTATATGCATGTGAGACATGGACCCTAACAGCAGAAATAGAGAGAAGAATCCATGCCTTAGAGACGCGATGTTATCGAAGGATCCTGAAAATCTCATACTTAGACCACGTCTCTAATGCGGAGGTGCGCACTAAGATCCAAGGCGCAATTGGACCTTATGAAGATCTGCTCACCATTGTAAAGAAACGCAAACTAAGATGGTATGGTCACGTCTCACGCTCAACTGGCCCGTTAAAGACAATCCTGAAGGGCACAATGAGAGCAAAGAGAAAACGAGGCAGACAGAAGAAGAGATGGGAAGACAATATCAAAGAGTGGACAGGCATGGACTTTGCAAAGTCTCAAAGAGCTGTGGAGAACAGGGCGAAATGGAGAGAGATTGTCGCAAAGTCATCAGTGGCGCCCCTACGACCAGCAAGGTTACGGGAGAAATATAAAAAAATGAATTGCAAACAATACAATTGGGATTATCTTGAAAGTTCTAACAACTTATTATCGCCTTACAAAGAATATTTTCTTTTCTAATACAAAATGTTTAAGATAGATAGCATATGTACACATTATTTTTGTAAGTACATATTATAATGACAACACTGAAATGAGATAATGGGAGAAACAAAAGCATATAGAAGAGAGAAGAATCTAGATCCTGTGTCATAGATACTGAAAAAGATTCAAGCATTGCAAGAATCGAACCGTTTCGTAGTTTTAATTTATTTTTGTGCTGCCAAACCTATACTTTGATTGAGCTCTTTCGTTAGTTGGGATTTCCTCTTAATAGTAAATCCAAATTTAAATTAAATTTGTTTAGTTCAAATAATAATATGCGTAATGATTATCTGCGACATGAAAAGAATAATGCTCATTGATTTCGGCCCCATGGCCACATACATAGACGGGAGCATCTCTTAAACCTATTTTGTCCAGATTCTGCAGTTGGGAGCCGCAATTATTCCTCAGCTTTGCGTGTATAGTCAATACTTTTATATCACCATGCCAAAATTGTTTGAAAGTATTAGATTTTGGAGACAGGGATCGTTTGAACTCGGCGCCTTCTTTACATACACAGACCAGAGTGTCACTTAAGCCTACTCTGTAGAGATGCTGCCGTAGGGAGATGCATTTATTCCTCCGCTTTGCGTGTTTAATCGATAATGTTCTATCATAATGCCAACAGTTTTTAAAAGTATTAAATTTTGGAAGCAGGGATCGTTTGAACTCCCCTAGCGATGTTATATGACATATATCACTTGAAAGATTATCCCATTGACGTTGGATTGTATAGTTTATTTTCTATAAGGAGCATACCTGCATAAGACTGAAACAATGTCAGCCTCTTACGCGATGCATATGGACTTATCTCAATTAAATAAGCGAGAGTAAATTCTTGTAAAAATAGGTAGCGGGTGTGGGGTGGGCATTACCGCTGATAATCCTAATGAAAGTTGTTAGGTTTTGACAGGTTCTTCTTTTCTCAGGGTATAAAACAACATGTTTCTAAATATAAACATACTTTTCTTGCATAATAAAGTAAATAATGCGGACAACTTTAAGCTGTAATCGCTATTTTATTCCAATTCTCCTCACTACAGCCGTCTCAAACTACACTGGCATATTCCAATAAGGGTATAATATAAGGCAGGTACACATTTCAAAGAATTGTTTTGTAAAGCCTAAATTTTCTTCCTCTCAACAATGGTAATTTTTTATTTCATATTTTCATTATCTCTTCAGTATGTTCTATTAAAATCTTTTCGAATCGTCAAACCATGATGTCTGTGAGAATTAACAAAGTGTAGGATATTGCCATCTAAAATTAGTTCAGGTGCTTGTATGTTTGATCTTTTTGAGAACAACATACTTCTGTTTTCGTAGGATTCAATGTCATAAGCCACTGTTTTGACCAATCATTCATTTTTTCCAAACCATGGTTAGTCACTTGTTCAATGTCAGCATTGTTAGGAGATGAATAAAATAATAATGAGTCATCTGCAAAAAACACAAGAAAGGGAATTCATTGATTCAGCCATATCATTGACATAAACCAAGAATAATAAAGGACCTTAACCTTGGAGTACTGCATCATTTGTTTTCCTAACACTAGAGAATTAATTTTTAATAATAACTCTTTGCTCGCAATCGAAAAGATAGCTTTTAAACCAGACAAGCAGATCAGTATTTATTCCATGTTCACCAAGTTTGAAGACAAGTATTCAAAGTCACACTCTGCCAAGTGCCTTCGATAGGTCACAGAATACCATACAACTATCTTCATATCTTTCTCTTCCTAGACATAGATCATGGTACATCTTAATCAAATGAAACACTGTAGTTAGACTGCAAAAAGCCAGATTGATATTTATAAAAATGTTTATTTGCATGAAAGAAGTTATAAGCATATTTATATGCAATTCTTTCAATAGTTTTCCAAAGCAGATTATAAGTACGATAGGTCTATAATTGAATATCAGACTTTTGTCACCTTTTTTAAAAAAATGTACAACATTAGCTAATTTCTATGAACAAGGAAATGTTTTCTTCTCTAAAGATATGCTAAACAACTAATATAGGACTCCTGATAGCGAGCGAAAAACAGGTTTGAACATCTTATGACTAATGGCGTCCGCACCGCTCGCCTTATTGACATCTGAAGCTTTTAGAACTGTTAAGGGTCTCGTTTTGGTCTGGAAGTTTCCCCACATATAAGTCTTCCTTTGTTTCCAGTAATTGGGTTTCTTTAAAACTGTTATTATTTTTAAAATATATTCGTGCCAAATAACCACAAATCATATAGACAGAACATATAATTTTGAAAAAAGGCTTGGGCATATTTAATGTTTGACCAATAAATAAAATGATTTAGAAAGCAATAGAATAAGTGCATGGCGTATGCTTCTATTTGGAGCAATTTTTGATAAATAATATTTATTTTATTTAGTGAACATCATGTAGTAATTAAATCTGTTACTTTAAAACATCTAGTACTTTTGCACATTTACTTGTTTCTTTGTTGTCAGTAATTTAATTTAAAAGCAAACAAATAATTATTTTAAAAATTAATTCATGCACAACTGTTTTAAGTCTAAGACAGCTCAGCAAATTATGAACTTAAAAGATTTGCCCCCCCCCCCCAAAAAAAAAAAAAGAAAAAAAGAAGGAAATGAAAAAAAGAAAATAAGGTTGTTGCTGGATAGACCTGTAGAGCATGCTAATAGTTTAGCAAGTTCTTGATCAATAAATATTTATTTTATTTATTAAAAATCTCTCAATTTTCAATTAAAAATAATTGTAATTTTCATTATATATGTTCACAGTCACGTGCATGAATAGAACATGGTGTAAAGAGATTAATAATCGAGTTTTACAACTGTTTGTCTTTGCTTTAAATACAAAATTTACATCACTTGTGCATTTTAGTAAATGATTTTCTTCATTTTGCCTGTTGGTTTACAACATAGTCGGGACAAGTCGGCAAGAATGATAAGAAGTATTAATCCAACTACAACCGTAATTCCGATGCTACCTATGGACTGAGCGGACGGACGATTATCTCTGGCAGACATATATTTCCTCCTATAAGCTGACGTGTTTTTCCTATCTACAGCCATTTCGGTTAAGATCTTGTTCATGAATTCGCCCAACGTTGTGTCTTCCAGTTTTGTCCCGCACACACAGGGGCGGATACAAATAGATTGAGTAGCTGTATTTGTTGTGCTGCTAAACGTCGGAATATGGAATGAACTTCCAATTGCTGTAAGGGTAGACAGCCCAGCGTGAGAAACATTATCAGTAGAGGTTGCGTCCAGTGTCGTGCTGTGACTTGAATTGGTTGGCATAAAGAGCGACGTAGACGTGCTTGTTCCACTGGATAAATCCATTAAAACTGAATAAAGAAAAACGAACTTAATTTAAGATTAGAACGATATAAGATATATTGTTATGGTTTTTGGGAGAATGCCTAAGATGACACAGATATAAGCCACGAATGGAGCTTTGTCATGAATAATACCTGAGGGAAGACTAAGAAGTCCTCATGTGATTGCATGAATCTTCTAAAATCAAATCCTTCAAACGCTAGCCAAAGATTTAATATTTTTGTATGAAATTTACTCATGTAACCACTTGCATAAACTAAAGTAACACACACACACACACACATATATATATATATATATATATATATATATATATATATATATATATATAATGTATATATCCATGTAAAAGACCTCGGATCTGACGAATGGTGTTCACACACACACCGACAACAGACAGATACACACATATATGTGTGATAGTCTGTGTGAGTATCTGTCTTTTGTCGGCGTGGGTGTGAACACCATTCATCAGATCCGAGGTTTTTACATGGATATATATTTTATTTGAATTATTGTATAGCCTGTGTCCAAGGTATACAATACTTCCAGTTACAGCAATGGCATCTGACTAAAAACCAATATAAGACCATTTACTTTAGTTACCATCCCTGCCTATAGGTGGTTAAATTTATCGGGAGGAGGAATCTAGCATCTTAATAAAACAAGACAACAGAAAACAATGCAGAACTCAAGAAAGACATTTTGTTTCTACTGGTATTTTTCGAGTGATGTGTCATAGATTGTTTAAAATGTAATACAATCACATCAATAAAACTTTTTTTGATACAAACGAACAACAATTAAATGTCTTAAGAAGCTGGCAGAATATACCCCCCCCCCCAAAATAGAATTGTTATTTGCTAAAATAACTGCCATACGCTAGACGCATTAAGAAGAGTTATGATTTGAAGTAATATTTCTCTACCTGACGTGTGACTCATTGTCTCATCTGAGTCGATTGTCGTAGTGTGTGACAAAGATGTGACAGTCGATGCCGTTGTGGAGGAGGCATCGACTGTTGTAACATTTGCAGTTGTTGTAACCGTAGTCATGGTATATTGTAGTGTTGGTGTTGTGTCAGCAGAAATTGTTATTGTTCTTGTCGTCCTTTGTGCGCTTGTTGTAGTTACTGGTATTGCTGTTCCCTCAGTCGGGGTTGGTTTTGTTGTATCTTTCATTGTAGTTTCCTCATAAGATGCTGTGCCTGTAGATAATTCTGTAGACTGGGATGACTTTATATTTTCTAAAGTTGACGATAAAACGCCAGATGATGCTGTATCTATGTTAGCCGGTGTAGGTGAAGTCTTTGGAAAATTTCCCATTGCTTGGCACCAGGATTCGTTCCGGTGTATGCAAATTCCTGTCGCCGGATCAAACATTGTTCCTTCGGAGCAGTTTCTTACCACAGACAATTTGTTATTATCACACATGTAATATTTGTCACATTCTGACTCATGGGCATAGTTATGACTCCCGTTGCATGCTGTTAAATATATAGCAAAAATGGTTGTTAAACTTTTAACTACCGTTTACTTATTACATTGGCCATACAATAACTATTTGGCAAACAAATACTGAAAGTATGAAATGTTACAAAGGCACTGCATTTATTTGCATGATGATGGTGATGATGATCATGATGAGGATGACGACAATAACAATAACAATAATAATTGAATTAAGAAAAATAATACTACTGGGATTATTATTATATCTGTGTATATAGTATATATGTACTTTTGTATACTTCGTGCATTGTAACAATTATTTATGCATATAGAAGAAAAGAAAAATGTCTATCTATCTTATACCTAGCTATCCACTAGAATCTGCACACCTATGCATAGAAGCATGTTTGAATGTGGAAAGTAAGTAAAGTGTGTATTTCAAGCTGATTCTGAATGTCTTCTTGATACCATCTTATATCGCAATTAATATAAAGTATCCGTAAACACATGAACACCATATTTGAACATTGGAAAATGATCTCAGTTATATTTGCACTCACTAATTGCTTTCTGTCATACACAGAAGTATCGGACTAAATAATACTTTTTTGTAGACACTATAATGCCCTAAAAAGTTTCCCGTTGGGAAACAAAAGAATCACTAGCCAAACTATTCAATTTTTGATCTCCTTGGATGGCTCTGCAAAGTAGTGCATGACTTGATTACAGAAGGCATTGTTATCCATTGGTCATTACTGAATTTTACTAATGGGTGTTAAACAGAAGAAAGAATTATAAACAATAGCAGTCATTCAGACCAAACAAATCGAAGACGTAACAATTAGACCATATTTTACATATTCTGTCTGAGGTAATCATGTAAATTAAATCATTACCAATCCAGTAAGTAGGGAACTTTAATTAGTCGTAGCCACGAAACTGTCTGAGACTCCATAGGGAAACTTGATTCTAGAGTAGCTCAATATCATTGAAGCTTCACAAGTATGTAGAGTAAAACAAAATTATTTAACTAGACAATTTAATAATTGTAACGTCACTCAGGGCGAAGCATCAACAATTTTGACTGGGCGTGAGTTCAGTTCTTTTTAAGTATTTAAAAAAAAAAATTAATACTTTTTTCTTGGCAGGTTCATGACTGAAGGAGCAAGCATGATATACATACTTTATGGGTTTTTTTTTACAAGCTGCTAATTATTACTTATTTCAAAACATCTAGCCTTTGCCTTGTCAACTTTTTGTTTTCATCACGATAACTGACCGCTTAATGCCTTGTGCCCCATGAAGTATTTCCCTTATTTGTTGTGCAAGGATAAGAATTCTCAATAACTTGTCATCACTTGTCTGATCCCGTTCCAATAGTTGCATATTTGGTAATAAAATTGCTAAAACGGATACCGCCCGTAGAAAGGTAATATTAACATATGTTTTTCACATTTTGATCAGTCCCTTAGCACGTACAATATATACGCTTAAATCAATAAATACATATTATCTTTTTTGCGGCGATGGGTAATTAATATATGTAAAGATGTGGATCATAGTGAAAATAATCCTTTTCTAAACAAAGATAAATAAATGCAAGAAGAAATGCCGATAAATTGAAAAGTGCACAACTGTCCTTTTCTTACGCCAATCTAGGGCAGCTTCTAGCATCACGCTTTTTGATATATTTCTGGTCCAATAAATGGAGTTGTACAATGTCGTCTGTTACGATTCTACTGTTAAATAGTATTGCATAGCGTGCATGGGTTAGTAAGCAAGTCCGCGTTGTGTAGACCTAAAGCACAGGACTACAGATCGAAATGTCTGTGATTCGAAACTCCAAAGAGGTAAAACAATTGTATATAGTGTAGACCGCACGACAGTTTCAAACAAAATATACGAGTTACAATCATAGCATGATATTGACTTGTGTGTTACTTCATTGTAAACAAAAGTGATGTAATACATAGCTCGTAAACGTCACGTAGTTGTACAGTTGAAATAGTGACGTAATGTACATATAAAATAGTCAAATACATGTTGAAATATTTCAAGTTAAATAATTCAAAATGAAGACTTCGATTCTTGATGCATCAGCACCAAAATATGTGAAATAAAATTACAGCCTCTTTTTATACAGCTTTTAACAAATAAGAATTGAGACTTATGAAAAGACAGAATTTAAGCAGAATAATAGCGAAAAATGTAAAGATTCATTTTGTAATTATTTGAACGAATATAGATTTTACGGCTGCAAATAATACAGGTTTGCTGAATTTTTTCAGTGATGTTGAGTCATACGTAAAGAGGATAACCAGACCAAAATTTCAAGAATTTAGTTCTGTAAAAGTACAACCGGAGGTATCTATTAGACTTATGAAAGAACCCACCAAGAACGGTTAGCAATTGAATATAGATCTTGTTGTTTTAAATACAGAACAAGGGGTATAACCATATTAAACAGAGCTGAAATGAACCATGACACTGAACGTTTATTCAATGTTGTGCATACCGAATTGTGACAGAAAAAAGAGAAAATACAAAATGTTGTTTGACAGATTTAAATATTTTACATTGCACATTGATAGGTATCAACCGCCTAAAGGAATTTGATGCATATATTTAGATGAATTGGCTAAGAACAAACAAACTTGTGTAAAATAAAAACGGTAAATGTTTCTTTTCTACTGCGGAATCAGTGTTAAATAAATTGACATTTTTATATAGATATACCACCAAAGTACACTTAGATACCGTCATTGATTTGATGTCCTGTAAAAATAGAGGCATTAAAAACATTGAAAATAAATTTGATATAAATGTAAATGATTCTAAGATAGCTGGACAATTAGCTAGATTAGTCCGTGACGCATTATTAAAGGTATCAGATGAAGAATGCATACTGTTGACAGACTTTGACATGTTCGTGATGATTGAGAGTGGAATATAAGGCATATTGTTGACAGGCTATGACATGTTGGTGATAACTGAGTGTAATAGAATGCATACTGTTGACAGACTGTTACATGTTCGTAATAATAGAGAGTGGAATAGAATAGAATGCATACTGTTGACAAACGGTGACATGTTTGTAATGATTGAGAGTGGAATAAGTGGTGGAATTAGCATGAAACAATATATAAACCGAACAAATCATGAATACTACTTGGACTAAGGTGACTAGATGACTACTTGCACTAAGATGACAAAATGACTATTTGGACTAAGATGACTAGATAAAAGTGATGTTGAGTAGGACAAGGTCATTCGTTATCTACCCTAATCATAACAACCTCTATGCATAGACCATGAGTCACTGAATGCCAATAAACATCTTTATTTGGGCCACTGATGAAACAATTAGATAGGTAGAACAAAATGTGTTCTAAATAACATACTATGATACTGGTTGCGTTTATATAATAGATTTGGAGATTCCATAAAATTTGCATGACAATTTCTAAGACTGCATATCATTTCAAGAATTATCCAATGGCTCCAGAGAAATGAAATCCGGATTAGAATGATTTATCAGAGTTACAGAAGAATTTGATAATATACCATGATGACACGACGATACTTTCAAAATCTTAATAAATAATAAGCTACGTATTTATTTTTTTAAACCTGTTTTAAAAAGTTTCTTATGATCCATAACTATTCAATATATTAACTACTGCAGTATCGCTGAAAATTACAGCAAAAGAAATTTAAAAAAATAAAAAAATAAAAAAATTACCCCACACTCGGTATCAACTTACCAGTCCCAGTCAGTTGTTGACTACTACATAATGAGAAACAATAACTCGTGGTCAGCAATATGAAACACCGCTTCACGAGGAAAATAAGTAATCTCTGCCGCAGATTCATTCTTTGATCTTGAATAATAAAACAAATAATAATTGGTACTGTAATCATTATGGAATTTTACCTCAACTTTTACTGTCTTCTCTGAGATACGCGCATAAATAAATGAATGATTTTCAACAAGGAGTTTAAGAGAAAGATTAAGTACTTATATGTCATCGTAGTAAGCACTATTAGAAAGGTGCCTAAAATCAATAACTCACTGTGTATTACTGAAATGTGTACATTTCCTTACAGTAATATTGAAAACAACGCGTTGAAATGACATGTGAGTACTTTAGACACGAGTCGATGCACAGTGTAATGTGATATTTCTTCATTATTGGCAAATTCAAGCGCATCATACATGCAGTTTATTATCCGTAAAATAATGATTGTTTTGCCTTTCCTTTGCACACACTCACACACACATATATGTATATATATATATATATATATATATATATATATATATATATATATATATATATATATATATAGATCATATTTGTATACAAATTGTAAAATATATAGCTAAATGTCCATATAGGGATATATTGAATGGATGGCGATTAGAAAATGGGGTAGACGTTAGATTTAGCTGTAAAAATTGGAACTTTAAGATCCCACGATCACAGCAAATAAATCATTTCGAGCGAACAGTCCATTTCTATCCATTTATCTGGCATTTTGCTGACGCAGATGTGCAGCTATTTCATCTGTTATCCTATTTAAAAACTATTACCATCACAATAATAAAGAATGAGAAATTCTAAGTTTATATTTGGCTGAATATAACAAATCGAAAATATTCATCTAATCACTGAGAGAGAGAGAGAGAGAGAGAGAGAGAGAGAGAGAGAGAGAGAGAGAGAGAGAGAGAGAGAGAGAGAGAGAGAGAGAGAGAGAGAGAAGTACCTGAGCCTTGAAAATTTTTAATTTGGTATAATGATTTTGAAGTAAATTGCTCCTTCAGCTGACCAATAAATCGAATGAATTCCTCCTTCAATCGCTGGTAGCTGTTCGATTAATTTATATAATATTGCATAACAATTATTCCATTTTGTCACTGACAAAAATATTTAAGACTTGCTTGTACAGAACCCAAATTGACGTCTCTTTTGCGTTCAGATATTTACATACAATCTCGTCAAACAATTAAATTAACGCAATGGCGGGAAATAACGTCAACAATTAATATTAATGTGTATTGATAATGCAAATAGCAACCAACATGGTTGCGTTTATTTCAATTATTAATAACAATTCTCATTACATATACAAAGGAAGAAAGCGGCAAACTCTAACAACGTGAATATTTATGGATTGTATTAACGTAATACAAGCTCTAAAACCGCAACGTACTGCATTCAAAAACATCACAACCAGAAGCATTATTTTGATAAACAAATGGAGTCAAATAAAAAATTAGAATCAAATGCAAAAAGGTTTTACAACGATTCGTACATAATCGAGCCGGTTTTAACTGGTTTGATACAAACGATCCGTACTAACACGTGTTTAGGTATGAATTGTATTAATGTACAACAAGATACAGAGATCGCAACACCCTGCATTTTAAACACAAGTATAAGTAATAATTTGTAAAGAAATCGAATAAAATTAAATCGAATTATTTTCGATTCAAATGAAACAAATATTGTCCAACGAGATTACATAATCGGGTCGGTTTTAGCTGGTTTGATACATACGACTTTGTAACGTTTATCCACATGGAAACATCGGAAACGTACATGGTCTTTTTGGTGTTGGGAACAAAATGTAGATATGTAGTAAAGCAAACTTCACACATAACAAGAGCTGATATAGCTAAGTTGCATATAATGAGTATGTTACCATTCTCTGGCAAATTGTTTCTTCATATTCATATTTTCTATATAATGATTTCCGTGCTTAACGAACCCAATTCTGGTATCCCCTGGTTATCGTTGTGTGCAGTGTTTACTTTATACAATGTATGTCCTTAGCACTTTAAAAATGTAAGAATAAGGACTATTTGCGGTTTGCTGTGTGCAACTATTTGCCTGTGCACTCGGGAAAGAATTGGAACCCTCATGCTTAGACTCTTCCCTTGTGCTCTGTCAAACGTTTGCAGGTACAAAATTCAATATCCTTAATGTCAAACTTGATTTTATCATAACTATAGATACTTAATAAATAAATAAATAAATAAATAAATAAATAAATAAATATAGGAGCCAGAAGTCTGCAGCGAAGTAGCAATATCTACACCATTGTCTCCATCCCATACCCCACACTTCACTCAGACTCCATTCCCATCGGGGCATAGGGTGATCAATTTAAAAAAACAAAAAACTGTTGTGCATATCTACAGGTCACTCCAACCAATCCGCACTACACCCCACCCCAACTATATACCAAAGTTTGAAGTCTCTGTCTTAAACAATGGAGAGGGAATTGCTCGAGATTACACAATATTTGAAATCGCTATCCATCCTATAGAACATTGCATAAAGGCATGATCTGGACACGTTCAGTTAGTTTGACGCATATGCATTTTTTAACGTCAGCTAATCTCAAACACCAGAATCGCATTTAGTGATTGATAACAGGTTTTATCGTTCTTATATATAAAACTCGGTATTTTAGGTAATTATTAAATAACTCATGTTGTAAATTGGCCATGCAAGAAATAAGCATATACATGTTTTGACCGAGAGTTTAAGGTCTTTCGATTGTGCTGCCACAAATGTTTGCTAATATAAAAAGTTGTACTATATTCATCTTTTGTTATGCGTTATTATTTTCCTTACAAAATATATAACGATCACACGTCTGGCTTTATGTAAAAGATCGCGAGACTAGTTTAAGTCGGATGGTTACAGGTCATTCCTGCGCGCTCCGGCAAATGTTTGCGCATAATACAACTGTTATATCATTATTCTTACATGGTTATTTATGAAACAAATGAAAGTTTTTACGAAGTATCTGCAATTAGAGTTTTACATAAATGATACAGTTGTTTTTTAATCGACAAGCACGACAAACACGATTCCAATGTTGATAGTAGATTGTACAACTAGTGGAAAATCATTCCATTTACTAAACAAATAAAAGACTTGCTGTGATCGATACCAGTATACACATCCAATTTTTTAATTGATTTAGTAAGGTGGGAAATCACAAGAGACGTTGAAGGTAATTGGTATGTGAAAAAGTGTTTGAAAGCCAAATCATGCATGATCTTTCACATGAAGTATTATATATAATCTGTTCTGAAAACTGAGAACATTAAACTGCATGAAAATTTTGCTGGTTGAGCATATCAGCATTGTGAGTGTTGTAATAACAGTTTAAACATATGCGTATGCTGCGATTTTGTATACTTTGAAGAGTATCAATATAAAACTTTGGCAGACTACACTAAATGTTAGAACAATGATTAATTGGAGAGCAATGAGAGCGTTGTACAAGATTTTCCTCATATTAATCTGATCAAAAGAAGAAACATATTTCAGAATCCCAATAGGTCTATTCAATTTGCCAATTTCGATCTGTAATTTATGTTTGGAAGTTAAGTTCCTGCGTCTTGTAATACCTAGGAAGTCACAGTTTTCGATTCCTGAAACGTTCTATTTATTGAATTAAGAGGTAGGTTAGTATCAACAAGTTTGGGTTCTCTTTTTGTAGAACACAAAAGCATAGACTTGGTCTTGCCAATGTGGAGACTTAGTTTGTTGGCATTCAACCCGTCGTAGATATTAGCAAGCACAGACTGCAGAACTAATCTTATTTTGTCAATATTTGTGTCAGTAAAGTAAAAACAGTATTATCCGCGTACGTGGTTACTTCTACTTCTGTAAGATAAATAGGCAGCTCATTTATATAAATAACAAACACAAGAGGTCAGAGGATGGATCCTTGGGGAGCACCTATATTACTGATCTTCGAGTCCGAAGGGTTTCCATTTAATTGCAGCAAAATGGCGTTTTGTTTGATCGATCTTTACAGAAGCAAATCATCCACAATGGCATCCTGTTTCAGTTTTTGTAAACGAATGGAGCAATTAGCAGCGTAACAGGCTTTGTTTAGACAAATGGCTGCCAATAGGCACCATTATGCCATTCTGGAAATTGTTAAAAACAAATTCAGCTAATCTCAGAAATTCTGATTCAGTTGTGTGTCCCTTTCTAAAATCAGAGAGAACGTTGGAAAAGGATTCATTATTTGCCAAATAAAGGTAGAGGTATGACTGAACAATTAGCTCTAAATCTTTGCAAATTAGTGGAAGAACATATATTGGGAGATAGTCACCTGGATCGGATTTACGACGTTTTTTAACACTATCTGAAGCAAGTGGATTTTTCCAAATGTTTGCAATTTTACCTGTTCTTAATGAGAGATAAATTATGTGTGCATGGCTCTCAGAAGCATCAAGGGCATATACTTTCAGAAGTTTAGATTTGTAGTTGTCAATTCCAACGGCTTTATCAGAGACGTTTTTCAACATGCTATCAGCATCTTCAGCAAATACAGTCTGAATGTGAATTTCTTATTCCATTTCTACAAATAACACAATAAAGACTGGATAGATTTGGCATTTTGTAAGCAAGATTTTAACCAAATTAAGTAAGAATATACTGAAAATTTCAGCAATAGAATTTTCGTCAGTTGTTACCGTAGATATTTGTATAAATTCCTGTCATTTAAATACATACTCCTAACAATGACTTAATAAATATATGTAATGTACATGTCAGTGACTAGGGTTACATTTCTTGTTTTCATTATTTATATCAGTTCTAACAAAATATCAGAGAGAAGTAATCGGTGAGCTTATGGAAAGTTAATAGCTATGACTATTGTTAATGAAATATACTTAAACGTGCCATGATCGAAATTTTAAAAATATCAATACTGTATGACTGAAGACAAAGTTCTAGAATAGTTCGTCAGTATTTAAAAAAATAAAATTACTCAACTTGTTACTGAATTTTCATGATACAGTAACCATTTCCTATTTTCTTCAAATGTGATCTGGAACTATGTACAATGAAAAATGGAACAAGCACATACCTTTTAAAAATTCATGAGTTGAATTTTGAGGCACTCATCATGAAGTTAATTAAACACGTTTAATAGTTAAACTAACATCAACTCAAGAAGAAGCTTGTAGCGTTTTATACTGGTAATTTTATAAATTTATATCTTGAGAACATTTGAAATAAATGTTTATTCCATCATAATCTAAACATGTAAGTAAATACATGCTACTGAAAGGAAGAAGCAAGATAGTTTGGCAAGCTGTTGCCTCTTTTAAACCATTAATTGTTTTATCTAAAATAACCAAGCCGGCCTTAGCAGGCTTGATACCAACGGTTTTAAGACTTTAGCTCCACTCGAACATCACAGACGCAAATGGCGATTTTTTACTTTTCTGTTTTTATAAAACAAGTGTTTTAGGTCGTTCTTAAATATTTCATTAATTTTTTGGTCAAATAAGAATAACGATCAAACACGTTATGTTGATACAAACGTATCTGAGTCCTGAATTTGTATGTCTTAATGATACTTGAAATATTTGTATGAATATTCTTTCATGCCATATACACATTAAGTGAATGTATTAAATCTGCATTGACAAAAGATTTCTCATTGACTCTAGAACTTAACAAGACTGATGTAACTTTTATTACATGTACCATTATTATTTTTTAAAATCAACCTCATCTATTGGAACTCATAAATTAATGACTCATAGCCTGATACATCCATTGGAAGGCATTGATTGGTGATTCATATCCTAGTGCATCGTTTGGAATGCATTGATTGATGATTCATATGCTGGTGCATCCATTGGATCGCATTGATTGATGATTCATAATCTAGACTAGCTGGCTTTCCTTTATTAAACAAATTTTGTGCGATATAGGTCTGAATAATAAATGGTTTTCCCAGTCATTCCTCTCTGTTGACTGGCTAAAGAAGACAGTCACAATGATAATGGAAGATTAATATATACAAACCTGGCATTCTAGTGTTTACAGTTGCTCTAAAAGTAAAATCTATCGGATATTTTAAAACAAAATCTATTAATTTTGCACACTTTTTAGTATGTATGCCAGAAAAGAATACTGAAATGTTAACAAAGTTTCATACAACGAATCAAATGTTCCCCATTTAAACTGGAAGGTGCACAAATGTTGATATATCTGAAAGAAATATGATACATATGCCACACAATGTATAGGTGATGAATTTTACTATATTTGTCAATGTCAATATTTTGCTGAAATAAGAAAACAACATATAAGTAACAAGTATCTAAAATATACATATTTAGTCAGTTGCTAAATAACACATGTTAAAGTACTTTTAGATTTAATAAATTGATCAACTAATATTTAAATCAATATATTCTCATGTAAACACAAAAAGTTATATCTATTATAAATAGCTGTTCCCATTTTGTAATGTATATCCAAAATATGGATCATAATATATATCGTTATACCTTGCTCTGTTATGCCATTCTCTCTCCGCTATAACACTACCATTAATAATTTGTATTTGTACTTAATCTCATATGTCTATTGTTAAACCTGAGTATTCAATAATTTTCTGTTATGTTTTGTTCCGTTCTGTTCTGTAAACAAAAGACACGCTGCCCGTTCATGTGTCTCACAATAGGGTCTAAAATGTGACACTTCTACGTGATGAATAATTAATATCCATCACTGTTTGTGGATACATAGTTCTATTGTTTTCGATGTACTTATATTGGAAAATCATTGACAGTGCTTCCATTGTCGAAATGGTCAATACTGCTATGTGTAATACTGACACCTTTGTCTGAAAGGTTAATTTTTGAATGAATTTTATACAGTTGCTGGGCCAGTCAGAGCCATAAAAGCACCGACATTTTGCTTCGGTAGGGATGTAGGAGAAGGGTTGTCAATTTTGGCACATCATCTTATTTGAACTATTTGTGCTTTAACGTGATCTTCAGTATAGAAGCTATGTCACATATTTACTAAGTTATAAACACATTTCTCCAGCACCCCATTAGTCCTTCAGTGATGGCTAAAATTGTTACTATGCTGGACTCCCCAATAAAGAGTTTGAATCCTGCTTAGACCAGGCTGGGTTGGCCACCGTGGTGTATCGCTGGACCTGACAATTTACTTCGATTGCCGCGCCACACTATAACCTTTCATGCTTTCACGTGTCATTAAATTGATTATTATTCCAGGTTAAACATCAGAACACTTCAGAACAAGCCTAGCTATGTTGTGCCCATTAAACCCTACATATATCATACTATCTTTTCACGGTGGTTTTTGCAATAAAGCCGATGTAAGTGTTTAATGCGAACTGAGGAAGAAATGCTTCGTCGAATTCTTGGTAAAGAGGCCTCATCGCAAAAGATGTTGTATATCACATTTTGTCTCCGGCTGCCCACACAAGGAAATCGAATCTGCATGAAAGGCTGAGGAGGTTACAGAATGTAAATTGATAACCACTGAATCACAACAAGATGAAGATGTGACTTTCGAAAAGCTAGTTGGAACAACGAGGACCTTCACAAGAGCGGTAACGATTTAAGATCTTTCCTACAACATAACTATGATGATAAACAATTATCGAAGTGACAAACTTTACAAAATGAGGCTTTGTGATCTTTATGGAGATAAGATCATGCAACAGTCTCAATATGGACAATGGGAAAAAAATCGACATCTGTGTCAAGCAGTTAGATCACAGAGGGTGATGCTGTAATGGTAGCAGTTATTCTGAAGAATGAACCGAACCACACCCATATTTGTTTGTCTCCACGCAAGAATCAAACATGAATGAAAGAAATATGCTACATACATCAATTTGAATACTTCAAAGACAATTTTTTCATATGAATGAAAGTGATGAATAAACAAATGCAGAAGAAGCTATTCCAGATTTCTCTGAGAGATTGTGTAATGCTATGGTTACTGTACGAAAAAGCATACAATACACCAATCACTGACAGTGAACCAACGACAGATTGTGAAACGAAAGAGCCTAGCGATAACGAGTGCACAGTTTAGATTCATATGAGACTTGCTATTCAGCTTCACCACGAACACGGAAAATGCACGGTCATAGACACTCTTGATTCGCAAGGAATTTGTATATCTTATGATGAATTAAGGAAAATAATCAGTGCGGTTGCCCAAGACATACGTTCAAGGACTAAAGTTGAGATTTACACGCCATCTGGTTCCAGCCACTAGTGGAGGTAGACTAATACAAGAAGGCGATGACACCATATACATTATTGATGAGGCTATTGATGTAGAGAATACATTTCTTTCAATGACAAGAATGGTGTTGCATGATCAACCAGTCGAGGGAACAATTTCTTGCTGTTAAATAATTGCCGCTGGAACTAGTAAATCTCGGTAAATAACAGAGTAACAAAGTTCCAATTTTACATCGTTATTCACTTGTGAAACCCAAGCAGACACCAGAATCTCCGCAAGTAACTGATGCTCAAATACTCTTATACTCTTGTGAACACCATGTAAACACTCAAAGACATCGCGTGTGGACTCTTATGAATGAAGTTTTGCAAAGCGCAACAGCAATATTGAATATTGACTTACCAGAATGTCAGAGTATGCCTTTTTGAACAGAATTCTATTCATCATTTCCGCAACAGAAGGTTACATATAGTCTTGCCAGCTACGCTCAGTTCTTGAAGCGGAGCCAGCAGATGAGTAATATGCATTATACTGCGCTAAGGATAAGCTAATTCATCTGGACAAAAACCTGGCATTGAAACAATATATCAACACTTGTACGCAATAGCTCAGCAGGTGAAAGGGACAAAACCAGAAGAGTTTGGTGGAAATTTGTTACATTTAGGTGACTTTCACACCCTGTGCATTTTCATTTCTTCTATAGAGAAGCTTTGGGGCGATTGTGGTCTAAGAGATTTGCTAATTGACTCAAACGTGTATGCCGCCAACAACATCCAGCAAATGCTGGCTGGCAAGTAGTTCCACTGAGCCATTTGAGACATTTCCCTTGCCTACTATATGATAGGTTATAACGTTGGAATGTGTTGAAACCCTTACATTTAAATATTGGTGTATGTCTTTTTGCATCGTCGCAAACCACGGGCGATAATCCGCTAAGCTTCTTTATCACCAGTGGCTGCCTGTGCTGAAATTTCCACGTTTCTCATGAATAAGCATAAATCTGCTTAACCAATCACTGCGATCTTGAGTTCAATTTTCTCGCCATTGTCACCCAACATGACCGTTCATGCTGTTTGAATAAGCCAATCAAAGTTTTTCTTCCAAACACAATCACTTATCGGTCTTCTGTCATCCATACTGCCCAGTTGAATTTATTCTGACAAAATGTCACATCAAACTAGGCACTGTATCTGTTCATTAAATCATAATTGTAAAATTTTAAAGTGCAATTTTCCAACATGTTTAATGACTTAAATGTAAGGCAGATTATTTCTGTGTAGTCTAATTTTATCTCTTTAACTATTAGCGTAATGTCTTTATTAACTCTGCGTTAAACAGTGCTGCAGGATAAGTATAAGATGCAATGTTTCTTAGTTTGTGTAATTCTGAGGTCCATGTTTTATTTATTTAAAAATTATTATTTATTTTTTAAGCCTTGCGGTCTCAAATTTATTATGTATTGGTCATAGGTTCATAAATATAAAATAGTTGATAACGACCTTCGCTCATAAAGCATGTGCGGTATGGTACCTTTTTGTTATTTTAGTAGTGTCATGGTGGCCTAAGTTTTATTCAAAAATTAATTGGTGGATAGTAAGGGTCTTTTTTGTTGGTCTCCGAAACATAAATTTGGGGAATGAACAAGGAAGAATGCTTTATAAAAGAATATTGGGTGTATAGTAGAATAATGGTGCCCTAGGATGTTTTAGAAAAAAATATATAGGGTAGATAGTAAGGTCAAATGGTTAAAATTTATTTTATAATGTGGAGGAGATGGTACAGAGTTGGTTGTTTCAAAACAAACTTGGGGTAGGATATGTGGCTCACATAATATACGGCCTATACTATTAGCGGAATTTAAAACTTGGCTATATGCACAAAACCCACTGGATTTCTATTTTGGAATGCAAAATATATGCATGAAAGTATAATTATAATTGACACCTATATACGAGAGAAAGCGCGTATCCATGGATCACACATTGTTTTACACGAAAGAAATATGTATAGAATTACATCAATATAATCAAACAGGTTAGAGAGTTAAGTGCTGGAAGATAGTCTTGATTTCAGCGTTCCCCGGTCCTCTTAAGTTGCTCTCGTCCCGTTAGATACATATATAGATGGAAGAGAGATAGGTAGATAGATAGGAAGAAAAGCACAGGTACAGTAGATTCATTGTTTATGTGATCAAATACAACCAAATACTGAGATTCTATACTTACATTTTTAGCAATGTGCATCTTACGTAAATCTATTTATTTATAAGAATAACATGCTTCAGTTGTACCTAGCTCTAACTGAGTTGTCATTTTATTATTTTTTCAAAATCAATAAGCAAAAACAACGATAGTTTTTCCACACATTTGGACTTTTTATATTTTCTAGCATTCCTTCATTTTCGATTAAATTAATAAATATCTATTTGCAAGCTAAATGAAGTATCCAAACAGGCTATGTCTCTACCATATTTGCCTTTGTTCATATATGAGTCTTTATATTTTTAAATTTAAAACCGACATTCGGATATCTTTGTAATACTGATGAAATATTAAGAGGATAATGTACATTAATTGATATGATATCTTCCCTGGAGGTAGCGTCACCAAATATATTAGTAAATACATTTTTGAACTTGTTCTTACAACAAGAGGAAGTGTAATAACCATTCCGAAATCCAATACTTGCGAAATCAGCATTTTTCTGGGTTGTATAATTTTTACGTGCATACACTATATCTATATTCCACTTTTTTTACTAGTCATGGGAAGAGAAAATAATAAAGGATTTTAGCATTTAAGAAATGTTAAAAGGATACTTTATTTTGGTTGTGAAATGACTAATAGTATAATTTAGTAGCATTGATTGCAATAAATTGCAGAGGATACGCCAAGACTACTCATTGCATTCAACAGTGAATATGTAGAAAGAAAGGAGAAGGGAGACATGTCAGCCACGAAATTATCATCAGGTCATTATTCTTTTGATTAAAACAGATTTTTTAAAACTATATTTATTGAATAAACTACAGCAAGAGACAAATAATTGCAATATAGTTTATAGCTTAGATTTAACTGTCTCCCTATAATACTATATAACACTGATGAAATAAATCTGTACTATTGGAAAAAATGCTAACAAGTTGGAGGACACAAATTTGCTATGGCGGTATTGTCTGGAAACTAACAAGTAACAGAGGAAGTATATATGACTAATGCGATTGTCTAAGAGATCTAACCAAAAGCGACATTAATCTTATGCAAAGATCTGTACATGATAAATGTGCGTATATATATGTTAATTCTCAGGTGTAACATTTCACTAGAATTTGTATGCATATTAAACACAAGTTATTAAATGTTTTAGAGAAAATATTAGTCTTTATGAAATTATAATTGTGAAGTTTCAGTGTATATTTTTTTTTTACAAAATCAGACGCATATAGATCCGTAGGTGGTGCATAGATAAACAAATCACTTTATTTTCACAGAATAAAAGATTTATTGCCTAAGACTTACGCAACATGTTTTGGTAAATAAATACAAATCAAAAAGTCATTTCACAAAATTTATTTCAGATTTTGTATCCGCTGTAACCTTGTATGTAATTATCACGTAGTGGAAGTTTCATTCCTTTACCTTTTATAATATCTTCATTCTGCCACGGAGCAAGTTTACGCTCATGTGCCTGCAAAGAGTTGCTATGTTCCCGTTAAGAGAAAGATTCCCATTACACCCATCACTTGTGCTAACTGACGTTCGTCAGATGCCGATGTTTTTTGCCTAATGATAGGTGAGGTATTTTTTGTGTTAATGGCGACTTTGAATACGATCTTTTCCATTATCTCACCCATGGTCATATTTTTGAATGGTCTCTCTTTAATGAATTGGCATGGGTACATGTAGATTTTTCTCATTGAAGATGTAAAGCAAAAATAGAAACGTTACTAATGGCTCGATACAGTTTTATACCGATTGTGAGTGTTCTGGTTTGATCGTCCAATTCTAAGTGCATTACATTTTGTTAACTTTTTATTCAATACACATGATATCATATTAGTACCATATTAGTACCATGGAAACAAACTTCTGAAAATGGGAAATATTTTGGAGGTTGCAATTTCGTTTTGTATCCAAAAAAGTAGTTTTGGATAAATCAAATTTCAAGATTTTAAACCTTTAAATTGACAAGGGCGTTTTTGTGTATCTATGAGTGAACTCTAATGCCTTGGATGGCAGCCGTCAATCAACAACCGCATAACAGAGATTCCAATAGTACACTAACCCATTCGATCTTCAGCTAAGTGTGAATCTTTGTTTAATCGGGTGACTGCAGAAACTCTAGCCCAACAAACATGGGGGAAATAAACAGGATTTATTATATAACTTCCTCAAATGCATCCTGGTATAACATTTTGCATCTAATTTTCATGAAAAACTCTCATTAGACACTAATGAATCTTTGTTCAATCACTGGAATTTGTGTTTACAAACATGAAAACGTTGGTTTTAAAGAAGGCTAAATTGTTTAATCTAACGAGAATGACCACATCGAACAATGGACAAAAATATTAAATAATTTGCCCCCCCTTGGGAACTTATTGAGGACAAAACTTGAGTTTCGTCAGCTTGCACGCGAATAAATGGAAATACTATCCTTTAACATTCCCAATGCGCTCCAAAACTGTTCATGACAACCTTGAGGGACTTAACTTTGATAAAGCGACACAACCGTCTGTAAACAAATTTCAATAACCAAACGACTTTAAATGACAGTTTCAAAATACTATCACCTAAATTCTCTGGGATAGCAAACATGATTTAATATACATTATTTATATTAATTAAGAGTTAAATGTTCATTCATTTTTGGAAAGACATTTTCTGCATCACCGAAATGTATGTGGTTAATAATAAACATCTTTTTTTAATATCATTTTTGCAATTCGAATTAAAACAAAAAACAATAGAAAGAGAGAAAATATCAAATCTGCACTAACCATTCAGAAGGCATGTAAGATAAAAAAATGTTCCTTGAAATTAAACCTTTTTTCATGTTTAATACACCCTTAAAGAGATATTGTCGCGCTTCACTCTCATGTCCTTTTCAAACATCCAATCTTTTCTAAGTAATATGCGTATATTAATGCAGATGTTCAAGGATTATATTTATATACCGTTGGCCATCTGTCGAATAAAAAAATATTGCACCAATTATGTTCATGGTCATGGGGAGAGATCTTCGTCAGCAAAAAGCAAAGGTAGTACGCAGCCAACTGTAACCAGGACAATACCTAGTAACACTTTACATACAAATAACCAAAGGTCACCACAGGACACAAGAGGACAGGATACTAGAAACTTAGACTTCGATTCAAGATGTGGCAATGAAAAAGGAAGCGCAGAGAACTAGACAGGGCGGGAGAAAGAGACTGTACGCTTTTCTCTATTAAATATTCAAGGGGTATCTACAAAAAGAGTAAATAAACTAAAATGTAAAGAGCTAAACGAAATATTTTCCACAAAGGATGTTGTTCTTCTTACAGAAACTTGGACAAATGAATTATCTGACTTGGGTATACAAAATTTTACATCATTTGCTTTGCAAAGAAAATTAAAGAAAAAAAACAGTAAAGGAAACACTGGGGGAATAATTATATATATATATTAGAGATAATCTTGTTAGGGATAATACCTTTGTCTACGGGTATGAGGATAATATAATAGGGGGTTAAATTTGATGGTTCAATATTTGGAGAGAAATTTGATTTATGTGTTTGCCTTTGCTATATTGTAGCGGATGGATCTAATAGGCAATCAATGGTAGATACAAACATTTTTGACATGCTCTTACAGTCTCTGGTAAGAATAGAAAGTGATTCCAATAAAGATTGTAAGTTTATCATATGTGGTGATTGTAATGCCCGAACGTCCAGATTTTGTTGTTGATGACAATAGTCGATATATGTATGCATTACCTAATGAGTATATTGTTGATGATTATGGTATTAAACCACGTGTTTCAGAAGATATTGTCCAGCCAGACTCTAATGGAATACAGTTATTTGACTTTTGCAAGCAAACAGGTTTACGTATAATGAATGGGCGTGTAGGTAATGATAAGAATAGTGGGCAGTATACGTATGTTGGACACGGTGGATGTAGTTTAATAGATTATGTTATTGCTTCTCAGTCTCTTTTCAGTAATGTACTATCGTTTGATGTTAGTGAGCCTAACATTTTTTCAGATCATTGTGTTGTATGCTTTACGATGGAATTTAATACTGTTAATGATGTCGAGGCAACATTTCTGAAAGAAAGAGAATATAAAAGTATAGAGGGTAAATATGTTTGGCGACCTGAGTTCACGACTGAATATAAATCAAAATTAAGTGACGATTCTGTAACCGAACATCTTCAAAGTATTAACGAATAATTACTTGATGATGTTAACGCTGAGATTATTGAAAATTGTTTGTCGGCACTACATGATATTTTTCACAATGTTTGTTTGCCAATCTTCAAAAGACTTAAAACATGTCATGTTAGAGTGCCAAAGAAATATGATGAAAAAAAATAATCCTTGGTTTAATGATATATGTGAAGAAAAAAGGTTAATTTTTATGGGTAAATTAAATCATTATCGAGTTGTAAAAACACCTAGAGCAAGACAAGAAATGACAGGTGCAAGATCAGACTATAAAAAAACTACTACGAAAATATAGGCATGAATATGATGAACTTAAAACATTAGAATTTGAAAAAGCACAATTTAATGATGCAAAGGTATACTGGAAAATGTTAAAAGATGGTGTGAATCCTAACCCCTCAAATATTACAATGGATACTTTTGAAAAATATTTTAAAGCTGTAAACAATTCAAATGATCACTGGTTTATACCAGATAAGGATGTTTTACATTTTAATGAAAGATATGTAAAAGGAGATTTTAACGTCATGTTTAATGAACTAAATCAAGATATTTCCCTTCAAGAGGTAGAAAAAGCTTTACATCAAATAAAATTAGGCAGCAGTGCTGGTCCAGATATGATTATCAATTAGTTTCTTTACCATGGTAAAGATATACTTTTAAATACATTTTGTAATTTATTTAATACTGTATTTAAAAGCGGTCACTTTCCAGAAATGTGGTCTGAAGGTCTAGTTATACCATTGCATAAAAAAGGCAATTTAGATGATGTTACTAATTATAGAGGTATAACGCTTCTTAGTTGCACAGATAAATTATTCACACGTATACTTAATAATAGACTTACTGACTGGGGAGAAAACAATCATGTTTTTACTGAAGCACAGGCAGGATTTAGAAAAAAACATGAGTAGAGTTGACAATATTTGTATTTTACATGGGCTTATCTCACATATCATTAATCAAGGTAAAATATTATTTTGTGCGTTTATTGATTTCACCAAAGCGTTTGATTATATAGTAAGGGATAACGTATGGTATAAATTAATAAAGCTTGGTTTAAGGGGAAATATTTTAGATATAATCAGATCAATGTACAGCAATGTAAAGTCAAGAGTTAAATATGATAATAAGTTAAGTGATGAATTCTTTTGTATTCTTGGTGTCCGGCAAGGTGAATGTTTATCACCATTTCTGTTTTCAATATTTGTAAATGATTTAGAAGAAGAGTTTGCCATGATTGGTATTGAAGGTATAGATTTTGGCATGTTACATCTTTTTATTCTTTTATACGCAGATGACATTACCATCTTTTCAGGTTCGCCCGAAGGTCTTCAATCCGGGTTAAATTATTTGAAAGATTATTGTGCTAAGTGGAAACTTGTGGTTAACACCTCAAAAACAAAGGTTATGGTTTTCAGAAAAGGTGATACTTTACCTAGAAATATGGAATTTACTTACTGTAATGAAAAACTAGAAATTGTAAATAAGTTTACATATCTCGGGACTTGTTATGACGTCTGGTGGTGCCTTTACTGAAGCACAGACAACATTGGCAGAGCAAGCCAAAAAGCGATATTTTTACTTGAAAAATACCTTTTTAAATTTACGTCCTTAAAAACAAGCCATGTCATGAATCTTTTTGATAGACTGATAAAACCTATCTTAAATTATTTTTGCCAAGTTTGTGGATTTATTCCAGCTAAATGCATTGAAAGAGTGCATTTACATTTTTGTAAAAAGATATTAGGAGTAAAGAAGACGACACAAAATGATTTTATTTATGGGGAGTTAGGGCGTACGACAATGATAGTCAATAGATTTTATTACATTGTGAAGTATTGGTTTAAGATATTAGAGGTAAAGGAGGACAAATATATAAAATGTATATACCAAATGATGTTGAACGATTTAGAAGCTCGACCCAATAAAGTAAATTGGGCATATTTAGTTAAAGATTTATTGTCAAGATTAGGATTCTATGAAGTTTGGTTTAACCAAGGGTTCGGCAACATTGACATATTTTTACAGTCATTTAAATTAAGGCTATCTGACAATTTTATCCAAAATTGGATGGGTCGTCTTAAAAACAGTAGTTTAGCATTATTTTATATAAATATTGCAAATTTCGAATCAAAACTTTACCTTGATAGCATCCATTCTTTGAAATATAGAAATGTAATTGCTAAATTTAGAGTATCCTCTCACAATCTCGAAGATGAAGCGGGTAGATGGACGAGAACATATAAACCAATTCATGATAGACTTTGTTCTATGTGCAACCTCACTGAAGATGAATATCATTTTGTCCTTGAATGCGTATTGTGTAAAGATCTAAGAGCCAAATATATAGAGAAATATTTCAGAAAAAGACCAAATATGTTTACATTTATAGAACTTATGAATATCCAGAATACTAGAATTTTGAATAATTTGGCCATTTACATTTATAAAGATTTTAATCATAGAAATACCGTCGTATAGATCATGTAAACATTTTGACAGACCACCATTTCAATATGAATTCGAATTACATAACCCCTGATTTTAACTTACTACCTTTAATAATGTAGATATCTCTTTCTCCCTACGGAGAAGTTTTGTGAATTAATCTGCTTATTTCATTTGCATGGATTTGCATCTGCATGCATATGTAATTTTGTTTCTTACTATGATTTCTTTGTATATCGACTATAGATGATGATAAATTGTTGTTTATTGTACTATCTGCCATTCAATTCAATTCATTGAAAAATGTATCCTCACAGTCCGTTTGGGCTATTGGAATGAATAAAGACTCTTCTTCTTCTTCTTCATAATAAAAAAGGAGCTATATATTGATGATAAAGAAATGCAACCTATGAGTTCCAATTATCAATGACAAATGGAACAAACTCTACGACATTGGCATCTTCATTTGTGTGCATCGGCACTGATATAAAGATACAAAGTTATTATATATAAAGTTAATAACAAAATTGTAAAACACGAAAGACAAAGGTTCACCTATGTTGTCATTGATAAGATTATTCTAAGGAACCCACCAATATAAAAGTGTAGTAAACAACATATTAAAACGGTAAACGGTAAAATATTGCTTTCCCCATAATAAATCTCTAATACCTGGCTCAATAGAACTAAGTGGTAGCTAGATCACTGTTGACATACCTAGTGTTGATATCATCGTAATTTAAGCATTAGTCGTTCGGTTATTATCATAACTACCAGAGAAAGTATGTTTGGGTGACGATGTTGTAGTTATTGTAGTTATTCTAGCAGTAGAACCAGTGCTAATATCAACGGGAGTTGTTACATTTGGCGCAACCATTTCAAAAGCATTCCCAGTCGACGCGGAAGCGGGATGAGCTGTTGATTCGCTAGTAATATGCTGTCGGCTGATTGTGTCAGTAGATGTCGGCATGTTTGATGTGGTTTCCGCAGACGTTGATCTAGCGGAGACATGTGTATATTTCGCCAGTTACTTAATGTTCCATTGATAATTATGGCCAGTGAGCTGCTTATTGATATTTTGAAACTTTGGTAATTATGGCCGGTAAGTTAGTTGTTCCATTGGAGACATGTATAGTTGTAGCTGATGAGCTGGTTGTTCCATTTGAGACATGGGTTAATATATGCGTTGAGCTGGTTGTTTAATTAGAGATGTGAGTAGTTGTGGCTGTTACACTAGTTTTTCCATTCGAAGGAATATAGAAAACGGGAGTGGAGTCTGCCCTATGTTGACTACAGTTATGTAAATCACAGGATGCTGCAGCTTGTCTGTAAGTCACCCCGCCACATCCAAATAGCTCTGAACAGGCGTAGAGGCAGTCACTGATATACGCAACACTAGAGATGTTCTTTATTACATTACAACTACCAGAGTAGTATGGATATTCACCTATTTGGAAATTGTCACAGTCTGAAATATCAAGGAAAAAAAAGACTTTAATGCTTGAAACTTAACTTCCAAACATTAAGAGGGATAAGTTATCGCTTTCAAAATTAGGTATTGTTTAAATAAGTAGACCTTAATATGGTATTTGTTCATCAATATTTCCTAATATCGTTGGTAATTTGTTATTGGACAAAAATGTTAAAATATTCTCGCAACACCATAAAGAAGCAGGAAATTAATATATGAAATAAGAGGAGTACACGTCCAAATTTCCAAATGAATTAAGAATAAAACTGTCTCAAATCTAAACATTTTATGCGCACTTACATCTGAATCACAATGCAAGAAATGTATAATAGACGTGGTGTGAACATTTTAACATTGTGGTGGAATTCAATATACATATATTATGTTTCATTACACACAATTGTAGTGTAGGCAACATTACG
This sequence comes from Margaritifera margaritifera, assembly GCA_029931535.1. NCBI lineage: Eukaryota > Metazoa > Mollusca > Bivalvia > Unionida > Margaritiferidae > Margaritifera > Margaritifera margaritifera. Next base: position 276,962 of record JAQPZY010001309.1, read on the forward strand.
GTCATTGAACGAATAAAATAATGCAATAATCAAGACCACTTAGATTACAAATATTCATTCATACGTCACTGAATAATGACCCCAAGTAATATCAATCACTGGTTGATTAGTTATTTAGCACCTTCTGTTACGAAGTGTTCATTTTGAAAGGCAATCTGCAAAAATATAACATTTTTCTAAATTTGAGATTTTACTTGCAAAATCTTATTTTTTATTTTCATTTCAAAGTAGTAATCTGTCTCGAGAGGGTTGATTCTTGGGAACATAAACAAAACCCAAATATTGTCTTAGGGATCAAGAAATCGAATGACAGTTTCTAAATCAAAATGGGGATCAGGACTATGGGATCAAGTTCCATAGAGTTAATTTTAATTCATCCACTCCCCTATAAAAAATACAATAAAAAATAATTTAAAAAAAAAACAACAACAACAACAAAAAAACAAACAATAATCCAGCTAAATAGCTGGGTTCATGTATATGTTACATATTCTTCAGATTGAAGTAGATGTGATGGGCCTTAGATAGAATTGAAACGATTAGTTTTCAATCAATAGGTGATCAGTTATCTAACTTTCCTTTTCATATATGCATGTATCTGAAAGAAAGACGAGGAACACTCACCCAAATTGCATGTTCTCTTGTAGTAGAAATACCCCCATCCCCATGCTTAAAATAGGTATCGGCGAATTAGGCTGTCCAAGAGCATTTGTAAAACAGGGACAGTCCGGTAGAGTGATCGTAACTTAAGCCCGTGCAATCACCGTCGTTCCTGCAAAACCGTATATACGTGGAGATATCAGTCGAGATCTCGTTGTATACATTATCGTAATTGGCAGTGACATAGCATTGGTTACACTCAGAGTAGTGAATACAACATAAAAGATGTATTAAAAATATTTCAGAAGATTAAAAATTATCAATTTCAAATATTTTTAGGAAGCAAAAGTATTAGGAACACTATTTTCCCTTCAAATTAAATGAAGGACACAGCATGATCTATAGATGTACCAGAAAAATAGTTAAATGTGAAATATTAGAAATACAGTCATATAAACTTTTGAAACATAGCAAAACGATGACATCAAAATAAAATAGAAATAACGTCACATTTGTAATGAATTAGGTAGTTCCCATACAAAATCAGCAGATTACTCATTTAAAATGCGAGAAGAAACTGGTATGTATCTACGCAAACTCGAAAAATGTATTTCATTTTAATTTCATGGATGGAGTAACAAGGACAGTTTTAATGAATAAAGGTATGTGCTGGGGTTAAAAAAAAATGTATACCCGTAATTGACTTGGATTCAAATAATGTGTACTTTTATATCCTATCACCGGGTAAATATGTGTATTTAAGAAAAATATAAAAACAGGCACTGCAAAAAATGTATGGCGTTCCTGAAATGGAAGTTATATCTTAATTACGTCCATTAAAGATGTACAACGTATTAATTTGTTTCTAGCCAAGAGAATAATCCTATGTCTGGTAAAACTCGATTTAAAACAAAAAGTTAAACATGGAAAATTTGTCAGTATGCTATAAATTACGTTTGACAAGGATAAACACGTTATGGTACAAAATTAACGGTTTACTTGAATCAACGCATTGCGCAAAACTCCATAATCAAATAATCACAGGATTGAACAAGGTTATTCTTCTATACTCCATGTTTTCTTTCTGTTTTAAAGACACTTACTTCAAACAAGGTTGAAGTCCACAAAAGTTACAGTTGTCGTCTCCTCGTAAATGAATGTGTCCAGTGGTGTTAAGTCTTTGCTTCCCTGAACCTCTAAAAACGCCTTGCAAGATAACCAAATTATAATTTATGACATATATTTTTTGTTTGTCAAGAACACAATTGATTTCTTATAAAAACGTTTTCTTTGCAAGTTGAGAGCATATGCTAAGACCGTCCAATTAATTGAACTGTTTGCTTTATATTAGATATGCATATTATTTTGCGCGTATGTTACGTGAGAGTGAGTTGCTATTTTCTGTATATGTTAATATAAAACACTTAATAGAAACTGTTTTGCTCAGCACTGTTTGTTAATACCTCAATCGATACAGTATTGCAATGATCATAATTCTGAAGCTCTCTTCGAATTAACAAACTGACACTTGCTTTTAACCTTCTATTTCCATAGAACACATTTATCTTAATTCGGTCATGCATATCGTGTTAATTATGTTGCAAAAGAAGGTTTGGGTTGGAGTATTTATAATGCATTCAAAACAGACGATTTGACTGTAAAGTATATCTTCCCTCCCCCCCACAGACACACACAAACACACACACACACGCTCATTCGCTTGGAAAATGGACACCAAGAGAGAAGGCACACTCACCCCGACTGCACTCATTAGCCCCTCTATACACTCAACCGAACACTCAATTTAAACATGAAAATAATAAGAACCCGTCGTGCTTGTAAAGGAAACCTATTTTTTTTTTTTTTTTTTTTTTTTTTTTGTGGACCCCTCTTGGACCTCTAGTTATGTTACGCTATCAGCCTTTAAGGTGTCCCCCTTTTGTGCCGAAAATAATTTTTAAAGGGTTTTTTATATCTGTGTGTACCCCCATAGGTCTGTTGTTGTGAGTTTTGAAAAACTCAAAAAGAATTTTGAAAAGAAATTTTATTATTACTTTTTTGGACTAGGGTTCCTCTTTGTATATAGTTTTAGATGGGCGTACTTGATTTGGATCCCGTTTCCAGGTTCCCAGTCGTTCCACCCTTGGTCTAAAGAAATTTACTCTATGGCTCGTACTCCCCTCCTCAGGTAGTACCCTTGCGGCTGGTTTCCTTGCCATATTATAATATTATTTTAGTGATCCTGCCAGGGATCTTTTATAAGTCCAGTGTATGCTATATGTGTATTTGCTATATTTGTGTTCTCGTATGCTATAACCCCTGTATTCTTGTTTGGACTGGGTCTAATTTCCAAATTTTAATATAGTTGTTATTTACTTTTATGTAAAATCTAAAAAAAATATAAAACATGTTCCAAAAAAAAAAAAAATCTCTTGATGGAGATTGAATTTGGAGACTGGTGGCGCACAATTTTTAGCCCTTGTCGGAGGTATCCTTAGGCGCATGCAAGGTTATTATATATAATGCCTTTCCCTCTGTCCATAGACCATACTTTTGCTCCCTCTGTCCATAGACCATACTTTTTTGCTCCCTCTGTCTCCTTTTTACTATGGTTTCAAAGACCACATTTAAATTTTCCAAATTTTATTCTCATTTCTTATGTATGTTAAAATGTTAAAAAAAGAAGAGGTTTATATTGGTTTGTATGTCTGTAGTGCGTGTAGACATGATAGAATTCCGCAGTTGTTAGTACGTAATATTGTTTCCCCTTGTTTTCTTGGTTTTGTAATGTTTATTTCGGTTATGCCTCATTTTTTTCGGGTACTCTGATGTGACCCTTACTACTCCGCGTTAGCCATGTAGCTTCGGTGTCACTCGTCCTCATATCCTACTTTGAGTCACATACCCCCCCCCCCTGAATTTATGTCTGTTTCCATTTTGTTCCTATCTGCATGGTTAGATTGTGTTATCACTGCGAAATTCTTTTTACTATTAGTTGTTATGATATCTTGTCTATTTTTTGGTTGTTCTTCATACTAAATCCAAATACTTTTGTGGACAAACTTTGTGAGGTTGGCCTTTCTAACATGTGAGTGAATAGGTCCCAGGTCGTCTTTACGGCGTACCTCCCCCCTAGTGGAGGGGCATACTGGGTCCCATCTCCCACAGAGGTTATACTGGGGTCCTCCAAGTAGTCAGCATCTAAATTTAGATTTGTTTGAATAATATATTCCTTGTGAAATAGACAAGAAACTAAGAAACTAATAAACATATTCACTATACACAATAAGTTAATATGTTTTAATCCTCTTTCTCCTGTTTATAACATTTTACCATAGTATTGGTAATAAATGTTATTATACTTTCGTACAATTTGTTTTCATTTATATTATTAGTATATAATATATTATCCTCATTGTATGTTCCATATTTTTCAAGTATCCTAGTTATTATTATTTCCCTATCTTTTTCTGTATTTTTACACTTTAAAATCACGTGTTTTTTGTGTACCATGTGTTTTTACACAATGGGCACATTGCTATTCGCTTGGTTACATGCCTTTCAAAGGCAAAAATTCCCGTAAACCATACATCATGGTAGTATTTAAACATCAAGCTTTGTTTGTAATTAGATCTTATGTTTTTCCACTTTTTCCATATCCCCTCCCATCCTAATCCCGGATTTTCTATTTCTACTTTGTGACGGGTATTTTTATTTTTATTCATCCCCTTCATTATGTTTTTGTATGTTAGAATATCTTTCTCCTCTGCCCATATTTTATTATCACCCCTATATTTCATAATGACATTTTTTATTAGAAACAGATTCAGCGGTGGTTCAATTATTTTGATTAGTTTGTTATTTCTGTATATTTCAGGCATATTATTAATAAAAAAAACCCATAAAAGTATATATATATATATATAAAGCCGCCCACACATATTCCTTTTTCCCCCATAGATTCCGTATTCAATTTAAAATCTAGGCACTTTTTCTATATTTCAGATACGGTATACCAGTCCTCCTTCCATTTTTGATTTGTATAGATGTTCTCTTCGGAGAAGGTGCATCCCTCCTCCCCATATAAAGTGGACTATCTTTTTATCTAAAACTTCCAACCATGTATCTTTAAAATCAATTTTTTGCATGATATACCATAAGGTACGATATATATATATGTATGCGCTATTTGTGTCCTTTCCATTATATTTAAATGTGTACATAACCATAAATAAATTTGTAATTGTACTTTATCTTTTAGATTATTAAAATTTGTTTCGTTCTCGTTTCTCCCAAAGTACACCCCTAAGGCTTTCACTTTTTGTTTTATGAGTTCCGGTGGTAAACCTGGATGATTCCCACGCAAATTTCCTATTAAAAGTATTTCTGTCTTTTGTATGATTAATTTTCTACCCCGATGCTTTTCCAAAATCAAAAAATTCTTTTTCCAAATGCTTAAAAGTAAAACCATCATTTATAAAATTCGTGCAATCATCTGCATGCTGGAGCATTTTAAATTCCTTTTTTAGGTTTGGTATTTTTATCCCTTGTATATTTCTATCATTATTTATTTTTATACATAAAACTTCAATAGCTAACACATATAATAGCATCGACAGGGTACATCCCTGTCTTACCGATCTTTCAATTTTAAATCTTTTTGTTTTGGCCTCGTTAATTTGTACTTCCGATGTTATATTTGTGTACATCACTTTTATCCATGAGCAAAAGATGGGTCCGAAACCATAATTTTTTTAAATATTTTCTATATAGCTTTGTTCTATACGATCAAAAGCTTTTTCCTGATCGTACAGAATCATCGCTCCTTTCTCTCCTTTATTTTCTATATACTCTATCACAGTTTGAATAGTTAAAAGATTGTTTTTAATACTTCTCCCCCCTTCCCCACAACTTTGATTTTTATTTATTATTTTACCCATACACATTTTAAGTCTATTAGACATAATTTTACTTAATATTTTATAATCCGTATTCAATAAAGAGATCGGTCTCCAGTTTTTTAATTCTTGTACATCCCCTTTCCCTTTATATATTACAGTGATTATTCCCTCTTTCATTTTACCTGGCATTTCTTTATTTATCAGGATATTGTTGTATACATATTCTAAAATTGGAATTAGTTGTATTGGGAATTTTTTATAAAAGTCTGCAGTGAGGCCATCTGAACCTGGCGATTTCCTTTATTTAATTGAACTATAGCTTTCTTAATCTCTTCTGCTGTTATAAAATTTTCACATATATTTCTATGGCCTTCATTTATTTTTATAAATTGTGCATTTTTACAATAGTTATATATTTCTTCATACCCTATATTTTGCGACGTGTATAAATCTTTATAAAAATCATGTATTTCTTGCAATATTTCTTACTTTTCTTTGAGTATTATATTATTTTTCTTTAGGGTTTCCATGTTTTTTTCCTTTCCCCTCCTTATTTCCTCCCTCCTGTATATTCCCTTTGCTTTTATGTAAATATTATCAAATTTCCCTGCTCTTATTTTATTGCCTGCCTTTTGGTATTTTTGTACACTCTCATATTCTTCCCTATATTTGTCTTTTTCCTCCTCACTTGCATCTTTATTATTACATATATTTCTATACCTTTGTTCCACCCCCCTTATTTTATCTTGTTTTATAGTACTGTATATCCTCGTAAGTTGTTTAATCAATACTTTTAAATCTTCCCATGATTGAAGGATATCCATTGTACTTTCCGTATTAAACTTATTTAACATTTCTACTATTCTTTCCGTATATTCACTTTCTACTAAAATAGAGTTGTTAAATTTCCAGTATCCTTGTCCCCATTTATTTCTATCTTTAATGTTTATATTTAGTATAACTGGATTATGATCAAATATTTTATTCCTTTGAATTTCGCACATTAAAACTTTATTTATTTCTGTTTTGGATATGTAAACTTTATCTAACCTACTTCCTTGTCTAATTCCATATTCATATGTAAACTCTATTTTGTCAGGATTTAGTTTCTCCATACATCTTCTATCTCATTTTTTTCTATGAAATTGTTAATTGTTTCCCCCCTTCTGGCTTCTAATTCTTTCCATTTCATACCCCCGTCCTATCTAAGTTGTTTGTTACCCATTTAAAATCCCCTCCAATTATAAAATTTTCCATTGAAAACTCTTGTATGTATTCTGCTAATTCATTTATAAATTGTAACTTTTTTGTTGAACTTGTATTTGTATTATTTGATGCTGGCACATATACATTTAAAATATGCCATCCATTTATTTTTATATGCTTTAACCTCCCATTGAATTTCTTTTCAGTTATAATTTCCTCCCATTTTAATTTTAAAGCTATATTCTTTAAAATTATTGCCACCCCCGCCCAATTTTCATTATTACTATTATTTTCTAGCACTATCCCATTTAGTTTTTCCTCTATTTCACTTTTTAATTTTTTATCTATATTATGTGTTTCCTGTATCAGTATTATATCATACGATTTTGTTGTTTCTCTCAGTTTATCTACTTTATCCTTAATTCCATTCATGTTTATGGTTATCACACGGAGGTTTTGTCCCTCCATGATACCATAAACATTTGTAATTTACGTTCCAATTTGATGCTTTTATTTTTCCTTTTATTTATTGTGTTGTGTCTAAGTTTATTTCTACTTCTATTTCTCTATTTGATGTTTGTATTGTTTTTGTCTTTTTCCTACATTGGTCTAAAGTAATTCTCTTTTTATTCCCTTTTTGTGACCTCAGCAGAGAGGCTGATCTCCCTGCTTTGGGAGTTTTTTGTTGTTGTACGATTTCATCTATTTCCTCTCTAGATGGCCATTCTGCCGAAAGGGTGTTTCTCCTCTTTCTTTTTTGTGATTGTATCGGTTGAGGTGGTTGGGTGTGTCCCATCCAGACCCTGGGTACAATCATCGTCTTCCAAAGTTATTTGTGCCTCTTGCTCCTCCACTTCTCTCTCAGGTTCTAGGTCTGAAATCGATTTGGGAGCATTGGCCTCTTTTCCTATTGTCCTTATTTCGTTGTCCGATTCATCAAACGTTGGTTCTATCAATACATAATATGGAGCCGTCTTCTGGTGTATCACTTTAATCTCTATTTGGTTTTTCCTCTGTTGTTTTTTATTTTATTTCTTAACTTTTTGTTCTTTTTTTTTTCGGGGGTACAAAAGTGGACTTTCTTTATTGTCGAAATCCATCCACTCTAGGCCTTCGTTTGTATCCTCTAGAGGCTGTTCCCCTTTCCCTTGTATCTCCCCCTGAGTTTCCCCCTGAGATTGGCAAATATCCCCTTCCGGTTCCTGTTCTATTTCTAGATCATCCCCCTCTAGAGCTTCAGTTTCGCCTGGGGCTAGTTTTTCTGGTATTGTTGCTGACTTTGCAGCATACGTATTTGCTTCTTTGTGGGGGGGGGGGATTTGTGCAGTCTCGGGGCACATGCCCCGTTTGTCTGCATCTGGTGCAGGGTCGGTGATAAATACACCCCCTGTACCACGTTTTAAGCAGAAATCCCATAACGTAGAAAAACGTTGGGGTTGTTTTGGCCTGCTCTGCGTCCATCATGACTATCCTGACTCCCGTACTGATACTCGGGTAGCCGCAGTACGTAGCCTTTCTTTCTTTGATTATTTTGATTTGGAATTTTGTTTCTAATTTGTTTGTTAATTCCATAGACGGTACCTCAAGAGGGAATCCAGTAATGTGGACCTAGACCGTCTTGGGCTCTATTATCCTTTCAATTGGCGGGGCCTTAACTACCTTAACTTTTCGACCTTTCAATTCGAAAGCCTTTTCTGGTAAGATTGGAGTGTGTCCTGTGGCGTATAAAAAATATCAGCCCCTACCCCCATTTTGCAATGCACCTATGGCCTCTACGGGCACTCCCTTGGTAACTATCGCTTGCAAAATCTCTGCTGGTCTCGGTCTATCTATTTCTGGCCAATCTTGGCAGTCCAGCATTTGGCACCCAGAATTTCTGTGTGCCAAGAGGACTCTATTGCCTTCCATATTACCAATTTCTGTCTTAAAATACTCTTCCAATTTTTTTCCAGCCATTTTACTGCGGAATTGGATGCAATTGCAGAATTTTTGATTTAACAGGTTTCTACAATAGATATTTTGTTTTTCAATAGCATAAATACATTATTTTACAGTAGCATTGATTTGTTTCGGGTGTTTGTTTAAATAAACCTTTAAACCAACATTTAAGCTATCAAAATAGACAGTTATGAGTTCACAATGCAATGTAATGTAAGAAAAGAAAATGAATACAACTATTTAAACAAACAAACAAAAATCCATTTAAGGATTCAAAAATGAAATGTGAATAAGGAATACAGAAAGAAAATACAATAAGATGTAGTAGAATGATACCTCTAACAGCTTTCTGGCTTTCTGGCTTATCAGTGCTCCATTCTCTTGGCTTATTGGAAAATAATGTAGAGATCTAGGCTTTGAAATTCTATTCGAGTTATGGGATACTCTTGCCGTAAATGGTACTTTCAGGAGGCGACGCTACGAATTCAGTCAATTTGATTGACTAAATATTGGACCAAAGGGATAATAATAAAGAGAAACAGTGAAGTAAGGTTCATTAGCTTCCTTATTCCAGTGTTTCATTCACATTATATTGATTTATTCGATTATTATTGTGTAGGAGAGTACAAAGCAAGGAACGAGATTAATTAGATAGAAACCCACATGAATCTACTTCAGTCTAAGATCTTATACGTGCGAGTTTTAAAAATAGAATGGAGATTCTATCTGCGTCAGTGGGATCTAGCACCCATACATGTATGATGGAGGTCGGTGAAACTAGGTTAGATCGGAATTTCCATAACTCTTCAAAACACTGAAACACTTACGGGTTAAAATTAATAAAAGTAATTATATTGCAACAAACATACATTAGGATAATAAATAAAGGCAACTTATATAGGTAGAACAACTTTCAAGAGTTCAGTAAGACTGGGTCGAGTCCTCTGTGAACTCGGTGATCTTGGTAAAACTCAAAGGTTACCGAAGGGGAATTCAGTACGGACACTGAAGTAAATGAAGCAAATGCATGGTAAATTAACGTCCTATGCACAACAAACAATAATGCATTTAGCGTATGTGTGCCTCAGTGATGACTCAAAGTTCAACGAAGTTTACTGAGATGGAGAGAACACCGCAGAGCTAATCACCGCTGAAGACGAATGGCATACGACCAATGAGAAGGTGCATAACATACATCACCGGAGAAGACCAGAGATGCAGAAACAAAGCTGATGTACACAAAGGAACAAATAATGAAGATTTACGATACAATACACATTTACGTCTGTCACGGAATTGTATGATTTTTATCAATATGTATATGTGATCAAAAATGTATTCGGGTTTCGTTTCCGACTAGAGCGTTACTCGAGGGTTGTTTATTTTTTTCGGCTCTAGTTATTTTAAAATACTGAGCGCGATTCACCCCATGCTGCACGTGCAAATTGCCTGCAGTGAAAACCTAAGTACCTAGCTGCTGCGCATATCTGTCACAGCTAGGGTACATATAGAGAAAATTCTCTATAAACAAATTACACTATGACGAGTCTTGTCAGAAAGCTTACCTCTTTACGGGAGCAAATCTTCAGCTGTAGAGGTATGTGAAATTTAAGATAGTATTCTTTATCACTATTCGTTTTATATGACATAATTGTTTCATATATTAGATGTTTTAGAATTTATTCTAAATTCTACAGAGAGTCAATACCTAGGTCATACAACGCCATGATATTAGAAATACTATAGTCTGGTTCAGGTTAGCTATTCGTTGTAACTGAACAGACGGATTTTATTTAATTATACGCAGCATGCATTGAATGATTAATGTAATGTGTAACAAGATGTAATTCATGTGCGCGCATGCGCAACATATATCAATGCAAAAGTACTAACCGTGTCATATGTACTACACGGTTTAGTTGTTATACTTTTAGCTGCCTTTTTGTGGTGCCTTGTGTGGTGCTTTGTGGCCTTATATATGGTTTGGTGATGTGAAGTCACAGAACTCTGTGTGGTTTCGTGTGACGTGTACGCTGTGTCTGGTGACGTTGTTTCGGAAGAGTGTACTGGTTTTCTCGATGCGAGGGACCAAGGCTTCTCAACCAGCGGGTCTGTGTTAAATGTGAAGGCTCTCGAGGGATCCTTCAACAGACTGGGAGGAGTGGACCATGCGTGGTGGCTCCTCGACCATTGACTAGAGCGGGTGGAACCGGAGATACATCTTGGACGTCAAATGGGCGCCACGATAGTTATATTTATAACGTGTTCCATTTTATTGTTATTTTCAGTATTGCTATCTGTGCAAAATTACGTGTATTCACATTTCAATATCGCTATATGTGTGATAGATTCATAATTTCATGCATTCCCATTTCAATATCGTTATATGAACGACAGATCAATAAATTCATACATATTCCAATATCGCTTGATGAATTGATAAATTGATGAGTTAACAGATTGATGAATAAATGAGTATTACATTGATAAGCGCATAAATCACATGCTTTGGTCACCCTTGGTACTTAATAAGACTTTGTTTATATTGGGGTGTAGTTCATATACTCTTATTTGTTGATTGGTGATAGGATGTCATTCACGTTTGTTTAAAATTCCATTCGTTAAATTCATCTTTGATTTTTCTCGTTGAGTTACTTGTTGTTGATAGTTCCAAGTTAGGAACTTTATAATTTTCCTTATCTTTTAGTTATAATGGTGTCAGATTTGTTCATCTTTAAATTGCGTTTATAAATAAACTTCTTATTAACGCAGTTGCTTTCGGTGTCTTCACTAATCCAGTCCCAACCCGGCTTCATCCTGTGACAACGTCACTTGAAGTGGACTCGTGTGCTAATTCAAAGATGGAAGTGGAAATGCAAAACACGCTTGTGTTATGTATATTGAATTTATAATATGTATCCATGAGGTAAGTTGTACTTTAGTGGTCATTTTGCAAACAACATATCTACTGCATTGGAGTTCAAGGTCAGTCTTGTTTAAATAGCATTTAACAATTACATTGGAATTTTCCATATCTTGATGTGAGAAATGTCAGGTACGCACTATAGATTTCCATTAGAGTTACTCATATTCTTGAATACTCTGTCTGTTGACTGATCCATATATATTTAAACAGGTTTGGTAAACAAGATTTCATTCCTATACTACACTTCATATTATTAAGATCAGTCTATTACATAATTTATTTTAGTAATCAGATGTTACAGTTGTGAAAATCAGAGCAAATTCAGATAAAGGAATTATTTATTTGAAATATTCATTGGAATTACTAAAAGTGCTCATTCTCATATTGGATTAAAACTTGACTTCGGGATTTCTGTGAATTTATTTAAACATATTCTGGATTACATCATTCAGGTATATCAGAACATTCAATACTACTGACACATCAGAAAATGCAAGACTGCAGCACATTAGGACATTCAAAGCTACTGGAATTCATTCGGAATATTCTATATTTAGGACTTGTAATTAGGCACTTGGGATTGTTGGATTATTTGGACTTTAATTCACGTTACTGTAAATGTCTTTTGAATTTTCACTTTAATTGTCTAGAAATAAATTGCTTGTTGATTTTACTTATATTGTTGGTTTCACTTTCTTTCTGTTACATTATTTTAAGACATAGAGTCGTAACACTTGACACATGGTTTTATTACCTTGTTTATTCCGGTTAGGAAGAACAATATCAAATGTCACATTTATATTGAAGATATAATTTAGCAAATTAATTTCAAAATAAGAAAGTACCACCGCGTCGATGCAGTAACTCATCTACTGGCACAGGCTATCTGGATTCTCTTTACAGAAATCGAAGTATGTATTTGTTGTAAATAACATTTACTTTCTACAGCATGGAGGAGAATGCCTTTCCTAGTATCCTATATTATCAACAATGCAATACAATAATTATACTGAAATCACAGTTGAGATAGGCAGGCCACATCACCAGGAGGGAAAGCGATCTCACGGTGGTCAGAAGAAACGCTTCAAAGATTCCCTCTAGTCATCCTTGAAAGAGTTCAACATTCACCCTGAGTCTTGGGATGATCGCGCACAGGATCCACCTAGCACGGTCTCATCCATACTGGAGCTGCAGACTTTGAACGGAGGAGAATTGCTGAGGCAGTGCAGAAGCGCGAGCAGCTTAAGTCTCAGAACTGCAGCACGTCCTCTATTGATCAAGCAAACCCAAGTGTAAACTGTGCCATAGACAGTTCAGAGCACAATTTTGGCCTGATCAGCAACTCACGTACTCTCAGAAACCAAACCAGTTAGTGATGGCATGGTTATCTTCGAACTACAAGGACGAACAACATCCTATATTTGCATATATTATTGAACAGTTTAGAGACTTTCAAAAGTAACATTTACAGTACTTTCATAACAGCAAGTTGAAACCTAAGTGAGACTGTTTCGTTCGTCAAATCAATTTCATGTTATAAACGGCTTGAAACGATTGAGCATCAAATATGTGTATTACAAGTGTGTTTTGATTCGTAATTATTTATTTACAAGCGAATGGACAAAGCAACATTTTGTAAAATGAAAGAAACGACTGCTGGCGATTTATATGATGTCTAAACAGTGTTGTTAAATTTGTTTTTTTTTATGAACTCTGGCAGGTGAAACCCGTCTGATGAGAAAAGATCAAAGTAATACAAATTTTAAACTGAGTTTTTGTTTATCTGTTATAGAAATGTTTTGGCTTCAATAATGCAGCTGTATTTCCCTACGAATATTCTTAAAACAATTGGGGCTAAAACACTATCAGATTTGTTTAAAGAGAAATGTCCATCATGCCCTCGCAACTAATGTTGTAAATATGTTATATTTTTATTTTATTTAAATGTTTGCATAAAAATACAATCTGTGCCCAAACAAGTTTATTTTAATGAATTTGTAATATTGTTCAAATGTAAAAAGCGAGCTGCGGAAGCCGAGTTAGTAGAGCGTGGGACTCTTAATCCATGGGTCGCGAGTTCAATACCCGCCCAGGCCAGCACCTGCCGGCTGCCTCTGTTTGTCCTTGGGAAAGGCACTTAGCTCTCATTTCTCAATAATGTGCTCAAAGTACCGTTCAAAAACCACTATCCAAACATATTTATATGGCAACTGATTAAAAATTGGATAGGTAGAATGAAATTTGCTCTAAATTCTAGAGTCCGATACTGGTCGCATTCTAGAGATGGAGTTAGAGATTCCATTACACTTACATGACTATATACGGGACTATCCCTTAGCTCCAGAGACATTAACCCAAACTGATATATCAAAGTTACAGAAGAAGTTGATAATAATACTGGCTTCATGCAAAAAACCTCTCACACAGACGCACGCACACACACACACACACACACACATATATATATATAACACTTTCCCATATGCTTGTCTAAATCTGCTTGTTTGAATATTAAAACATTTAAATAAAATTTATATACAAATTTCAAGATATCTTGAAAGGTTAGTGATTAGAAAAAAATGGTAACATTTAGATTCAGTTGTAACATTGGAAAATTTACGATTCCACAATCACACCAAATAAATGGTTTCGTCCATGTAGTCCACTTATATCCACTTATCTGACATTTTGCTGGCGCAGATATATAACTATATAATATGTTTGTATGTATCATACTTGCATGGTGGGAATGGAAGCCGACACATAATCGAGTCTTGAAACAATGTAATGTTTTCAGACAAGAAGGACATTATGACCCTTCACAAAGAGAACAGAAAATGCCGATGTGGGCACACGTTTTTAATTACTGTTTTTTTTTTCGAATTATTACTATCACAGTAACAACGAATGAGAAATTCCAAAAACAATTCTATATGGCCTAAGATGCCCTAAAAAGAATCATCTGATCACTGAGAGAGAGAGAGAGAGAGAGAGAGAGAGAGAGAGAGAGAGAGAGAGAGATGTGCATGTGCTTTGAAAATGCACGGTTTGGCATCATGACTTGAACTTTAATTGCTGCTGCAGCTGTGCTAAAACATCAAATAATCTGGTAATTTAGTCACCGCTAGCCGCTCGATTAATTTCTGTAGTATTGAATAACATCATTTCATTTTGTCATTGACAGGATAGTTGAAGACTTGCTTGTACATTTCTCGTCCAATCATTTACATAAAAGCTCTTGTCATACGATTACATTAATACGGTGGCGGGACATAACATTAAGAATTAATATTAATGAATATTGGCAATGTAAATATCAATGAACACGGTTACATTAAATATACGAAGTAAGAAAGCAGCAAACTCTAACACCGTATATATTTATGAATTTTATTGATGTATTACAAGCTATAAAAATTGCAACATACTGCGTGTTAAAATATCACCACTATAAGCATTATTTTTCTAAATAAATGGAATCAATTCAATATAAGTTTAATAACTTTAGAATCATATGAAAACTGGATTATCCATTGAATAACTTTAGAATCATATGAAAACTGGATTATCCATTGAATAACTTTAGAATCATATGAAAACTGGATTATCCAAAGATTCGTACATAATCCGACATGTTTTAGCTGGTTTGATACAAACGATTTTCTAACATTTTGCAGCACTGAAATGTCGGAATCGTACAGGTCTTCTTGGTGTTTAAAATGGAGATATTTCGTAAAGAAAACTTCGCACATAACGATAGCTGATATAGCAAAAAGTCACATATAATGAGTATGTCTTCATTTCCCGGCAAACTGTATCTTTCGTCATATTCATATTTTCTACGTAATTAAGGAACTAAATTTGCGTGTCCCCGGGCTATAGCTATGTACGAAGTTTGCTTTATATAATGTTTGTCCTTAGTACTTTACAACTGTAAGAGTAAGAACTATTCGCGGTTTGCTGTGTGCAAATCTTTGCCGGAGCACTCGGAAAAGGCTTTGAACCCTTGGTTTTAGACCCTTCCCTCCTGTTCTGGCAAACGTTTGCACGTACATATAATGTATGATCCCTGGAGTCAGTTTGCTTCAGGTCAAAGTAGACTTATCATGATTAAAAATACTTGATAAATAAATGATTAAAAATAGAAATTACAAGTCTGCAGCGAAGCAGCATTATCCACATTAGCCCCCCCCCCCCCACGTCACCTCCCTACGCCTGCCCACTCTGACTCCGTCCCAATCGCAGAGTGGATCAAAATTCCAAAACTGTTGTGCATATATACAGATCACCCCCTCCCTCTGACTATATCTCAGTTTCAAGTCTCTTTCTTAAACGCTGTAGGAGGAATTGCTCCATATTACACAATTCTTGAAATCACTACTCATCTTATATACCATTACATATATGCATAATCTGCAGACATTCAGATAGTTTGACGCATATGCATTTAATAACGTCAGTTAAATTCAAACATAAGACTCGCATGTGGTAATTGGCTACTGGCTTTATCGTTAATTCTTAAATAATTCATATGGCAAATTGATCATGCAAGAAATAAGATCGTAATATTAAGCCCCGTGAGTTTCAAGTCTTTAAGCTGTCATGCCACAAACGTTTGCTGATAGGGAAAGGTGTATAATTGCCCTATTGCTATATGTTAATAATTTGCATGCAAATATATAAAGATCACACATCTGGCTAAATGATCGCAGAGATGAGTTTAAGTCGGATGGTTACAAGTCTTTCCTGAGTGCTCCGCACAACGTGTTAGATCCTAATTCTTACATGGTCGTTTACAAAATAAATGAACAATTTTATGAGTTACCTACTGCGTAAGTAAAACATACTAATAATAAAAGATACAAACATACGGACAATAAGATATTAAGATATGATTATGTATCAAACATATCACATCAAACAATAACAAATAAACAACTAGAGAGTAAAAATTAATAGACTATAAGCTAATATGTATCATACAAATTTAAATAATGAAAACACTTGTATTTGAAAGCTTGAAAGTTGGTAGTGGATTATACATCTAGTAAAAGGGCATTCTATGCCCTAAGCACTTAAAAGATCGGCTATGATCGATGCCAATATACACATCTAGTCTCAAGATTGATTTAGTAAGGTGGGAAAGCAATCACAAGAGCCATTAATGTGAACTGGTTTGTTAATTGTTTGGAAGCCAGGCCATGCACGACTTTAAACATTAGGTACCATGTATTATAGATAGTATGTTCTGAAACACTGAGAACATTGAACTATCTGAGCATATCAACAATGTGAGTGTGGCAATAACAGTTTAAACATATGTGTATGCTGCGATTTGTATACTTGGAAATATATAAACTACTGTCTTTGACAGACTACACCAACTATTAGAACCATGATTGATCTGGGGGAAGAATGAGAGAGTTGTACAAGATGTTCCTCATATGAATTCTATATCTATCTATCTATCTATTAATATATATATATATATATATATATATATATATATATATATATATATATATATATATATATATATATATATATATATATACATAACATATTGCAGAATGCCCATAGGTAGTTTCAATCTGCTCATATCTTTCTGTAATTGTTATCTGAAAGGTAAGTGTATAACGTAATACCTAGGAAATAATACTACTATGAAACTCTCTCATTACTCCGTTAAGTTTGCCAATGTGTTGACTTAGTTTGCTGGCATTTAATCAGTTGTAGACATTAGCAAGCACAGATTACAAACTAATCTTATTTTGTCAGCATTCGTGTCAGTAAAGTAAAAAGCAGCAGTATCATCCGCTTACATGGTTACGTCAACTTCTGGAAGAGAAATAGGTAGTTCATTTACATAAATAAGTAACACAAGAGGTCACAGGATGGATCCATGGAAAATGTCTATATTGATGATCTTTGAGTCAGAAAGGTACCGATTAATTACAGCAAATTGTTTCTTGTTTGAGAGATCTTCGCAACACCAAAGTCCTTAATACTATAGAGTGTTATGTTTTGTAAAAGAATGGAGAAATTAACAGTGTCAAAGGCTTTTATTAGACCAATAGCTATTATTCCCATATCATGTAATTCTTTAATTTCTTACAATCTCATTCAGTTAATCTAAGAATTCATGATTCAGTGTTGTGTCCCTTCCTAAAACCAGAATGAACGGAGCAGAAGAGAGCATTATATGTGAAATAAAGGGAGAGCTCTGACTGATCAATTGGCACTAAATCTTTGGAAAATAGTAGAAGAACAGATATCGGGAGATAGTTACCTGGATTTGATTTGATACCTTTATTAAAAATAGCTGACACACGTGCATTTTTCCAAATGTTTGCAATTTTACCTGTTCTTAATGAGAGATTAATTATGCGTGCGAGACTCTCAGAAATATCAAGGGCACATACTTTCAGGAGTGTAGATTTGCATTTGTCAATTCCAGTGTCTTTTTATAAGAGAAGGTTTTCGATATGCTATCAGCATCTTCAGCAGATACAACTTGAATGTGAATTTAGTATTCCATTTCTATAAATAATACAATAGAGACTGGATAGATTTGGAATTTTGTAAGCAAGATTTTATACAAATTCAGCAAGAATATTCTGAATGTATCAGCAATAGAATTTTCATCAGTTGTTACATGTAACGTAAATGTTAGTGACTACTCCTACATTTGCTGTTTTCATAATTTATATTCATTTTAAACAAAAACCACAAGGGAACTAGCCTGTTAACTTATGGAAATTAGGTAAATAATGGATCTTCTTAATGAACCATAAAGAAATACATGTAACGTGTTATGAACGGAATTTTTAATATATAAATGCTGTAAACAGGTGGAGAAAATGAGACATTTCGGAATCAATTTGAATTTAAAAAATGATACTCCCAAATATCAATAGAGGTAATGATTAAAAACAAAGAACGAGACTATATCGCAAGTGTTACAAAACCCTAAACTTATTACTTACATTGTTACTAAATGTTATGATACAGTAACCGTTTTATATTTTCTCCAAAACATTTATGAGATCTGAAACTGTGTACAATGCAAAATGAAACAAACACTCTTTTAAAATTCATGAGTTGAATTTTGAGGCACTCATCATGAGCATATATTTATTTCAGGCACTCACTATGAATATGTATTAATTTGAGGCACCCTTCATGGGTATGTGTTTATTTTATAAAAAATTGATTAAACACGTTTAATAGTAGAACTCCCATCGACTTGCAAAGTAACTTTTTTGCATTTTGATACTGGTAATTGTACGAATTTCATATAATGAGAACATTTGAAATAAAAGTGTTATTACATCATAATCTAAAAATTAAAATAAATAATTGAAAGATAATGAAAGGATAAAGCAAGATAGCTTGGCAAGCTGTTACCTCTTTTTACCTTTTTATTATTAGACCCTTCATCGCACATAATCAGGCCGATTTCAGCTGGTTTTATGCCAACGATTTTAAGACGTTAGCTACACTCACACATCACAATAGCACGTGTTTCTTTATTTACTTCGATGTTCTTATAAAACATATGTTTTTCGGTAATTCCGAAATATTATATTCCTTTTTTTTTCAAGTAAGAAAACAATCATACACGATTTGCTGCATACAAACGTATTTGAGCCCTAAATTTGTATGTCTTAGTGATACTTTAAATATTTGTATAAATATAATTTTTTATACTACATACATGTTAAGTGAGAGTATTAAATTCGAATTGATTTTAGATATCTCATTTACTTTCAAACGTAACAACACTCATCGAACTTTGATGATATGCACCATATTTTATTTTTTAAAACCAATTGCATCCGATGCAACTCATCGATTATTGATTCATACCCCAGTCTACTTTTACAAATAAAATCCGCCTGTGTATGTGTGCTGTAATAGGATCTAAACGGTTACGCTTTTGGGTAAGGAATATTTAGTTTACAGACCTCCTTGTGTATGTATGGTTCCATTGTTTCAATGTCATTATATTGGAACGAAACGACAGTCCATCCGGTCAATACTGCTATGTTTAACACTGACACCTTTGTCGGAAGATTAATTGTCAATTGAATTGTACACAGTGCTAAACAAGTTTGAGCCCTAAAATCACCGAATGTTTGATTCGGCAGGGGTGTGGGAGAGGACTTATTAATTTTAGCACATCCTCTCATTTAGACTATTTGTGCTTTAACGTGATCTTTTGTATACTCATAACGCGCATAGATTGAGGTGAGAGAAAGAACAAAAAACAATTCTCTCCTCTGCCAACATTTCTCATTGAGTGATGACTACGTGACTAACATGCTCAACACCCGAACAGAAATGTGCGGGTTCGATTCCTATCCAGACCAAGCTGGTTTGGCCACCGTGATATATCTCTGGGCTCTTTATTCCGATTGCATCAGCACACTGTACACTTTCATGTGTTCAAGTGCCGTTAAAAAATAATGATTGAAAGAACCTTACCCATTAAATGGACGTTGTCTTTATCTATTATTGGTAATTACATTAATATGGAAACCAGTATAATAAGGCTAGTGAAATAACGTATATGTGCTTATTTGTTTTTAAAATTGATCTTCACGGTCCAATTACTTTATTGTGAAAGCAAGGGAGCAACCTGTCTTTAAATGTCAGAAACTGTCACCTAGTATTACTTATTAATCTTAATAATTCATGTTTTTAACTTTGTTTCAATTACTTGAGAGGGGTTTTAGAATCCTGTATTTTTACCCTCTACCGATGTCAGATAAATCAATTAATAAAATTCACATTAAACAAAACATTGAATAATAATTATTATTATTAGTAGTAGTAGCAGTAGTAGTATTAGTATTAATTATTAACTTCCAAGGCGTCTTGCTTCCATTTTTGGCTAGTCTATGTGACACGAGATTCAGACGCTTCCTGCGACTTCAGATCTGTTCGAACGCACACAATATCCTTGTTACCCCGAGGTGTGCCAAATTCTGTGGCAGGTATGTCTTTAGTGCAGTTGCTATCTTCTTTAGGCTGTCTTCTGATTTGTGTAGTATTACTGATAGTTTTCATATCACAACTGAATATGTCATAATACTAAAATTGTTAGAAAGCGTTTTGAATCATACATATCTCAATGTCGGATAACTGATATAGGCTCCTTGCGGCAAGCAACCATACATATGTAGTCATTTAATTATTTATATAAGAAAGGAACAACAAATTACTGACAGCTTTTAGAAGCATTTGGGCTTCGATGACTATGCTTTTTTTCAAATTTAATATTTTATGTATTTATGTGAAATATCAATTTGCTAGCAAAAAAGAAGTATCGAATCTGGTTGTGCCTCTATAATATGAGTATAGTAAGTCAGTGAGTGTTAAGATGTTTGTTTCTAAGTTTATAAGTGAGTTTTTTACTTTTTCGGTAATAATTCTTTGAAAACTAGTTAGGATATTGAGGAAATACTAGAACCAAATTTGAACTGAGCACGTGCAGTCTTGCCAAAGCATTCATCTGTTGTAAACTTCCCTATCCCCTTTCTCTGTTATCAGACAATGCATCTTTTCACGGAGGTAAATGATCTTGATCCCTTATTTTGTCTTGCGTATCGACAGCTTCATTTTCACAAACATGACACACATTGGTAGAATTAATATGGTTTTTATCTTTCAACTAAATTATGTCTGCAGCGTTCATTGACTATTAGCTTACACGGCTCTTTTTCACAAATATTCGAACAACTTCCTAATGCAGTCTTTACCTCTGAAAAACAGTAAGTTGAAAGTCTCTGTGTATTGCTTTAATATAGATGCAAAATCCTAATTTGTTGTATAATACTTTCGAATCGTAGAGTTTCTAAAAGAATACGGTTTGTATAATCAGTATTGGCACTATACTTTTACCATTGTTTAATTTTGATTTTTTTACAACTATGTTTTATTTTGTATAGCCCTTTTAAGAATTGTATTATTTTTATATTTTATCTTTCTGGACTATCCTTTTATATTTATTTGGAAGATTTATTTTCCTAACGTGTGTTTCATATTTTGCCTTTGGAACTTTGGAACATTGCAGCTAATCGGCACCATATAGCCAGGATTGTGCTGAAATGCTGTGCTGTTAAACCCTGTGCATACAATGCCATCTTTTCATGTTGGCAGTTTGTCATAAGAATCGTCGAAAGTATTGTATGCAACATGACGAAGGAACGCTTCTTCGAATATTTGGTGAAAACCTCATCGCAAAAGACATTGTATATCACAGTTTGTGTCTGCCTGCTTACACAAGAAAATTGAACCTGAAAGGAAAAGCTGAAGATGTAACTAAAAGTAGACTCATAATTAATGAAGCACATCTTGATGAAGGTGTAGCACATGAAACTGCTTTCGAATAGCCATTTCAAACAATCAATAAAGACTCTTCTCGAGAACGGCAAAGTGTTTTCTTCGTCGACCCTGGTCTAATAAGTTAGATTTTTCCAAAAAGAAACCTATGCTAATAAACAGCTATCAAAGTGAAAAACTGAATTGGAGGCTTTTAAATCACTATGGAGATCATATTATAAGTCAATCTCCTTATGGACAAGAGAAATCAATTATCGTGCCGAGTAGTAGGATCACAGAGGGTGATGCAGCAAGGGCAGCAGTTAGTTTGACGAATGAACTGAAAGCCACCGAGTCCGATGCAGAATATATTAGTCTCCACGGAAGAATCATAAATAAAGCAAAGACGTTTGCTACATAATACAGTTTGAATGCTTACAAGAGACAATTCTTATATGCGTGAAACTGTTCAATTTCACCACTGCAGCCGTAGTTAATTCAGATTATTGACACTCTTCATTCACAAGGAGTTTGTGTATCATATTATCAATTACAAAAATTAATTACTGCTGTTGCCCAAGACATGCTTTAAAGGACCAAAGATGAGATTTACGTGCCATCTGGCATAGTCCCAACCGCTGGTGGCGGTAGACTAATACAAGAAGGCGATGACAACATAATGTTGAGACGATTGATGTAGAGACACATTTAGTTTCAATTGCAAGAGTCATGATTCATAAACAACTAGAACGTGGAACAATTTTTCGCTTTCCAAGACAAGAATTGTTCCTATAACTAGTAATTCTCTCAAAATGTCATATCAACGCGGTTCCAGTCTTTAAGTGTTATTCATTTGCAAAGCCAAGCAGCGACTAAAACCACCATGGGTAACCGGTACCCAAAAGCTCTTAAAGACATGGAAAATCATAAAAAGGACCATACATATATTGTGTGGATACTCTTAAGAATGGTGTATCGAAAGGTGTTCCTAGCAACGGTAAATATTGTCCTACTAGCTGTCTTAGTGTATGTTTCGGGCCAGGATTCATATAATCTATCTTAAAACAAAAGGATACTTCAAATATGCTCAAATCTTGAAGCGGAACCAGCAGATATGACTTCGGGGTATTATACTATGCGAAAAAGTAAGATATGCTGTTTCAGCTGGGACAAAGACATGACGTCGAAACGGCGGATCGACAGCTGTATACTATGGTTCAGGAGATGAAAACGACAAAAGCAGAGGAGCTTGGCAGAAATGTGCTACCTTTAAATGACTTTCACGCCCTCTGCATTTTCGTTTCTTCCTTTGGGAGGCTTTGAGGCTATTGTGACCTAAGAGATTTGCTAATTGACACAGAGGTGTATGCTGCCAACACTGTTGAGCAAATGCTGACTGGCAAACAGTTACCACGACAACGAATTTTGCATGCACTTTTGTATGACAGCTTCCTTTGACTGGTGTGATAAGAATACTGCAACAGAAAGAGCCCCTTTTTGGATACAGTATGTCAACATATTTCAAGCGTTCATAATGCATTACAATCTAGAGATCTTCGATCATCAACTGTTTGATCGGATTATAACGTGGTAATGTGACGTATCTTCGCCATTTAAATATAGGAGTATGTTTTGGGATGCTGGCAGATTTATGTTGCTGAATATTGGGGTTAGAAGAGAATCTGACAGAATCCCCCGTCTTCATATAATTATCATGATGATCCTCTACTTCTTAATTTCTAACAAGAGAAACTACCTGCGGATGGTCACTAGTAGATCTTCTTGACACGTTGCAGTTTTCAGATGATGTCAGAAGTGCATTTGAGGCAGGAGTGATCTCAGTGGGATGTACACCACGTCGACTAAATAGAGTTATATTGATATTGTTGCCGAGACAACTATAATTCGCAACCATTAGAACAAAAGTAGTTTTATTGGTATAACGCGGAAGCAACCTGCGCGTCTCAGGTAGTCCATCACGGTACTGTTCTTTGAATGTTCCTTTGTCTTCGGGAGTCTGACACAAACAAAGATAGCCGCTAGCTTCTTGCTTCAGGTTTAGAAACTCGTTGATGTAACCTGAGAAAATCCTTCACTGGAGTCTTCGTCCTGTTTGTATTGTTCTGTGGTAGGAAACCGCCAAATTTGGTATACTTTTAACAGTTGGTATCCGCAATCGAGAACATTAACCAAATCGGCACTCACCAACGTTCCTGTCAAGGCTCATTCCTGATCATCGTGACAACAAGGTTGATCTTCATTACATGTTTCAGCACACGTACGGCATAAAGGAAACATCAGTTTTCCGTGACAACAATGAGATAAGACAGGATGGTACAAGTTCGTCAGTGGTAACACTTTGGATTTGATCAAACCTTTGTATTGGCAAATGTGTTTGACGTCGCTGTGTTCTGTTAATATATCAGGGTGGCCGGTGGGGAACGCATTTACACAACTAAGGATGCAAAGAACACAACCGATGTATTTAATTTGCTCTTCTTGAGATTCGTCCACGTCGTACAACAAGCGTATTGCAACGGTTCATGCTCCAAATAAAATGTCACGTTGATTTAAAGGTTCGATATTCACCTCGTCGTACTCTTCGACGATGTGCCTAAATTCTGGATCAATTTTGAAACGTCGATCGTAGTCGTGTTTTCACATTTCTATCATTTGGTATCCTTGACGTTATAAATTGAGGCGTCGTTGGTATGTTTGCTCGTACAACTCTTCCACGGTGAACTTGAAGAAAGGACTTTTCAGGTCTCGTTGAGGAAAGTAAATTGGGCATCCGTGAAATAACCATCCTTGAAATTCGTAGACTATCTGTGGGGTTTCAAATTCCATCCATTCAAAGAAAAGACTTCCAATTTTCTTTACTCTGCCGTTTCCAGCATGTTATATCCACTTGTCTTCAGTTTCACACAAGTAATGGAACCAGCTTAAAGCTTTGGCGGAGTATCGACGGCTGATAGAGAGATAGGACTGAGGTGGTATGATGGCTAGTTTTGAGACATGAACTTTTTCGATACACTATCCACACGCTTTGGCAATGGCAGAAGCTGCCTTCAAGGGATCGATACTTCCGTCATCCATACATAATTGTAGAAATTATCAACAACACCGTCGTCAAATGTCCACTTCGGATCGACAATATTTCAACATTTCTCCTTTAAAGTCTAAAGAGTCTGAAGAGTGAAGTTGGTACCAGGAGTAGAATGCCTCTCTTTGTTCTGTGTGCATACCGTCGGAGTTGTAGTAGCGAACGTCAAGCGAATGCTGGAGCACAATGTGTTGATTAGCTTCGGTATTGAAAAAGTGTGTTAAATAACCTTTATCCATTTCTGTCATTCCGAACATATTAGGCATTCTTTTCAAAGCCACGGACAAATAACTAGTGGAATCTTTAAACTGTATGTTTCCCATTTTCATGTAAATGAGTTTGGCTCCATTCATGGTGACTGTTGGAAATTTGGTTCCTTGTTCTAAATAATATTTCACAAGAAATTGTTCGTTATGTCCTGAGAAATTGTGAGCCATGATTGTAGAATATCGATGACAGTTCCGGTAACGCTGGATTTCTTCTTCGCTCCAAGTGTCGTCAGTGGGGTCTAACATCCATTCGCAAAACAGCAGGAGTACGCGAACCCAGAAGTATCTTGTATCATCTTCCAGGAATTTTATTACAATTTGGACGGTGAAAAATATAGAATCTTGTATATACTGTACACAAGCACGATGAGCTTCACAAAAATTAGGCATGTGAATTCCAGTCTCTTGTGAACATTCAGAGTAAAAAAAAGATAAAATCCACTTGGTCCTTTTATTATTCTTGTTCTCTTCGTCATTGAATAGTTCCTTGAGTTTATTGTCATATGTTTGAATGTAAAACTGATGACTGAGGTCCACAATTTAGTCACAAAAATGGCATCTTTTCTTTCCTGGACAAACGTGTGCCTTTTGGCCATTCGTTCGAACAAGATGTCCACAAGTGGAGCATACTCTCAATAATTCGCAAGCACTTTTTTGTTGTTGTGATTGTTTCATTCGATATTGTTTGTAACAGGATACACAATGAATATGTTGTTCACGACTGGTAAATCCTTGATCATATTTCTTGCAATAGTAACTGAATCCAAGAAATCATGTAATAGTTGTAATAGCATTGAAATGCTCTGATGATGACAACGTGAATGCATTTTCCATATGGGAAATCTGGTCCTCGAAACACGGGAGCCCCACGCACAACTTGAGGGTATACTTTCAACGAGGTGCCAACACGCCTTAAAGGCTTTGCATTTCAGACACTCCACACACAGTTTCTTTAGAAATGCCCGCTTGATGCAAAATGTATTTTGCTTCTCTTCGTCTGTTTGGTCTCTTCGATCGTTTAATCCTATCCTGTAATCGTTTCCATTCCGCTGTATTGTTCTTCTCAGCATACGATCGAGTCACTACGATGGCACGGGCTAAACACGTTTGATCTTGGTCGTTGTTAATTTGGACGATACTCTGTCAGGTACTACGAAGTTCGTCCACCAATAAAACTTTTCTGCGTTGTCCGCTACCTCTTGGAGGCAAAATGTGAGTCATGTAAAGAGTGGCTTTTCCATCGGTCATGTCAAACTCTTCACTGGCGTGTTGGACGTGTTCAATTTTGTCGATAGGTTTGGAAGGTGTTAATTCTGCCGGTGTACTAAACTCGATCCAGACAGGAGACTTCAAGCTAGTGCGATAAATCAGCCCTACAAATCTGTGTTGATATGATGGACTATTTGTGGGTATGATATCGCCAGTTCATTCAAATGTTCAATTTTGCTGCATAAAAATCTGTCCGGAACACACCAGCGTACAGTTTAGACACTTCCCGGTATTTGGTAACAGTTGCATGTAGCCACGAAATTTAAAATGGACACAGGGTTGTGTTATTGAACGTGGATTTACAAGTCGTCAAACATAGGATTTGATCCAGAAATAGTCTGTACATATCGCCAAAAGGACCTTTCAACTGATTGTAGGTCAAGAGACGCGAGAAATACTGGCAAGTGTCTAAAATGTACACCTATATGTTGCAGACATATCTATCTGCAAACAATCCTCGATTTTATGACTAGGTGATATCTGACCCACAAATAGTCCATCACTATCAACACAGGTTTGGGGGAGGCTGATTTGTCGGACTAACTTCAACCTGTCGTGATTGATGGATATTCTCAAACGATTGTCATCTTTAGGTTGGTGCTGTCGTTTCAATGTCTCTAACAATGGTTCCCATAAATCTGCAATGAAACCAGCTGCTTTCTCTGGTGGCACTTCAGACTTGAAATCTTTACATTCTACTGTGTATGTGTAAGCTGTTGTTAGAAATTTTCTATAAGTCACTTTTTGGGTCTCTTGAATGTGTAAATAGTCTTCAGGAGCTTCCGAACGACTTTCTTTCTTGACTGATCTTGACTCTCTTGGTCTTGTAGTAGAGGTAGATGGTGTTCGCTCAAGCTCACTCATATCCTCTTCAAACTCACTGGCATGCACTTGTGCTAACACTTCATTAGCGTATGAGGCGGCATCGAAAGTCGTCGTCGTCTTTTGGCTTCGTGTGGTTTGTTTCTCTTCAGCAAGGTGTGATCGTTTCAACTTGAGTCAAAATTTGATTTGACTAGGATAAACACTCTGTCCCTGTATAGAGAGAGATTCCCTCACTCTAAGGGAATATACTCACTCAGCTTTCAGTCTGTACAAATGGAAGAGTCACCACAAATTGCCCTCCTCATCATAGATTTACAGAGAGTTATTCGAAGTATACTTCCAACAAGACTACGGACTACTCCACTCGAGCTATAAGTGAAGATACCTGCTATGTCTGTCAAGAGAACTGTTGTTGGGCTCCAGAATCTCAACAACTTACAAGAAAACACTAAGACATGAGAAAAGAGAGACTAAAGTGAAAACATGTGTTATCAATGTCAAGAAAAAGAGCAGTTGTCTTCAGAGTGTCCCAAGAAAAAGAAAACAAGGAGAAAGAGCTTTTTTCAGAAGCATCAGAAAAAAAGAAGAACCGTTGGCGTTGTATGTTTTATTTTAATAACAAACAAATTAGGAATTTGACATCATCAACTGTAACTGTCTTAGTCCTTTTCCTCAACCAAGTTCTGCTTCTGGTATTGCTGCTGCTGCTGTGATAGTGGTAGTAGTAAATACTGCTGGCATCTCAGTAGAGGTAAGATTTGATGTAGTCAGAGAAGGTTTAGAAATCTTCGATCGTGAAGATCTCTTTTTCTTCGGTTGCGCTAAATAAGACTGATACATTTCTCTCAGATGTTTTAATTCTTCCAAACTGTCTTGTCACAGACTAACCGTTTTATTTTTACTCTCTTCCTTCTGTTCACTGTTCAAAGAGTTCCTCTTCTATTCTTCGAAGTTTCCCTCTTCTCTTCTTCTTCTCGCTTTGTTTTCCTCATGATGTTGTTGTTGAACAAATATTTGTTGTTCTTCTTTCTGACATTACAGAAAGCTCTCCAACTCTTCCTTCTGTTTCTTTCCGAAGCCATCATACACTGGTAATGATGGCGAAGGAGGTAAAGGTGATACTACCGCCGTCGGCAAAAATTCTTGCGGAGATTATAGGAAATCACTCAAAGTCCAATTTAAGTAATCGACTTCTGGAAGAAGAATACTAGCTACAGCGGCAGTAGTAGTCTTACTATCACTCCGAGTATACGATGCCTTGGCGGCAGGCGCACCGCAATACATTGTCTTCATTTTATCAGCCATAAATATTGTACTCAAACTGTTTCGCAAGGGTAAATTGTAGGAACTCCAATGCGCATATATATTGAAAGTGACGCCACGCGTCCTCTGTCTTCTGATTGGAAGGGAGACAGTACACCCTGAGTGAATTATGTTACGCGCATTCTGATTGGTGGAACATTTTAATCCGTTTCGATCCGGTCCTAGACTATATACAAGCGCATTGATCCCGTCAAGATGTGGACAAGTGTGGAGTTGTCAACTATTGTTTCAAGTATGCTGTCAGTCTAGACTTCCTGGTATATGTCAAGGCATCGTGGGCCATTATAAGGATTGCAGATACAGCTATACGGGAGAGACGAATCAATGTGGAGAGGCAAAGGTGCCTGAAACGTGACTTACTATATGGACCGGCTGTGAGGAGAAGTTTGTGGAGATAAACTGTGATTAGGTGTGGTATGTGTCAACTCTCTTCTTTGGATAATAAACCCAAACGGCCCATGTCAGGGCCATCCAGATCTCTAGAAAAGAGAGAGATACTACTCAAAATCATGGAGTCTACATGTGTTTGTATATTTGTTTATGTATATTATTTATGTTCATATCCCAACTAAAACTTCAAACTCCTTATCCCTTTTGTATGTGATAATATAGTTCGTTTGTGTGGGTGTACTGTGTCTATAAACACTGCTATTATTGATAGTATTGTATGTATGTATTGTATGTATTTATGTAAGTATAGCGTATATATAAACACTCCTACTCTTATGTGATAGATAGTTTGTATATATGTAAGTATAGAGTGTGTATAAACACTCCTACCCTTTTCGTTGGATAGAATGTATGGGATGCTGGTGCTGGATAGTATATCAAAAAGGTGTGTGTTGGATAGTATATAAAAAAATGTGTGTTGGATAGTATATTAAAAAGTATGTGTTGGATAGTATCTAAAGAATTTCAACATTATATTTCCCGAAGAGGCATAGAAATGTGTCAACATCTTAACGGCCTATAAAGGTGCCCAATTTAACATTACATTTCCCGTAGAGCCCTCAAGTGCCCCCCGCATGATAAAACTATGAACATTTTCAAAATAGGATTTCCCTTTAAGCCCTCAAGTGCCCCTATTGAGGTCAGCTCTGACAATGTAGTCCCATTTCAGGTCAACCACTTCTAACAATGTTACCATTTTCCCTCAGTGTAAAAGATATGGACATTTCTAACATACGATTTCCCGTAGAATCCTCAATGCCCCCCCCCCACTCCATGTTAACCAACGGCGTAATGTCAATTCTCCGTAGATTCCTCAATAGTCCCATATAACTTCTCATATGCGTGATTATAGAAAGGTAAAATATAGAGGGTGTTTAATTGAAAAGCTTGTAAAGTAAAATGATCATCGATTAACCATAAAACCAACCGTCTACATACTTGAATAATCGTATCTTCTGAAAGACCAAGCTTGAAAAGTAATGAATATATTCCGACAATATTTTTCAACTTCAGTGCACGTAATAAAATATTTTTATCGGCCCTATATCGTACACATGTAATTGTTTATGTAAACTCTTTTCTAAAGGCTTCAAAGCATGCATTGTACACGCAACTTTGTAGATATCATCACGATCGCTTCAACCTTTAGTGATCGGAAAGCTTCATGGCCCTTCTTGACTAATATTATATTGTGTAAAAGCTTGGGGAATCCTAACTTTTTTAAATCATTCATCGAGTTATAGAAGTTTCTCTGTAAAATGTTAGAAACTATTTAGGCCGTGGATCTATTTTCAATAAACCCTGAATTCAGCTGTGTGGATCATTTGCCGTAATATACTTCATTCACACAGCTCGAAGAAAGCTAAAAAAATAATGCCATTATCATAATGAAACAGTGAAGCCAATAGTAGTCATGCGATCTTGAAAAACTAAAGTATCTCGAATATAAAGTACTAAGAAAGTAGAATGCTATTTTATTATATTATGTGAATTATGCATTGTGCAGTTATATTCTAGTGAAAGGATATACAGTTCAAAGTAAGAAAGGGCCAAAGTACGTCTGAATAAATCTAAAGTTAATATTAAAATCTATGTAAAGTAGATTTTGCTAGTAAAGTGCTTATTACTGGCTCCACATTGTATGTATAGATGCATGATTATACGAACGATATGCATATGTAATGATATCAATATAATGTTAAGGGTAGAGAGTTATATTTCGTTCAAGCAGGGATCTAACTAGTTCTGCGAGTAACAGTACCTATGGTCTAGCTCTTATGCACCAGCTCCCCTACCGATTAGGCCACGCACTCCTTTCACAAAAAGAAATAAAACAAGTTGCACGATGACCCACTCGCTAGACAAGCGGAATTTAACACCCGATGCCCAAGCCCACTGGATTTATAATTAAAAATACAATTTATATGCATAAAATGATAGTTATAAATTAACACCTATATAGCAGAAAGAAAGATAGACAGACAGAAAGAAAGAAACAGAGACAGAGAGAGATCACAACTATAAAATCAAACGGGTTAGAGATATAATTCGTTCCAAGTAGAAATCGAATCCGTGCAGCGAGTATTTTTTATTTAGAACTGAATTCATATTTAGAAATGCAAGGTATATGCATGAAACTATGGTTATAAAAAGACAGCTAAACATCAAAGAGAGATGAAAGTGCGTATGCCTGGATCCCACGTTGTATGTATGGATACACGATTGCATAAAGTAAAATCTATATAGAATTTTAGAATTTTCATTAACAGGTTAGTGAGTTGTAGTGTGCATGGTGATATTTATCTTCTCTAGCCAATGGTCGTTGATCCACTTTGTTCTTTAGCAAACAAAATCAATTCATCAATAAAGAGCTCATTACGTGACCTGTTAGGTACTCACAAAGGCGATTTTCAAGATGTCCACAGGCATTTAATTGAAATTAGAAGTTGTATGAAATGTTTACATAAGAGAAACTTACCTGGAACATGTGTCGTTGTGTACTGAGGCCGCTATGATTATTTCTAGCAATCTCCCAATTTAAATGTAAAAAGAGAGCTGATTAGATCAGTTTATATCAGCTGCATTCAATCAGACAGCGGCGCAGTAGATACCAACGGTTGATGTGGAACAAAGTGGATCAACGACCCTTGGCTGGCGAAGATGGGTGATATGATGCAGAGGATTGATTAAACCTATCATTACAATAAATGCTGTTCCATTTCATTGATATGCAATCTTACATGTGAGCCTCTCTCACAATTCTTTACTCAATCATCACATTGATACTTACATAAATGTATTTATTACGGCAGTAACACACGCTTTCTCCACTTTGCTCTAAATGTGTAGTCATGTTATAATTTTATCAACAAAAATTAACAAAAACAACGATTGGTGTTCCAAACAGGCTAACATTTTGTTTGTAAAGAATTATTCCTTCTTTGCTTAAAATGTCAAATATTTATTTGCAAGGGAAATTAAGTATCCAATCTGGTGATGTTTATACCATATGTGGCTTGTTCATGTATAAGTCGTTAGATTTTTACATTTTCTAACGCACCCTCGGATATTTCCATAATTTGTCTTTAAAATGATGTCGACATGTTGGAAAGTATTGAATTGATCAGATATCTTCACTGAAATCAACAATGATAGTAATAACTACACTTTGAAATTGTTCCTTCCGAAAGGACAGGCGTAATAAACATTCAGAAATCCGACGCTTGCCAAGTGAACAATGTTCCTGAGGTATATATATATATATATATATATATATATATATATATATATATATATATATATATATATATATATATATATATATATATATAATATCACACAGGTCATAGGATCCGGGTTCTAATCTCCGTAGAGTACGAACGAAAATTCGCTGACCTGTATGATAATATTATTTATTCGTATTTAAACATATTGTTAATGTTATCAACCATTCTCCTGTTATAACCAGGATAGCACGTTCCGCTCTGTTTGTTGTATATTTGTAATTCTCTCTCTCTCTCTCTCTATCTATCTATCTATCTATATATATATATATATATATATATATATATATATATATATATATATATATATATATATATATATTATATTACATGTATACAAAGTACCTGTATGCCAATTTTTGTTATTAGTCTTGGGAAGACCAAACAGTCAAGATTAGACCATTGGTATATGAAGCTTCAAAAGCTACTCACCTTTTGGTTTTTAAATCACTAATAGCAGGGATTGCTAGCATTGTTTGGAATCAATTGCACCAGTGATAACCCAAGAAACTAGCAGCGTTGGAATCAATTGCCCCGGTGATATCCCATAATTAATCACTGCGTTTTAAAGTTAACATATGAGCAGAGATATTACATCAAAGAAATTATCGCCCTATCTTTAAGCTTGTGAATAAAAAACATAACAAATATTTTAAAAAATCAAAATGATAATTTATGTTTTTGTTGAATAAATTCAAGCAAGACACAAATAATTCAAATATATTTTACAACTTGAATTTAGCCGTCTCTTTGTGCTAGAATATAAAAAAATGATAAGAATAAAGCATGAATTAAGAAATATCGTTGTTCAGGTGACTGCTATTGATGACAAAACTGTGAAGAAAAACTTTATGAAATAAATAAGTACTACTGGCAAAAATGTGAAACCGTTGCAATCTAATGAGCATTCCAGAGCTCAATATAGCACAAACAATATTTGCATTGATGCAATTTTTTCTCATTTAGATTGACGTTCACCCATCCTTGGAATATGTAACACTATATTTATGTAAAACGAACGCGCTGTTTCTGGGCAAAAAGTTTGAGACATACCTTATCTAAAACACCGCAGAAAATAAACAACATACTTCGGCTTAAATAAAATGGGATCTTAGTAGATTATTGCCTTATGCAAAAACAGGCTTTGGGTAATGTTGAGTCAATAGCGTGAATTTACTCAAAATAGTATATGGATAAAAACATAGTTTTATAAATTATAATTTCTGTTTGTAAGCATCGCAATCCATCAGCATAAAAAAACGAAGAAACAGATTGTGCAAGTGGATTCCTGTATCTGAAGCACAATAATAAAATGTTGATATTTTGACGGAATTGACTGAAAGCAAATAACCGAATGAAAACGAATCTAAACCTAATGTGGTTGCTGAACAGAGTCAACCAAAAGCACCAATAATCTTATGTTATATAACTCAAACTTAAATGTGTGCATAAACATGGTAATTGCCACGTGTAACATTTCACTAGAGTTTGCATATATATTCAATACATATCATGCAACGTGTTAGAGAATACATGTCGTTATAAGAAATTAGACTTATGTTGTTTCAGCGCATAATGGTTATCGAAAAATCAGATGGACTCAAGCATAGATAGATATGAAGACTGATAGACAAATCGGTTTATTTACATAGAAAAAGGGGAACGAAAAGAAGTTTTTTTGCCTAAAAAATATGCAACAACATACTTTTCTAAACTTATAGAAACAAAAAATTTTTGTATTGTAGTTTTTCATCCCCTATAATCTTATTTGTAATTATCAAGTAGTGGAGATTGGGTTCCTTTACCGTTTATACTATATTCTTTCTGCCAAGGAGCACGTTTATGCTTTCATACGACTGCATAGGGTTGCTATGTCAAAAAGGACGATAACTGCAATTGATCCCGTTAGGAATAAGATGCCCAATACACCCACTAATTTTGAGGACGGACGTTCGTCAGATGCCGATGTCTTTTGTCTAATGCTAGCTGAGGTGTTTCGTATGTTAATGGCGACTTCGGACACGATCTTTTCCATAATCTCATCCATCGTCATATTTTGGAATGGTCTTTCTGTAACACACTGGCACGGGTACAGGTAGATCTTCTTTTTCAGCGAAGCTGTAAAATAAGAAAAAGTTGATGTATCACATAATGCGCGAGAGAGATTGATTCTGTCGGTGAGTATTCCTGTTTGACTGTTTATGTGTTACATTGGTTAAATTGTATGCCGTAAACACCATATCATGTTAATGTCTTTAAAACACACTGCTGAAATGATGAAAATTCTTGGGGTTACAATTATGTTTCTGTCCATAAAAATGGTTTTGTATAAACTACAATTCAAGATTTTTAAACCTGTAAATTTGCTGGCACATTTTGCTTCTCTTTATGAATCGACTCACGTGCTTCTGTCAATCAACTATCACATAATAGAGATTATAATGGACCAAGAACCAATTCGATCGCCAGCTTTGCCTCAGTCTTTGCGTAATCTGTTGACTGGAGAAACGCTTGCCAAACCATACAGCGAGTGTAATATATAATATCTGCAAATTCAATTTTATATAAATTGGGACATTTTTCCTGCAAATTATTAAAGAAAGTTTTCTAGCGTACTAACGAATATTGCTTTTATTACTGGATTTGAGGAAAACAAAAAAGCGTTAGTTTTAAAGAAATATATATCAACATGACCTGTTGGGACATTTTCATTTCTTTCAAAGAGTTAAATGGTCAAATCTAGTAACGGTGTAATTGCGTTTATTATTCCTACTACGTCCCACCCAAAATGGTTCCGATGCCCTCATAACGATTTAAATGTGCTACAGAAATACAATTAGCACGAAAGAATTTTTAAAAAATTACACAAAAATGAATTCAACACTGGTGTTTTCAGGTATTGGCACCTAAAAGTTCTGATATCAAATGTGATTTAATTGATTTAATACAAAGTATTTAGAATAATTAGTAGTTAAATATGCATTAGTTTTCAAAGACATTTTCTACACACATTAAGATGCATGTTTAATGAGCATCTTGTGAATATATCATTTTTGAAATCCGAATAAAAAGACAATAAAATCATAAAGAAAATATCACAGAAGTACTCAAATCTGCACTAATAATTCAATTCAAAAGACTAAAAAGATTTTTAAAAATCCGTCTGGTAAAGGAACGTTCTTCTTTTGCATCATTAAGGAGATAGTGTTGTTCACCAATTCATTTGCATAAATTGCAACTTCTCAAAAGTTGCACTAATCATTCAAAAGACAAGTAAGGTCATTTATGAAAATGTTCTTTATATTTCAACACATTCAATCGAAAATATTCATTTGGGAAAATTAAAGATTTTTCTAGCAGTTTAAAAATATACCTGGTTGCAAAAATTGCAACTTTTAAAATATTATATGTATATCAATGAAACGTTTCGAGGATTATTTTTATATTGCTGACACAGAAATGTAATCTACGTTTTCACTGAAAACCACTAAATGCTAAAAAGATGACGATCTACCGCGTTACGCAAAAACAATGACATACCCACTTGTGTGCAATCGGCACCCGTATAAAGTTATTAAAGAAACTTTAAAACACGAAAGACATAGATGCACCTGCATCGACATTTATGCGGTTAATCTCAGGTATACCAACCGGTTCTGTGCAACCCCACACATGTACGAGTGTAACAAACAACATACTAAAACAGTATACAGTAAATCGTCGCTTTCCCCATAAAAGAGCTAATACCTGGCTTCAAGGAACCAAGTGGTAGCAGGGTCACTGATGTTGTATTGACATCTGATGGAGTTGCTAGAGTTGTCGAAGACGTTTCAAGAGTATCCCCAGTTGAAGAGGAAGCGGGATTGGCCGTTGATATAGTTTCAATACTTTGTTGTTGTCCGGTTGCGTCTCTAGATATAGGAATGTTTGATGTGGTTTCCACAAATACTGTTTCAGCGAAAACATGCATGGTTGTGGCCGATGTGCTAGTAGTTGAATTGGAGACAAGGCTAGTTGCGGCTGGTGAGCTGCTGGTTGCTGTATTAGGGACTTGGGTAATAACGGCCGGTAAGCTAGATGTTCCATTGGAGAAATGGACAGCTGGGACTGATGAGCTGGTTGTTTCAGTGGAAACATTGATTAATATGACCAATGAGCTGGTTGTTTCATTGAAGACATAAGTAGCTGTGGCCGGTAAGCTAGTGTTTCCCTTGAAAGTAGAGGTTAATTCGGCCGGTGAGTTTGTTGTCGAAATCGCGGATTGATAATTACACACCCGGCTATAGAAAGTGGCTGTGGGGTCGGCCCGACGCTGACTACAATTATGTAAATCACAGGCTGCCGCCGATTGTCTGTGAGTCACCCCGCTACATCCAAATAGCTCTGTGCAGTTGTAGAGGCAGTCATTGACAGATGTCATATTAAAGAGTTGCATTATTACACTACAACTACCAGAGTAGCCGGGATAGTCACTTATTTGGAAATTATCGCAGTCTGAAAAATACAGTTAAAGAAAATTAAATGCTTAAAACTTAACAACCAAAACTTAACATAGACAAGTTATCACAGGCAACATTAGATAATGTTGAAATAAGTAGACCTCAATAATGTTTCTGTTCGCCAATATATGCTAATATGTTTTGTAATTTGTTATTCGAAATAATCTTGTAAAATATTATCGGGACTCGATAAAGAAGTTGGCATAAATATATGATACGGAAGAATATAAGTGTAAAAGGCCAAATAATTCTTTTTTAAAACACTGTCTCAAAGATAAACATTTTTACGGGCTCTTCCACCATAATTACATGCATGAAATGTCTGAGAGACGACGTGTGTACATTTTTTGGTGGCTTGCAATATACAAGTATTATATTTAGTTACACACAACTGTAGTGTAGACAACTTTACGGTCATTGGAGGAATACAACAATGCAATAATCAAGGCAACTTAGATTACAAACGGTCATTCATACGTCACTGAATTCGTAATATCAAGGAATCAATTTCGAGATATCTGTTACAATATTTTCATGTTGAGAAGAACTCTGCAAGAACATACAATTTTTTATATTTGAGTTTTCACTAACAGAACCTTTTTAGTTTTGTTTTAGAAAAAAGTAGCAATATTCGACTAGACGGTTTATTTTGACGGGAACGCTTTTAAAGTTAAATTTGGCTAAACAAAAATTGGTGCTTACATATGTAGCGTGTTCCATTGAGGTAAATAATATTTAAGTTTGAGGTAGATGTTTTAGGTCTTAGATCAAAATGCTTTTAGCCAGTAGGTGATCAATTCTCTAAACTTCGTTTTCATGTATCCATGTAAATGGGGGAATAAAATGGGAAACACTCACCCAAATTGCATGTTCTCTTGTAGTAGGAATAATTGCCAGGTTTAAAATATATATCTGCGACATTTTTTGTCGACGTACAGTCGTAAAACTGGCACAGATTGGTAGAGTGTTGGTAACTGAAGCCCATGCACACAGCAGCATTTTTGCACTTACTTATACAGATAGAGATATTACTCGAGGTCAGGTTTACTGCATTAAAGCATTTGTCAGAGCCAAAGCATTGGTTACACTCGGGGAAGTAAATACAACCTGAAAGACGTATTGAAAACATTTTAGAGGATTATAAAAATCAATTTGCAATATACAATAAGTCCAGGAAGCACAAATACCAGGTAAACTTACATTTCTCCTTCAAAATAACTTAAGCACACTGCATGATCAATAAGTATTCCCAGCAAAGAAAACTTTATAATGAAATCTTAGAAATACAATCATAAAAGCTAGGTAGAAATTGTAAAACGGTAACAACAAGATGAAATGATTTTATCGAAGATTAAATATCTCCGAAGGAAATAATTAATGATTGGTTCTCTAAGACGAAAAGGAAACATGAATCACATTTAAAAATAGAACTAATTTTGTAGATAAATACGACGTTATTCGTCATGGATAAACATCTTATTATCATATAGAACCCATAAAAGGTTAGACACAACTATCTTGATTGCATTCCCCGAATAGTTCCAAAATTACATAACTTGTCACTGAAACAAAAAGTTGAACAAATCATTACCATACTTGGGTATAAACAAAAGCAGCAGACTACTCATTTAAAATGCCAAAGAAACTCATGTATTCATGCAAACTCGAATAAAGTATTCAATTTAATTTCACACATTGTGTAACAAGTAAATTTTAAATGAATAATAGTATGTATCAAGGTACAAGAAAGAAAAAAGAAAAAAAACTTATTGGTTGGGAAAATATTCAAATAGCATGTATTTGATACCCTATTACCACGTAAATATGTACATTTAAGAAAATATTATTTATAAAAAAGACTAATTAAGGGTGTTGTTGTAGTATAGGATATATCGTAATTATGTGTTAAATTGTTTCTAACCAGAATAATTATTCAATGAATGGCAAAAATCTTTTTTTCTAGAAAAAAGGATACAACTAATCAGTAAGAGCATGTAATCATTTGTTTGCAATTTCTTACAGAATTTTGCTTCAATATATTTTATTATTTAATGGTATTAAAGTTTAACATAGAACATCTCTCAGTATGTTATAAATTACTTTTGACAAAGGGAAAAGCACTGTTAGACAAAATTCAACCACTTACTTGAATTAACGCATTGCACAAAACTCCAAAGTGAAAAAATCGCCGGAATTAAAAGGGTTATTCTCATATACTCCATGTCTTCTTCGTTTAAAACTTTAGTTCGTCTACCTATTTTAAAGATACTTTAACTCAAGAAAAAAATCCATTTTAAAAACAATTCAGATTTACATGTGAACTGTTGTGTCCAATCTTATAACAGTCTCTGCTTCCGCGAACCTATAAGAAAGTCCTGCAAGATAAATAGATCATATATTGTACATATGTCATCTAGAGGGAAAAATAAGACCATTGATCTCTTGTGAAGACATCGATTTTGCACTCAGTGGGTATTTGCCAAGACTGTCTAATAATTGAACACTTGTTTCAATTACTGTTTGCTTTCATATTATATTAGCATATCATGTTGAAGCACATGTCCCCAAGGAATCTGGAAATCGATACGAACCTTTAACCCTCTATTTCCACAAAGCAAATGAATCTCACTTTAACTCATTCAAATCTGTTTTCGGAAGATTTTGAGTAGTATAATAAGCCTAGATCCCAGGTAAACCGCCTAATGTTTGACCCTAAATCATAATTTAGCAGTATGAATTTGATTTTATTTCATTTGTGTTTTGTTTAGATTTTCTTAAAATTTCTGCCATGGTATTTTTTCTGCTTTTCGGTATTTTGTCACGGAATCGTGTATACTTTTTATCAATGTATATGTGTGAACGAAAATGTAATCGGATTTCGTTGCCGCGTACAGCGTTACCCGAGGGTGGTTTATTTTTTCGGCTCTAGTTATTTCGAAATACTGAGCGCGACTCAACCCATGCTGCATGTGCAAATTGCCTGCAGCGGAAATCAAAGTACCCCGAGTTCTCTAGCTACGCATATTCAGCACAGCTAGGGTACTTATAGAGCGAAATTTCTATGTTCAATTACATTACGGCGAGTCTTGTCGGGAAGCTTACTTCTTTACGGGAGCAATCTTCAGCTGTAGAGGTATGTAAAATTTAAAATTGCATTCTTTATTACTATTCGTTTTATATGACAGATTTGTTTCATATATTAGTCGTTTCTCGAGTGATATCTCTATCTGTAAAAGTAATTGATTCTGAATTCACAGAGAGTCAATACCTAGGTCATATAACGCCGTGCTATTAGAAATACTATAGTCTGGTTCAAGTTAGCCATTTGTTGTAACTGAAAGGACAGATTGAATTTAATTATACGCTTCATGTTTTGAATGATGAAATGTAATGTGTAACGAAACGAATTCATGTGCGCGCATGCGCAATATATATCAATGCAAAAGTACTTAACCGTGCCATATGTACTACAAGGTTCAGTTGTTATACGTTTAGCTGATTTTGTGTATGGTTTGGGGATGTGAAGTCGCAGAACTGTGGGGTTCCTTGTGACGTGTACGCTGCTGTCTGGCGACGTTGGCTCAGAAGAGAGTACTGGTGTTCTCGACGTGAGGGACCAAGGCTTCGCGACCATCGGGTCTGTGTTAAATGTGAAGGCTCTCGATGGATCCTTCAACAGACTGGGAGGGATGGACCATGCGTGGTGGCTCCTTGACCATTGACTAGAGCGGGTGGAACCGGAAATACATCTTGGACGTCAATTGGGCGCCACGATATATATTTTCGTAGATCAAGGTGGCCAATTTCAACATCCATTTAGTATAGTTTGGTAAATCAAGTTAACCAACATCGAGATCCATTCAGGTAAACAATTCAAGAGTTCAAATTACAGGTGCAAAATTCTTGCACAAACAGGCCGATCGATAAACGCCACGTGCTTTATTACATTGACAGCTCAATTATGTTATGGCGTACACGTAACCTATCACGTAAGAAGTATCCCCGTGAAATAATGAAGCGTACGTTCTGACGGGATTTTTTAAATAGTAATAATTTTCGGACAGTGTTTTGTGGCAGTGGCAAGTCTCACCTGTCTTTTGTGATAAATTAATTGGTTTTAAATTAGTTTGAATGTTGAATAATATAACTGCTCGTGTATTTTTTTCATGAAAAAAGACAGAGACTGCACCAGTGTCCTACATTTCAACATTTAAGAGTGAACATATAGAGAGAAGGTAGGCATGTCATAAAAAAAATCATCTACCATTAACCATCTGATTGAAAACGAAAACAAATGAAAATGATAATTGCCTTTAGCTAAAACTATATTTATTAAATAAACTATAGCAAGGCACAAATAATTGCAATATATTTTACAACTTCTATTTAACTGTCTCCCCAAGACAATATATAACAAAGTTATAAAAATACATCGCTAACATTATAAATATCGTTATAAAGGCGACTGTTAATGAAAAAAAAAAAAAAAACAAGCAAATTTATTAAAAAATCAGTATTACCGGCAAACAATTTCACAATTTACTGTTTTTTGTTTTTGTTACAACGTAACCTAATACATTTTATGGACGTAATACAAATGGGCCACGTTGTGACCCTATATTCTTCATGTAGATTTTCAAAAGTATCCCCTTAATAGGTCATAAAATTATTGTATCCTATGGAATTTATTTCACTTAGGCTGATGTTCACCCATCACTGAGTATGCAAGAGAATATTCATCTAAAAATAAAAACGCTGTTTAAATGGCAACACGTTTTGAGATGTACCTTGTCTGAAACGTTGCTTGCAATCTATAACATTCTTCAGTTTAAAAAAGGCAAGAGTCGCAGTAGATAATATATATATATATATATATATATATATATATATATATATATATATATATATATATATATACAAACAAGCTCTGCGTTATATTGTGTCAATTGCAGCGATATCTCAGAACGAGTATATTGATAAGAACAACGCTTATCAATTATAGTTTTTAGTGCTTTCTTATCGAGGCGTTCAAACATTCATATTAGCTTGTCGCAGTCTATCAGCATTAAAAGTGAAGAAACAGTGTGTAAGTTTGTTTCTGGACCCGGAGGACAACAAAATAATTTGCTACGGCGGAATTGATTGAAAACGAGCAACTAAAAGGGGAAGTATGTAGGAATAATATGATCCTGTATAAGAGAAGCGCACGTATAAACATATTAATTCCCATGTGTAATATTTCACTAGAATATGTATATATATATATATATATATATATATATATATATATATATATATATATATATATATATTTGTCAGGCTTTCACGCTAATAAAGCGAAGTACTAAACTTTAATATTCACATTGCGCTGCAAAATTGTTATCGACACCCTTCAAGGGATTTAAATTTTGCCAAAACGACGCAATCAGCCGGAAACAAATTTCATTAAAATTACACAAAAATTAATTCAAATGTTATTTTCAAATATTGTCGTATAAATCCTGTGATATCAAACATGATTCAATATACATTATTTCTAATAATAAGGAGTTAAATATCCATCCATTTTTTTTCTGCGTCACCGAAATGTTTATGGTTTAATTATCATCTTAATTATATATAATGTTTGTAATTCGAATAATAAAATAGAAACATAGAGGAAATATCACAGCGGTAATCAAATCTGCACAAATATTCAAAAAGGAACGTAAGATGAAAAAAATATCTTCCTTGAAATTCTACTAATACGTCCGTTTGTATTCATTGGAAACAAATTAAAGCTTTACTCATACTTGCAAAATCCATTTGGGGAAAGGAGTATCATTTTCAGACATCCTTAAAAGATATTTTCCCGCTTCACTGTCAAATCGTTTTGCTAAAATCCAATCTTTTCAAAATAGTATATATGTATCAAAGCAAATTTTCCAAGATTATATTTAAACTGAGAATGAAGAAATGTACCCATGATTTCCAATGATTATCGCCCAATGCCAGAAGGATCAAGCTATGTGGCATTACATAAACAAATGACCTCGTTAGTTGTGTTCAGTGGGCACTGATATAAACTGATTAACGAAATAGTAAAACGCGAAAGACAAAGCTTCACATACATCGTCATTTAGGCTGTTAATCTCTGGCATATAGCTGATTTTTTTACAGACCCTCAAATGTAAGTGTAGTAAAGAGCATATTTTAACGGAAAAGGCTAAAATAACG
The DNA here is from genome assembly GCA_029931535.1 of Margaritifera margaritifera. Taxonomy (NCBI): domain Eukaryota; kingdom Metazoa; phylum Mollusca; class Bivalvia; order Unionida; family Margaritiferidae; genus Margaritifera; species Margaritifera margaritifera. The sequence continues at coordinate 320,097 of JAQPZY010001309.1, forward strand.
CTTTACCCATACAAATCTAATACCTGTCTTAAAGGAACTAAGTGGTTGCTGGGTCACTGATATAATGTCTGGGGTTGATGTCAACATAATTAAAGCATCAGACGTTTGGCTCGTACCATCGCCAGTAGAGAAGGTATAATATGTTAACAATTCAGTAGCTTTTGAGCTTGTTCCATCAGTAAAATCAGTGCTAATCTCAAGAGTTGTTACATCTGCCTCAGACATTTCACGAGTATTCCCACTTGAAGAGGAAGTGGGATTAGTGTTCGATTCGCTAGTGCTTTGTAATTTCTACAGAAGTTGATCCAACGAAAACATGGTATTTGTAACCAATGACCTAATTGTTCCATTCGGTAATTATAGGTGGTGAGCTGGTTGTTGTTCATGTGAAGAATTTGGGTTTTATGGCCTGTAAGCTAGTTGTTCCACTGTAGATATTAATAGCTGTATCTGACGGGTTGGTTGTTACTTTACATACATGGATTATTATGGCCTTAGAACTGGTTGTTCCGTTGTTGGCATTTGTGGTTGCGATCGGTGAGCTATTTGTTCTATTGGAAACATCGGTTAATATAGCCGGTGATCTGGTTGTTTTATCTGAGACATGAGTAGTTTTGGACGGTGAGCTAGCTTCTCCACTGGACGTACGGCTATTGTGGCCGGTGATTTTTGTGAAAACAAAGGGAACATACTGCATTTCACAAAACCCCATAGTGAAATAAACACCGAAATAAAAATGGTTACCTCAACTACTGGGTTGCCATGCGACTGTGTTTGCTACGCACGAAGCTTATACCCACGAATAGGTTCAATCCTTTTTGCTGATGTGCGCTTAGTCGAAAAGGTATTTGGTTAGTGCACTCTGGCAAGGCGGTGGGTGATATACCCCGCTAAGACCTGGGTTCGATTCTCAGTTGGGGACGAATGACAAATCTCTAACTTGTATGATAATATTCTTTCTCCATATATAATTTCACTTCATATTATCACGCATCCTCGTCTAGTATCCAGGAATAGCACTTTCCGCTCTCTGTGGTGTATATTTGTAACTTTCCATAGTAACGTCTATATGCCTTCATGTCTGTCAGAGGAATCCGGAGTGAGTGTGTATTAAGATCAGAGTTAATTATTGGGTCGCCATGCGAGCGTGTTTGCTACGCACTATTGTTTATACCCACGACTAGGTTCAATCCTTTTGGGTGATGTGCGTTGAGTCGAGAGGGTATGGGATTGGTGCGCGCAGGCAAGACGATGTGTACTGTAACGCGCGGATACCTGGGTTCGATTCTCTCTTAATCACGAGATAAATATTCTTTAATTTGTATGGTCAAATTCTTTCTCCATATGTAATTTCCCTTCATATTATCACGCATCCTCCTGTAAGATCACTTTCCGCTCTGCCTGATCTATACACAGTGTTGTCATATTTGCTTTTTTAATGTAGTTTGGAAGATGAAGCCTGTCTAATGAGAAGAGATAACAATAAAATAAGTTTTAAACCATTTTTTCAAGTGTTTTTAACTTCAATAATACAGTTGTATCTCCCAATGAATATTTTTGAAACAATTTTGGCTGAAATGCCATCAAAATTGGTTAAATAAAAAATGTAAATTATGCCCTCACCATGACTGTTATGAATATATTTTTTTTAACAAATTCTACGTATTATTAAATTGTTTGCATGCGCGAAAATCTTTTAATATAGAAGCTTATCTCTGCTTGAACAAGATTATATTTAATGGATTGTAAAAGCATTCAATTTAAAAAGGGAGCCGCGGTAGCTCAGTTGGTAGAGCGTCGGACTCTTAATCCAAAGATCGCGAGTTTGATACACGCCCAGGTCAGTTTATATGGGCTGCCTCTGTGTGTCCTCGAGACAGACACTTAACTCCCATTTCCTAGGCTTTACGTAGCCAAAAATGTGCTCAAAGTACCGTTAAAAAAACAACCAACCAATCAATCAAAAGAAAAGTATTATCACTGCGTGGAGGAGAGAGGTGTGCATACGACATATCTGCATCTTCATTCAAAGGCCCCAAAGAAAGGCTACAAAATGTAACAAATTTATCACATGATTTGAACAATTTCCGTCATGATAAGAGACACCATATGCAACCTTGAAGTTTAACAGATTTTGTTGAATATTTTAATACTAGCTCAGCAATGCTTAATTATAGAAAGGTCAATATATGCAGGCTAAATATAGAAAGGTTAATATATACAGGCTAATTTAGATCGAGAGTTCATTAGATAGAAAGGTTATCGATCCACTGGAAAACCAGGTCCATGTACTTGACAAAGATTACCTACCAAACAAACTTTTATAGACGTTGCATATTTTTCAAAACTATTTTACAGCAAAAAGACATCAAAAGGTAGTTTGAAGGTCAACATACATAATACAACTGACCATTCATCGTCCATGTGTGTATTTTAGTTAACCTTTTGTAAAGGTTTCACAAGATGTATATTATACAAAAATACTGTCAGATAATAAAGCAATCGCTACCATCAACAGAGATCAAAACCTTTATGATACATCAGTAGTGTTCGAGGATCCAGCGTTTCTTAGAATCGTAATTCATTGACCATCTTTCGCTATTTTATCGTTTTCTATATTTGTTTAGGCACTTTATATAATGCCAATGAGCCTTGTGATTGCCTGTAGTATGGAACATTTGCAGCCATATACAGCTTTCATACACCTACAACAATGCTAATGGCGATGCTATTATTCATAAAAGTCCATGGAGTGAGTGCAATTTCATAAATTAGAAAAGTTTTTGTTATAGGAATCTGAAATATTTTTATAGATACAGCAGCGAGTGAGAAGAATAAATATATAGTATTATCACAGTAACGCGATCTTGATTGCTAGATCACGTCGAGTTGTCAGCATTAGAAAATCCAGATCATTACGAGACGCTAAGCGTCGAGTCATGATTCGGATTTTTATGCTGACAACGAGACGTGAGCTAGCAATCAAAATCGCATTACTGTGATAATGATATTTTTGTTATATACCTTTCAATTTTCAGATAATTTAATAAAATCACTATATGTAGTTGAAAAACACAAGAAACTGCTGAACATTTCAACCTCTATAATACGAACTTCATCTTAAAGCATAAACCGAATTACTTTTTGAAAGGCTGACATGCACATGAATATTAGTTTTATGAATGAAGTTTGTGAAACAACGCTCGCTCAGTTTGACTACCATCACTGTCAATAACACGAATTCTTCAACGCTTGAGGGCAAACTATTCGTATATGTGATTTACAGTTATTGTGCAGTTCTGAAATTTTTCACCACTTAAGTTTTCACCAGCTGAATGACTGGAAGTTTCTTTCAGAGGCCAGATTGAATGCGGTTGAACTGTTTCTCGCAGGACATTGTGATAGGCTCCGATGAGAACTTGACACGGGAATGACACCATTATTTTGACAGTTATTTACAACAGGATTGGAGAAATTGTTGGAACTTGATGGTACAGATTTGTTGCAGAGAATATTACTCATTTATAATTTCAAATTCATCCATTATGCGTGAAACTCACTACGGTTACCAGTTATGAATTTCCGTAAATGGGTTGTACTGTACAACTGTAATGTTTTGGTACGCGATTTCCGAATATGATCTTGTTTCAGACGAACATTTTGGCAATATTTTACTACTTCAAAATAAAGGAAAAATGCTTTTTTATTGTTGTTGTGACAAAAACATAGTTTAGACCTTTCAGATATTTTACATATAACGCAAGGTTTCTTAACTAACGTCGCTGTGAGAACTTTATTTACTGCTAGTGTTGGCATTCCATCACTAGGGGCGCTGCTATTGTCACCAGGAAACCTCGATGATAAAGTAGTCTCAGCCTCGTTTGAGAGTATGGTGATACGGGTTTGGAAAACGATAGTATCGTTTTCCTGCTTGTAGGAAATGACGGTAAAATTCTGGCTCTTTCATGGGTAGAAAATTGGTAGGTGTATAATAATTCAGCAGATCTTCCGCTAAACGATGAAGTCAAACCAGTATAAAACTCTCGTAATAATTTGTAATGTTTTGCATGTTATGTTTTGTTCATTTTAATTAGATTCTTTTATCAAAGACAGTCCTTTTTCCGTATTCTGAACTTATATTCTGGTTAAAATGTTTTTTAAAAAAGTCCCTAGAATGATTTGGCACTATACTGGCTGAAAAGGATTTCTTTGAAACCACTATAAGTTTTTTTCTACTAACCTTTCATTCTTTTTAACTGCTGAGTATTGAAACCACCTCTGATATTCTTGTGAAACTCCAACATACAAAATTTGGAGAAAAAAAAATGTTTTTACATGTTAGAGTTAAAATTTTCGTTAGATACCTGTTAAGTTAAGAATAAAATTCTTTGTCATGGCTTTTGACCTATAAGGTCATTGAACCTAATTGTCTAAAACTATATCAAGATATATCCAAATCTAGAACTCTAAGTTTCGCTACACTATATTTAAACCAACAAAAAAAACAACAGCAAAACAACAAATTAAACGGCCTTCATTCAATGTATTCTTCAGATATATCCACAAATTGGGTTTGATAAAAATCCATTCATAATTGTTTATCTTATGATGTTTACAAGCCAGTGCAGCGAAAACCCTGAGTCAACATCTTTGACCTTAAAATCAGTCAGATTGCTAACTTTCAACTTGTTAGTGGAATGGAAATAAATACAATGTCTGATCAAAATTCGCTTGTATATGTGTACAACTCACTGTGTGTATAAGTTCCATGAAGTACGAAAATGCAAGCAATGAACTTTATTTGGCCCCAAGATCACTTAGATCTGGTTTTCAACCATTTTCATAAAAATACGACATGTTGGTGGTCAGATCTGTACCATTTTGATTCGGATCCTATTACATATTGCAAGAAGTGCTAAGGGAAAACCCCATGTCAATGCCACCATTCCTGAAAGAGGAGTATCCAATGTCTATACGACCATCCGTTCATGAGAAGTAATCATATACAGATTTTCAGGATGGCCGTCAATACAACCACATTGGATGTTGAATCGGCATCATTTTGAATATAGGAACAAACTTATATTGCAAGAAAGAAAAGGGTTATTTTATTTTTTAAACAATTTCGATATTACCATCCATTCACGGAAAGAGATTTTTTGCATAAAGCCACTCCCTATTTATTGTTACGAATCCATTTGAAATTTTTACGTCTGTGTTTAGTTTCATATCGTTCCTTCACATTCAAAGTACTTATCCTAAGTTTGTTTCGATGCATTGTTATCCACCATTTATATCTTATATAGACAAAAAAGATATCAGACCTACAGAAAATAACATAAATGCTGAAGAGAGGGAGATAAAAGAATGAACGGGAGAGTGAAAGGTCAAACGAGGAGGAGATAAAAGAAAAAAAGATAAAAGAGTGAAAGGCCAAAAGTAACATTTATAAGTGAAAGATATATATATATATATATATATATATATATATATATATATATATATATATATATATATATATATATATATAATCTAAATAAAAGCTGTCAATCTACTTTCAAAGAATAACAAACCTTCCAAAGGGAAGATAATTTATGAGGAAACCTCAAGTCAAAACTGAAAGACTTTTATATATGCCTTGAAAAATGGAAGTTACGGAATATATCATTGATCAGAAGATTAGCAGTAGTCAGAATTTTGGCAAGTCCAAAAATGACATTTCTTCTGATGGTCTTACCAAATTCTTCCTATGAAATTACAATTGAATTAAAAGTTTAAAAAAGTTTAAAGTATTACGCACGTGTGTCCTCATTTCCAGATGACTGTGTCAACGCCCTTAAAAACAATCCTCAAGTAAATCTTATAAAAACAGAATATTTTATATCTAAAGTTATGAAAAGTAGAGAGCATGTAATTTCTTGTGTAGATGTATTGATAAACCAGTCTGAATCCGACCTAACTTCTCATAAAGCCTGGAATAAATATGTTTCAAAATCATAACTTTAATTGGAAACAAATATATCAGAACCCAATCAAATGCACCATATATCCAAAATTGAGGAGTTTTCAAATATAAATTTGTCATCCATATTATAGAAACCAATTTATTTTTATTTAAATGTAAAATAATTGGTTTCTTGACGTATGAGTTTTGCTAACTGAAGAAAGTATACTTCATTTATGTTGGAACTGCATTTATGCACAATATTTATATGAAAAACGTAATGATTATCTCATCGGAAAAAAGTCTCCAATATGAATTTATACAAAGCTCTTTTTCGGAGTTTGTCGGAATAATAGGAACTTAATAAATAGCATGTTAATATGTGTTAAGCAGTATATATTCAAAACATGATCCCATCCTTGTAAGCCTTTACTTCTATTTTAGCTGATCGCTATGAAACTGAAAAATAATAAGTTTAAAGAAAACCACGCTGAGAAAGGTTGTTAACAAGTCGTGTTACTAGTCCATCACACACACACACACACACACGCAGACACACACCTCTATATAAATAATATATATATATATATATATATATATATATATATATATATATATATATATATATATATATATATTCATTTTTATTTCATATTCGTTCCACATTGTACACGCATATCATACGACCAACGCTTTCTCTTTCTCTCGTTTGAAACCTATCAGATGTTGTCCTGTAGTATACGTTAAGTTTCAAAATGTATTTTCTTGTTTGATTGTTCATCCATAGATTCTGTCATATGTTTGTGTATCTTCCTCTCTGGAAAATAAAGAATAAACAAAGTCCAGATCTTATCTCAGTCCTATATAAACAGAGTAAGACCTTACGGTGTGCTCCCCAATCTGTGTTTGCCACGCCTTGTTCTAAATCCAGGGCTTTTATGATTGATGAGGTATCAAAAATGCGAAAGGAAAGTTAGTGTATGGTACAATTTAATCTATATATTTGGTCTTCTGCACAACGGGGATAAGAGACCCGTCACGATAGAGTTCATCACATTTTCTATTTAATCAGCAGAAGTGCATACAAATTGTATTAGAATTCTACAAAGTGATGCCGTTTTCTTATGAACATTTCTGAATTCTATTTAAACATATACATAGTTGACATTCAAGAGAAGTTGACGTTCAACAGCATGCATAATCTTTGATGTATAGCAGATCAAATAGTCATTCACATATAATGAGCAGTCAGCTCCTGGATTAAGGCATTTCACTATGTTGTTCATTTTGATGTTGAAAAGGTGACTTAAAATATTCTGCCCTGAGGTGCACCCATATTCCAAGGGTAGCATTCAGAAGAGGTGGTACCTACCCTAACTCTCAAATGTCTACGTCTCAAAATCTTGGCTATAAAGATAGGCAGCCCCTTACACGTATGTTGAAACGGTCATTCATTGTGTCATGCTTTCATGTGGTATCATTAACTTTCTCCAAGTCAAAAAAGATGGCTATGTGTTTTTTCTTTATGAAAGTATCCGTGATAAACGTTTCAGGTCTGACTAGGTGGTCATTGGAGCTTCTCAGGCGTCTGAATCCACACTGGAGGTCTAATAGATTTGTTGGATTCAATATACCAGATAAGACTCTCATTATTCATTCGTTCAATGGTTTTGCAAATACAGATTGTTTACGATAAGGATTAGATGGATTGAAAGATCGGTAAGGTCCTTTACAGGGTAAGGTACTGGTATTATTGTTGTTTTTCGCCATGATGCGGGAAATCGCCAGTTCCCAAGTTGTATTGGAAATGTTTAGTAGTGTATTGAGACCTGTATCAGTTATGTGTTTCAGAAATTGATTGTGGGTATCGTCTGGCCTGTGCATGCGTCACGAGCTCAATGAACGAGTCTTGTAGTTCTCTGAGAGTGAATTTTTAAAAAATTTTATTTAATATTCAACATTAGCAGATTTGATATTTTGAGGAACCTTTTCTTTCAGATTTTTGACACACCTGAAGTTTTCAGAATAGTTGCCTATGAAGATTTTTGTAGAATTTTTGGGTCAACGTATCACATTGCTGGCAGGATCGTGATCAGTTATTATGATTTTTTTAAAGTGTTTGTTACAGCCGAGTTTGTTTTGCCATCGATTTTACATACCATACTATTGATTTAATAGAAAGTTCAACCTAGACACATAGGAATTCCATTTATTCCTCTTGCTCTCGTTAATGGTACGACGAAAGTTTCCTTGGTGTATAAAAAAAATTATACTGATTTTCAGTTGTTAAATTGGTATTAGAATTTTAGTGTCCTTTTTCCGTTCTCTCATGGTGTTATTTCCGTTCCCTTATTGTGTTACTTTTTTCCCGTTCCCTTATTGTGTTACTTTTTTCCCGTTCCCTTGTTGTGTTACTTTTTTCCCGTTCCCTTATTGTGTTACTTTTTTCCCGTTCCCTAATATTGTTTCTGCAAGTATCATAAAATCATGGTTTCTTGTTGCGTTTATGAATTACCGAAGTAACATCGTGTAGATTAGTGGTTCTGTGGCAAGATGCAGATACGACTTGTCATTAAAAAGGCAGAAATTGTGTTTTAAAACAAAGCACGCTATTTTATCTTCTCTTATATCTATGCAGCGCCAATGCGAATGATGAACGTTAGAGTCGACAAGAAGAAACAATTATGCTGCTAACTGTTCAATAACATAGTGAAGATTAGTCAGATTGATTGGATTGGTTGGGTGAAGATTAGTCTGATTGATTGGATTGGTTGGGTGAAGATTAGTCTGATTGATTGGATTGGTTGGGTGAAGATTAGTCTGATTGATTGGATTGGTTGGGTGAAGATTAGTCTGATTGATTGGATTGGTTGGGTGAAGATATATTGAGCTATAGTCTGGAATGTAATACTGAGGTTAATTTGAGTGTCAGGGGTATTGTTATTGATGGCGATTGGTACTCCTTATCAGTATTTCTTGAAATGTAGTAGGCTATAAAAACTTGTTTGGATTAACTCTATCATTCTCATAAAAAGTTCTCCTGAAGGATGATATCAGTTTGGAATCTTATTCTTGAAATAGAAGACTCATTTCATCAATATTTGCCTTGAAACAACAGTAATTCCATTGTATTATTGTCAGACATATTGATGGATGTGGTGGACGCATGGGACTTCTCTGACGTTTCTGTGGTTTGGTATCAGGGGACTCTCAAGTTTCCAAACATTCAGGACTTCCAAACGTATTTAAGAGCTCGATATCATCGTCAGATCATTTCGGAAGTCTAGCAAATTTCTTATTATGCTCTTTTCTCGGATTCGAACTGTATTGGTGCTGAGAGTAGTCTCACTCACTTAAAAAATTGAAATGTTTGATAGAACATTTCAATGAAGCTCATTATATACCCTAGGGTGTCCCCTAGTCAGATCAAGTTAGATTTAGCTTGAACATGCATGCGATTTTGTTTAACCATTATTTCAATTCATTGGTATAACAACAGTTACAGACACTACACTTGGTGTATAACATGCAAGAAAAACAGCATGAAAACTTTAAAACTTTATTTTTTTTCACAGTAACATCAGTAACAGGATATCAACATTTAAAGTAAACAACATAACTGGAAGTGGTAAACAACTTAATAACAAAATCAAAACATCTATGACAAAGGTATCACTAAGAAAAAAAACCTAACCATGAAACTTTTGCATAACAAACATAAAAGACATAGAATAATCTTATTTAGGCATTTATCTAACACCAAGAAGAATATTTAAACAAACAAAATCATTAATACTGGCCAAAAGTATTGCAAACTTCCATAAGAGTCAGAAGTACATTGTCCATAAAATTGGTTACAGACACTACAAAACTATAGCATTTCAATACAGCTGCAGAACCATACATATCTCCATAAAATTCACTTCAAAAATAATTCAACATGAACACATTGACTAGAATTATTCATTAAATGAATGTTGATTAGTTAATAAAATGATAAAACCACATTGTAACAGGTATATGTCCAATACTTGTGTTAAAATTATGAACTGGTAAATAGCACTTGAAAGTTTAATACTAAATAGTGTTTGTAAGAGTAAAATATTGAAGTATAATGAATGTTCAATAAATCATAGTCACTAAAGTATTGTTCAACCCAAGGTGCTGACTCAAACACAGACCCATATGTGATTGATCTTAAGGTTACAGACACTACACATTAAACCTTGACTTTATATTGTCATTTCAAATAGAAGTGCTTATGATTTTTTTCCAGATTTGACTTGAGCTTAGACAATTCAGCTGCATTAAACTTGAAATGACCCCTTTCATTGACTATTTGTGGAGCTTTTACCCTGTACAAGATAGCATCTAGAGCCTCTTGTGAATAATCATCTTTTTCAGGCCAAACATACATGTTGCCAGACTTTCTCATGTATTTAAGTCTAACTTCGTTATGAAGAATGTCTATTACTTCTGCTAAGTATACATCTAGAGGTCCCTTCTTTGGCTTAAGTCCTACAGCAACAAATTCTCCAGGGTGGTATTTCTCTATTGGTTTCTCTGTGTTGGTTGGTGCTTTTTTGTCAACTTTGATCTTCTTTGTCACAATGTTTTGTCTTTCTGTTGACTTCCGTTTCTTATTAGGCTTTTCGCTTGTTGCTGAGTTATGATCTTTCTGGTTACTTCCTTGTTTTCTTTTCTTGTCATTATTTTCTATTGTTGATGGATTCTTGTCTTTAAGTTGTTTTCCTTTCTGACTTAAATTATCTTTATTGAGTACTAACTTTCTCATTTCCCAGGCATTAACATTTTCGCTGAAGTTGCATCTCCCGTCAACCTTCATGCATTGCTCACAATAACAGCTCAGATTTCTTATGCTCAGTTCATAATCATTGCTTCCTGACTTTACAGCATGTAATTTTCTTGTACCTTGCAGTGTTTGCACATCAGTTTCTTCTCTATTTCTCTCAACATCTTTAACAAGGATGAACTCCCTTCTCGAAACTGTTTTAGCTTCATTATCTGTATTTTCCATTTTCAGTTTCTCTGTACAGAAATGAGATACATCTTCTGCACAACCTATCACCTTTCTATTGCTGATTACAGCTCTGTAGCAAGCATTCTTGACTGTCGCACCGAGACCATCGCAAACACTCTTTCCATGTGATGTTTCGAAATAATTTCGTGTTACAGATGGCTTTTTCCTCAGACTTATGTCAGCAAAGGCTTTCTTCCCCTTATACTGGGCAGCACAGCCATCTGTCCACTCATGGATCTCCTCTACTTTCACACCTTTCTTCTTCAGAATTTCTATAGCTTTGTTCTCAAAAGTGATAGCTAAGTCTGCATCATGTTTGGTTTCTTCACTGATGCCAATAATGGCATGCTTTATCTTGAATTCTTTTTCTCCCTGTTTTTCTGTATAGTAACACATGATTGGATGTATTGTAACTTGGTTCCTGTCGAAGAATCCAGATTGTACTTCACTTTGAAAAACACACCCATAGTTCTCACTAAAGTCCATGACCATAGCAATAGAACCCTCACCAATTCTATCAACACAAATTCCCATCTGTTGCTGTTGCCATTTGGCCCTGAAAACGTGCTCTGGATACTCTTGCATGTCAGTTTCTAAGCATGTAATTAATGTTTTTATGTCTGTTTCTTTAGGCACACAGGAGACGCAACGCTTTACTTTATCATCTTTTGCTATTTCTATACTTTCCCATTGATGCCATGATATCTGCCTGTCACTATACTTTTCAACAAATGGTTTAAGGTAACTCTGCAAACATTTCACACCGCATTGTTTGCATTCTCTTCTTAAACATTTAATAGCTGGATTGGTGTCGTATTTACAAAAAGTAGCATCACTTAAGCTTTTCTTATCTACTGAAATTTCATCCAAATCTCCATTTTCTTTCACTGCTTTTTTTACATTTGTTAGTGCCTCACTTTTTAGGGCCACGTTACAGCACTTTTGGCATAAGCATGATCTTCTGCTTGTTTCAGACACCTTTTTAACATTCACTGGTTTCAATTTAGAAAATGAAGTTAATCCTATTTTGTGACTATGGTTCCTTAACTTGTAGTCTTTGTAGGCTTCTTCTAATGTCATAGTCATCACATGTTTTTGAAGTATTTCTTTTTGACCACCTTTTCTTACTTTCACAGTTTCACGTTTATTAGGCACTTCCCTACTGATTTCTGGACTTAGAAAAAAATCTTTCACAGATTTCTTTAATGGAGAGTTAAGTGCATCCCTTCTTCTTTTTCTTTGTTTCGTCTCCCACCATGTAGAACTAGGTTTTTGCCCTTTCACTGATACTTTGAAATACTTTTTTAGTCTGTGTCTTTTATATTTCTTCAGTAATGCGTCACAAATGATGTTGTATGCATGTTTCTTTGCACCCCCTTTCCTTGTTTTCACTTCTGAAATGCTCTCTGACACAGATTGTATAACAGTATCTGTCAATTCAAGTTTTTTTCTGCAATCCGGTGTCATTATCGTTATATTCCTATTTAGAAACTTTGATGTTGATGGAGATTCAATTAATTTACTTATGATGACTGCTTTTCTCTTTGGGGTATTTGGTAATACTTCCTTTACCTTTTTTAATTGTCTGTACAGAGTTGCTTTAGGTAACACTTTATTCATTGGTGAATCTCTGGCTGACCCAGTATTTCCTATTTCACAATCAGTCTGAATACACTCTTGCTGTATACTTTCATTCAGTTTGATACGCATTCTCCATGCTTGGGTTCTTTTCACAGCTTCTTTCTTCTTTCTACTTAATTCAGCAGTTTTCGGACTTCTTAAATCAACACTCTTATTAACCGATATTGCCAGGGCTGCTTTTTCTTTCTTTTTCTGGCGATACCTTTTCATTTCTTCACGTTTTTTCCTTCTTAATTCTTGTTGAAGATTTGAATCGGAAAGTGATTGCTGTTTTTTTAGTAGTCTTGCATCTTTTCTTCTTTCTCTATCAACCCTTTTTAGCTCCTCATGTTTCGCCTTATTTTCCCTCTGTTTTTTTCTCCAGGCTTGTACCTTTAGCCTCGTCTTCTCCCTTCTAGCTTTAATCTTCTGTTCATCTTCTTCTGGCTTATCTTTGCTTCCTAAAAGCAAACAACTTCATTCTCATTTTTGTTCCTCTATGTATACGGATGAAATTTAGACTTTACAAAACATACTTGTAATGAGTACGCAATATGCTTTCATACATAAGCAAACTGGAATAACCTGTAGATTCTTAAAGAAAAGTATCTGATTGAAAAAGAAATAGCATAAAACCTGATGATTATTCAATGTTCTAGCATTTACAATGATTGCACACTTTCCTTAATAATGTAAACAACAGTCGGGTCAATTCACATGTCTAGTAGTGTCTGTAACCATTTGACAATATCAGCAATGTATCCAATACTAAGTCTGAGCTCATTGAATTCTCATAATATTTCTATTTGAATTTACTAATCTAATGATATGGAATGCAAAAATACTCAGTTTCAATTGCATATTGTAAGAAATCACTGAAAATGTTGCCTGTTATCAGAAATCTAGATGAAAGAAACTATAAATATACCAAAATATTACAAATTGCAGACAGACAATATGTCAAAATTTAGCCTTACACATCAATACTGTAATAGGAAACATAATTTGGCTTCATTTTTTTAAAAAAAAAACAGGGATAAAGTCATAGACAGTATAAAAAGGGGATATTGGTTACAGACACTACAATTTAAGAGTGTGGTTTACCATTCAATACAAACTTACCAGAGTTGTTTCCAGAGGTTTGCTTTTGTCGTCTTCCCATGTCTTAGGGATGTACCATGGTAAAGAACAGAAAAAGTAATTAGGCAGCTTCTTCTAGGATAAGAAATTCAGGTTACATTGTCTTGTAGTAAATTACTCAAACAGACAGTGCTGCAAGAATGATGCAATATTCAATCAAGAGAGTTAATGCATCACTTTTGTGCTCTTGGCTGCAGAGGTAAATAGATGATGCAACATTACATCACATAAGATGGAACTTTCTATTGAGAAAAACAATGTTTTAATGACAAGTAGAACAATACTTTTATCTTTCATTTTTATACCTGTTTGTGTAGTGTCTGTAACTTTTTTTATTGAGTTGCTGTTTTTTAATGGTACAATACAGCACCACCAATTTTGGCCAACTTGGACATCACATGGATACACATGAGCCTTTGTAGGATTTATACTTTTCCATAATGAAACAACAAAATTATTGCCATATAAACTTGTAAAGGTTACAGACACTACAAAATTTAGAACTGGAAAGTTTGACAAAGAACAAGCTCTCAATCGAATATCTTGGCTAGCCATGTGATTTAAATGGTTTTACTACTTATTATAATATAAAGTCGAGTTCTAGATGTCAATAAAAGTTATAATGAATGTTATTTTGTACAAAATGTTGGCATATAACAACAGATTAGTGTTTGAATTTCAGTGTTGAAACAAAACTTCTACTGACGGTATTTTGCTTATAAAATCCATAATATTTTACCGATTTCTTTAATTCAAGAAGCAATATTTGCAGGATAGAATTCCGCATAAAACCAGACCAATAAATGCATAATTTCAGTATGATATTTAGAGAATTCTCTATTTTATATTCAAGCTTTTTTCGAGTGAGACTACATAACGCTCAAAAATGGCCATTTTTAGAGCTTGTTTCCATGCATATCTCAACAATGGGTTACACTAACCTCTTGAAATTTTCAGGAAAGTAAGAGAGGTATATGCCAGGCTTACCAATCTTTAAAATTGGTTCATATCTTGTTTAATTTTTCTATTTCATGCATATAACATGAAAATTCCTTTATCAGCACCAATACCGTGTTTTAGCCGAGTATCCTTTTCCACTGGGGCCAATGGTTTGTTGCTCTGTTGGTGGGCCGGATCTAACCGATTTCTCGCTAGTAGTGTTGGACCTTTTATTTGTCACATTGTTAATTTGACCACAGGAGAGAGCAGTTTGCTGCTCTTTTTATGCGCCGCATCGAATCGATATTCGATTGTATATTTGGGTTTCTTATGTGTAACACTGTTACACTGGTTTCTTGCATTTCCCGTTATACTCTCGATTAAGGTGACTGCACGCATTGGTTTAGGAGGCGTCAAAATTATAACTATGGTCTCACCACAGGGCCAGGTAATGACTCTCTGGGTCCAGACAGAGTTTGTGGTTCTTTTCTTCACTTTAGCCGCATTGGTGTAGGATTTGCCCGCAGTAGTAAGTTGAGTTTAGACTGCCGCACATAATCTGGCTTCGGAAAGGTCATGACTTTCTCTTCTTTCACGACCTGGATCTCCGTTTTAGTTCAATTAAGAAACTTTATGATGATGTATCAGCAGAGAAAATCCTGAAATTTCTGAAAGAATGCGGTTTATATAGCAAATCTGGATTGCAAATCTGAAGGATTTTATCGCATTTTATTTTATTTTTATCTTTATATTTTTCTATATACATTTTAAAAAATTTTAACATATTTACCTTGTATCTTGTAGCAATACCTATTTGCTTTTATTTGGTAGGGTTTATCTTCTTTAGTGGCTTTGTAACAACTCTTTAGCATTACCTATTTAGAACTTAACCTTTAATTAGCTCTATATAGTCAGTATTGTGCTGTCGTGCAGTTAAACCCTACAAATATATAAATAGTTCCACCTGAAACAGTATCTAGAATACAAGAAGGGGTCTCCCTGTAGATTCGCACAGATACTCCCTATGCATGATCCAAAGTGGCCCTCTTGTCCACGGCTGGAACAGATTGGTTTTCTTTTGCTGCCATCTATGTGGTGACCATACTTGTGGTAGCTGAAGAACCCCAAGGGATATAGGGTGCAGGTGTCTACTGGAATGCTCAGGAATTCAGTCTAGATCAATGCGTTTAAAGTGATGCAGTCGAACGTCAGTATATAAAGTGCTGATGAGAATAAAATTGCCGTTACGGCAAATGTTGGTTCGTTTCACGTGGGAGACGTTCTAAGATTTTGAAGTATCTCAGTCTCTCTGCACCCAGAGACATGGGTAGTTATGGCCTATGAGCTCGTTCCGTTTGAGACATGGGTAGCAGTGACAAGTGAAGTGGTTGTTATCTTTTTCATTTGAGATATGGGTAGTTGTGACCAGTGAAGTGGTTGTTTTCTTTTTCATTTGAGACATGGGTAGCTGTAACCAGTGGAGTGGTTGTTTTCTTTTTCATTTGAGATATGGGTAGTTGTGTTCGGTAAGGTGGTTGTTCGAGTAAGTAAATGGGTTGTTGGGGCTGGTGAGCCGCTTGTTTCATGGGAAACACGGGTAGTTTTGGTCAGTATGCTATTATTTCCATTGGAGACACGAGTAGTAACCTGTGAACTGGTCTCTGAAGGTACTGATTTATAATCGCTAAATCAACTATATAACATTGTTATTTTCCTTTCTTAGGTTGAGTAGAATAAAACGCGACAGTATAAACCTAAGTTTAGAAATAGAGTTGAATCCAACGGATTACACAACACTCATATGAAATCACACAACTTTTCAACATAATGGCGAATTGATGTATATAGTAGAAAGTATTTACAGTTATGGTTTGTTCAACATTACAGGATATATAAATGATTAATGGAATATGTGACTGTTTTCTTCTCATTTTTTGGTTCAGATAAATTGTGATCCATGCTGCGATAATTAGCATTTTGTGCATGCTACATGCAGTAAACTGGATGTAAACCTGAAAACATATTTCAAGAGGTTAAGATTCGAAGTTAAATTGCCAAGTTTCATATGATCAGATGGGGTGGTCAGTTCTCTATGATTAATTGTAATATGTCCCGGTAACTGAAGTAAAAGTGAGACACTTACCTAAGTAGTATGTTTCTTGTAGTAACAAAATTTACCAGACATGAAATAGATATGACAAACATTACCTGACATTGAACATTCGTAATACTCGCAGAGTTTGAAAAAGTGTTTATAATAAAGCCCCGGCATATGGCATGCAAGCTACACTGACTGATGCATTTGGAGGGATCAGTTACGGACTGGGTATATCCATTATTACACGCATCTGAGCTGGTTACACTCTGGCAACGTGTACAAACTGAAAGTTTAAGAAAATGATTTAATTGGAGTGTATACACACACACACACACACACACACACACACACACACACATATATATATATATATATATATATATATATATATATATATATATATATATATATATATATATATATATATATATATAAGGTAATGCCAGTCAGTTATTTGCGGAATGAATTTAAAAGGAGTTATCTTTGAAAATAAATTAATATGTTTCCTTCTTGTATTTATATTCAAATGTAAGGAGCACAAATGTATGTATAATTTTATTCATTTCATTTTTTAAAAATCCACAAGAATAAATAAGTATAACCTACTTGAATTGACGTAATTCATAGCATCCAATAATGACGTAATTCATAACATCCAATAATGACGTAATCACTGTAATAAATACATCTTTGAAAAATTCCGTTTTATTTCATAATTCTAGTCACCAAATTTAACCACAGTTTTATATGGCACTAAGTGTACCGTAAGGAAATATGGGGAAAACCAAATAAATGTCTCGACCAGAACATTTATGTTCCGTCTTTTAGTATATAATGAATTGTGGTGTCTCTAAGAAAGTCATGCGAGATATGGCGATGTATTTTTACGTCATCGTGGCCACAATTGGTATTCATGTAAGTTGGTCACGCAAAAGACGCTTGCTTAGATTATGTGACAAAGATCTTTTTCCAAAAGAAAAGTACTAAATACAAAAAAGCTTTGCTGTGTTAAATTATTTCGAAACGTCAGCCGATGTATTATTAATAATGTCCATAAACCCATGTAACAAGCATGTTTATTCTTCGTTTAGTCAATGCTGCAAATAAACTCAAAAATCTATTTAGCTAATGTAATAATTGTTGAAACATTACCGAAGGCAACAAAGACTTGATTTCTGGTATTAATAAAGGTATTTTAAATGTTGCGGGCGAAATCAGTCTCGTGGGCTGGGAATACAAAATATTGCATACACAAATATTTTTACCAAATGCACAAATACGTCAAGAAAACGCTCATACACAAATCATTATTTGCTATAACAATGAAAACTGTTCAAGGTCTTTACAAAACAAACGAAAATCTATGAAGGAATGCACTACAGATATATAAAAAGGCCCTGCCCCAAGTTATGTGTTAGATCATCTAGTTTTTATGCACAATAAGCTATATGGTATAGTGCTGTGTCCGATGTCCAAAGTCTGTCTTTGTGTCTAGTGTCCGATGTCCAAGGTCTGTCTCTGTGTCTAGTGTCCGATGTCCAAGGTCTGTCTTTGTGTCTAGTGTCCGCCAAGTGTTCTTTGTAATCAATATAGATGCTTTCCTATTAAACTATTTTGATCACACTTGCTACGTACCCTTATGTAATCAAAACATCAGGTGAGTTCGATTCTGAAGGACAGTGGCTCAGCCTACTGAAATGATCATCCTGAGGATTGGATACGGGGTTTACCTTTGTGACTGAATTTCTGAACGGATTTTGCTTAAACTCTGTATGTATGCTAAAGTCATAAAGATCTAGGAACAGGTTGATGGTGGGCGACACCTATATCTATTAATGAGGCCATCAGATATCTAATTAGATGACGTCGTTAAGGTTGTATTTTTAAACTGACTAAGCTAAGCATGAAAATTTATATCATCTAGATCACGCACAGGTTCAATGTAAAGTTGATTTTCTTACACACACACACACACACGCGCACGCACACACATATATTTCTTACGTATGCTTCTATTACAATTTCTGAAATTGTAATTCCTAGACATGGATAGGGCTCAGTAAATTTTAGGATTACATTGTTATGGTTATAGCAATAAAATCCCTAGTCTTTAGAGCATGCATATCATTTCGAAGGGTTATCTGGACTTCAGTGGATCTCATTTGACAATAAAGTAGACAATTATCTGCAAAACACCGAACAATAGAAACTTCAGATTTTGGGAAGATCATTTATATACACAAAATTGTAAGTGGGTGAAGTAGTATTTATTGAGGTACTCAAAACATATACAGCTTACGGGAGATAAATCTGCGGGAGACAACACAACAGGTCGAGTCTGTTTTATAAATAAACGGGGTCCATGTTATTTATAAATTTCATATAATTACTTTATCTTCGCAGTAAAGTAGTGACAGACACTGGTAGGTGAAGTGTGTCGAGTCTCACATCCACAAAAATGTATCATTTCTGACTTCTTTATTACTTAGAATAAAATAATATCTTGTGTTTACAATAACATTTGCATAAAATGCATTGCAGATTTATCTCATTTGACCTATAGACTGTCATGGTGTTCTTCTACTGCTATATTCTCTGAAGTGAGCTAGGAAAATGTGCCTCTGACTAATTGAGTCAAAGTAGAAATATTGATTACGTGAATAGTGTAGTTGCATTAGTGATCTATTCATATGGTTAACTGCAATAAATTAAGTCAAACGAGTAAATCGGGTCCACATGGTCCTCTTGCTACAATTCTCTCGGGCAGGAGGTGGGGGATTTTGAAAAGATGCAATACTTAAAGTGGTTCTTAGTTTGCATATTTATTGTAAGAAAAGTTTGATGGGATTATTTGCTATCTTTTGTGCAACAGATTTGCTTTTTAAAAACAAATGTTAGGTCACCGAAATTGATGAAACTGAGGCAGTCATTCATGCAGATCCTCCTGTTTGGCTCCGCTAAAGTAAAACGCGTGTTTACACGCTTATCCTTTTTGTATTGCCGGAGAGCGCGATTTATTTTTAGCGGTCGTCTGGAGTGAAAAGACACAACATGGAATTGGCGAAGTAGAACCTTTCTGCGGCCCCACATTTGGTAAATCATTCTGAGCTCTGACACATGATCCGTAAAATTGTAATCACTGATTTTAATCTCTTTTAAAATTGATCTTGTTCAGTTTTATAATATTCCCTATTTATCGTGGATTTAGATACTCTTTGATATTATTCGAGTAAAACAGAGTGTATTTCAACGAAAGAAATATTCCATTTCCTCATTGAAAATGTATTTCAACGAAAGAAATATCCCTTTTCCACATTCAAAGCCTTGCTAAATCTTAAATCTGACAATTCGTTAATATCCCAGATATTACAAAAACATGATGTTCTCCTACAATTTGGGAAAATTATTCAGTACGGTCGACTGCCTAGTCACATTGGTATAAAGAGTAATGAAAGGGCAGATAAAGCAGCCAAAGCTACACCTCAGTCACCCGTTTCCGAATGGATAATTCCATATGCTGACTTCAAATATCGTATAAATCAGCATGTTCGTGAAACTTTGCAAAATATGTGGAATGAAAGCTTCACAAACAAACTAAAGAACATCAAACCCACCATTGGAGAGTGGTATCCATCGTACAGAACAAATCGGAGAGATGAGGTGGTATTGCGTCGATCGAATAACGGACACACATACATGACTCATGCATACCTCCTGAAAGGCGAACCTCAACCGGAATGCATACCATGCCAGTGTTCAGTGACCGTGGAACACATTCTTGTCGAGTGCTTCGATTTCCACCCTTCGAGGCAGAAGTATTTTGAAGTGAATTGCTTGAAGAAAATGCACGAGGATGTAACCACCCTAGAAAATCTTGGACTTTTTAAGGGAATGCGGTTTATTCAACAAATTTTAATAATGTTTTAAGGGTGTTACATGTCTTGCCTGTATCTGTTATTTTATATACATTTTACAGAATTTTAACATCTTTATATATTTTATCTTGTTGTACTTAATGTTTACATTTATTTGGAGGGGTTTATCTTTCTACATTTTGTGCAATTTTCACATTGTTCGAACTTTACCTTTAGTTGGCAATACATAGCCCCTTTTGTGCTAAGGTGCCATAAATACATACATGCATACATAATTCACGTGGGTATAATTTTTTTCACAATGAAATAACTTTAGTTCGAAATAATGCCAAATGGTTGTAGCAACCCATTAACAAGAGACTGGTTAGGTATCCTAGATCATTTTTAAAATCTAAAATCTAAAATCATTATCTATGTGTAAGAATCATTCAGTAATTTCTTATTATCATGTTTCAAACGTATCGTCAATCGATGGTTATTGAACCATAATAGAATGTATGTATTCGAATGGGTTTATTGTTGCAAGAAACTTTTATGAAGAGCTTTAATTTGCATTGGTAAAGGTCGATATCATTTTTAATAATTTGTGGTGAAAAGTATTTCTGGGACTCATGATAAACCTGTCGGTTACTTATTGGTTGTAAAGACAGATTCTATTAGACGCTTTTTGTACAAAGAACGAAAGTGTAGTATACTGTCGATGCGTAACAAGAGACGTCTGACCTGACCGGCACTAATCAAGAAATAACATTGAGGGTGCCGTCAAATATTTCCATTTGTTGCCAAATGCAAGATGACATATTTGCCATCTTTATTTAAGTGTTTATCGGATAATAAAGTCACCTGATGGTTTGAATGCAATTTTCATACCTAAAGTCAATGATCGAATATGACATTGATTTGGGAAAGGTGTGGTCGAATAAATCCATTCTTACTTGTCAAAAGAAAGATATATGCCATACCAATTTTATGTGTTTATCCATGATAGAATAAATATTCTAAACCATGATAGTAAATACCACAAATGTGGCATTCATAGGTACGACAATACTTCATTAATATTTAATAGTTACGAGCGTTTTTAACTTGATTGGTCAACATGGAAACAGTATGCCCATCAATAATCGTTTGTAGACGAAAGCACGCTAACTGAATAGATATGATACACAATGCAGTCTTAAAACTATAGTAATAATACGAACTTTGTGAAACTTATACTAATATTTAATTCTGCAAAATTATCGACAGGGTTTAGCCTTAACGTGCCCGAACAAGGTAATTAAACAGTCGTGCTTTACTCATCGACTTTGGCGTTATGTAACATAGGTGACTGATCAATATACGATGGGAAGATTACCACATGTACTTTTATGAAAGACTTTATGTAGCTCAATATTCAAACAAATCAGCCGGGTGAAACTAGATGATTTATGTTGTTTTGTTTTTAATTAAAATATAAAGTACCTTGAGACCAAAATACTAAGGTATTGGATAAAATGTCAAAACGAAAGTTGTTTTGTTTTTATTTATTTTTTAAAAATATTTCTTTTTAACTTTAATAAATCATATTCTCAATCCAATCCAATCAGAGGAAATTTAAGCAACGCGAAAATAAAGTGCAACACGGCCGGCAGGGAGGGGGGGGGGCAGGGGGACAATTGCCCAGGGGCCCGGCGATTTCTAAGGACCCGCCGTCAACTTAGTTATCAAAATAAATGAATCTTTGCAGTAAATATTAAAATTTGTTCCTTGCAAGAGTCTAAGTTATGATAGATTACTACAAGTTTTATATGCAAAACTGCACACAGGTTTTTATATACAAAAAATTAAACTAGTTTTGGGGCCCATGACTGCTCTGTGTTGGGGCCCGGAATTTCTGTCGGCGGGCCTGACGGCCGGATTAAGAATACACGATTTGGGAAATATATTTTGATAGGATTATGCCATTTTGATATATATGTAACAAGTTAACGTTTCATTTTAAATTACATTTAAAATTAATCACGCCCTTCTTAAGACATCAAATTCTTTTGTTTTATTTAATGCTGTGATAGAAGGAAATCTTGTATCGTTGGTAAATCGTAATATCTTGCATAGTTGCACAGTATTCTGGAGTGCCCTAGTTTCGTAAACATTTATCAAAATACTCTCAAAATAAGGAAAGGAAAGTTGCAACATGTTTTTACTTGTACCTCCTTTTGCAAATTTAGAACACTAGACTAAACAAACACTTTTTTGCATTGACCTTTCAGTGTTAGAACCGAAGACAACATAAAGTCACATTTTTGACTACTTTGAAATAAATATATAATAAATGACAGAAGTTCTTATCCGAACTTCGATTAAAATGGAACACTCTTAGCTTGGTCTCAGCTCAGTGTATGTTAGCAGCTAGAGTGGATTCTAGTCGCTATATCTATATCTATCTATCTATCTATCTATCTATCTATCTATATATATATATATATATATATATATATATATATATATATATATATATATATATATATATATATATTATGTAGAGTTTTGTATTGTCGCCAATTATTAGGAAAGGTATTTTTAGATGTCCATCTTATTATGGAAGAAATGTTCATGATCACCACTTGTTATGAATGATTTTGACCATCACCACTTATTGTGAGAGTTTTTCTTTGGACAGCATTTGGTATAAAAAGTTTGTCATTGCTGCTGGTGATAAGGGGATGTTCGTCCAGCAAGATTTCTGTGCGGCCTCCCTTGCGGAGGTGTCACTCCTTGCGATGTGTTGGCTACATCGCTAGGGTGCGAGAGGGGTACCGGGTTCGAACTACAAAGGAGGCTGCAACAAGAACAACTCTTCAGATGTAAAGAGACGTAGCAACTATTTTCTCAATGCGCGCAGCGCCTTATATCCAGTTCTTGGTCAAGGAATGCGCAACTATTTCTATATAAGGTTATGAGTTTAGGTGATACAGGCTAAAGCGAGGTCTCCAGCCACGAGATTTTCACGAGACTCTCATACAGCGCATTCCTCTTTCCAAAAATGGTTACAGATTAGTTGAACTACGCTCCTACACGAAGGTTGCTGACCAGGCTAGGTGAAGATGTTGAAGTACGTAGACGTGAAAGAATTTTACTAACATCAGCATTTTGCCTTTACAATCCCCCACCTGTGTACTGTCAGAAAAATCTCACTCCTACCGTAAAATATCAATGCAGTACACTTTTGTACTATAATGTTTTAGAGAACTCAAGCGCTAAAATTTCTGTTTTATTAAGAATTATAAACATTTGAATTATAAAAGAAAACTTACTCTTTATAAAAATTCCTTAAAAATTCATCGATAAAAAAATTATAAAATTTGAATTATAAAAAATTTGAGTTATAAAAATTCCTTGAAAATTCTATCGTAACAATATCCTCCTGGTCATTTGAGCCGAGTCCTCGAGGCTCGATAAAGAAAAAGAAGTTAATATAAAAGACACAAGACTGCTGGAAAGTATAAAAATACCAAAAATTACAATAAGTGCATGACATTTTTTTTTATAAAATATCTAGGCCTATTAGACTAGTGTCGTCATAACTGGGCGGTACGACAAGGTACTACTCTTATTATTTTGTATGTGTTGCTTTCTTTTCTTTTTTTTTTCTTTTTTTTTTTAATGTGATTTTTTTTCTTTTCTTATTATAACATCAGCGGAACATATTTAAGAGTAAATATTGTTATTGTTTTAATGCTACGTATTGTGGAAAAAAAGAATCCTCATTCCTATGGATATTACCAGTAAACCGGTATTGGGTGTTTGTTCCCATTACATCCACACACAAAAAAACAAGTGAAATACGTGCACACAGTGAAAAAAATGTTTACAAGGAGAATATCGTCAGAATTTAGATAGTAATCAAAAGTAAAGGAAGGAAAAATTTTAGTTCTGTGCTAATAGTTCCCTAGTGACCCTGAAGTTAGTCCACATCGCTTACAATCAAACTTCGACGTGTGCGTGTATGAGATAATAATTGCATTTAAACGAAGCTGAGAGTGAAGATACCGTGAAAATGAAATAGTCAAGTGATTTAGCTGAGATAATCGTAGAACCATTTATGGCCGGTTGAGTGCAACCGTGCACTGGACGTGTATTGCTGAGACTACCCTAGACGTGTGGAAGAAAGCGTATGGCCATGACCGTTTCAAACAAATTTGATTTAGAAGTATGTATATGACGAACAACACAGCAATATCAATTGATACTACTAAACCAGAGAAGGAAGCACCTCTTCTGACTGGTTTGAAGGCATAAGCGCCCTTTTTGGCCGATTGAGGCAGTCGCCATTACTAATATGAACACGTGAGAGAAAACCTCACTGACGTCATCAAGCCCAATTGGGCTGAAACACAGCATCAGCATCAATATGATTGAGACGGGCCAGGCGGAAATTACACTTCTCCCTACGATGGGTAAATACGGCAGAACTTTATTATGTCTGTTAGTAATAACAATATATCTACTGCGGTTTAATATTTCAATAAGAACTGTTTGATGCTAAGCTCGGGCTTTGGAAAACAAATGAAGGTCCCTAGGTTCATTCACCCTCTATCGTTAGCTGGAACCTTAATAAGACTGAAGAACGTTAATGCAGTATGTATATTTACAGAAAAAACTAGTTTTTACTAGATAAAGGTCAATTACAGCAGGAATGGGATCAGTTATTTAGGAATATGTTGAAATTGACGTGCTAACAAGTTACGCAAAAGACTAATGTCAGGGATTTGAAAGCTTGTGATATATATTTGAAAAAAGAAATGATATAGCAAAGACAAACCTGTGTGTGAGAATGTACCACAGTCCAAAACAAATTTTCACTTTGAAACGAATTGTATATATAAAGTAAACAGTAAACAAATACATGAATTGTCTGTAATATTAAAAGAGTTCTAACAGTAGAATTTAAAGTCATTATCATTGGAAAGAACCCGTCGCCGAGGGCTGTTGTTGACTAGGGCCGGTCGGAGTTGTCGCCGTCAGAACCATGGAAACCTCAGTTTGGAGCAGGGATAGGCGTATCTAAGTCTGTGTTGAAGGGAGCTCGGGTTCTGGGCTGGGCTAGCTACTGGCACTGATTGCTTTAGAACTGTCTGAGATTTTAGGTGTTACTGCATGAAGAATTCTCACCGGTGATGTATATATTGTTGCTGGATTCTTCGCAATGATAATAGTGTTGTTTCCCGCAGTCATGTTCCTGGTGCTGATGTTAAAGACTGTCCCTTCTTGTGGGCGAAATGATACGAAAGTCACAGAAGAGTTGTTCAGTCTATGGGGAGTGACACCTGACTTCATCCACCACTTATTGTGTAAAATTTTATTATGGAAGAAATGTTCATGATCACCACTTGTTATGAATGATCTTGACCATCACCACTTATTGTGAGAGTTTTTCTTTGGACAGCATTTGGTATAAAAAGTTTGTCATTGCTGCTGGTGATAAGGGGATGTTCGTCCAGCAAGATTTCTGTGCGGCCTCCCTTGCGGAGGTGTCACTCCTTGCGATGTGTTGGCTACATCGCTAGGGTGCGAGAGGGGTACCGGGTTCGAACTACAAAGGAGGCTGCAACAAGAACAACTCTTCAGATGTAAAGAGACGTAGCAACTATTTTCTCAATGCGCGCAGCGCCTTATATCCAGTTCTTGGTCAAGGAATGCGCAGCTCACTCTATATAAGCTTATGAGTTTAGGTGATACAGGCTAAAGCGAGGCCTCCAGCCACGAGATTTTCACGAGACTCTCATACAGCGCATTCCCCTTTCCAAAAATGGTTACAGGTTAGTTGAACTACGCTCCTACACGAAGGTTGCTGTCCAGGCTAGGTGAAGGTGTTGAATTACGTAGACGTGAAAGAATTTTACTAACATCAGTATTTTGCCTTTACAATCCCCCACCTGTGTACTGTCAGAAAAATCTCACTCCTACCGTAAAAAATCAATGCAGTACACTTTTGTACTATAATGTTTTAGAGAACTCAAGCGCTAAAATTTCTGTTTTATTAAGAATTATAAACATTTGAATTATAAAAGAAAACTTACTCTTTATAAAAATTCCTTAAAAATTCATCGATAAAAGAATTATAAAATTTGAATTATAAAAAATTTGAGTTATAAATATTCCTTGAAAATTCTATCGTAACATATATATATATATATATATATATATATATATATATATATATATATATATATATATATATAGTGAAATTATAATGTAGATATAATATATACACACATATATATACATATACACATGTATACAACATATCAATTCCTCCACTAAAAATTTATACAATTTTATATAATGCCTTAGTATTAAGGCCATTGGGATACAAAGTATCTAACCGATTAATCCAGTAACTTTCTTTAATGAGTCTGTTCATTTCTCCATGCACAATATCGATTGGCAAGAAAGAAAAATCACGTAAAATGTATTGAAACATTAGAGGAGAACTGAGGATCCATACCATTTTTTATATGAAAGCGGTGATTATTAGTTCTCTTAGAAACTTGTTGAAGTGTTTGTCCAACATATTGCATATTATATTTTGTGCCTGAAGAAAAAAATAACATTTTGTGTCTGAAGAAGCATATAGTAAATACGAAACTAGACGCACAAATTTATCGGCGTTTGTGTTGTTTCTTTATTTCATATATATACAAAAGGACTAGGTACTACAAGGGTCAAATTTGGCCCAATCACTAAAAGGCGCTAAGTTTTGTACAAAGATTCTTCTGGATGCATTTTGTGCAGAATAATATAAAAAAAATTGAATTCGATCAAATTACGTATGCTGGAGGCATCAACAGTTTACCTACATAAAATGACGTTACTTTTTGGTTCCATTATTTATATATTTATATGTATATTTGCACATAATATATCAGTAGTTACATAATGCTTCTTCCCAATTCAAGGTAAAATATCAGATAAAAAGAAAATGAAACCAAAAAAAAATTATGTCTGTTGCTGGATTTGAACCCCGTTCGCCGGGAAGCGAAGTAGCCATCTATACCACTACACCACGCTAGCTATTGACTGCTGGTGAAAAAATATTATGATATTTTTTCACTGCAGTGAAATATCACAATTATATCACTCGGAAAATCCAGTATTTCACTGCCTAGCATAATATATATATATATATATATATATATATATATATATATATATATATATATATACACACACCACACACATACATTAAAAATAACATGACTTTCAAGTTGTTGGTATAGAGCAATTTGATATACCAATACTGTTGGTATATCAAATTGTGATCCGCCCATGGCACGTGAATACGCACATATAAACATGGTTTCAACAGTGGTTATTGCTTCTATACTCTCTAGATCAATGATGAATTTCCACTTATTAATTATTATCGACACAAGAAAATAACGAGAAAAAGTATTAATAATCCCCGTTTTCTAAGCGAATTAAACATGGTACACAATTTCATGGAAATCCCGTCTGCTTTCCCTTTATCGCTCTCTCTCTCTCTCTCTCTCTCATGCACAAGGGGCACACATAAGTGGAAATCTATGGAGAGAGAGAGAGAGAGAGAGAGAGAGAGAGAGAGAGAGAGAGAGAGAGAGAGAGAGAGAGAGAGAATTTGAGCTGGATGAAACCCTTGAACTTGAACTTAATCCAAGTAACCTACAAGAACCTGGGTCGTCGTAATGGTATGCTTACACTTTTCATGGGATTTTTCCACAGTGTTCACAATACCAATGATACAAAGTTGCAATATAGCCTGTCGAGACTGTACGGTAAATGTCTTGGTTAGGAGGCAAACACATACTGTAATCTATTTAATTGGATTTTTGTTTTAAATTTTACCTATATTAGGGTTCTAAAAACATTATTTTTAAATATTAAAATGTCCTAAGGCAGCTCCTCTCTCTCTCTCTCTCTCTCTCTCTCTCTCTCTCTCTCTCTCTCTCTCTCTCTCTCTTTTAGTTGATCTGTCTCAACATATCAGTTTATCAGTTTTACCACAGTGTATCTCTCTCTCTCTCTCGACCATCGTTGCAAACTACGGGCGAAAATCATTGAAAAAACGAGTGAAGCAAATCACGGGGACTAAAGGACTTTGACAAAATACTTCTGCAAATATCAACAACACATCCATAAGAAAAAATATATATTCATCTTCATTGCGTTAATTTTTTTTGTACCCCAAAGGGAGCGCTTTAAGTTTTCCGTGCATCTTTACAGAACACACTTACTTTAAGATGCTATGTGTATATACGTGTATATAGCATTATCACCAATGGAAGAAAAATTATTTTAATTTGCTCCAATTTTTTAAAAAATTGTCATTAACCCTATAGAAAATCCTTGAAGTGAAAGATAGGATATTTACTTGAAACGAGTGAATAACATATATTTCATCGAGTGGGTGAAAATACTTAAGTTTTTCACCCACTATATGAAATATATCCCTTATTCACTCGGAGCAAGCAAATATTCTTTCAAGCAATTTGTATAACACACTGAAGTAGCTGATTTCTTACTGCATCCCGCCCGATAATGTCAGCAGTTTACCGTTTATGTTCTGCTCTGTTTTGTGTATATTTGCACATAACATATCAGTAGTTACACAATGTTCCTTCCCAATTCAAGGTAAAACAGCAAATGAAAAGAAAATGAAAAAATAAAATGTGTTCATTCCTGGATCTAAACCCGGTTCGCCTGGATGCGAATCAGCCATTTTAACCTTTACACCACGCAAGCGTCTTATAAAAAGCTTGAAATTTCTTAGTTATAATGTTATCAATGTCTATTGACGGCCAGTGAATAAATGATGTTTTTTCACTGTAGTGAAATAACACAATTATTTTACTCGGAAAATCCAGTAATTCACTGCCTAGCATAAAATAAAATAAAATCTTATAAAATCCGCTGTGATACTGATACTGTTAGCCTAGCACATGCTACTTGATACACAACCAATTCACAATTGACTTGAGAGTTGGCACAATAAAGTGTACAGTATGTATTTGAGAAAACAAAATCACGATCAAAACAGTTACTTAAACACAGTGCATGTTAACACTCTTTGCAAAGCTAGTTATGTTTTCAAAACATCCATATCACTGAGTGTAATCAATCAATAACACTCTTTGTCCAGAACTGACATGAGAAGTAATGATGAACAAAGGACACGCTCACAATATTATTAGTTTCAAATTGGTTTCGGGTTGGGGGAATGTCACTTTAGCAGATTTTGAAACATTATCTACCATTGCCCCTAAAAACAAACAAATGCGGTGACATTCACATGGGTAATGTACGGGTAAGAAGACTACTGACATCAAGTCCCTTGTCGATAACAATTCCAATTCAAATGAGCTAACAACATAGCAAATACATGAATATTTCACCATACAATTATCGTCACAAAAAATTTAAATGTTGCACATCGTCACTGTAATTTTAAAAGCGCTGCAGAGACTAAACGTACCTTATAATGAATGTTAATTATTTATTATGCCATTTCAAATTGTACTACATAGAGTCTTGAATAAGTGATGGACGTGCGGTAGACCTAACTGGTTCTGTGCGGCAATTGCTTCAGACCCTCTATACAGTAGTGTCTACATGCACATGTATGTCAATCGCTTTCTATGATTGGAATTTTTTACCAACAAAATTCAAAATGAATTAACAACAGTTTCAGAATATTGCCTACCACTGTAAATAATGCTCTAATAGAGAAATATTTGTCCAAAATACCAGTCTGATAAGAGAAATATTTGTCCAAAATACCAGTCTGATACAAATATTTTATAAACCAAGCTGGATTGTCTGTATCGTCATACAACATATCGTCTGCAAATAAACACCTCCTGGAAATATTTTAACCGTGAACGCGATCCTTAATTTCTAAAGAATATGTGTGTCTGATAGAGTAAAACTGCATTTAATTTCATACTTTACTTATTTATTGTGGCATAATAATTGTGAAATGAAAATAACATACCTTGTAAACTGTTGCTGCGATAAAAGCGTCACTGTTGCTATGTACTGTATGATGTTTTGAGAATATGCAGCTGATCCGGTATCAAAATAATTTATAACGACACAAATTCGGTTTTATATACATTTCTTGCATATTTTTAAAATAAATTTTGTTTCCTCTAGGAGCTGTAAATTACATGCAATCGACAATTTCAAGTACTGATTTTATATATTGGATTAAACATCGCACCAATACCCGTCGATCAGTAATATCTGCCATAGAACCCAACCATTTTCTTTAAATGTAATGTATCCCGCATGAGTGAAACAACATGCAATTTTCAAAGATTACAACTTATCTAATAAGGAAAACGTTTTTGAAAGTTTCTCGTGGTTTCATGACTGCGGGAATAGTCTAATTTGCATAAATACATTGTATTCAGATGAATTTTTCACATTTTCCGCATTCTACATCTCACGCGCGGCTGCCGACGACGTCATCGCACGCGATAAATATGAAAAATAAAACGAATTTTTAAAGACAAAGGTATGTCTATACAAAATATATAAAACAGCTTTTAAAATAAAGAAAATAAAAAATAAATTTTGGACATTTTCTGAAACCTTTACAGAGATCTAGAGTCCCTAGTCCTTTACCATTTTTGCTGTTGATGTAATTTATAGTAGACTATAACACAAACGAGATCCTAAAAAGACATCAGTTAATCTTTGCTATTGAACTGAAGAATCGGTAGAACCAAGATAACCACGACCACTCATTACCATATTATTTCCTGCAACATATTTTTTTTTTTTTTTTTTTTGAAAATGTTACCATTTTATTAGAGAGATATTATCATTTGAGAGCGAAAACTTTTTCATGTTATTTCATGTTGTTATTATGCATTGAATAGATACATGCTGTATAGTGTAAACTGTCCATATATCTAACCATATGGACAGCAGGTGGCTTCTTAGACAAGGTAAGTACCACATGTGTCATTGCGAAATTTTGTCTAGCGGCCTAATGAAATTTTAAATAAACAACATTTGACGCACGGCTGGGCTTATATAGGAAGGGTTTGGAGATTCGTCACTTTCAATTATGCAATTATATACATTTTTACTACCGGAGACCTGAGCACGTGTTAATCAAATGGCAGCTCTTTGGGATGTACTCAGAGTTTTATTACAAACATGTACACGTGTTTAAAACCAAACATCTACATGTGTTTAAAACCAAACATGTATATGTGTTTAAAACCAAACAATATTTTCTAGTTTATCATGCGTCTTCATAGACTCGTAATTTCTATCGTTTGAAACAAAATCATGTTTCACACTCAAAAGAAACTTCGGTGTAAATCAGATGTGTTAAATGTTATATATATATATATATATATATATATATATATATATATATATATATATATATATATATATATATATATATATATATATATATATATATATATATATTCATTTCTATGAGATATTCCATAAAAATTAATTGCACACTCACTTGCTAGGCATTCAAAATCTCAGATTCTGAATAAATCCTTTATTGCCTGCCATATTAGACATCGTGTCCCATGAACGTAAATAGTTATCCTATTTTACTTTGCAAAATACTATTTTCAAACATTAAGCTGCACATTTTAGTACAGATTTAAACTATGTAAGAATCGAAGTCGGAAATTTTTTTTTTAAGACAAAGGAAACATCCGTAAGAAATAATTAATATTGTTTTTTAATAATCGAAGTATTGTAGCAATTTCCAGAGACAACCATGTTGGAAAAAGGATTGATTTTCATAAAAGATTGTATAAAAAGAAACCTTGATATTTTGGAAAGCTGTTGAAAAGACATTGCACATTACTTTCGCAATTTTCCCCCATAAAATAGACGATGTTACTTTCATTTCGGTGTGGCTTTATTTATTGTTTGTATCCCATTTCATTGCCTGATCTGCTTCTGGTAGAGAATAATAAACGCATTCGATTAC
Organism: Margaritifera margaritifera; assembly: GCA_029931535.1. Classification (NCBI taxonomy): domain Eukaryota; kingdom Metazoa; phylum Mollusca; class Bivalvia; order Unionida; family Margaritiferidae; genus Margaritifera; species Margaritifera margaritifera. The sequence continues at coordinate 352,749 of JAQPZY010001309.1, forward strand.
TAAGATAAAAAAGCTGAGAATTTTATGCCGTCGCGGTTAAACAATCCCTGAAGTTTAAATGGCTCTCCGCAAAATTGGAACTGTTTGTTTTAAACATATTCATGGAATTGTTTTCTATGTTACGACTCTATGGTCTAAGAAAAATGTAACAGAAAGAAAGTGAAACCAACAAATCAAGTAAAAATCAACAAGCAATTTATTACTAAATAATTAAAATGAAAAATCAAAAAGTCACTTACAGTAATGTGTTTTGAAATCCTAATAATCCAATAAGAATGATTGTTCTAATCACAAGTCCTAAATATAGAATATTCCGAATTCACGGCTGTGTCCTTGAATGTTATGATGTGCTAATGGTCTCCAAAGTCCTGATGTACTAGAAATCTTGATGTGCTGATGTCAAAATGAAGTATTCCAAAATATCTGAATAAGTTCACTTAAATTCCAAAATCATCAATTAAAAATCCAAAATCCAAAAGTTTATGAGCACTGTTATAATCCAATGAATATTTAAAATAATTCCTCTCTTAGAATTTGGAATGAATTTTCACAACTGTAATAGCTCTTTACAAGACTGATGGTAATGTCAAAACTGAAAAAATGTCCACCAAACATGGTATATATAAAGATTGGTCACATGACAGAATGTTCTAGAACATGTGTCATCTTAATGGAATTTTACTTGTAAACAAAATTCAACCTTGACCTTCAAATTGAGAAAACATATTGATCAAAACAACCTAATTCAAGGACACTAGTTAAACATGTTTTTCCTGATAACATTAAGATTTAAGCAAATATAAAAGTGAAGAAACATTTATAATTTCCTAAAATATTTATAATATTATATAAACATCATACATAACATCTAAAATATATCCGAATGAGAAGATGTAATATTTATAATAAAATTTATACAGTTTAATGCCAAACGCCAAACATATAAACTGTTTCTGATTATTTTCCTGCTATATATACCAGATAAAACTGACAAATAGCAAATCATTGTATAGATATTGCAGTAAATGTGCAAGATAATTCTTATCAAATATATTTTTTAAACAAAAATATATCTTTTCTGGATTATTAAAATTAAGATTTGATTTTTAATATGCATGCAATTTACGTAAGAATGACAAAGTTTAAAGGATATTTGCAACTGAGGCCTTTGTTTAGTCGTGATGCGAATGGAACGTTTGTGCACAAGCAAAAAGTAAAGCTTCGACCCAGTCTAGTATTTACTGCGTAAATATTCCCGTAGCATTTCGTTGCGTGATCTGCTCCTGGTAAAGAATGTATGCATTAGGTCACTAAGATCAGAAATATAAGAATTGTAATGTCGCAGTGGTTCAAGTCTCTAATATGTTTTCACCTTTACCTGAAGTAGTATAGAATCCCATTCCATACCAGTGTCGACCGCGCTAATGACAGTCTAATTGAATATTCCTTGCGAGAAGAATGGTATTATTACGCAAAAGCCTAAAGCTAGTTGTGACCCAATTTGTACGATGAAATATTCGCTTTTAAAAACATGTATATAAAAAAAAAATCAAAACTCCATCAAAATAAGCAAAAGCATAGCAGAAAAAGTTGAATCGTATTAGCAGTTAATCGAGGTTGGGTTATAAATAGAGGTACGTTCACCCATTGTGTCATCCTTTCTCAAGACAAGCAACAAGATGAACCTGATTGTAGAATTTTCCATCATTATTTCCACCATGCTGTTTAATCTAAACTAACAAGTGAATATATCAAGTCAATATGGGGGATCACACGCATCACCGACACTGCCCTGTTGAAAAGAAGAGTATATGTGGAAAGGCAAGGGTGTTTGAAAAAAGTGTTGGTGTATGGACCTGCAGTGCGGAGAAACTTGCGACTAAGAACAGTGTTAGCAATCATTTGTTTAACAAACCAAAGGCCCTTTTCAGGGCTGCCCATATCTCCCAGAAACAGAAATACTACTCAAATATTGCCCAAAAAACCCTTTTTAATGTTTAATGTGTCGTTGTTTTTGTTTTTTTTACAAATGTTTACTGTGTTTGTTTGTATATATGTCTTTAGTATATTGTTTTATCTTACATGCAAAAGTTAACTGCCCCCTTCCAACCTTTCCTTCTTTCGTTTAGTGTATGATACTATATACGTATGTTTGTGTATGATACTATATAAGTATGTTTGTGTATTAGTGTGTACATTCATACCCCTTTTTTCTTACTCCCCACTTTGGGCCTATTAGGTTATAGGGGTTGTAGGGGTCGTAGGGATTTGTTAATTTTGTTTATAAGGGATTGTGATGTGGGGGTGTTGTAGGGTTATAGGTTTATAGAGTTTAAGTTTTGTTTATAGGGGTTTGTTATCTATTATCCCCACCCACCCCAGTTTACATCCTATCTTTACACCTCTGTCTGTCAGTCAGTGTAGGTGCTGGACAGTAAGACGGTGTGTTGGTCAGCAGGTATGGGTACTAGTCAGTAAGACTTTGTAATGGTCAATAGATGTGGGTGTTGGTAAGTGGGTATAGGCGTGGGTGCTGGTCAGTAAGACGGTGTGTTGGTCAGTAGGTATGGGTACTAGGCAGTAAGACTGTATATTGGTCAATAGATGTGGGTGTTGGTAAGTGAGTATATGTGTTGGTTAGTAGGTGTGTAGGTGTGACTGCTGGTCAGTTAGGATGGGTGTTGGTCAATTATGCCGATGTAAAATTCCTCTTTTCCCTAGACAGTCCCATCATGCTAATCCTATGAACATTTTTTACATTCCGTTTTCCCTTGACCGCAGACCGTCCCATAATATTATTCCTATGAACTATTCTAACATTACATTTCCCCCTGGACCCAAGACCGTCCCACAGTGTTATTCTTATGACGTTTTCAGCATTACATTTCTTCTTGACCCCAGAACGTCCACCAAAGTTTTTACCATTATATTTCCCTTAGACCCATAGACAGTCACATAATGTTAAATTCCCCATGACCCGGAGAGTTATTTTTGTGCCCAGATCGTCATTACTACTTTGGAAGTCTAATTTTTAGTGCTTTTTGTTAAATTATTGGATTTTAAGGTCTGTTTTTAACTTACTGTTTGAAGACTTTTTATTTTGTTGTTTTTCTGTATTTTTTTAGTTTCTAAGTTAGGTCATATTTGGTCTAAAGTAGCTGGAAAAGAGTTAAAAACTGGTGCTTAAAAAAGGTAGTAGTTGGAAAGATAGAAGTAGAAAATTGGTAAGGGATGAGCGCATTATATGGAATATAAAAAATGGTGGAGGGTCCAATACTGGCGATTTGTTTTTATTTTTATTTGTAAATGGTCAAAACCAGTTAGAACAGAATAATTGGCTTAGGAGTTTTACAAAAATTTTGAAAGACAGGAAGGGGCACAGGAAGGGTCGTGGTTTTTAGGATATTTCGCAAATGTTTAGAGTTAGTATTCATAACATTTTGAGTGTTAGTGACATAGGATTTTTGGATGATCATATGGTAAAAAAAAAAATTAAAGTAGTCGAGGGTCACATCTTGGTGAATTTTTGTGTAAAATGGCTGAGGGGCACATGTAAGTGGCCTAGGATTTCTTGAAAACTTTCAAAATGGTGGAGGGTCACAGTGGCCCAGGTCAAAGAAGCACTGTACTACTTGCAGATTTTTCGATTCAGTTCCCCAACATCAAACCACCTTACATACCTGTGCAAAACAACAAAAATGCCCGACAATGCATTTCTAATTACTCCATTACTCTACATGTGAGGTTCTGATTTAAAGTGTTAATAACCTGCACTGATTCGGAGCAACCCTGAGCAGAACCAAAATTTAGATTCCACGTGATATCATCATGGCGGCGCCCACTTTCAACTTCAACGTCGGTATTTTGGGACATGTTGACAGCGGAAAAACAAGTTTATCAAAAGCTCTAAGCACAACTGCTAGTACAGCGTGCTTTGATAAGAATCCTCAAAGCAAAGAGAGAGGAATTACCCTCGATCTGGGCTTCTCATCATTCAGAGTTGGGGCTCCAGCGCATCTAGATCATCTACAAACAGAAGCCAATCAAATTCAATACACACTGGTGGACTGTCCCGGTCATGCGTCACTTATCAGAACTGTTATTGGGGGTATGCAAAACTGCTAGTCCGAATTTTCTCTGATCTTTCAAACCCGTTTTAGATCTTTGGACAGTTGTGGTGGAAGACCAGTGTCTTCCCTATCGAAAACGTGGAATTCGTCGAAACCGCGCAAGCGTCATATGGTATCGTCCAACGGCCAGTTGTCTTTGGACTCCTTCAATCGTGCGCTATGTTTCTCGCGATATAACGCGCTTGTTTCGAGATAATGACGTCATCAGCTGTCACCAGTGTTCTTAAAGAGTGACCGGAATGAATTAAACAGTAAAATCAGAAAAAATGAGATTTAAAAAGGTTATTTCATGTAATTGTAAAAAATCATAATGAAAATCAATGTTTTCACTAATGCCTTTTTTATGTCAGATATTTTGGCCTTGAATTTTCTGTTATATGCTAGAGATAGCACCGCCGATCACATGTTGGCTCTGTTTACATATTTTGAACAAGATAATCAACTTTGGGAATTTCTACAACTGGATAGCCAATGTAAATATTTGCTTTTAATCATGTGCAGTTCTTATACAACGTAAGAAAAATTTACACTCGAAATGTGTATCCATTCACCAGTGTATATTTTTACATTTCTCTGTATGTCTGTCTGTCTCTCTCAGTCTATTGAGTCATGTATCTATATGGTAATGAAAAAGCAAGCAGTAATGTAAGTGCACAAACTGCATATAGAATTAATGCAAAAAAATATTCATTTTTAAATTTAATTTTTTTTTAATGTCAAAAACACAGAGACACTATAAACTAATAATATCCATACCTTGGTATAACTGGCACGGTCCGGTCATATGCCATGTGACTTTTTAGTGAGTTTAACGAACCATGGACGTCACTTCCAGTAATAAGTAAACATACACATGCTCGGAAAAACGGTAATTATTAACTAATGTACATGAATGCACAAAATTTTTTAACTCTGATTAAATGTAGTAGATAAAGTTGAACACTTTTTATGGTTTATTTGAATAGATTATCATAATATTATAACGAACACGTTAAAATTCACGTTAATATTCCACGAAAGGTGGTTACTCGAGGCTTTTGTCTACCATCCTTCATTCGTGCACTATGTTTCGCTCAACCTCGCGCTTGTTTTGAGATCCTGACGTGACCAGCTGATGGTGACAGCAAGTGCTAATTGAGAAATATTCGACAAAATGAGATTTAAATATGTACTGAAGTTAAAAATCCTTTATCTAACACCCCCACTTACTCCATCAAGGCCAACATCTTCATATTTTGTCTTTCTTGTTTTTGATCATTTGTTGTTTTGTAAGTATACAGTTACATGTTTCTGTTGTAAATGCCTTTAAGTTACTGTCCGAGATTATTCCAATACTGTATGTTCATATTTCTTTTACGACCTCATTAGCATGTTTGAGTGTTTGCAATCCTGTGCCGTCATTAGTCATATCAGTGACATTATTAAAGTAAATATTGTTAATCAGGAGAGAGCTCGAAATAAGCTTATGCTTGTTTCTCAATCCTCAATATCTCTTATTTGATTTTATGTACAGTCAAACCTGTCAACAGCAGCCACCCATGGGAAAAGGCAAAACTGGCCTTTATACACAGGTTCACCATTTAAAATTTGTTTTTCAACAAATACCATGCACTGAATATCATGCACTATTCAACAAAATCATAAAATATTTGTATATGTTGTTCTTTCCCAAATTTATGTTCCACACAAGATTACTGTATCCTGCTCACTTCAATGCATCTTATAAATTAAATCATCACTGACTTAAAATAATCACCTGTCTTAGTTTGTTTTGTGCAACGTGACAAAACAATAATTTCACTAGTGACTTACAGCTTACATATGACAGTAAAACAGAGGACTGACTTCTTCTTTGGCCAACTTGTATAAGTTTCACTTCGAAACAGTTGTTCATGCTTTAAAAATAATATTTTGATTAGCAAGGTGCTCAAATTGCCAAGATCAAAAGATAGTCAGCTAATGTGAGAAGCCTGTGATGAATAGTAAATCATAAGAAGCCATATGTGGCCCATGAACCAAAAATTCACCTGACTTAATATACAAGTTTTAAATATTTAATGACCCCTGATTCTAAAGAAAAGGGATGTAACTCATATCTATTCTCGACGATAAACTTTTTCTTCAGAGATAGCTTTAATTCACGGCAATAGATGAAGATGTCGAACTATGCCTGTCACACTGGCACATTTCTGCTGCAATAACATGACTACTTTTCCCACCAGCCAGCAAAATGAATTGCTTTGCCCCTGTACCCTAATGATAAAAGTGCATCACTTTCAAATTTGACGTATTGACACCTTTGAGTTACACTGTCAGTGTGACTTGAGTATGAGTACAAGCGAGATAAGAAATGTTTGCACATCAATTCACACGATATTCCTTTATCTAAACAATGCCTTCCTCATGAAGCAAAAATCAAGTTTGCATAGTCTGAGCAGTCACTGTAGATATGCGCCAGTGACCACTTAAGGCTGGGAGAAACCATTGTTTGATTAGGAAACACCTGGCCGCTGACTGTGGAAGGCATGTGACCGTTACTTACATTTATATAGGAAATTTGCCAGGAGGAAATTAGAATGGCTGTTGTGAGCAGGTGACCGCTGAGTAAAGGTGACTGTTAGGACAGGTTTTTACTTTCCATGATGACTTAAGCAAATAAATACTGTTTAAACAAATATAAAAAAGCACAATGAAAATGCCCAGTTTAACTAATGCCGTGTTTGCCTCAAGTTTGTGGCCATGGAGTGAGTGTTAGCTGTTGAAGCTCGGGCTGCTGTTCACATGTTGTTTTTTTTTACCTTTCTATTAGTAGGAAACCCACAAAAAAGATTTCTGAGATGGCAAAAACAATGTAAGAACTTGGTTACTATAACATGCTCTTCTTATATCATGTTTGAAAAAATAAATCTAATGGAAAAGTATACAGCAAGAAATTTTTCATTGGATTATTTTGATATAGGTAAGAAAAAAATCTTTGTTGTGAAATAGCTTGAAAATAATTCACCATATCATTCTTGAAGTATGATACATTTATCAAAATAGCTTGAAATAAAATAATAAAGAAATGCATTGTATGTTTTTTCATTGTGATGTTTTTGTTATCATTATTTATTAGTGTTTTATTGCAGTCAATTAAATATATTACAGATGCAAATAATAGACACCATAAAGATATGGCCTAATTGTCACATTCCAATCTTATGTCATGTGGCCCTTTATTTCAGGGGCATGAACCATGGACGAAATTCTGGAAATAGACAAATTTTGACACACGAGGAAAAACAGTTGCTCACAAAGGATTTAGAGAGTTTATAAACATTTTTTAACAATTAATAAATTAAGTAGATATATTTGAACACTTTCTATAGTGATTTAATAGTTTCTTGCAATATTATAATGCAATCATTAAAATTCATGTTAAGGGCACAAACCATAGCAGGTTGAGGAAACTCACTTTAAACTGGAGCTAGCAAAATTAAGCAACATTATATCAAATCGTACCTGCCAGATATCAATAACTAGAATATCTATTAGCTCTACTGGTAATAGACCAGAATAGCTTATGGGATAGTCTGTTGTCCATCCGACCATTAGCACAAATATGTTATCACTACAAATCCTAAACTATATGGAGGATTGCCATAAAACTTTAGACACATGCAGTCATCCCACGGTCTAGTTGGTTCTAAAAGAAAATGGTGCTGCCTGGGCATCCAATATGGCTGCCACAGAGGTCATCTTGAAAATCTTGTTATTACTACTTCTGAATGGATGGTCATATCAATATGGGGTTTTCACTTAAAGATTTCTTATCATATCTGGTTGATGCTAAATATAAATGGTGTTGATCTGACAGCCAGTATGACCACCACAGCAGCCATCTTGAAAACTTGTTATCACTACTCCTCCTGAAATGGAATGTCATATTGACATGGGGTTTTCACAAAAAGATTTCTTATCATATCTTGTTGGCCCTAATTGAAAATGGTGCAGATTTTATTCCCAACATGGCGACTACAGTGCCCCATCTTGAAAATCTTATTAACTATATTCCTCCTGAATGGATGGTCATATCAATATGGGTTTTTTACTAAAAGACTTCCTACGATGCCTCATTGGTTCTAAATGAAAATGGTGTTAATCTGAAAATGGTACTGCATGCACATGCAATATGGCTGCCACTACAATGGCCATCTTTAAAATCTTGTTATCACTACTTCTACTAGGTAGCTGGTCATATCGATATTGTGCTTTCACCAAAAAACTTCTTATGATATCCAGTTGGTCCTAAATGGAAATATTGCCAGTCCGATATCCAGTATGGCCACCATGGTAGCTATCTTGAAAATCTTGTTATCGTTACTCCTCCAAAATGGAAAGTCATATCAACATGGGATTTATTAATCACCCATTAAAATGCTCAAACACATGAAAATCGTGCACAAACGATATTCCATGCGCATAATGAAACTAGTAACATTCATTAATACAGTGAAACGCCTCATAACCAAAACCTCAATATACCAGAATCCCCTCAAGACTGGAGTGCTTTTTTGGTCCTGAAATTTTCCTTCTTTAATATCATCATTTTTTCTCCAGTAAATTGAAACCCCTCAAGTCTGAATACCGAAACAAATTTTGATCCCAAATTTGAATTTTATGCTTAAAAAAACACCATAAAATCATACATGTGATTCTACTGGCGGTAGGCCAAAAATACCGTTTTAAAGGTCGTCTACCGCACATACCGTTTTGTAGTTAAAATCTACAGCCTTTGAAAATTAAATGAATTTTTTTTACAAAATTATAAAAAAACCTCAAACACGTTATTTGTACGGATTCTATCAACACATTAAAGAAACCAGCCAGAACCAGTCTACTTGGGGATTGGAAATGTTCCACTAGTACAACGACCGGTGCAATGATGCGTGGCAGAGCAATAGGATTAGAACTGTTAAAGAACAGTTGACATGTGTAACAGCAAGCTGTTAATTGATTACCTTATTGTTGGAATTTGGGTGTTTAAGGCCAAATGCAAGGTGATCCAGGGGCTTGTATTGTTGCTTACAAATTATCTATCAGTCGTACACGTAAGATTGATAGATAATTTGTTAGCAACAATACGAGCCCCTGTGATCCATGATGTCTTCTGAGCCTTTGATGAAAATCAGCAGACCCTTAGCGGAGGCAAGATAAAATGAACCGACCGACCATAAACAATGATTTCGGCAGAGACACTAGAGTAAGTATTTTGATTTTTTACTTGTTTCATTGTTATTGTATTGTTCAAGATGTTTTAAGAGGACAGCTCATACATGTTTTGATAAATTCATGTCAAAATGCCGAAATGTTTCCTTTCTCCCAATGCTAGGAAACCACCTGCTAAGAAATATTACAAATTCAACAATGCTTGGATATTAGAGTTTAAGTGTGTGCAGGCGAGTAGCAAAGGCCCTGAGTTTGCATTGTGTGTTTCAAAGGAATGCATCTTTTGTATTTCATAAACTATCTGAAGTTTTCATGCACATAAATTAAGTTCAAGCCCTTGATAAAATATATCAGTTAAAAATATATTACAAGATAATTAATTTTAAAGTTTGGATAAATTATTCATAAAGCATAAACACATCATGTATTTTGGTTTTCATTTTTATTTCAAGTCTAAATCAATTTTTTTTATTTTATTTACAGTGGTGAAACTGGCCAACAGACTTTTGGATCTGAGCCATAAAGAGAAAGAAGCCTTTGAGGATGAGGCTCAGGAATACATCCCAAGTCCAAGTCAGGAACTTCCTCTTCGAGGTGAACATAGCTTGGAGGAGTATTGGAGAGTAGTCAGCAACCTTACAAAATCAGCAGCAGGAAAACTGAAGTTAGAACTTCTTTGCAGGCTGAATGTGCTAGTCCTGTCATTACAACATTCTAATGCGGATACAGAGAGGACATTCTCCATTCTTCAAAAAATAAAAAGTGATTCAAGGGGAAATCTGGAACAGAGAACTATTGAGAGCATGTTAAGTGTGAAGCTTAATAATCACAATGAATGTCATTAGTTGTCACTAGACAGTGATCTTGTGAATGAAACTAAAAATGCTATTGGATTTTATAAAAGAAAAATCTTCGCAGTGAACTATGAGATAAACAACTTTCCTTTTTCATTATTTGACCGTATCCTGACTCATATTAATTAATTATTATTGTAAAATTTTCCATCAAAATCTGAATCTGATTCATGTTCAAACTTACTGTTTTATTGTAGTATGAAGAGATTACATCTTATGGCACAAAAAAAGAGCACTTGTTTTGTTTTCCATCGCCATGAAACATAAAATTAATCTACTGCTCAAAATTTGTAAATCTACTGGTTTGAAATCCTGGTTCTGTCACATGTATGTAAAACTGAAACTCAAGTAAAACTTATATTTTAGCTGCAAAATTCATGCCACATGCTGGAGCAGATTAATTATAGATAGCCATTACTGTAGTGGGCTGATCTGTGAAACAAAGACCTGGAAAATGTCCCAAGAGCATGCGAGGTTAAAACAATACTTGACACATGCACCAACACAGATTAGGGGTGACAAATGGGCTAATCTAAAGTCTTTGCACCATACAAAGGAGCCAGTTTTTAAGGCGAATTATTAATAACTAAATGCTTGTAGGTAAACCATTTAAGAAAGACTACGTTTATCTGCTTGTTGTCTAATTGTGATTGATGATATTCATTTGTATACATGATCAATAGAACATTGTTTGCTGGTTTTTTTAATTAAATATCGGGGCTTTATTAACCAGGCATGTGGCCTTGCTTTTGATGCTTTTGCTGATGGAGACCAACAAGGCAGTATTCTAAAAGTCAGATTCACTCAATGACACATCCTGAAGTTTTAGATCTTATACAGAGATTTAATACATTGTGATTGCTAAGGATGAATGTTATTTGGCTATAGCACAAGAAATGGGGTAATTAACACAAGCCACATTAGTTAAGAAAGATGTAAGAAAAAACAGACAATGCTCCATGCCTTCTTTAAGCCAGACTCTTGAACTGTGAACATTATGAATTATACGAAGTATTTAAACGTTATGGAGTATCATTCATAATTCTAATGGACTTATCGTAAAGTTATAAAAGTATCTCATTCCTCAGATGTTTCTTGTGATGAGGACTGTATTTCTATGTGGAACAACTGTATTTATTCATGTGACAGGATGTGATTTTTGTTATATTGTTCAACTAATTCTTAGTTAAATACATATGTTTAATAAAAATAACAGCTTTGAATTCTTAATTTTGTGCAGTCTTACACACACAGACACTGATGCTCTCATAATTGCATTCTCTCTCTCTCTCTCATCACATAAGTGCTTAGAAGAAAGTTTTTTTTTTCACATATGCAAAAACCTTAGTAAACCGAAAACTTTTTGAAGTCCCAAGGGTTTTCGATTTTGAGGGGTTTCACTATTAACAAGGCTAAAGCCGATCATGTAAGCACTTGACCTGTAGATCAGCCGCCATAATCAAGCACTAATTACTAAGTGACTTTTTGCAGTTGAGCATTGAGATCCTTTCATTGATTATCTAGTTAGCAATAACGTTTTACCAACTGGGCGAGGTTGTACAATGGCAGACATGCAGTTTCGGGTGTTCAGCAAAAATGTCTACTTTTGCATGCAGTTTTAATGCATATGATATAGTCTCATTGTATAAACACACAAGAGCTTCCGATAATGAAGATAAACAATAAGTTCTATCTTTATTCATTTAAAATTATTTATCACACATTTGTTGAATATACTACAAGGGATCTAGTCATAGATTCTGTTCTCATGTGAAAACTGCCTCCCACCCACCCCCTTTCTTTAAAGATTGAAAATCTCCTGTACGAAAATGACAGAGGGGGAATTCCTCTCATTGTGAAAATCCTGTAGAAATCACTGCTATTGCATTTGAATTAAAACATTTTGTCTCGTTAATAAGCCAACACATGAGCTAAATTTACAGTGTTTACAAACTTGACACCATACTTTGCCATTTCTTATATTGCATGGTCACTAGATCCAGATTGTGCAGCCTATATTTTTCTTGACATCAGAGGTCAGATAATCATGTGATGCAAGCAACCTATGTAGGGAAAAGGTTGGTTGCGGTAGAATACTGATATTGCAAGATTTGACAATCACGTGACTAAGTAGTGTTGCATGGAGGAGTAGACTGTTCCTAAATACTGGATAATCAGTTCATATGTTGGCTTATTAAGTTTTAAATTATGTCGTAATTGTTATGTCTGAAAGAAAAATATTCTTCTTATTGATATCATGCCGGTAGAATTCAATACTATGTTACTTAATTTTGCTAGCCCCTGTTTAAAGTGACTACCCTCTGCAACTACAGTCTGGATTCAGAGAATTCCAGGATTTCAATGGTGTTTGTACTGAAATCAGCCTTGTGCTAAAAATATACCATGATGTCATTGCCTCCGGCTTCTTTCTATTCCGCCATATTCTTTTTTTGGACAAAGCATCCAGTGACATGTAGATTCTTGTAACTTTTTCTCATACCATTTACTGCTTCCTATATCACCTATGATATTCTTGTCTCTCACTGGTTTGATAGTCTTGCACGCAGTCAGTAGTAAAAAAATTAGAAGAAGAAAAAGAAGAATTAACAATAGCAAAAACAGACATCAACATATATAATAATAACTCTTATTAATTACATACTCCTGCAATATTATGACAAAAATACCAGAATTCTTAGCTTCAATAATAATCATATAACCACTATCACGACTCTAAATAATGCGTTGCTGTGTGGTAAAACAACAGTTCAGTTGAAACGTTATCAATGTTTCGAGATCTTGCATCTATACATATTTTCAAATATTGGTACACGTAATGGTTAGACACCTTGCTCAACTTCCATTTAAAACTGAAAAATTAAACCTCAAAATTTATTGAATACTTTAACATGAAACTTGTAATATATTGCCATACAATCTTGCTACCAGTAGAAACCAATAACAGAATGATAAAATAATTTTAGACAATCATCATTTTCATTTCCATGGGACTGTGATTACTAATAAATAAAACAGTTACTTGCTAAATGAAAATGACATTCCCAAATGTAACTCCGCATACTTATGTCGATTGCAGAACTGAATGGTTTACAGAAAGATTGGTTCATATAATATTTAACCCATAATCAATTCGGACCCACCAAACAAAATCGAATGCACATTGTGTGATATGTACAGATGTGCATTAATCATGCATCACCTAATAGGTAATGTCACAAATCGTATTTTTCACACTAATTTTACACATTTAATATATGTATTATGCCAATCAATTGTTTACAATGCATTTGTTGGATATATCTTTGTAGAACATCTCTAGAAATTCAAGTTAGCACTTCTGCAGTATATAACTTCTGTCGTGTATATAGTCATTTTGGAGCATTATTTACCCGACAGTCGGGCACCTCAAGATGACAGTATACCAGACAGACGGGTACCTTAAAATGGCTATGTACCCTACAGTTGTGTACATACCCTCTGCCCACCTTTTAAGCATTATGCTTCTGTTTATGGTCTTGGACAGGCCTCAACATTCTAATCATTGCTGTAATTGAATATTGGAATGCTCGTCTATAATTGGATGAACAAATTTAGCGTCTGGTACAGCATTTTCAGTAAGAACAATAATATAGAAAATGTCTCTGCCCGCCATTATGTTGGTGCTCCTTATCCGAAATTGAGTTGTTGGCTATTTTTAGGAACTGATGTCACTGCGTGTGACGTATCACTGAGGTAAAAAGTACAAGCACAATAGGAAATACACTGTGACCTTCCACTCCAACATAACTCAAAATATAAAAAACATGATGGGAAATGTCAGAGGAAACTCAGACTAGAAAAACTGCCACTTACTTTAAGACCATTCTTTTCTAAGTTGGAATGAGAAGGCACAATATCAAGGTTCACACAAATATGAAACTTTTAGTTGTCATGGTGACATTTAATAAACAGCCTATATTTATGTACATGAAGCAATGTTTACATTAGTTTATTATTTACTGAAATGCAATTTTTACAAGATCTACAAACTAGTGACTTTTGTCTGTGTGTGTGTGTGTGTTCTCAGAATTTAAATAATAATGTAGGATCCTGAATAGTTGGATTTTGTTATTGTGAACTTTTGTGACCTCACCATGGTACAGGGGACACAAATTCACTGAATTTGCTTGTTAGTAAAAGAGTTTGACAGATTACAAAGATTTTAAGAGAATGAACCTTAAAAAAATAAGAAAATGAGAGCCTGTTAAAAGACTGCTAAAAGTTTTTTAAACAAATAAGTTTTGATAAGATGTAAGACAGCTTTTAAATAATTTTTTAATATGATAACAATTTCCAGCTGCATTTCTCAAGGACTCTAGGTCTGGTTCGTTTAGCTGCAGAAGGGAGTCCCATTGTGATGTGGCCATTGAAGAAAAAGGAATACTTATATTTCTGGAAGTATGGATAGTTCTTAATGTGAATGAATGGGTATAATTTGAAATTCTGTTATTCAGCTGAAAGTATTTTGGCAATGGCTCCACAAGAATGCCATGCACAGATTTGTAAAACAGTATGAGGCAGGCATCTGGTCTTCTCTGCTTGAACAGGAAACCTTGGTTTTATCCAAATAGTTGGTCTCCCTGATAATTTGACAATGAAGTGAGAAATAAGTTTCATATCGAAGAGACACTCCCTTGATTAAAAAATCCAGATCATTGGCAATAATATGATGGCTGTGTTACTGTATTTATATAATTCATTTGTATTTCCAGGAGCACAAATTATTGACCTTATGATCCTAGTTGTGGATGTGACAAAAGGGATCCAGACTCAAACAGCTGAGTGTCTTGTGATAGGAGAAATAACCTGTGGAAGGATGATCATTGTGCTAAATAAAGTTGATTTACTACCTCCAGACAAGAAAGACTCCATGATTGAGAAGGTTGATTACTTAAACTTTATTATATAAGATATATAAATATTTGCAAAAAAATCATTTGCCAATAATCCATCAGAACAAGTGCCACATTTTAAGAAAAATAAAATTTGTTAAAAATGCTACATGTTACATTTATAACTAGAGAGGGATGCTATGACAAATATCAAAACTTTTTTTCTCCTCCCCCCCCCCATTATTGTTGCTCAATTCAAGAGTTGACAGATTTATATTTTCATCATCTACCTCCTAATATGAATATCATCACAATTGGTGTAGATGGTGTTCAGTTTACATGGAAAACAGCAATCAATATGCAGACACAAGTGTGGATAGAAAGACACAACCTAACACAACATATACCATATATACTTATAAGTCGGGTTGAACCGCAAACTGCATATAACCAGATTTGCCATCGCATAATGCACTGGCAGATCTGGGTCTGTGTAATTTGTTAGGACTAATTAGTAGAACAAATAACATAGAACCTGATCTGCCAGTGCATTATGTGACAGCAGGTTGGGGTCTATGTTGTTTGCAGTTGGATCGGACTTAAAGGCGAGTGTATACGGTATGCCAAAGTGCGGATATAAGAAAAATAAGATCCATAACTGTACATTAGAATGTTGATTATTTAGATGCTACTTCTGAGTTTTTGATCACATGGATTTAAATAGTGTTCCCAGGCAACATGATTTTTTATGTTAAAAATAACCAGTGATCTGAAGAATCTATTATCTGGACAACCAGTTTTCTGAACAACCTGTTATCTGGACAAAATCCATGCCTCTATCTGGATAATCAATATTTTTCTGTATTCTCCTAAAATGCTGATGAACTCAATATTTTATGTGTTTTGTATACATATAGTTGACTGTGTTATTGCAGGTCTTACATTCTCTTTCAGATGAAAAAGAGACTCCAAAAGACCCTTGAGAATACAAAGTTTGCTGGATGTCCAATAGTTCCAGTGGCAGTCAAACCTGGGGGAACAGAAGTAATTATTTTATGTGTCATATAAATGATAGAGTTCTTTGTTACATTATTACAGCCACACTTGGTCTTACAGTCACAAAAATTAAACCAAAAGCTTCAACTTTAGGTCAGTTCAAGGCAAATATACAGGTGACCCAAGGATGGCACTAACAAATGGAATTGTCCACCCATAAATGTATCTTAGGTTTTTAGCTCACCTGACCATATAGGTAATGGCCAGTGAGGTTATTGTATAGCCCTGCATATGTTGTGCATCATCTGATCAGATTTGGAATATGGGCCTATCATTGAGATGTTGGACAAGTTCATTAATGAGCAGGATGCATGCATATTTATGAGGTGAACTTGCATCTGATTGGCTGAACTTGTTACCACTCTGGAGGCCATATTTATAATCCGATTTTGATCAGACTTGAAATATATACTTACATCATCAAGATCTCAGACAGGTTTGATAATGAGTGAAATTCACACATATTAATGACCTGATCATGCATCTGATTGGCTTAGATGTTTCAGTTCTGGAGACCATATTTTTAATCGGATTTTGATCAATTTGGAATGTGGGCTTACATCATTTTAATCTCAGACAAGCTTGATTATGAGCAAGATTCACAGATAATAATGAGGTGATCTTGCATCTGGTTGGCTTAGCTTGTCAGCACTCTAGCAACTCTGTTTTATAATGAAGTCACTCTAGCAACTCTGTTTTACAATGAAGTCACTCTAGCAACTCTGTTTTACAATGAAGTCACTCTAGCAACTCTATTTTTGTCACTCTAGCAACTCTGTTTTACAATGAAGTCACTCTAGCAACTCTGTTTTACAATGAAGTCATGGTAGCTGAGTAAGTAGAACATCAAACTTGTAATCCAAGGGTCACAAGTTCAGTACCTGCCCAGGACAGCCCAGTATGGCTGCCTCAGTGTGTACTTGGGAAAGGCACTTAGCTCCAATTTCCTTGGCCTGATAATATCAATAATGTGTTTAAAAGTGCCATTAAGAAAACCAACAAAATCGATTTTATGATCAGATTTTGATTGAATTTGTTAAATAGTCTTATAACATAAAGATGCTGGATGAGTTAGTTTATGAGCTTGGTCTACACATATTTATGAGGTAATCTTGCATCTGATTGGCTGAACTTGTTACCACTCTGGAGACTGAAGTTATATTGGACTTTACTCAAACTTGGTAAATAAGCTTGTATCGCTCATGGTCTTAGACAGGTTCTGTAACAAGTTAGATCTGCTGATATTAATGAGGTAATCTTGCATCCGATTGACCAAGCTTGTTACTTCTCTTGAAACAATATTTTTCATTTGATTTTGATAAAACTATGTACAAAGGTTTATATCATCAAGATCTTGGATGAGTAGAAAAGGAAGGAATGCATTAAAATGATACAGAAAAAACAGAAACAATAGGTTTGGACCCTACTTCCTATAGAAAATAAATCAATGTTTGTTCCCCCCCCCCCCCCATTTGGATTTAAATGAAATAGCTCTTAGTTCTAATTATGATTGCTAGTTATTCCCATGCTTTTCAAAGAAAAGGTGGGGATTATGTGATCCTGCCTGTGCATAATGTTGTGCAATTTCTCCTTCACCATTCAAGATAGAGACTTGAAACTTTTGGGTCTGTTTGGTGGTGGTAAATAGATTAGCACAAAAGTATCCGAATTTTGAATGCATGTATGCAATTCTATAATAAAATATATAGTCATTTCAGGACTTGTGTAATGTTGCACAACATCAGCTACACTGATGCCTGGGGATGGTTTTTACTACTGTGATATGATTGTTTGTGCTTGGGGATGGTTTGTACTGCTGTGATATGACTGGGGGTGGTTTGTACTGCTGTGATATGACTGTGTGTGCTTGGGGATGGTTTGTACTGCTGTGATATGACTGGGTGTGCTTGGGGATGGTTTGTACTGCTGTGATAAGACTGGGTGTGCTTGGGGATGGTTTGTACTGCTGTGATAAGACTGGGTGTGCTTGGGGATGGGTTGTACTACTGTGATGCTTTAATTTCAATAATATACTTCAGGGTCAACATTAGGAATAGGGAACATTAGGCAAAATTGTCATTTTCCATCAATATGCAAAGAAAGAGAAGTTCATGTTTCTTTCCTTAACTTTTTTCTGACCCTTCCCATTTTTTTGTTCATTGAATACTATGAGATCACTGCTGCTGTAGCTTCAATGAATTAAAGGAGCAAATCTAAAGGGTTATGATGCTGTGTATGCGTGTTATGTAGTCAACTTTGTTGCCGCTAAAGTTACATATATGTCTGCAAATATGGTTTGATCTATGAGACTTCTCCAAGAGGTCACACATTGACTTTGCCATACAATGAATGAAATGTCGAGGATGGTATATGCTTTTATAGCTGTAAAATGAGCATATACATCAAGAAATGTTTTCATATTGCATAGGAGTAAAAAGAAATAAATATTCATTGCTTGCTTTTAATTAGGTGCATGAGAGTGCTGATGGTATGATCATTTAGTCTTTGGTTTCAGTTTAAATTTATTTTCCAGGCATCTTGCTGATTCAGAATAAAATAATATTGTTTTCTTTAAGTTTAAAGGGTATACATTTCTTTACTTTGAACTATTCTGTTTAAATTTTTGTCGCTCATATGAGTACACATAAAAGATCTGCATGATTTAATTGTCACAGCAACAACATCTACAACTTGCAACAATACATGCTCCTACAACAACTTACTAAGTTTTTTCAATGCACTTGTTTGTGGTTTTATTGAAAACATTCATTTATCTTCATAGTCTGTCATAATAGTTTTCTATATTTCAAAAAAAATTAATAAATGTCAATTTTTGGGGGGTTTTCTTTCCTCATGAAGAATGATTAAAGTTTTCTTTATTTAAGAGTTTAAGTATTATGTTAGTCACAGAAGACAAAAGTCATCACACAGAAGGCCCGTAAAAAGGTCAAAAGATTACACACAGTTGGGAACGGTGAACTGATTTTGTCATACCTGCCATAACACGTGTGACTCAGAAAACATGATTTTGTTTACTCCCTAACCATTTGGAAAACATGATTTTCAGTAATCTTGGGGAAAAAAAGGAAAAAAAGAGAGATAGAGACCTTTCTTGGCCACAATGATATATGCATGTAACCTGTAGCTTGTATAAACAGCCCTGCTTAGTGCCCATGTAAAACTATCCTTGGGGCAGTTTATACAATTGATTTTCATAGAGGCAATTAAAAGGTAAGGCGGTCAGAGATAAACAAGTACCTTCACAGAGTACTTAATTAGCTGACAATAGTTAGGGTGATGTTGTGTTAAGTCCTTTGAACGCTACTCTGGGAGAGACCATTAGGCTAATTTGCATAGGTAAAGTACATCAAGTGAAAAAACCCAATTCCATTTGATGTGAGGTAAATCAAAGTGGCATGTGTTGAAGAAACAAAAGTTATTACTGTTCGTTACCTTGAACGATAATGTTTAATTCATCTTTATTAAAGATTAATGGGTCGTTTGTGATCAGCAGCAACATTTCTTTGAAGTCGGATTTTACTCTATATATTATTTCGGTAGCTGGAATGGTGTGAAAATGTAATTCATTTTTGAAGGCAAAATGTTGAAACACAGCTGTGATTCAGGTAAGGACGAACCATCGGTGAAGTGAGTGAAGCCCAGCAAAATTAAATTTTAGAACTCCTGTTTGATGGAGTTTGACTTTTTGAAGCACAGCAGCAAGGGAAAGCATTTTATTCTTTTCACATACCACAAATACCATATCAAGATTAGTCATTCTGGAGTATATGACATAAACCAGCATTAGGACAATGCATAAATGCAGAGCTCAATTCCAAAAGTAACTAACATGTTTAAACATTCTGACTAGTGTGGTTTTTGCATGCTTGACACACCCTCATAGCATTGCAGATGCAAAAAGAAAATAATTTTCTCTACTGAGAAAATTCAACAAGATATTCAGGTAAGTTTGAACAACAGTACCATCCAGTCTCTGGTGAGTGCAAAGATGAACTCTAATGACACTTGCATCACCTTCACACTTTTTTATAGACAGAAACTTTGTGCATTTGTTTTATTTGATGTCTGTGCAGTTGTGATTATGTGTTTGTACATATGTGCCTTTGTGTGGTGATGATATTTGACAATGCTAAAGGACTGTCCATTTGATTTTCTGGAATGGGGGAGGGGCACTGGGTTTTCTTGGAGAAAAATTTCTGGCCCCCCCCCCCCCCCCCCAGATAGCTTGAAAAAAATATTCTTGCTCTGATTTGTAGAAAAAAAGAACTAATTAGATCCATGATATTAGTTGAAAACAGGCATCTTCATGTAAAAAAAAAAGCCTATTTTCTGTTTTAAAGTGTATTACATGCTTCAAAAAAATTATTTTTCTTTTCTTATATTGAAATCTGAATTTCCAGTCATTTTATATAGGCTTATATGAGAAATTAACTTATCCACAATTTTGACTCTAAAAAGCCTCCAACACTGTCTGGACTTTTGGCAGATATGCTCTCTAGAACTCTGTGAGTTTTACCCCTATATTTCCTTTTATCTGAGCATTCTGTATGCCACTTTTATCTGAGCATTCTGTATGCCACTTTTATCTGAGCATTCTGTATGCCACTTTTATATGAGCATTCTGTATGCCACTTTTATCTGAGCATTCTGTATGCCACTTTTATCTGAGCATTCTGTATGCCACTTTTATCTGAGCATTCTGTATGCCACTTTTATCTGTTTTGTGCAACTTCCAATAGTATCAGTTCATGACCAATAATCTGAAACTTTGATATTGTAACTATTTGGGACATGTGATATTCATATGGTCTTATGCAAAGCATTAGTCATCATTTATGACCAAACAAGTTTGAAGTCTTAAATTTGTATAGCAGTATAGCTGAATGCAAAATTTACTTCCAGGACCTCCCAAATATACCTAAAAAAACCTTGCCCATATAACAGACATTTTTAAGCCAAGATTCTCCTCATAAACAAAGGATTATGTGCATTTCTGAACACAAATGAAATGGAACAAATTGTTTATTTGATTTCAATTAGAACAAGAGCAACTTATTGCAAATTACTATTCTATTTTTGTTACATAACCAGGCTGGAACAGTCCTAAAATTTTCTACTTCCCGGTTATCTAGATTTTCATAAACTTTAGGAAAAATCTAAATTTTTCCTTCTTATTCAATATAAATTTCATATTCAATTTAAATTCTTATTCAATATAAATTTCTTATTCAATATTGTATTTGCCCAACAAAATGTTGAATACGTCTCTGACTACCTGACTGTTTGGTTTCTTTTTGCACAATTTGAAACAGTATTAGACCCTCTACTCTACTCCCACCCCAACCCCCTAAACAGTGACCCAGTGGTCCTTTCCCAAAATATGTTAAAAAAATATTTCTGGTATGACTTCATCAATATAAACAATTGTCCAAATTGCCACTGTAACATACTAATTTATAAATTTGACCTTTAAACCCTTCTGAGTGGTGCCAGGGGAAATGACCAAAAATCAAACCCCTCTGGTACATGGTCATAATAATGGCAAGAAGATTACGAAGTATGGTGAATTTCCTCGCAGCTGTTTAGGATAAAATTGGGATATAGAGCGCCAATCAGACAGACATATGGACAGACAGACAGGGTATCACTGTACATGTATTCACAGTATCCCTGTTACCAAAACATGGGGATAAAAGTACAATGAGAAGCAGCAGAATCAGTAAGAATAGTTGAATACTTTAGTTTCAGAGTCATGCTTTGAGATTTTAATTTTAACCTATACTATTTCATTTTTCTATTTTCAATCAGGCATCTGACTTTGAAGCCTATGGTCTGGCAGACCTGATTGAGACTCTGAGGAATAACACTTTTGTGCCGAAGAGAAATCCTGATGGATCATTCATCTTCTCTGTGGACCACTGCTTCTCTATACGAGGACAGGGGACTGTCATGACTGGCACAGTTCTGCATGGGAGTGTGGCTGTCAATGATGTAAGCTTATCCTAGTTGGATAATAAGATATATGCTGGGATCAGCTACACATCCATGGCAAGTCAAATGCTATGGAGACTTTGGTCTATCAATGTCTCTTTCGGGCAGCATTCCAGCTTTTTGGAGTTTAAGCTTTATTTATTATAGAATGAGTGTAAACCCAGTTATAATACTGTGGTTTCATTTATTTTCACGGATCTCAATTTTCGTGGTTTTGTATAAAAAGAGACTTTTTCATGGGTACTTAAATTTATGGATTTGCCTGTCAAAGTTTGCAATCTGTAGGTATTTAATTTCATGGATTAACCTCCACAAATACCCAAAATAAAGAATACAAAAGAACAAAACTATGGCAACAACAAATGGCGGTTGCTTGAATGGTTAAAACAATACTACCACCTGTATGAGCACAAATTAAACACCTGATGAACTCAATCACTTACACCATATTTTTCGTCCACATGCTCAACATCAAAGGGAGCCGACACAGCCAGCAGCACTAAGTCTGTTTGTTATTCTGTATATAATCTCTTACTTAACCACTGCCCATAAAGTTGCACCATCAGTTCTTTCTGACAAGCAAGGCATTAACACAGTGGCTTAAGAGTGGTAAAATTCAACTTAGATTGTCCTTGCTTTGAATAATATCATCATTTCACCTGTGAACCAAACACGTGACCAGCTGCCCCTTGATCAATGCAATTAGCAGGCAGTATCCATATTTGATGTGTTCAGAGCCCATCAAAGTGCAAAGATCCTAACTAAGTTGAAAGACAATATAGCCACTCTTTTGTTATGCTTGCCTCATGTACGAACCAACATCAACCACTTGATTAGACAATAAATAAAGAATACAAAGAAGAACTAAACTCACACTTCCACAAATGGCATGCTAAACAGGTCATGGAGACCATGAGAGAAAAGAAAGACTTTACTGGTGAACATCATTGTACTGTATTAGTAGATCTTAAAACCTCAGCCAGTTCATTCGGATAATTGCGGCTCAAGCGAAAATGTGTGAAAGATCAGACCTAAGTATCCATGGCTTTGAGAAAACTGCACTTGTTTAATTCAACAATTTCAGTATTATTTACCTGACAAACATTTGTGTGTACCAGGAAACTTGATTGACACAATGTTGATTCAATGGTCTTGTCTGAAAATCAGTGAAGTGTGGGCTTCAATATTCTGCTGTAATTAGTATATATACATAGTATTTCATTAGTAATTGCACTTCAAGCATTAGTTCTGGTATTTTACAGTCTTGTTCATTTGAATTAAACATGCATGGATAAAATAATACATGCTTTCAGGAGGATTTAAATTTTTGATAACATTTTCACTTGAATGAAGGGTCAATTTGAATAAGTATTAAATCTAATTTTCATATATTAGTATAATTTATTATTCTTTCTTTTTTCATTAATATTGGTGTTTAGATACTTTATGTCTTTCTCATTTCTCTCTATACTTACTGATTTCACAACATATCAATTTAAGACAGTGAGTGGAAATGACAGCTATTGCATACCATATACATGTGTATTGAAACTATAATATGCTTTATAATTCTTTTCTTTCTTAAAAGGTTAAAATAAAACAAGCACATGAAAGAGCTAATATTTTATTATCAGATTACTGTAATGAAGTTGATTTATTAGCTTTGTTGATCGCTAGGAATGTATCAATAAGAAAATGGGGATAATTTTTCTTCAGATCTTTAAATTCAAAATCCATGAAAATTAGTACACAGTATCATACAAAAATGAGTGAAACTACGGTAACTTGTATACTTTTATGGTCCAGGAGTTGACTTCATATGGTACTTAAGGTAAAGGAAACTAAAGAAAAATACCAACCTTGGAATGGCATCCCTTTACTCTCACACATGCTTATGTTGAGTCCAAGAATGCAGATTATGTGAAGCAAACAAAATTGACTGCAGTATCAGTGTTGTATATATATATATATATATATATATATATATATATATATATATATATATATATTGATTATTTATTAAACATTCATGGCTAGTGGTATGCTATGATGAATATGTTTTTTTCTGCATGGTTTCTTCCATCTTACAGACATTTACAAAATAAATATTTCTGGTTTGTCAGTATTTAAAGTTACTGTAAGAATTTCAGATAATGAGCATATATGCGCTTATTGCACAAAGAAATTGACTAAAAATGCTTCAAGAAATCAGAGATGCTGCCCGGGCGCGCGAACCGCGCAACATTTATATGAATTCATGCACTTGGAAAGCAGTGATGCACAAGAACTCCCGCAAATTAGTGTAAAGTCGTGCATATAAAAATGTACTCTGCGCAGTATACAATTTTTATTTAACTGTTAACCCTTAAAGTGCTTGTCACGGCATAAGTCGCACCGCCAGTAGAGGTCTCGTAGTGCTTGTCCCGGTATTGGTCTTTTTTTTCTGGTAGGCAACTGTTTATACATTTGAGTACTTCGGCTTGACATGAATGGTTGTTAAAATAAATTTGATTGGCACATTGGGCCCTGGAACAAGCATTGTCGACTTTGAACCTTGCATTCATGAAGGAAGTTTCACAAATGCGTGTTTCAAGTAAGGGCCCATAGAAATCCAAAATGGCTGACTCCCGACGTGGTTCATCTTCAGATGACGATTTTGTTCGGCAAATACTGGCAGATGATAGCGATGATGACAATGATTTTTGAAATTGTTGAAGTATATAGGAGCCTGGAATATGTTACTGGAATCATCAGTGAGTAATTTTGAACCAGAAAATGATGTTGAATACAAATCCAATGTACATGCTGGCTGGACAAAAACATACGGCATGCTGGTCAACCCCCTATTTAGAGGTCCTTCTAAATTAAATGTCAAAAGGCAGAATACTAAGCCTAATTAAAGTACAGGCAATTTAAAAGTAGAGTGCAATTTTTCATTTCTTTTCTCAAACAATTCTGCCTTGAGGAATCTTGTGCCTCACAACTATATAGCTCTCTAAAGGTTAAGATAAATTGAATAAATAAAAATCTAAAAATAAATTAAAAAGTAAGGATATTTATTTTTGATCAGAATAACTCGGTCTGAACAAGCTGACTATGGCATTGATGAAATTAAAACCCTAATACAAAATTGTGGAACATATAAGAAATCTGGCATACATGTAGTAGTCAGCAAAGCACCGATTCAAGAAAGTGAAGCTTTGGCAGAGCTCTTGTTAGTGAAAAATATTAATTTGGAGCAGAGATATTCAAGAGACTACCTATGAACTGTTGAAAATTGTACATAAGAACCATAAAGAACATTTTTCCAACTTGTTCAAACTGGCTTAGCTAGCTATGCATATATGAAAGGGGGTTCTCAACACCGAACAATATTCATACACAGATAAGGAACAAGTTAAGCTCAAAAATGATCAACAGATTCATGCTTATACAACTAGAGGAGACATCTTTTGAGGATTTTTATTTCAATAGAGCAGGAATTAAGAAAGGGATGGATATTTATGTGTTAGGTAAATATTGAACTATGACCGTTTCCTCCTCCCCTACTCACCCCTTATTTTGGTGACAAGGGGGGAGCTCCCCCCTTTAGATAAAATCCTGGCAGCATCTCTGAGAAATGTTTAAATGTGTTCAAATTACACGAAACAAATGTCAGCTCTCGCCATAAGCATGTTTGAGATGTACATTTAATCAATGTAAACTTAGCTATCAGGACAAGTTCTGTGCATGTTTGAAATGATAGTTCTTTATTACACTGATAACACTCATATCGAGCCACATAATCATGCATGCCCTAAAATAATCTCAGTCACAAAGCCACTTGATGCATTCTCATAATAATGATGAAGGTCTTGATAATTAAGACTCAGTCTGGTATCATAGATTTTTGTTTTGTGGTGTTAATAAAATACTCCATCAAATTTAAAAAAGCACAATTATTTCCAAAACAGGGAGTAAAATACCCTGCTTATCAAATTCTTATTTAGACATCTGTAAATACGGAGATTTTACTGTTACAGTTATTGCTAGTTTTACTATTCAAATTAAATATTTAAATTTAGAAGTAAGAAATAAATTACAAACACATTCAACATAGAGAAAGTCTTAATTGATATGTCAGTGAAAATCAAAATGAGCGATGATAATGTCTATTTAATATGGTGAATTCGGCTCTCTCATGCATACTTAGCTAAGTTAGTTACATAATAAAATGTTCTTCACTTGATGGTTACCTATCTTGTTTATTTGCCAGAAAATATAGATGTCAATATTGAACATTTTAGGATGAAGGGCAGTAACTCCTGAAAAATAACTAAACCATTGTACACAACCTTCAAAACATACATTTTCTGTACTTTAAAAGTTTCCCATCATTCTTTGGTCAAAATGTCACTTTGCTCTGTTGGTAATAATCTGTGTTACAAGCATAATGATTATATTATTAAAAAGTTATCATTTGCTTTGGTTACCTTGAAGTTTAATGTTGAACAGATTGAGGGTACTTTTGGTCAGATACTAAATGCTTATGCCTTGTGGCAGCATAACAAATCTAACAAATCATTTTTTGTTTTATTAGACTGTAGAGATTCCATCCATGAAGGTAACAAAGAAAATTAAGTCCATTCAGATGTTCAGGAAACCAGTGGAGAAAATTATGCAGGTAATACAATAAAAAATGAATCTGGAACCCTTTTGTCCTTGATATATATATATATATATATATATATATATATATATACTTAAATATTTCCATGATAAGCCATCATATGATGGATTATAAGTGTATCTCACACTTCAGCAAATGTGGTCAAATTTTTAGCTAAGAGATCTAAGAAATCTCTGGTCTTATTGTGGGAGCATGGCAGCACTCTGGTCTTATCATGGAATCAAGGCAGCTCTCCAGTCTTGTTATGGGAGCAAGGTAGCACCCTGGTGTTACCATGGAAACAAGACAGCATTCTGGTCTTATTATGGGAGCAAGGCGGCACCCTGGTCTTATCATGGGAGCAAGACAGCATGCTGGTCTTATCATGGGAACAAGGCAGCACTCTGGTCTTATAGTGGGAGCAAGGCAGCACCCAGGTCTTATCATGGAAACAAGACAGCATTCTGGTCTGATAATGGGAGCAAGGCAGCTACATGGTATTATTATGGGAGTAAGCCAGCACTCTGGTCATATCGTGGGAGCAAGGCAGCACCCGGATTATATCATGTTAGAAAGGCAGCATGCTGGTCTTATCATTGGAGTAAGGCAGCACCCTGGTCATATTGTGGGAGCAAGGCACCCTTGGTCATATCGTGGAAGCAAGGCAGCACCCTGGTCATATTGTGGAAGCAAGGCAGCACCCTGGTCATATCATGGAAGCAAGGCAGCACCCTGGTCATATTGTGGGAGCAAGGCAGCACCCTGATAATATCTTGGGAGCAAGGAATCAGTCAGGTCTTTTTGTGGGAGTAAGGCAGTACCTTGATCATATCATGGGAGCAAGGCAGCACCCTGGTCATATCATGGAAGCAAGGCAGCACCCTGATCACATCATGGGAGCAAGGAAGCACCCAGATCTTCTTGTGGGAGCATGGCAGCACCTTGATAATATCATGTGGGCCAGGCAGCACCCAGGTCTTATTGTGGGAAGCAAGGCTCCACCCTGGTCTTATCGAAGGAAAAAGATCATAAATAATGCTGCAGTTTTCAAGATGTTTTTTTCACAAGTCAAAATTCCTCAACAATGTTTTAGCCATATTCATCACCAGCAATAGTAAATACTTGGTTTCCTGTTTGCAAATGTTTAGAACATGGACAATTTGAATGAATATGAAGGTTTCATATCTTTGTAAGTGCTCTAGAGAATCGTATGCACACAGAAAAAAACCATGTACAATCATTATTCTTAAATGATCTGTACAAAAATAATATTCCAGATACCAATATTTTTGAGTGTGGCTGACACCTCAAAATTGAATGTGTCTAATCAGCTAAAACCAAGCTGATCACATAAAACTATCTACTAAAAGTCAGAGGACCATGTCTTTAAAATAATCTGCAAGACGTGCATAATATATCTCTCCTAGGGCAAAATATCACATGCAAACTATTTGAAATAATTGCTTGTATAATTTTTGTCTCTTCTCTGAACCACAAGACATAGTCATTACTACCAGCACAGATGATGTCATTAGCAATGTTAAAGTGATAGGTTAATGGTTTTGAAAGTCAAATAACTTCTATATCAGTTTTTTGTTATTGCACTGCAACTTCGGTAAAAGACTGGTATTACTATATGTCTATCCTGATCTGTTAAGAGTTCCTGTCTTGCCTCCTTAAGCAGAATTGCAACACCATTCACAGGTGATACACCATGTTACATGGGATTCCTGTTATCTTTTCTTTGTGTGTACATGAACAGCAGTTTTGCAACAGAAAGGCAAACAATGGACCAGTAACTTATTCCCGATAGGGGTGGAAGGTCAGGGGATTTATCTGTCTTAAGGTTTTCTTCCCATAAAATATTGTTCACTATTGTTTCTAAAAGGATAAAATGAATACAAATGACACTGATTTTTACACCCTTAATACTTGACTAGAATCTAGAAATATTGAAATCTAAAAGCATGTATTATGGAAAAACATACCAATCTATGTCTTAGTTTGACAGAATATCCAAATAGACATAAATTGGACTTGTCATTATAAACGTAGTTTAGTCTAGTCTTCACAGTGTTTTACCCTTGCAGGGAGACAGGGCTGGTATCTGTGTGACCCAGTTTGACCCCAAGCTGTTGGAGAGAGGGACAGTGTGTACCCCTGGGGCTCTACCCACGATTGAAGCAGCCATCATCTCAGTTCAGAAAATACCCTACTTCAAGGGCATGATTGCCTCGAAGGCAAAATTCCATATCACAAGTGGACATGACACAGTCATGGGGAAAGTAACATTTTTTGGTCTATATGAAGAACACAGTAATATTTCTAATAGTGCCAGTTCTTCAGGGGGAACTTATTTTGATCTCAACAAAGAGTATAAATATCAGGATCAATTTCTTACAAAATCTACAAAATCTGAAGAATCTACAGCTGCAGAGAAGAGTGTGGATATACCAAATCAGCAGTTTGCTCTAATTGAATTCGAAAAGCCAGTCACATGTCAGATTAACAGCTTGATAATTGGCTCAAAGCTAGATACAGACATTCATGCTAACTTGTGTAGGATAGCTTTTCATGGCCATCTCTTACTAGGCATTGTTGATGCAAAAGAAAGGGAAACAACTCTTCCCAAACTGAAGGTGTACAAAACAAAAGTAAAAGAGGGACAAGTGGATCGTGTGATGGATGAATATTCCTTAATTGGAAAAAACCTCTTCAAGAAAGAGACAAATATTCAAGCCTTTGCAGGTCTGAAGTTGACTTTATCCTCAGGAGAAAATGGAGTGATAGAAGGAGCCTTTGGACAGAGTGGGAAAATAAAGATCAGGATTCCTAGTAAGTATATGGTTATTTTTATATATAGTAAAACTTGCCTTTAGAAACCTCCCATTCTATCAACAAAAAAGGTCACTCAAGACAAGCTGTCTCTAAATACCATTAAACTATATTACAAATCAATACATGCATTAGGAATGTGGGCTTAGTTGACAGGTGATATATTACAAATCAATAAATGCATTAGGAATGTGGGCTTAATTGACAGGATGTATTCAATAACAGTAGGTCTTTTAAGTTCAGTTTTACTGTACTCTATTTCCTTCTCCATTTATTTGAAAAGGAAACAAGAATTTAACATTTTCCATACCAGGATGTCATCATGAATGATATAATAGCTTCACAAACATGTGGACATTGCAATCATTTGTTTGTGATACAACATGTTGCTGTTTCTGTAGGCACTTGATATTATTGTGCCCTGTGATTTGAGCTAGGAAACATAATTCAGCATTTAAATAAATTCTGACTGTTTTCGTCCAAACAAGAGGATGCACAGGGTTGCATCTAGGATGCCTGATTGTGAAAATCCTGCTAAAATTGAACATTTTATGCAAAACATTTTAATCTGGGCTGGCATATTCATGCAGAAATTAGGTGCAAATTTTCATGAATCATGCTTATTTTATTTCCAAGAAATGTAGAAATGACCCGATTTGCCCCTCTACAGTGTTGCTGTTGTGGACTGCCATTTAAGTTGGTTGAAGAGTGATGGTACCCAAGAAAAACCAAATTTGGTTTAATTACCAGTTAAGTTCCTTTAATGAAACAAGTGTCTAATTACATTAGACTGAAAGTGATTTGACATATTATATTTCTTTAAAGAAATTGCACCCCTTGTTTAACCAACTTTGACATTCCTCAGGTATCGTCACTCTTTAAAGAACTGAAATGGTGGTCAACAGGTTGAAAAATGCAGCCACTAGATTGTGCCTGGATTTATTCAAGAAGGAAAAAAGGTATCAGAGTAAATAGAGGATGAATAAGGCAGTTAAACTCCAAACTGTGCAACAGTGTCAACATGGGCTGCCAGGTGTGTGAGATATTCTTGAACACTTGCCTCCAGCTTTCCTGTCTGTGCTGTTGGAACAGAGCTCCACAGCATTGATTTTTTATGGCAGTTAAGATGTCAACCACCACATCCATCATACATATCAGGGTCAGTGTCTTATATTATCAGACAACCATTGTATAATGTGCCAGCAGATCTTAATCTATGCCATTTTGTTCTATTGATGAATTTGAATGATTGACATAGACACTAATGATAGTAATGCAAGCACATCATACATGATATTCAGCAGTATGTTGATTCACAATTCCTTGTTATACTTTCAAAGAACAAGTCTATACTGGATGTGTTGTTGGAGATTCTTCATCTCCAACTGTACTTTCATGTAACAGCAATGTTCAAACATTCAATGCTGTTTCAAAACTTAACGATAGATATACAAGTGATTGGCTACATGGTCAAAATGCAGCCTGGTTACATTTTTTATATGGTAAGTGTAGAAAAAAAAATTTAAAACATGAGCTAAAGAAGGAGAATATGGATTTTTTAATTTTCATATTTTAACACCAGTTAGAAAAAGGGATGCATTATAACACTCTACTTTACATTTTTTCAGCTTGCATTTTTAGTTACTTTTTATGCCCTATTGAGAGGTCCCAACTATGACCAGATTCGTCCCTTTTTTCCAGATTCCCCTCCACCCCACCCCTTTTTTTCAACTTTCTTGGGGGACAATGCCCAAATTTACTAAATCCTAGATGCAACCCTTAATGCAAATATACTGTGATTTTTCACTATAAAACCCTTCAGTATACTGCTGCCCCCTTTGTAGTGTGGGTATGGACATAGCTACCACTAAATTGTTCTTTTATTCTACTTGTAATGTGGGTATGGACATAGCTCCCACTAAATTGTTCTTTGTTCTATTTGTAATGTGGTTATGGTCATAGCTCCCACTAAATTGTTCTTTTATTCTGCTTGTCAATCATTTATTTCTCTTGATTTTAATTCTTGGCTATGGAAAGCCAAATTTTATGTGGTTTTTTACATCATTAAATATTTATTATTTTGGTGTTTTGTGCAGTGATATGGCAGCTATGTCAGAAAAACCTCAATGTAAGGTGACCTTATTTATTATACAGGTCACTTTAATGTCTGCCATTAATAGTAGTATGTAGTCTTGTTTTATGACACCTCAGCACTAAAGTGGCATGTGTTATTAAGAGGGATCAATGTGTTGGATCCAATATCAAGATAGCAAGCAAATTTATTCCAGTTGGACATATGAAAATAAATGTAAGATACAGCAAATGAAACTATTCACGTTATGATGACTGACATGTAAAATCTAATCAGTGTAAGCCAGATGCATCAGCTTCACAAAATCTCACACAAAATACAATTTTATACCAACAGATGGTCTTTCCAAAGAGGTTGTACAGAAATATTCAGTAACCAAGAAAAAAGGCAAAGGAAAAGCCACAGAGGAAGGATCCAATCAGGAACAGCCTTTAACAGATCAAGAGCCAATCAAAATCTTCCTTGCATTCAGACGCTATGTATTTGACCCAGAAAAGAAAATGAGACAAACCTAGTTGCTGAACAGATTTAAAACTGATAATTGGTAACAGAGGGAACTGCATGAAACATTGTTTTATATGGCAATCACATGTAGACTAATTGTTATTTTCTTTAACCCTTTTTATATACATGTTCACTTCTATATTATGGAACAAGTTCTTGTAAATGAAATTGTACTTTGTTAAGCCAGACTCCCCAGGAACACAAAAAAGGTTTTAATAAGTAGAAATGTAGGCGTAACGGTTTCGGGTTATTCTGCATCTGCACGTTTTGGGGACATGTATGATTAGAATAAACTTATAATGAAATAAATGATGTTTGAATAAGTGAGGTTCCAGTGTCAATGCTAATGTGTCAATAAGCCATCAAAGTTTGTCTTTTCAATTTTATAACTGCTAGAAAAATTGCAGACATTCTGGACATCATAAGCACATGATGTTCTATATATTGTCACTAAAGTGAACTCACATGGGTAAACCATGTGACACATGTATAAGAATAATAATAGAATCTTTCATATGGATTGGTGTAGGTTAATAAAATTCTGCCCGAGGGTCAGAATTTTGTATCAGACATGAGGCTTTGTCAGAGTAAAAATGGCTCATTGTGAATACTGATGTAACTTTACAACATCAAAACATCCATTGAAAATTTCCTTACCTCACAACACAACATAAAAAGTTAGGTTTACAATGGGACTCTTAACTTCAGCCTCTGCTGGCTTTAGTAGGTAAATGTGTTGCAATTAATGTTTATCGTGATTATTGTCAAAGAATGTTCAAGTGATGATGGAAATCAGGACATGTTTGCTACTTTGTGGTTGTGGGTACTATGCTCCCAGTAGACGGTCAGAATAGTCCATGAGTCAGAATAGTCCATGAATCAGGATAGTCCATGAGTCAGAATAGTCCATGAGTCAGAATAGTCCATGAGACAGGATAGTCCATGAGTCAGAATTGTCTATGAGTTAGGATAAAGATCATGTGTGAGGTAGAACAGAGCTATCCTGCAACGGTGTTCCACACTGGAAAACATGACCATACACTTACACGAATGTGAGAAAGAGAGAATATTACCTTCTAGGACCACAAATTCCCATAATATCTCATAAAAATGGTATTGTTTTATTGACCAAAAACTTGTATTTTTATCATTTTATCTTTCAAACTTGGACAGTCACTGTGGTAAGTGTTTACATTTTCATTCAAGTTTTGATCAAGTGGCATGCAATGTGTTTTATGTCATTAAATAAGGAACACAAAATTCTGCATACAGATCTGGATCTATGCAGTTTGTTAGGAGTAATCAGTAGAACAAACAACACAGACTCTGATCTGCTGGCACATTATGTGATGGCAGATCTTTGTCTATGTTGTTTGCATTTGAACTTCATTTATAAGTGAGTATATTCAGTAGGTCCTGATATGTCGAACCAAAATTAACTGATTTCAGCTGCAAGTGAAAATAAATTCATGTTTGAACTGGAATGTGTGTAATTGGCAATTTCAGTAAAGAAAATAAAATGTGATCATTTCCTTGATTTAGCATGCTAGGAAGCAAAACAGGAAATTATCAGGGTGGATAGAACAGTATAAACTGCTTTCAAATTGGAGCCATCTTGTCTCTGTTATAACATCTTAGAGACTTGCAGTAATGTCTAAAAGTTGAAAATATAATCGATAGGATGAAAAGTGGTGGTGCAAAAGCAAGTTATATCTATGTTTGTGTATATGATGTCTCAGAGTTGTGAATGCATGTTACTGGTAATTGGCCAATTATGAGCTGGATGCAAACTTTCAGAAGAAATATCTCTTTTTGCAAATGATAAAGCATAAAAAAGGCTCTTTCATTAAATAAAATTTATGCTCACATTTTCAGTGAACAAAAACTTTACCATTTTACAAATTATGTTAACGGCTTTCTGAGTATTATTCAGATATACTGTAAAATGACATTGACTTGGTCACCAAGATAAAGACGAATCCTTAAAATGTGGGACCAGGCTCGGTTACTTCCCTTGATATGTATGATTGTATGTAGCAGTTTCAAAAATGTAAAATGAATTGCTCAAAAAAAGTACAAGAAGATCAAACGTAAAACATACAGATGTTAAAATTCTTTAAAATGTATATAAAACAACATAACTGATAAAGGTAACACATGTAAAATCCTTAAAACAGGATTAAAATGTGTTGCATAAACCGCATTCCCTAAAAAGTTCAAGATTTTCTTGGGTGGTATGTCCATGTACAGTTTCTTTAATCAGTTTAAATAGGTGGAAATTGGCACACTCAACAAGAATGCTCCACCATCAGTGAGCACTGGCAGCATACGCATTCTAGTCAGGAGGTATGCAAGAGTCCAGTATGTAATCAGTACAATATCACTTCATCTACAGTTTGCTGTGTATGAGGGATACCCCTCTCCAATAGTGGGTTTAATGTCCCTAAGTTTGTTTGTGGAGTTTTCATTCCACATATTTTGCCGGTAAGTGGCTCGAGATTATGCCATGGGGTGTTGCAATGGCAGCTCCAACTTTATCTTCGTCTTTTGAACCATCTATATACTGGGACATATGGCTATGAACAGAGGCTCTGAATTCATTGAATTTACTCTGAAAGAGGAGTGGATTTGTTGAGGAATTGTTGAATTTGCAAAGGTCAAATATTATTTTCGGAGCTTTTGATAACCACGGTGGTGATGTTGGAATACAGAATTTTGCAGTATTTCCAACACTGAATTTTGCTGTTTCTAAATGAGGATGAATTTGTATGCCAAAGGTGGAAAGAAATGTGGTTTCTGAATGTATAAAGTTTGGTTTTTGGACCTAAACACTACACTATATGCGGGGTTAGATGGATTAGAAGCATACCAAAGAGCAGATTTTCTTCGTCATTAGTTAAAGTGATGGTTCATGTGGCTCAACATAGAGGCTTTCTGAAGGGAAAGTTCTAACTGCATCCAGACAGAGTCAAAGCCCCTGACTGTGTATCGGATCAGGCATCTGCAGGTAAACTTTACAAGCTGATCTGTACACAATTGAGCCATAGTCAAGTTTTGATCTTATTAATGACCTATACCACCAGAGAAAGACCTTCGATCTGCTCCCCAATCTGTGTTTGCCACAACTCGTATTAAATCCAAGGCTTTTTGACACTTGTCCCTGAGGTATCTAATATGTGGAAGAAAAGTTGGTTTTACTGACAGCACCAGAAAGCCTGGTCCAACAAATAAAGAAAAAGAAACATGTGTCTTTGTTTAAGCTAAATTTTCTTTACAGAACCAATCACATTTGTCGTTATAACACTTTATGAGGACAAAATATATTTCACTCAAACTTGAACTATTAAATCATTTGATTATCAGTTGGAAATTCATTGCTTACAAATAAAGACATGGAATTTAAACGAGTTAGAGATTAAATTCGTTCCTGTTATTATAGCTCAAATAAAAAAGCATAAGCAGGCAAAATCTTGCATACTTATGTACAAGTGATTTATTTCTTTCTTTCATTCATTTCTTTCTGACTGGAATTATTTTTTCCTTCTTTTATTTCATTTTCCTTTAATCTTTGAGACTGATTATGAAGCTGATAAACTTTTTATATTTTTTTAGTCACATATTCATTTGTAAAGCAATTATTTTTATGTTTTGGTGCCAAGAAAAATGTTTTTGGGATAATAATGATACAAATAATAATGATAATTATTTCTTTGTTGTTGTTGTTGGTCTCATTGTCTGAAACCCTGATGATAATGAAATATAATGTAATGTAAATATTACAAAATTTTCCTTTAAATATGAATGGGGATGACTTTTATTTTCTAATTTTTTCATAGGTTGAAACTTTAAAGTCACATGTCAAAAATGATTCATTGATCAGGCAGAAACATGAATTCGAATTTTAAAAAAATATTTTAAATTATACACTGTATAACAAAAAACTTATTTTCTTGGTTTCATGTTTGCAAATCA
Source organism: Margaritifera margaritifera (assembly GCA_029931535.1). Taxonomy (NCBI): domain Eukaryota; kingdom Metazoa; phylum Mollusca; class Bivalvia; order Unionida; family Margaritiferidae; genus Margaritifera; species Margaritifera margaritifera. The sequence goes on from JAQPZY010001309.1 coordinate 388,952, forward strand.
CTTTCCAGAAACAAAAAAAATGCACAGAAATTTGATGTATTTAAATCAAAGAAAAAGTGTGACATAACAATGATTCCATGATAATTAGTACATAACTTAGAGAATGCAAACTTTAAAAGCAATCTCTATTTGCAAGTTATTTTTATGTCATATTGAAAATTATGTGAAAAGTACATAAATGTAGTGATATGTGAAATTCAAATTTAGCACAGTTCTGGAAAAAGAAATTCAAGTCTCTGGCTGATCACAAGCAAAAACAACTAATCAGAATATTGGTTAAGAAATGCTACATTAAATTACAGGCAATGTTAAAGCAAATAATAGTGGTATTCACTATTTCAACTTTATTTAGCATAAGGATTAGAGATAATCTGAATAGTAAGGACTGGCTTTTCCCCGAGTCAGAGCTACCGTATATACTCGTGTATAAGGCAATACAAACTGCATAGACCCAGATTTGCCGGTCACATAATGCACCGGCAGATCTGGGTCTATGTAGTTTGTAAGGACTAATCAGTAGAACAAACAACATAGACCCTGATCTGCTGGCGCATTATGCGATGGCAGATCAGGGTATATGTTGCTTGCATTTGGACCTGGATTATACGCAAGTATATATGGTAACTAATCAATGAAGGCCATTAGTTTCACTTCTGTAACTGAAAGAAGGTTTGGTTTGTTTTATGGGTTTAACGCCATTTTTCAGCACATAATGTGCTATACATGGCGGCCAGTATATCTGTTGGAGGAAGAACCAGGGAAAAATCCCGGGAAGAACCACCGACCCACTGGAAGCTACTGGCAAGCTTTCTCACATAACCACATTGGCCGAGGCCAAGACTCGATCCCACGTGGATAGAGGTGAGATGGCAGTAATCGGTAAAGCAAGCGCCTTAGACAACTCAGCCACCCAGGGCCCCAACTCAAAGAAGGGAATAAAAGGAAAATAACTCTTGATAAAATGGATAATAATATCAGTAACTAGAAATATTTTCATGGAACATAAATGACCCTCCTGGAAACTGATTTAAATGCAAAATGTAACCAAAGTGTGACATACATGTCTGTACAGACAAACAGAGAGACAAGGGTAACACATACAAATGAGTTCATAACAATGCCATGATGAAAATCATCCTAAAAGTGTTAGATGAACTGTAGATTAAATAAGATTTAATTAACAACTCATGCAAATTCAGGGACTCATCATTACAAATTTTCCATGGTTTGTTTTAGAACAAATTGTCAAATCTGAAATCATATTTTTTTAGACCTTCCTCCCCTCTGGATACTGCCTCACAGGTCATGACCTGAAATCCAATACATGTTGCCCTATTTTGATTGCATGTACAAAGTCTGGTAAAAAATATTTGACCAGAGTGCAATCAAAAATTACATAGCTCACCTCTATGAAACTTTCATTAGTCTTCATTAGCCATTGTAAATACTATTTATCACATAGGAAAAAAAATTCAGACTAAAGTGATCTTTACAACAAAATGTTCGCCACTTTTGTAATTAATGTTTATTTCAATTTTTTCTCTACATTTAACTTTTAATCTTTAAAAAGTTAAAGTTTATTACTTTTAATCACCACTATATAGCCAATATTGTGCTGAAATATGGTAAAACCAACCAAGCGACAAACCCTACCTATTGTAACAGGGCATAAAGATATAAAAAACAATTAACAAAAAGAACATTCTTTTCTAGGATATCAAAGTAGAGGTACTATAAAATGGGTTGATAAAACTCAGACATTACTGTTGCTTTTGTATTAATAAAAAAAAAAATCATTGTTCTTAAAATCTGCTTGGGAAACTTACCATTGTCTACCCCTAAAAGTCTCATTTTACTGGGTGAAAGTCACAGGCTTTAAATAAATATATTTCATGCATCAGTAATTACCTTGATTAGCCACTACAGATTAGGCCTTTATGAAAAGGATGCAGCTTGCAGTCTGCCCATCTAATTCCTATACTCATTTGCATGTACAATACAGAGTTAACCCGTTCAGGGTAACCTATCACAACATGCATTGTACAGTCATTAATATGGAAAGATGGCCACTGAAAAAAACATATTTATTCCTACTTCCAACTGCACTGGTCATAAACAGAAATAGTTGACCCATGTTAATAAAGCATGACATGAAGGTCACCCTCTTTGGTTGTAAGGATGTTGTACTAAAAGATGAATCCAATTATCAAGTTTCATAAAACGAATGTAAACAGCACCCACAAAATTTTAAACATAACATTTTAACAAGGTCACTAATGCATGAGATATAGGCCACACAGACCTCTTTTTGCAAGAAGGATGCAGAACTTACCAAGATGCATCCACTCAACTAGTTTCATGAATCTAGGTCAGATAGTATGCATATAGCATGCTAAAACTCGTGTGGTCCTGAGCTAAATGCAAGAATTTAATAAAAGCCAGTAAAAGATGTAATATAGATCATGAAGAGCTTGTTTTGTTGTAAGGGTTTGGTAGTAACAGAGATGCATATTATAAATTTTTCAATTCTAGCATGAACAGTGTCTGAGAATTAAACATGAAACAGAAAATTTAACCCATGTCAGTGAAGTGTAAAATATGGGCCATGACCTACTACTGAATGAAGGAGTAATGCTCATCAAGATGCATCTCTTCACAAAGTTCCATGATTTTTGAGAGGATAGTATGCACATAACATGCAAAAAACTGTTATCAGAAACTACATGTAAACACTTAACCTAAGCCAGTAAAATGTGAAATATAGGTCAGTCACGTTTTTTGTATGGGTGTGGTACTGAAAAAGATGCATACAATCATCTAGATTAATAATTCAAGCATGAACAGTAAAAACAAAAAATGTAACATCAGCAAAGTTTGAAATATGGATCACAATGAACTACTTTTTAAATGAGGGTGTAGTACTCATTAAGATGCATAAAAGTCCAAGTGTAATGATTACAGGTACAACAGTATTATACAGGAAGTAGAAAACTTGGGATCATAAGATCAATGCAAAAATGTACCCTAAGCCAGCAAAATGAGAAATGTAGGTCACAGTGATCTTCATTTATTGTAAGGATGTGTTACTAACAGAGATGCAAACAATCATTTTGTTTGACGATTCTGACATGAACAGTGCTTGAGACTAAACCCAAGTCAGTGAAACATGAAATATGGGTCACAGTGACCTACTTTTGTGATGAAAGTGTAGTACTTGTCAAGATGTATCCCCTCACCGAGTTTTATAATTCTAGGTATAATAGTTTGTATACAGTGTGCCAAAAAAATATTTGACTCTTGACTAAGCACAAAAACCAAACCTAAGCCAGTTAAATGTGAAATGTAGGTTACAGTGACCTTCTTTGTTTTAAGGGTGTGGTATTAACAGGGATGCATACAATTATCTAGTTTGTTGAACAGTGAATAAACAGAGCATGAGAAATAAACTTCAAACAAAATTTAACCCAAGTCAGTGAAACATGAAAAGTGTCACAGTGACCTACTTTTGTTAAGAGGGCATTGTACTTGTCAAGATCAATCCTCTCACCAAATTTCATTAATCTTGGCAAAACAGTATATATACAGTGTGCAAAAACCTGCTGTGAGATAAACTCAAAAATTTAACCAAGAATGTACGCTTGTGCAAAACACTATCTGGTCATGCACTCAATGCAATAAGGCCATAGTTACTTTCTTTCCTTGAAAGGGTGTGGTACTAATAGAGATGCATACAATCAACTAGTTTGTTGTTCATGGCATGAACAGAACTCAAGAAATAAATTTACCACACAAAATTTAACCAAAGTCAGTAAAAACATGAAACATAGGTCATAGGGACCTTCTTTTATGATGAGGATATAGTATTCATCAAGATGCATTCACACACCAAGTTTCATGATTTCAGACATAACAGTATATATACAGCATGCAAAAACCTGCCGAGATCAACTCAAAAACTTAACCAAGAATGTACACTTGTGCAAAAAAAACATTTGGTCATGCACTCAATGCAAGAACTTGAGCCAGTAAATTGAAGACGAGTTACTTTCTTTTCTTGAAAGGTTGTGGTACTAATAGAAATGCATATAATCAACTAGTTTGTTGATCATGGCATGAACAGAGCTCGAGAAATAAACTTACCACACAAACATTTAACCAAAGTCAGTGAAGAATGAAACCTGGGTCATAGGGACCTACTTTTATTTTTAGGGTATAGTACTTATCAAAGTGCATCCACACACCAAGTTTCATGATCCCTGGTATAATAGTATTCATACAGTGTACAAAAAACCTGTATGTTAGCCTAATGCACCAGAGATTTACAAACCGATTTGCTCAACTCCCAGGATAAGCTCACCTTTAGCTTGGGCAACCTCAAGTTTCCAAGGTACTTGCACTGTGGGCAAGCCAAAAAAATTGAGAGCGAGAGAGAGGGAGAAAGGGGTCATGTTCCTTTTTTAATGCTTTATGTTCTGCACGTTTTATACCCAGTAATCTCACCATAGTACATATATCAGCACTTTAATTTAGTGTCTATATGTATCGCATTCTTCTATTACATAACTGGCTCCAGTTTCTTTCATCTATTGTATGTCATTTCCATCTTGTAGTTAGTGTCAATGCATGTCTCAAGATTACCTAAACATCTCTCTCTCACAGACGTGATATGAATATTTACTATTTAAAGCAAGTTTTGACAAATAAAGAATAAATATTTATATTTTAACACTTACATTTTAAGCGTAATATTTGTTCAGGTCCTAACCTAGCCTCAGTCAGTTTGTGAACTTGCTGACTCTAAACAAATGTCTTGTCAAAGATTGTTTTGATGCATGTCACCAATTTTAAGGTGAGTAGGTATTTATTGTTAATAATATATAATATATCTGATGAGATTTCTTTTACAGGTGTGTTTGGAAATAAAAGGCAAATCGTCTATAATGCTTAACCACCAGAAGGATTTCATTCAAAGCGTAATCGATGTACTGAAAGTGTAGCATCCACAAGTCATGTTTGTGATCTGTTGTTTATGTGATAATTACAGGAGACCAATACATACTTACTGCTTGGCAAACAATTAAATGGATAAAAAGAAGTTTTCTCAATCTAAAAAGTTGGCTTGTCAAATATTTTGATGCTTGTCACCGATTTCAAGGTGACCAGATGATAATTGTTAAGTAAATGGATACAATAAGTGTTAAGAAATCCTTCAGTTGTGAATAAACAAAAAAAATCATTACAGTCTAGCTTTCATTATTGTTGATGAGACAAGTCGGCTATCTTATCTAGGCATAAAAAGGAAACTTTTGAAGTGTCTAGCTCTAATGAACCCGTTTTATAGAAAATTAATTAGTATGATGCTTCAAAATGTGCAAGAAAGTTCCAATCATCGTGGATTAATGAGTATCCCCGTCTAGAACATTTTCATTGCTTGTTTAATTTTTCAGTTCAAGGTCTTTTACCTAAACATCTCTCTCTCTCTTACTTAAAAATCAAGCTATTTCCAATCTCTTTTCTACCCATCCATTTATCCGTCTACATACATGTATATGGCTATTTCCAATCTCTTTTCTACCCATCCATTTATCTGTCTACATACATGTATATGGCCATTTCCAGTCTCTTTTCTACCCGCCCATTTATCTGTCTACATACATGTATATGGCTATTTTGCTCTTCTAACTATATCTCTGTGTTCTAACCCTTTCTCATCCACATATATATCTACATGTATTATTTACATATATATTTTTTGATAACTTTAATTATTGGCATATGTTTTCAAGGTGCAAACAAAGATAATAAGAAAACAAAAGTTAAAATAAATATAATGTGATTCCCTTAAAATATCCCATATTTCATTTTATCTTATATTTTTTAATACTTATTTTGGGATTTGGGATATTATGCTTGGGGCAATCTCAAATTTTCCAAGGGCACGTTCAATTTTCCAGTCAGCTTGCCCTGGGCAAGCTGACTTTTATAAAAAATTTTAAATCCCTTACTTAACAAAGAATGTACAACTATTGTACATGTAAAATGTTCACACCCTTAGCACCCTCACCAAGGGAAGTTGCTATGAAACCCACTCCAAACTGTTGCCTAGCACCCAGGAAGAAAGAATGAGATTCAGTGGGCTGTACATATGTATGGTGATCTAAAATCATCAGTGTAATTTACATTTTTGTACATCTGACCATTTTTACAACAACAAAAAAATCCCCCTTGCATATCTTTAGGAAGAAAACTACTTGTAACAAGTTAGATGAATTTCCATCCAGAAGTTTATGATGGATAGATGGATGGACAGAAGGAGGGTATGACAATATCTCTAAAGCTAAAGCATGACAATTACCAATTGTCCCATATGAGGACAGTATGCAAGGTTTGATAAAGAAGAACTACTCATCTATGTTTAAAAATATTTTAATACATCCATTAATGGTTGCTGCTAATATAGACCTTTTCAATTAAAATTCATTGCATACAATTTATTTTTGTATAAATTACTTTACATCATGTATAAATTTTTCACATTATTTTTATTACTTCAAAATGAACAACTAAAGCACATACCATGGCATAAAAAAACTACATTTTCAACATATGTGTGGGTGCAAATGGTAAATACATGCTACATATTATCAAAAACTTTCATTGGATAACAAAATGATTATGTTGATGAAAAATCATTACACAGAGCATGCAGTTTGAATGAAAGTACTGTATTATGATGAGGGAATAATAAAAGGAATTGAACAACATTATATATACAATGTAAATAATATTTACCTTCATGTATACATCACAGAACAATCAAATCGTATATACAATGTGAATATTTACCTTGATGTATACATTGCAGAGCAATCAATTGTTCATTTTATTTGAGATTAGCATAGGACTGAACCATACAAGTGCTTCCTTTAACATTTTTGGTGGTATTAATGGCATCTGCCATTAGAAGTTTATGTAATTTAAATTTTTGAAGCAGGTGGTCAACAAATTTAATTAATAGATTCTGAGCCGAGTTACTGCAAATGTCTAAACTTAAAGATGAAAATGAAAGTTTACAAAAAGTAGTTATTTTATATAACACTTCCATGCGAAGTTCTACATGAAAGAGGATTTGTTTTGCTTTGGGTAGACAAGGGACATAACTCATGTTAACACTTATCTCCTGTGGAAAGTAATTAATATGAATTTCCGTTATATTCTTCTATATCAAATTTTTTGTTACGGTTTTTGTGAAAAAAAACCAAAATTTGTTGGTACATAAATTTGAGGCATGGGGAAGAGGTACTATTGTTTTCTTTGAGAAATAATTGTTCATTTGGTTTTTAATTCAAGGTTAGTAGCAACTACAATAAACATGAAAGCTGGTACCCAATGAAAAATAGTAAATTGCCATTTACTGAATGCCCGAATGTACAAGATGTTATTCATCTTTACAATTAGTACTTTGATTTACTCCATCTCAAAAACTCCTCAATATATACAATCATATGCATCTGTATAGGACACAATCAAAAACATTAAATGTTAACTTGTTCAGCTCAAGTACACGTTCTTTAACTGGTCAGGAAAAGCTCCACTGAATAAATTTAAAATTGATACATTTGTAATCTATTTGAAGGATCTGAAGTTCTTGTTATCATCACACCGTCTCTTGATAAATGTCTACCATATTTACCATAATGTCACACAGTCTCTTGATAAATGTCTACCTAATTTACCATAATGTCACTTAGTCTCTTGATAAATGTCTACCATATTTACCATAATGTTACAGTCTCTTGATAAATGTCTACCATATTTACCAAATATCTACCATATTTACAATGTCACAATAGTCTCTTGATAAATCTCTACCATATTTACAATGTCACAAGTCTCTTGATAAATGTCTACCATATTTACCATAATGTCAAACTCTTAATAAATGTCTACCTAATTTACCATAATGTCAGTCTCTTGATAAATGTCTACCATATTTACCATGTCACAATAGTCTCTTGATAAATGTCTACCCAATTTACCATAATGTCACTTAGTCTCTTGATAAATTTCTACCTGATTTACCATAATGTCACTTAGTCTCTTGATAAATGTCTACCATATTTACCATAATGTTACAGTCTCTTGATAAATGTCTACCATATTTACCATAATGTCACAGTCTCTTGATAAATGTCTACCATATTTACCATGTCACAATAGCCTCTTGATAAATGTCTACCCAATTTACCATAATGTCACTTATTCTCTTGATAAATTTCTACCTGATTTACCATGTCACAGTCTCTTGATAAATGTCTACCATATTTACCATAATGTCACAGTCTCTTGATAAATGTCTACCCAATTTACCATAATGTCACTTAGTCTCTTGATAAATGTCTACCATATTTACCATAATGTCACACAGTCTCTTGATAAATGTCTACCCAATTTACCATAATGTCACTTAGTCTCTTGATAAATGTCTACCATATTTACCATAATGTCACAGTCTCTTGATAAATGTCTACCATATTTACCACGTCACAATAGTCTCTTGATAAATGTCTACATTATTTACCACAATGTCACAAAGTCTCTTGACTAATGTTTACCATATTTACCATAATGTCACAGTCTCCTGATAATTTTCTACCATATTTACCACAATGTCACATAGTCTCTTGATGTCTACCATAATGTCACATAGTCTCTTGATGTCCGCATGAAAAGAGCTTAAAATTAGATTTGATTAAACATGAACCCACATTCAAAGTGCCGATACATAAATCTGTCACGGAGTAACTAATTCTATTAAAGCAAGAAATTAAAGTGATTGCAGACCAGGTCAGTTTGGCCATCATGGTGAGTCTTCAGGCAAGGCACTTTACTTCCATTGCCTCAGCACAATGTAACCTTTCATGTGTTTATATGCCATTCAACATACATCAACATCACCCCATTTATGTAAATGATCTTTTCTATAGCTATCATAGATAATCAGCCATGTTGATAATTGGTACATCTGAAAAAATTATCAAGTGACTGTACATAACAGTTTATTTCTACTGTTGACTCAGCAAGTCAGAAGTACATCCACCATCTTAAATGCAACAATGATACTAACTAGAATTATTTACAATAGCAGCAAAATGTGTGCATATGGATAACATAAGACAAGTGAGATAAAATGTAAATGTCATCTAACCAAAACGGAAAAAGTAAAAAAAAAAAAAAAAAAAACGTGGAAAAATCTGAAAATTTGCTATAATGGTATTAAAATCTAACCAGGTCATCTACATATGCATATAAGGCTGCAACGTTTACATGTATAAATGACTTAGTTTAATTTACTGCTTTTAAACATTTACAAAACCGGTAACCGTTTAAACGAACATGCACGTGGCTGACAAACATGCAGTAACAACCAGTTCCAATTAAATGATATATTTCCACATCTCTGTTTAATTAGACTGTTTGTTAGGATTTTTTCATAATTCTCATGATTTCCACATAGAATGTGGTATCGCTGGGAATTAGCCTAAGAAAATTGGTTGTACCACACATTCCACATCAGGTTGATTTAATGGTAATGCTGACAGAAAATTCCTTGAACCACACTATTAACCTTTGAAAAACATATTTCTTAACAAGACCTTTGATGTATAACATTTTATTTTAAAGAAACATCATTTCAAGTTTATATGCCACTGCAGAGTTCCATAACCATTGATGATACTGCAAAAGCATCATTTGCACATGTCCACGAAGTCCGTCTGGTTGTATTATCCATTATTTTCATCAAATACATATATGCAAAAGTGGCGTATGATATCCATCTGGTTGTATTATCCATTATTTTCATCACATACATATATGCAAAAGTGGCGTACGATATCCATCTGGTTGTATTATCCATTATTTGCATCACATACATATATGCAAAAATGGCATACAGTATCACAACGATCCAAAGGATGTTTTACCGAATTTGTCATATACCGCAATTCACCAAGAACATGTCTTACAAACTGAATTAGTCATAGTAAGAGGTACAGGACATATAGCAAATAAAGCAATCTCAAGTTGAACAAGGTATGGTGTGCACATTGTAAATGTCTTACATATAAATAGTTGTCAGATATACATTAGGTCTCACTCGGAGGGTGGAAATGTAAAGTCTGGAATCATTTTGACTAAATGGCATCATTTTGGTTATTGTATACCATGTACACATTTACAAATTTTAGTAAATATTGCAGCCTTATATATATATATATATATATACAAAGATGCATATACAATTTCTTTTGCCTACCTCAAGTGGTTTTTGCTAAATTGTGCTAACAAGGTTTATGTTTAAAAAAAAAAATGTCTGAAAAGTTCCAAATATGTAAACAAAAAGTTTAAAACTTGCTGTAATGACAAATTTTGTTAAATCATCTAATTATGAATACAAATATGCCTTCCAAATTTCATGCGTCTACCTCAAGTGGATTTTGCTCCCACATGCTAAATGGATTTTGTCCAAACAATTTAACTTTACAAAGTTAAAAAAAAACTATAAATTTAAAAATTGCTGCAATGATCTGAAAATCAAATCAGTTCATCAACTTATGACCATGATAAAGTGTTTGAAATTATATTGCTATAAGTTTAATAGTTTTTGGACTATCTTGCTAAAATGGATTCAGGACAGATGCATGGACATTCATATGGAAAGCAGCAAAACAATATGCCCTCATTCTGTTACCACAGCGAGGCATGAAAACAAAATTAGTTGAAAATAAAGTTGTTGTGACCAATACCATTACAAAGTAGAAACTAAGTAAGGGATAAGCACCATAATGTAATGCCTTTAGCCGGGCACATTGGTCGAGAGTTGACCAGGTATTCTTCTTTGGCAACTGCTTGACTTGTTCACTGAACATATCTGCATATTTTTTCACGATTTTTTAAAATTGATGTTGCCATGTCAGGGTGTCCACAAAAATTACAATAAAAATATTAAAACTTTCAAACCAAAGTCCACAATGTAAAAAGTATAAAACTTACCTGCAAGCAAAATCCTTTTTTGCAAGGCAAGTTCATATTCTCGCAAAACATTTAACTCTACATGCAATCTAGCAATATCGACATTACTCTAATTTTGCAAGGTTCATGCAATTCACATCTAACCACCAGGATCTGACATTTTTGTATTTACTGGCCTAATTGCTTAGAAGATTATATACATTTCAATATAAATTCCACAAATTTTAAATTTACTAGAACAAATCAGCAAAATTTCCAATTCTGCTGCAAATCTGAACAGCTGGTAAAAAATCCACAATTAACAGAAAAAACTGCAGGTGTGGTTAACCTGCGATAAAATTTAGAGCAAGACTGCCATATAACTGAGTGTCTAACCTATACACCATCCTATGATGTAATGCCTCATCCCCACCCCCATTTGTATCTGACTTCCAAAAACATGAACACAAAATGTTAACTCAGGATGTTAGTACTGACAATAACACAGATGCTGTCCCTGTCATCCCTAAAAAGTGATAGTTATGTTTCACAAAACACTATTGCTAGTAAGATTAAGATGATATTCCATTAAATCATAAAACAATAAAAAGTATCACAACAATGACTAAAATTACTAATAATATTCCTATTGCACAGTTCTGTCGCCTATCTGCAAGAAGAAAAAAAAGAAGGCATTGAGAAGCAATGAACTTGAACTTGAAACAAGAATATGAATGATGATACAAATTACATGTGTAGGAAGCCATTAACACTGGGAATAAATTCTAATTTTGACCTATCATTATGTTCAGTAATTCAACTGTACAAACTGAGTTGCTAAGGAGCAGGTTCTGTAGTCACAATACTGTATGTACACATAAATGTAACATTTGCTCAAATTCAAAATATTTGCATCTTCTATAACTTCCCTAACAGCAGTGTTAGAATTGTGAAAATGTGGGCAAAATGTGACCAATCTAAAATACTGTTAGTATTACTACATGCAACTTAAACATCAATGATACTAAGAAATACAAAGGTGGAATTTTTAGTCTGAGTTCAATTTTGTGCCCAGACAGTTCCCCTTCCATGGCACACATCAGTATTATTCAAGCAATTATCAAGAAATCCTGGAAAGTTGGTGACAGTGACCCATGAAACAGGATTTCCTTTGACCACCTTCATTCCAAGATCTATCCTCTGTGTATGTTTGATTTTAATTGGTGAAAAGGTACTGGATTCATTGCCCATACACAATTATAAAGCAATTTTCAACAAATTCACTAAATTACATCAATCAGTTATGTTCCCTGGAGCACATTCATTCCAAGATGCTCCCACAATAAAAGTTTAATGTCAACAAGTTGAGTTATATCAGAGTTACAGACTGCAAAAGGATGACTGAATTGATTTTGGGGCAATAGTTCAAATGAATCTCACAAAGAAGATCACAAAGACCCAGTTTAAGATGGATCATTATTTGTTGGGTCTTTTAATTTATCGTTTGTGGCAAAGAGGAAGACAGAATGGATAAAGAGACTCCTATATACCCCCACTTTTCAAAACAGGTAAAGGTGGGGGTGAGGAGGGGTGGTATAATAAAAATAATTCAGTATATTAGCATCCTCAAACTCCATGCATTTGATATTGATTTTGCCCAAAAAAACTAAATTATTGGTCTGGTTTTTTGTTTGTAAAATGTACTGTATTAATCTTAATTTGTAAACAGAACAGAGACCTCTAATTTTCAAAATGTATAAAAAGACTGTGACATGGCAATCTTCTATGATTATTAACTTTTTATTCATGCAATAAAAGCTGGACTAAAGAGAAACAGCACAAACCATTTGACATGTGCAAAACTTTGGCCATTTTCTTCATTACACCATCTAATTTGGAATCAGTTGAATCTATTTCTTGCCGAAAGTCATCCAACATTCTGAAAGCAGACATGGACCATTGATTAGGAAACTGAAAACAGTAGTCACATAAAGGGATATGGGGCTGCAATGTTTCCCATAAGTAACATTGCTAAAAAATTGGAGTCAAAGAGTACTTGATGGGAATTTTGGGGCAAGTGAAACTTTATGGCTGGAACATCGAGTCCATGCTTAAACCCAAACAAACGCTGTTATGTTGTATTTCTGTGTCAAAATATTTAATGTGAACAAAATGATTTGTTTTCATGCTAGAATTAAAATTATAACTTGTAATGAGGTATCTCTTTGAATAAACAAGAGTTCCTTGGAAGGACTAATGCTCTACTGTCCAAAAAGAATTTCCAGGATTTCAAGATAAGACCATTTTTTCTTTTTAGACACCATAAGATGCCTTCTGGTGAAAGCCCCATGTTGATACAACATTCCATTTTTGAGTATCAAAAACACTTTTAAGAAGACTGCAATGCTAGCCACATTGGATTTCAGACTGGCATCATTTTTATTCAGGACCAACTAGACACCATAAGAAATCTTCTGGTGGAAACTCCATGTTGATATGACTTTTCATTTTGGAGAAGCAATAACAATATTTTCAAGAAGGCTGCCATGGTGGCCATACTGGATGTCAGATCGGCTCCATTTTCTTTATTACTGACTAGTCATCATAAGAAGTCTTCTGGTGAAAACCCAACTTCGATGTAACTTTCCATCTAGGAAGAGTTGTGATAAGATTTTCAAGATGGCTGCTGTGTTTGCCATAGTGGACATCAAATTGGCACCATGTTTATTTATGACCAAATAGATGCCATAAGAAGTCTTCTGTTGAAAACTTTATGCTGATATAACTTTCCATTCAGGAGGAGCAGCAAGAACAAGATTTTACAGTTGGCTGCTGTGCTTTGGTGGCCATATTGGATGTCAGATCAGCACCATTTTCATTTAGGACCAACTATACATCATAAGAAGTCTTTTAGTGAAAATCCCATGTTGATATGACCATCCATTCAGGTAGAGTAGTGATAACAAGATTTTCAAGATGGCCACTGTGGTGGGCGTATTTTATGTCCAAGCAGAACCATTTTTATTTAGGACCAACTAGACATCATAAGTCTTCTAGTTAAAACCCCATGTCAATATGACTTTCTGTTCAGGAGGAGTTGCAGTAACAAGATTTACAAGATGGCTGCCATAGTGGCCATATTAGATATAATTTCAGCACCATTTTCATTTAGGACCAACTACACATCATAATAAGTCTTACAGTGAAAACCACAAATTGATATGACCACCTATTCAGAAGGAGTAGCGATAACATTATTTTAAAGCTGGCCACTGTGGTGGCCATATTGGATGTACATGTGGAATCATTTTTATTTAGGACCACCTAGACATCATAAGAAGTCTTTCGATGAAAATGCTATGTCAATGTGACTTTCTGTTCAGTAGTAGAGATAACAAGATTTGCAGGATGACTGCTGTGGGGGCCGTATTGGACATCAGATTGGCACCATTTTCATTTAGGACCAACTAGACAGCATCAGAAGTCTTTTAGTGAAAACCACACACTGATATAACCATCCATTCAAGAGGAATAGTAATAAAATTTTCAAGATGGCCCCTGTGGTGGCCATATTGGATGTACAAGTGGAACCAATTATATTTAGGATCAACCAGACGTCATAAGAAGTGTTCTGGTGGAAACCCTCTGTTGACAAGACTTTCAGTTCAGGAGAAGTAGCGATTACAAGATGTGCAAAATTGTTGCCATTATAACCATATCGGATGTCAGATCAGCACCATTTTCATTTAGGACAAACCAGGCATCATAAAAAGTATTTTAGTGAAAACCCATCCAATCAGGAGAAGTAGCAATAGCAAGATTTTCAAGATGGCCACTGTGGATGCCAGGATGGAATCATTTTTATTTAGGACCACTAGACATCATAAGAAGTCTTTTGGTGAAAAAAAACCCCATGTCGATATGACTTTCCATTCAGTAGGAGTAGCAATAGCAAGATTTTCAAGATGGCTGCTGTGTTGGCCATATTAGACATTAGAAAGGCACCATGTTCATTTAGGACCAACTAGACAGCATACAAAGTCTTTTAGTAAAAACCACATGTTGATATAACCATCCACTCAGGAGGAATAGTGATAACAATATTTTAAAGATGGATGTCCAAGCAGAATCATTTTTATTTAGGACCAACTAGACAGCATACAAAGTCTTTTAGTAAAAACCACATGTTGATATAACCATCCACTCAGGAGGAATAGTGATAACAATATTTTAAAGATGGCCACTGTGGTGGCCATACTGGATGTCCAAGCAGAATCATTTTTATTTAGGACCAACTAGACAGCATACAAAGTCTTTTAGTAAAAACCACATGTTGATATAACCATCCACTCAGGAGGAATAGTGATAACAATATTTTAAAGATGGATGTCCAAGCAGAATTATTTTTATTTAGGACCAACTAGACAGCATACAAAGTCTTTTAGTAAAAACCACATGTTGATATAACCATCCACTCAGGAGGAATAGTGATAACAATATTTTAAAGATGGCCACTGTGGTGGCCATACTGGATGTCCAAGCAGAATCATTTTTATTTAGGACCAACTAGACAGCATACAAAGTCTTTTAGTAAAAACCACATGTTGATATAACCATCCACTCAGGAGGAATAGTGATAACAATATTTTAAAGATGGATGTCCAAGCAGAATCATTTTTATTTAGGACCAACTAGACAGCATACAAAGTCTTTTAGTAAAAACCACATGCTGATATAACCATCCACTCAGGAGGAATAGTGATAACAATATTTTAAAGATGGATGTCCAAGCAGAATCATTTTTATTTAGGACCAACTAGACAGCATACAAAGTCTTTTAGTAAAAACCACATGTTGATATAACCATCCACTCAGGAGGAATAGTGATAACAATATTTTAAAGATGGATGTCCAAGCAGAATCATTTTTATTTAGGACCAACTAGACAGCATACAAAGTCTTTTAGTAAAAACCACATGTTGATATAACCATCCACTCAGGAGGAATAGTGATAACAATATTTTAAAGATGGCCACTGTGGTGGCCATACTGGATGTCCAAGCAGAATCATTTTTATTTAGGACCAACTAGACAGCATACAAAGTCTTTTAGTAAAAACCACATGTTGATATAACCATCCACTCAGGAGGAATAGTGATAACAATATTTTAAAGATGGCCACTGTGGTGGCCATACTGGATGTCCAAGCAGAATCATTTTTATTTAGGACCAACTAGACAGCATACAAAGTCTTTTAGTAAAAACCACATGTTGATATAACCATCCACTCAGGAGGAATAGTGATAACAATATTTTAAAGATGGCCACTGTGGTGGCCATATTGGATGTCCAAGCAGAATCATTTTTATTTAGGACCAACTAGACAGCATACAAAGTCTTTTAGTAAAAACCACATGTTGATATAACCATCCACTCAGGAGGAATAGTGATAACAATATTTTAAAGATGGATGTCCAAGCAGAATCATTTTTATTTAGGACCAACTAGACATTGTAAGAAGTCTTCTGGTGAAAATCCTATGTTGATATGACTTTCTGTCCAGGACGAGTAGCTAACTGAGCACAGCTTAAAGTAAATCTCTCTCGTGTTCATTTTGAATTCTGACCGTTGTGAAAATGGCTGAAAATTCACTGGTCAGAAAAAGAAAAAATGTCTCTTTAGACACAAAGCCTTATGAGCATTTGCATGTCACTTAAGAACATAGCAACAAAAAATATCAGATTAAGAAAAAACAGATGACTACTAACAATTTCTATTCCATCTAAATAAAGAAAGGACTAATTTACTAGTCGTTAAGTTATTGAACAATGATGTTTTCACCTAAAAGTGACTTTTATATGTACATGTATGTTGACACTTTCATAAGACAGTAAAACTTACTCGTTTATGATTTATTTTCTTCATGATAACATGTGTTTATACAAATGTATGTTTTTCTTGAAAATTGTATTACCATTGCATACGAGTTCTAACAGTAATCATACCAGTATAAATTGTTTACTACATGTTGTCCAATGTCATCGACATGGACAAGCACATAAACATTTTGGAAAATAAACGAATCTGGATATACATTTTCTCGGTTATAACATTTTAAAATCCCAGTCCCCTCTGAAATATTATAAACAATCTTTACTGTATATATTTTTTTAAGTCAGCATTTCTTCATTCAAAAAGCATATTGATTCTGACCATAGACAATCCTGTAAGAAATACACATTGATTTAAAATCAATTATTAATTGATTACTGTAAGTCACACAATTTTAGCATACATCAAAATTTTTGAACATTTTTAATGCAAACTAATATTTACTAAATTGTTATGCCTACTAAGGTTTTATGATGAAAAGATGTATGTGATAAAAATACTGATGACTAGCAAGTGTCGGATATTAGTTGCCATCGTTTCATAAATGACGTTATCACTATGGACATAATACCAATGAATCAGCCAGGTTGCTTTTTGCTGTTGCTTGACATGTTTTGCCAATAAATTTATTTGAAATCACATTACTGTCAGCAAGTTATATGTGGTTTACCCATGTCTCATGGCATAAAATGGAAGCACAAAGTACCTTTCTTTTTAGATTGGGTCAAAATACAGGAACAAATTTATATTTTGGTCCAAAGAAATTATATTTTGGCCCAAAGAGAATTGCCTAAAATTTTATTTCAATAATATGCTCAAATTAATGATTTGCTAAAATGTAATGATGCTAAAATGTGAGTTACAACAAGCAACTAATCAACTGATTAACATCTACATAAGAATCATCACAAATTATGCTTGCTGCAGTGAATTTAATGAAAAATAACAATAAATGGTTCTGATTTGTGATTTGAACTCATGACTACTCATTAAGTACTTTCTAAATTCTTATGAATAATAGTTCTCCTTTTTATTGTTAGCTTTTTATTGTTGTTGTTTTAATAATAAGAGAAGTTATCCACTTACACATTTTGGTCTTCTAATTCATTGCCAATTTGATGACTCATATTTTTCAACACGCCTACACTGCTTCCAATCAGGTCTAACTGCTCATCCTGAGTTTTGATTACCAGCTATGAAGAACAAACATCAAAAATGAAATCAATGGCAATATACATACAGACAGACAGAAGCATATATTATTGATAACAAAATCAATTACCAGGACAGACCCTGAAACACTTATATATCCTTCTGAAATGCAAATGGAATGAACAAATGGAAAGAATGAACAGAAAATGAATAGTAAACAGAATGATGAATGCGGAATGAATGCAGAGCAAACAATATAAGTACTATGCACTATGCATCAAATGTGCAGCAAACAATTAGATCATAAATGATAAATAATAAATGCTACACCATAAATGATAAGTGCCAAACCATAAAGACTAATCAGTCAATAATAAATCATAAGTAATAAATTATAAATCATAAATGATGAATGAAAAACCATAAATAATGAACAAAACTAAAGAAAACAAAAAAAATTCATAATCTGTTTCATATATATTGTTAATTGTAACTCAAACTGAATGTGAAAAGACCTGTTGTGAACATGAAAGAATTTGTCTTCATAAGACGTGACAAGCGGTATTAATTCAAAGTTATGAGTGTATGAAGATGGCACCACTTTTCTTTTTGTTTATTTTGAAATATATAATGCTACAATCTAAAACATTTCCTTGAAATTCTATTTTATTCATAAACATCCTCGCTATTTGCATATGCTATTAAATTGAATGGCCATGTTAGACTAGAAATATAATGTTAAGCATTCGTGATTTTATTCTCAATGCGAAATTGATTAGAAAAAGGAATTTCAGATCATGTATGAGAGACAGAGAAACAACATATGATCTTTGTGCATGAATGCCAAATATATTATATTATATGCATATTTTGACTGTCATTTCTGGCAACAATATTAAATAGCACTGTATTTTAGAAGGAAAAGTTTTATGTGTAAGCTGCTTACAAAAAATGAATCAAACAAATTCATGAATAATTATTGACAAGACCTGCGTAAGCATCTATGCAAGTGAAAACAAAGGTTTTACTGTTAAAAGGGTGTTTTACAGTTTGTATGCATAAAGTTTAATGGCACACCAGCTTAAATATCTGAAAGCTAGAGTATCATAACTTTCATTGCTATACAGTATTTGATTACTACATAGTACGAGAGAGAGAGAGAGAGAGAGAGAGAGAGAGAGAGAGAGAGAGAGAGAGAGCAAAAGACCCAAGTACATATCTACCAGAAACAGAAAAATCAGTCTGTGCATGTTCACTATAATTTTTGAAAAAAATACTGACTGTAGGACTAAATGTTTTTTATGTATTGACTTACAAATAGACCAAATATAATCTTCTCAGTCAAGATGCAGTTCTCTATGTAAGCATTTCAGCCTGAGGTACATGGATGAGCACATTCAAAAAATTATGGTTTTGATGATTTTCTACAGATGTTTTTTTGACTAAACCAGAAGTTCTGTTTTGCAATATGGAGAGAGAGAGAGAGAGAGAGAGAGAGATTTTCTCAGACTCTGAATCAAATGCCTCATTTATTTTTTACTCTGAAACCATTATCGTCATTAAGTTTCATGCAGGAAAGTCATAACAGTTCCATCGTTAATCGCTTGGCTATATAATTAGTTTTTTTCAGATCAAATATCTCAAGTAAAATAAATGACACCCTTCCCAGGTAGAATCCTGAAATCAACAACCTCTGTCCAGAAAACCTACCAAGGTCAAGTCCTTGATAAAGTTCCCAGTAGGCCATATTGCATCAGAATTTCATAAAAGTTGTGTATTAACAAAACTAGACAAACACATGCTATTGCTGATAAAGTATGCTGCCATTAGTTCTTGAGGGATTAACAAATAGTTGGCAATTCATGTAAAAATATAACAATTCTTTGTATTTTCTTATGTACTTGTGCTTCACGCATGGAACAAAATTGTGCATATTTCATAGGATCATTATTCCATTTTACAAGTAAGATAAATCTATACTGATTACTGTCAGCTTGGAAGAAGCACCTATCATAAAGACAGCGCATGAATTGTGTTTCCAATTTCACTGAAATAAAATAAGGAAAAATATATAATCCAACAAGCACTTTATTCTCCTATTAACTATCTATCTCCCAAACTAACTTGTATTCCCCTATTAATTATCTCTCTCCCAAACTAACCTGTATTCCCCTATTAATTATCTCTCTCCCAAACTAACTTGTATTCCCCTATTAATTATCTCTCTCCCAGACACACTTGTATTCCCCTATTACTTGTCTCCCTCCCAAACCAACCTGTATTTCCCTATAACTGATCTCTCTCCCAAACAAAATTGTATTCCCCTATAACTGATCTCTCTCCCAAACTAACCTGTATTCCCCTATTACTTATCTCTCTCCCAAACTAACCTGTATTCCCTATAACTTATCTCTCTCCCAAACTAACCTGTATTCCCTATAACTGATCTCTCTCCCACACTAACCTGTATTCCCCTATAACTTATCTCTCTCCCAAACTAACCTGTATTCCCTTATTACTTATCTCTCTACCAGACACACCCTGTATTCAGAATACAGAACATGTAAATAATGCAGATTAAAACAAATTAGGGAAATATGTATACAGTTAGGATTTTGACATCAGAAAATAATGTAAAGCAGCTCAGGATATTAAACCTTCCGTACTATACAATCTACAACTGATTACACCTTTATGATTTTCCATTACTAGTCAATCTACAACTGATTATACCTTTATGACCCTTCCATGATAGTCAATCTACAACTGATTGCACATTTATGACCCTTCCATACTAATCAATCTACAATTGATTGCACATTTATGACCCTTCCATGCTAGTCAAACTACAATTGATTGCACATTTATGACCCTTCCATACTAATCAATCTACAATTGATTGCACATTTATGACCCTTCCATGCTAGTCAATCTAAAACTGATTGCACCTTTATGACCATTCCATGCTAGTCAATCTAAAACTGATTGCACCTTTATGACCATTCCATGCTAGTCAATCTACAACTGATTGCACCTTTATGACCCTTCCATGGTAGTCAATCTAAAACTGATTGCACCTTTATGACCATTCCATGCTAGTCAATCTACAACTGATTGCACCTTTATGACCATTCCATGCTAGTCAATCTAAAACTGATTGCACCTTTATGACCATTCCATGCTAGTCAATCTACAACTCATTACACCTTTATGACCCTTCCACACTAGTCAATCTACAACTGATTGCACCTTTATGACCATTCCATGCTAGTCAATCTACAACTGATTGCACCTTTATGACCATTCCATGCTAGTCAATCTACAACTGATTGCACCTTTATGACCATACCATGCTAGTCAATCTACAACTGATTGCACCTTTATGACCCTTCCATGCTAGTCAATCTACAACTGATTGCACCTTTATGACCCTTCCACACTAGTCAATCTACAACTGATTACACCTTTATGACCATACCATGCTAGTCAATCAAAAACTGATTGCACCTTTATGACCCTTCCATGCTAGTCAATCAAAAACTGATTGCACCTTTATGACCCTTCCATGCTAGTCAATCTAAAACTGATTGCACCTTTATGACCCTTCCATGCTAGTCAATCTACAACTGATTGCACCTTTATGACCCTTCCACACTAGTCAATCTACAACTGATTGCACCTTTATGACCATTCCATGCTAGTCAATCTACAACTGATTGCACCTTTATGACTCTTCCATGCTAGTCAATCTACAACTGATTGCACCTTTATGACCCTTCCATGCTAGTCAATCTACAACTGATTGCACCTTTATGACCCTTCCACACTAGTCAATCTACAACTGATTACACCTTTATGACCCTTCAACACTAGTCAATCTATAACAACAATATTAAAGTTTTATGCTAAAATTTTGTTCACAAGTTTTGGCAAGGTGGACACATCAGTACACAGATGCAGGGTGGATACATCAGCACACAGATGCAGGTGAGATCAGACTCTGCGGAAATCATGTTTTTGGCAACTATATCCCATTTTATTTTAGTTTTTGGCTTGATCTGTATGATCTATTTTTCACAATTTTCTTCACTCAAGAAATTCTTAATGTGTCAATACCAGTAGGTAGTATATTTAGGGACATTTAAATATATCTGTTGTGAGTAACTCTTGCATAATTAATTAAATTGCCAAATTGAATAGACACAAAATGTTTATTTTCTGACTTTAACAAAACAATAAAATCATTTACAACCCTGTCTGTCTTCTATGCATTCTCTCTCTTTCCCCAACCCATAAAACCAGAAATAGACATCACTGCAAATAAATACATAAATATAAAGTACTGATTCAGCTTGTTTCATTATATAAAGTTGATAATTTAAACATACACAAAAAGATTGGAAATGCAATCAATTAACTGTCAGTTTTACTAGTGACCGGAGAAATAACTACCTGTCATGTTCTCTCGTAACTTTTTTATTCGGTGAATTCATACACTGTAGATCATAAAATGCATCACTTTAAAATAAAATGTGCAGAAAACAATGAGAATACACAAAGAGATTGTAGTTAAAACATAAACCTTACGAAATGTATGAACAGTAACAATGAGATAATAAATGAAAAACAATGAGATACTAGCTAAGAATGCAAACACTAAAGAAATGCATGTAAAAATCATTTATGGGGTATACCAATTTTCACCTGTGTTAATGAGCCTCTAATAGGGATCATACAAACCAATTATGGTGTAACCTCTTCTTACACCTACAGAATGAAATTTTTTTGGCTACTGGGTGGATATGAGAAGTAGTTGGTTATGGGAGATGACTGTTATGTGCAACTGACTTTACTTCTATTTTTAACCAGTGTTACTTCCACGGTTCACAGTGGCAAAATCTCTGTTTTTTATTATGCAATCGTCTCCACAACCTTGACTGTCCCCTCTGGACTATGACAAGTAGCTGTAACCCCAAATTCATTACCTATATGTCTTCCTCATGCAAATACATGCAGACATTTCAGTCAAAGAAATATTCCAAAATATCACTGATATTGCCATTTTTGTATATTTGGCCTCTGACCCCCTCCCAGTGAACCCAAGGGAGAGGCCCAAAACTAATACCCCCTCTTGAAGCTGGTCACCACATAGGCAACCTTTTTAGCAAGTTTGCTGAATTTCCACCAAGTGGTTTAGGGGATGTGGTTATGGTTAGACAGAGGGTATCACGATGTCCCCTCACCAAAGCATGGGAATAATTACAGGTTAAACAGTGTTTTAAGTGAAAGTTAGGTTTGAAAGAAAGTATGCAACATTATGTGATAAAAAAGCACACAGTACAGAAAGAGAATGGCAAAGTAAGGAGGTGGTGTACTATGCTAGAGAATTTGCACATAACACTGCTACAGTACTCTACTTTACACATAACACTGCTACAGTACTCTACACATAACACTGCTACAGTACTCTACTTTGCACATAACACTGCTACAGTACTCTACATTACACATAACACTGCTACAGTATTCTACTCTATCATTCAATAATCTGTATGCTTTGTAATCCTATGAACATTTCTAGTTTCTAAATTTCTGCACATGAAAATTTTTGTGAATTGTAACTATTTGTACACCTAAAAAACAATGCAGAAAAATAATAAATAAATTGGAAAATACTATGGCTCTACAATGATCTATATAAACAGGTCAATGTGATACCTACTCATAACAGATAAACCATATAGGACTGTTAAGGACCTAAAATTCATGTGCAAAAATCTTGTGCAACAAATGTCTGTGTCCATTAAGCTTTGTTTAGCCATATCTTGTTTGTAGTGGTCTAGAGACTTTAATGAAAAATTACAAAAAATAAAATCCAATCTTTGTCAATGCAATTTAACAGAGATACCTGTCATCCCCTAACTCTAAAACTGACTAATCCTAAAATATTAACATGTTATAAACACCTATCTAAAAATCACTGGAGAGCTATACCGTTTGTTGTTCCTGAGTCTCCTCAATAAATCTCTGATTTGACCTCTCCGCTTCCTCGTCCAGTCGAGTGTATCTGTTATATGGGCTGCTGGGACCATTAGAATTCAACAGGGACTGAAAAACAATTAATGATTCAAATGAAAAAGTGAAACTCATCAATTAAATCAACTTCGGAACAAGAAGAAAATGGAGTTCCTTGCTTTCTCCTGCTAGATTTTATTGCAGTTGATTTTCTATATCACTTGCCAGTACAGTAACACCCGTCTTGGGAGACCACACCTTCTGCCATCAACAAATGGTTTCTCAAGAAAGGTGGTCTTTCAAAAGAGGTCACCACAAAATATTGCAATTTAATCAGTGTATTAAGAATCTGGTCTCTCGTGACAGATGGTCTTCCATATCAGTGGTCAAGATATATTTTACTGTAACAGAAATCAAATTACACTTAGACCTGATTATAATGATCACAGATTTTCAATTTTCTTTGAATAAAGTGTGCCTATGTACAGTACAGCTCACGTGATTTTTTGGAACCCCACGCTTCGCGGTGGATGACTTAATCCCCTCCACTTTAGCTCCGTGATTATGGTCCGCGGTGGAGGGATAAATACTTACAAATCACCACCATGCCTCGGCAGGCATGCTGATGTCAACTCCACTGTGGAGGGGGCTGGTCGACATTACTGATTGACATTTGAACAGCCAATGAATGAAGACCACCTATGAAAAGACTGAGACGTCAAGAGTGATTTACAACCGGATACCATTGGAAAAATCAGTCGTCTTTATTTCAATCATATATTTGGACAATAAAAAATAATATTTCGAAAGTCTTCTATATTCAGTACACATCACTGTTTATAAAGGTTGATCGACTTTTTTGCAATAAGTTTATGCTTTCAGTTTATTCAAAGAAATATGAACAAACTTACGCACTGACTTGATGAGAAGCACACCTTGATGAGCTTCTCGAGCAGCATAAATTTATCATTTTGTTCAAAAGGAAAGTAATTCTCTGAGATAAGGACAATTAAAATCCAAATTGACATCCGCTTCCGCTTAAAAAACCCTACACAAACAAACCTAAAACACTGAATTTACACTGAAATGCAAAACGCATGCTTAGTCCTTATGCAGTAATAACACAGTCATGAGGCTGAATATTCTGACTGCATGTGTACTGTAAGGGACTGACCATTTAATGCATGGAGCTTAAATGTTTTTTTATTTTATTTTTTTCGACCGGGATATTTTTTGTTCTTTCATCACATGATAAATTCATTTCAAGTGCAATATGGAATGGAATAACATCTTTTTTATACTTCAAATTAGAGAAAGACAATTGTTTTCATGCATTTACCCCCACCCCCCACTTAGAAAATTAAATTGGCTCTCCCTAATAAAGACTTTACTTCAGTAGATGTTCTCTACAGAAATCAAGGCAGTGACCACTGTGAACACTGTTGTAAAATATTGACAAGGGTTTGCATCCAAGGATGATGTCAGTTTCAGCTTGGTAACAGTGTGTTTTTATCACACGAAGCCATCTGACTTGGCGCATTGCACTTTACAGCCGCAATTATGGTCCCACCATTAACAACGGAAGTTTGATTATTGCTAGTAATTAATCTGAACTCAACTTGTTACCGAAATGAAAAATAATGTGGAAAATTCTAAAATTTCAGATGTTCAGAGATTTTAATTTTAAACAAGTTTAGGACATTTTGCATGGATGTATTGTCTCCACATGTATCCTATTATTTGCTCATTTTTCTAAACCAAAAATATAAAAACAAAATATATTCTT
Organism: Margaritifera margaritifera; assembly: GCA_029931535.1. Taxonomy (NCBI): domain Eukaryota; kingdom Metazoa; phylum Mollusca; class Bivalvia; order Unionida; family Margaritiferidae; genus Margaritifera; species Margaritifera margaritifera. Next base: position 414,810 of record JAQPZY010001309.1, read on the forward strand.
ATAATTATTTTGACGCAGATATTAAAGTATGCAGTTTCCTGTTTGTGACTGTTAGAGCCTTTGGTTATTGAGAATGTTGCTTGGGGGGGCATGTTGCCCCCACCCCCGAGTTTTAAAAAATAATAAATATATCCCTTTTATTTTGACTTTGCCCCCTCCCCTCCCCACACACACACACACAAACACACACTTTGGAGCATGTGGTCGGGAGTTCCTGCGAACGCGTGGGAAAATTTCTTTAATTTTTTCTCCATAACGCTATAATGTCTAGCACATTATTACTTTTCTTACCACTACTGAACATTTCCAGATTTGAGTTTGTGTTCGTCTAGATTTATAATCAGTCAAATTTTAATATTTTAATTCTTAAGAATGCCTAAAAATGTTGACATGTCAAGCATCGAAAAAGTAAACTTTTGGTTAACATTAATAAACATTTTAGCGTTATTTTAAAAACTGTTTCTAATGTTAAGTGCAACTGATTATGACGACTTGCGCAGTAGTGATTTGGATTCCGTAATTTATGAGAGAGAGAGAGAGAGTGAGAGGGGGGGACTTTACTAAGAAGAGTTAATGATCTAGAAATATTCATCTCATTTTTCTGTATTATGCATAGTATGCAGTAGGAAAACAAACAGAAAAAGAAAAAGTTAAACATTAATTTCATCTGATGCTCGTTTACTTGGTGATATAAATATACAGTAGTTACATACAACAAATGGGTATATAGTTATCCCGGTTCAGGCAAGCTTTGAGATTTTGTATAGGTGGGTTACTTATAATTTCTGTTAGTTAATTTTAAAAGGCAGGAATTAATTTTGATACAAGGTGGTTCTGCAGAAGGGAGTCAAATTACATCTTTGTAAGTTGTTCGGAGCAAAACCATTGTCCATTTTACACAACTATTGTGACTGACGCAAGGAATGAAAGAATATGAACAGATACATGTAAAAATTTGATACTAGCTGTATTGCTTAGTTCACTAGTTTTTCTTTCTATCACTGATTTTTCTTTTACAAGAATCAAACGGGAATAGCCTGTGGTTGTACAGTAATCACTTATCCCCGACTACACTTTTTATTGTCAACTCAATGGCTAAGACAACAAACCTGCAGAAGAACTGCTGTTGTACTTTTAGGTTAGGCAAACCCCCCCCCAAAAAAAACAAAAAACAATATGTGTTTCCTATTGCACTGGTTTTAAAATTAGGGTAGGCAGGTAGTTTTTTTTGTTTTTTTTTATCATTAAATACAAATCAAATAATATTTCAAGCGCTTCAAAGTACTGGGCAAAACTGGCTCAATTAGATGCACAAATCATTTTTGGCAATGTGATTTTTGGGGGTGGGGGGGGAAGTGCTAGGTTTGGCAACAAAAAACAGGGACGGTCGGCTGACCGGAAAGACGCATCTTTTTTTAATTTTTATTTTGCCTTATCAATTCACACATGAAATTAACATGTCAATATAAAAGAAAACAAGCAGTGTTGATGGCTTCTCTTGTGCTAGGTTATTGGTTTGCACATGAGCACTTCTCTTTGAAAACTGCATGTGTCAACTACATGTATCTTGGATGACCTTTTACGACCATTTGTGATTTTTTAAAAACCACTACTTTGGTAATTAATTGAAAATAGTACAGTTTAAAATAAAATAACGATGTGAAATCTTAATAATGCTTTATTTAAGCGATTGGATATCAGAAGAAATAGTACAATATGTGAATGAAAACTCGTGCAGGGAGTAACCATCGGAACTTGTTCGATTTTGTTTTTCTTCAGTCAAGTATGACTGCAGCTTTGTTATTAATTTGTTTAATGTTTATCGTTCTTTTCATTGCAGGGAGTACAATATCACTGACTTTCATATGATCATTAAAAAATTGTATTGCTCAAACTGAAAAAGAAATAAGGATATGAATGCATGTTTGGATTCTGATAACATAGTACTGAAGAAAAAAAATTAGATTCACTGCGCAAAATGTAGTATTAATACAGTCTGCGAAGCGTTGTCATTATGTTATTGTCATCTAAAATTTGATTTGACCCTATGTATCATACATTATCTTCGTTAGAACAAGGAAATATTTATCATTAACTGAATGACTACATTTTTTTCTGTATCAAAAAGTTAGCAAATTGTTCCCCAAAGGGATAACGGTGTAGATGAATCGGTGCCCTTCCTCCCCCCTCTCTCTCTCAACCTCTGCTTGCAGGGGTCATAAACAGTAAACCACGCCCATGCTATCGAGACCATGTCCACTCCGTGGTGGTGATCGGATGCAACTCCGCAAGAAAGAGTGGTGTGCAGGGCTATTCTCCGTGAGACGCCACGGCAACTCCATCAGGACGCGCGGAGCGATGGTGTAGGGTTTTTTCTTAATCCTCTCCACTATCACTTCACCCCCACCGCAAAGCGTGGAGTTCTGAAAAATCATGTGAACTGTACTGTATGAATTAGGATATAATGGCATTTCACCACAATAATGGCTACACCAATTAATCGTGCCAATTAAACATAAAGTTCTAAAAATGTAAATACAAAGAACTGCACAAGAATCTTTAGGAAGATAAACTCTTCCAAATAAATTTAAACATGAAGTACTACAAGATCAAGATAAAAGTTTAAGATGTTCAAATTCTGTAAAATGTATATAAAATCAAAGATACAGGTAAAAAAGGAAATTTTTTGAAAATTGTTTATCAAAAAATACTTATCCGATCATATTAACATTAGGAATGGATTCTTCTGTTAAAAGTTGCAAGTGAAAGTTTAAACAAGCAAACATCCTGGATATGTGTGGCCACCTAGCAGGAACAAAGGGAGTACCTTTGTAAGAGTTACTTCCCTTTGTCTATGTGAACTATAGATGGAAAGAGGGTTTTTAGTCTTTCAGGGAGGGCTAGATTTGGAGGTAGGAGTAATTTCCTAATATTAATGTGATCAGGTAATGTATTTAACAGAGAAATATAAATTCCTTAAAATACAGGCTCAAAATTAGCTATATAAACCAGTCTGGGGGTACATCATCAGAAAGTTCCATAATTCACACAAAAAACTTATGTCTCACAGGATGGAAATCAATACATTCAACAAGAATGTGTTCCCCTGTCAGTGGACACTAGCAGGGTATTCACTCTGGCTGAGGTTCACCCTTAAGGAGGTATGCATGAGCCAGGTATGTGTGTCCTATACGTGATCAAACACAATTGTACGGTCAGTGTAATGGGGGGATGGAATAGATGAATCATTGGTGTGCCAAGATTACCATGTCTACTCTTAAGCCTAGATTTATTTCCTATGATCTCATTTTTTATATATATAATTTCATGACCCTTAATAAAACTTTTACAAAAAACGGGAAAGTTTTAATAATCCTAACTGGTATATATTCTTTTGTTGAAAACCTCCTCTGGAGTCCATCCATCAGTAAACCATGCTTCATCAGAGTTAGACAAGCTCTGCAACCCAACTGTGGTTATCATTCAAATATTTCTAAAAGAAATTAAGAATAAAACATGCATGTTCCTGTTTTCCTTTAATGCTTTCTAACTAATGCACTCTTTGCAAAGAATCTTGGTTAATCTTCACAAGATTACGTGTTTTCCATTATAAATATTTGTGTAGAGAATTGATGAGGAAATGATATATATTTTCTGACATAGCAAGGAAGCCGCCTATCAACATGTCAGCGAATGTTTCAGAAAATTAAGCATGTGATATTTTTATTAATACTGATGCACTTTGAATTACTTTTCTGAGAATTCATTTATTTTCAAGGCCTTGATTTTGCCATCTTCAGGTCAAGTACTTCCAATGTTTTTCAAGGACCTGTGTGAACCTTGTCAATGATTGCCCTATCACATACATGGCTGTATTCCAGCTAGGAATTTCTTACTGTGGGAAAGGGAAGAGGGGCACTTTTAGCAAAAGGGGAACTTTTGTTGAAGGAAGGGGTACTTTTTGGAACAAAGGGGCAGGTTTTTGCAATAAAATGATTTAATGCAGATGACAAAATTCTGAAGTGGAAACACACAAAAGCACAGTCATACATTTATCCATAATTAAATAAGCAGAAAAGTAAGTGGAATAAATAGAAAGTAATACAGTTTTCAGTTGGTATTATGGTGATCAGGTGAGAGGCGGGGGGGGGGGAGTCTCCTGAAGGGCAGAGGGGAGGGGCGATGATATGAATGTATGTAGTAGTCATTTACAACACCTCAGCCTAATAGTGGCTATATGGTGCCAAATAATTTGGCAAAATTTGACATTTAAAAATGAAGAAGTACACTAAAATTTTGAAAGAAAAATCCTTTAAATAAATAAAAACATGAAGTACAACAAGAGAAAATATAAACTGTTAAAATTTTTAAAATTCTGTAAAGTGGTGTGGGGAGGATACTGAGGGCAGATGGGGGGATGGGGCCTCTCTGTTTCTATCTAGCTGGATCACTGCATAATTTACACAGTTCCTTGATACACACTTAATTGTTTCTGTGGGTATCAATTTTTGTGGCATCATCAGTTCTTATATTTGTGGACAACGGAAGAGGTGGGATAATAATACAAAATTTAAAAGATGAAGGATTCTATATTGTATCTTAAAATTTATGGTTAATAACAGTTACAAAATCCATGACAAATCGGAACCGCATGAATAAAAGTTCTATTTGAAATGAAAATTCACCATAGTACACCAGTGCTTTTTGAAGAATTTCAATACCAGATTCTAAATATAAAATTTGTAAAAGAAAATAAAAACAAGAAAACTGCCAATTGTGTTATGGCTTGATTGCAAACAATAAAATAAAGGTCACAGTGACCTAATTTTTCAATGATGGCTGTGGTACTCCACTGGAAACATTATTTAAATACCAAGTCATGTGATTCTACAAGAAACAATGACCTAAATGCAAATCCTACCCTCAGATGGATGGACAGATGGGCACACATCATCAATCCACAGGCCAAAATTGCTGTGCAATCTCACTACTACTAATACTACTACTACTACTAACTTGTCGAACATTAGTTTCCTCTTTAGCCTTGACTTTGGGATTGATCATTTGAGACTTCATTTCCTGAAAATGCATAATAAAAAGAGCACAATTTGAGTTGAAATAGTTCATCATTATAATTGTTATTACCATAGGTAGCTCTGTGACATGTCTACTAATGAGACCTCACATGATGGCTCAAGTTATTGTATGCATGTGTGCGACAACAATAGAATGGCCTTTGCAAGACTTTTTATTAACTTCTGTGTGATATATATATACAGTCAAACCTCTCACTAGCTGAAAAGGCAAAACTGGCCATTGCACACAGGTGACCTCTGAATACAGGTCCAACTTTTAAAATTGGTTTTTGAACAAATACCATGCACCGAATATCACTATCATTATTTTTATTATTACATTATCAAGATTGTTTTATGTGCACTGTACAACAAAATCATACAATACGCGTATATGTTGTTCTCTCCCAAATTTATGTTCCACACAAGTTTACTGTACCCTGTTCACTTTAATCCATCCAATCATCACTGACTTCAAATCTACACCAATCTTAGTTTATTCATGCTTTAAAAACAATATCTGGATTAGTCAGCTGCTCAACTTGCCGAGATCAAAAAGTCAGTTGGCTTATGAGAAGCCTGTGATTAATACGAAATCAAAAGAAACCATATATGGCTATTCTTTGTGACCCATGAACCAAAACTCCACCTGCCATTACAGTCAAGTTTTGAATATTGAATGACCCCTGACCCTAATCAAAAGGGATGTAACTTGTATCTCTTCTCCAGAGATAGCTTTAATTTACAGGCAAATAGACAAAAATATCTAACTATATCTGTCACACTGGCACAAAAGCCGATTTCCATTTCTGCTGTGATAACACAACTAATTTTCCCAACATCCAGCAAACAAATTGCTTCAACCCTCTACCTTAATGATAAAAACTGCCTTGCTTTCGAATTTGACAGTGATACCTCTGAGTTACACTACCAACATGACTGGATTACAGTAAATACAATTGAGATAAGAAATATTTGCACATCGACCCACATGATATTCCTTTATCTAAACAATGCATTCCTTATGAAGGAAAAGACTGAGTAGTCACTGCTGTAGATACATGCCAGTGACCACTTAAGGTAGGGAGAAACCATTGTTTTGTTAGGAAACATCTGGCCGGTGACAACAGAAGGCAGGTGACCGTTACATACAGGACATTTATATAGGAAATTTACCAGAGGGAAATTACAATGACTGTTGTGAACAGGTGACCGCTGAGTAAAGGTGACCGTTAGGACAAGTTTGACTGTATATATACATATATATATATATATATATATATATATATATATATATATATATATATATATGTTTGTAAGTGTGTGTGTCATGTAACAACTTAATAACAGCCCTCTGTAAGACTTTTCTTTTCTATTAATTGGGCCAAATGTAAGAGTCTGAATCTGGGGCCCTGATGATTCGGGCAGTATCACAAGTATGATATTGATTATTTAACAAACCAGTCTATCTCTTCAATGTAACATTTTTATAAAGTAAATGCCAGCTGTTGTAGTATGCAGACTGACTAACCTATCACTGAAAGTTTTATTTAGAATGACAAAGGAGCAGGAGCTATAATGTAGTGCTCTAACTTAATAGTCTGCACATTTCAAATGTCCAAACAAGTTTTCAAACATTGTAGCTGGGTTATGAAAAAAATAATTAAAAAACGATGTCATACTAAGCTAAATATGAGTTGTAATGTTAAAAGCTCATCTAAAAGAATTTCTTCAGTCCTGTAATAGTACTGGCGATAAGACTTTTCTAAAAGATTCACAGGTATTTGCCATGGCATTTTTTGCAATGGTGTTTTTTTTTACATTTATTTAGAAGTGTGATACTACATGAAAATGCAAAATGTTAAAATCAACATACAAATATGAAATTCAAAACAGATCATACTTTTAATACATCAATATATAAAATTATTTTGGAGAATTGCGTACCTTTACAGCAGCTTTTGTTCTGTTTATAAATTCTCTCCGTTCCCTGAGTTCTGCTTCTGAAATCTTAAACTTCCTGGGATTCTTTTCAACAATACTTAAGAGGAGTCAAGGAAAAAATTAAAAGCTTACTCAACGATGTATGTCAAGGAAAAAATAAAAAGCTTACTCAATGTGTATGGTTTCCTGGCTATATAGTGCCATTGCACAGTGATTGTATAAACATAACAATACATGAACACATGAAAGACTTTTATCATGCTCAGTGATTGTATAAACATAACAATACATGAACACATGAAAGACTTTTATCATGCTAAGTGATTGTATAAACATAACAAATACATGAACACATGAAAGACTTTTATCATGCTAAGTGATTGTATAAACATAACAATACATGAACACATGAAAGACTTTTATCATGCTCAGTGATTGTATAAACATAACAATACATGAACACATGAAAGACTTTTATCATGCTAAGTGATTGTATAAACATAACAATACATGAACACATGAAAGACTTTTATCATGCTAAGTGATTGTATAAACATAACAATACATGAACACATGAAAGACTTTTATCATGCTAAGTGATTGTATAAACATAACAATACATGAACACATGAAAGACTTTTATCATGCTAAGTGATTGTATAAACATAACAATACATGAACACATGAAAGACTTTTATCATGCTAAGGCAACTGGAGTAAAGTGCCTTGCCCAGGGACACGTCACAGTTGCCCAGGGACACATCACAGTTGCCCAGGGACATGTCACAGTTGCCCAGGGACACATCACAGTTGCCCAGGGACACATCACAGTTGCCCAGGGACACATCACAGTTGCCCAGGGACACGTCACAGTTGCCCAGGGACACGTCACAGTTGCCCAGGGACACGTCACAGTTGCCAACTCAGTCAGATCTATAACCTGCATCCTTCTGGTCATCACAAGTCCAGCACACTATCCACTAAGCCACTGCAGCTTCTGACTGAATTGAAAGCAGTAGCTCGAAAGCAAGTAAGAATTATGTATTACGTAAATTCTTCTCATGTTAAACACGTCAACTGGTTTAAGCTTAAAGGCGATTAAATCTCTGAGTACTAAACTAATGAAAATACTACTGCAAAATATATATTCCATCAAAATTGAACGATGGGAGCTAAAAACAATCTCCCTTCTTCAGCAAGAATTCACATTCCCTACCACATATGTGTCCTATGTTACGCAAATGGCAAAATTTGGTCACAGTGACCAAGTTTTGGTACATGACATGCAACAAACCATAGATACACCCCTACTGCAATCTTGCAACTGTTGAAAATACTACTAAAAAAAACCATTACATGTTCTCCCAGTTACAAAGGTTGTTTTTGTGAAACACTTTATAGACCCTGAAATGGTATTTAATGAAAATGTAGGATGATGATAATGAAAGGTATCACATAATGTTGCTGTTATTAACACAAGCATGTCATGTATAAATACAATATGACTTAGCGTGACATACATATAACACCTAGCAATGTTATGTAGCAACATCAGCAATGCATAATCTGTGAAGCTACATGATACTAAATTCTCAAACTAATGATCTTTTTGGTCACATGAATGCATCAACTCACTGATTATTTCATGCATTATTTTGTTAAACTCATCCAATATCTATCCCCTCTTTCAAACTTATCCATTTACTCCAAATAATAATAAAAAATTAAAAATAATAATACAAATTTTAAACAAGAGGAGGAGCAGGTTAACTCCGGTGGTAAAGCATCCAATTTATATCTGATGTAGGTCACAACTATAGGCCTCATAGCTGACTGACAGTTTCAAATAGCATCTGAGCAAAGTATATTGATTATGCTGCACCTGTTAGGTCTGTTCTTTATGGTAAACAAAACAGATTAAATTTAATTATTCCTGAAAAAAAAAAAAAAATATATCATGTAAAAAAAATATTATTACTGTTATTATTATTAAATACAGAACATTAAGACCAGTATAATACCCAAAAGGGCTCATATATATATATATATATATATATAAAGGATATCCACAGTCTCTTCCAGATCTTCCAGGTCCCATTCTATACTCCTCAAAGTGTTCCTCAACTCATTTGTTGTCCAGTCATACTCCTCCTTTGAGACTGTACTCTTGTCATCCACCAACTCACACCATCGTGTGTACAAGTTCTTCGATGTCTGGATGGACTTATGGACCTCCCTGAAAGATAAGCACTGCATACAAGTTTACAATAATGTATGGCACACCTCTACACTTTACAGGTGGCAACTTATTTTCAATATTATTGAACACAGATTTTAATATAAAAGTTAAAGCTTATTCCCAGTCTATCCATTTCTAATTCTAAATGCCCTGACATTCAGTGTTTTCATTAAAAGGGAAGCTTTTCTTACTGTTTGCACTTTCGTAAAAATCAAGTCCAACTGCAAACAACACAGACCCTGATCTGCCATGTTATTTGTTCTACTGATTACATCCAACAAACTGCAGAGGCCCAGATCTACTGGCACATTATGTGACAGCAGATCTGGGTCTGTGCAGTTTGCAACTGTACTCTACTTTTAAGTGAATACAGACAGTATGTGTCTATATTTAAAGTGAAAGTACAAATTTAATGATACACAAAGATAGACGATAACAGTGATGGTAAGTCTTAACTTTATTAATATTTAAATTAATAAATTTAAACCCTATATAAAGTAGAATGCAAATGGATTTATTTTTTGTAGTGAAAAAAAAAATAAAAAGTTGTGGAAATCTCATCAGCTCACATTTGATGAAATCTTCAACTTTTTCTAAAAAGAACACACAATAATCCTTAAGTTAAAAGTTTAATGGAACAAATACTTTACTTTCATCCATATTCCTGATGAATCGTTGGTCTATTTTTCACCATTACAATTGAAACAATAAGAATTCGCAGTTTTGAGAAGAAAACGTGACAGTGAAACATGGTCCAGATAAAGAGTTCTCACTGTAAAAAGCAGTTGTGTTACAGTGAGTTAAATCTTGTTTATTATTATTATTACTATTATTTGTTTAAAATTTATTTTAACGTTTTCATTTTCAAATCAAGAATACCACGAGTGCATACAAACAAAAACAGATCACGCATGGTCTTGGTTGCGTTTTATGATTATGATTGATTTATTGCTAATGAACCTTCACGAAACCTAATTGACGAAAAGCTAAGTCAGCTATTAAACTAACTCTTTGACGACAAAGAACGGGTCCTCCAGGGACATTTTGGGGTTGTAATGTTATAAAATACGACACAAAAAGCGGTCTTCAATCCCTTGTTTGAGAAATCTGACACATCACTACTTTAACCTCCGGTATAGAAGAGTAGCAAATCGGTGCATGGTTTGTATTTGTCGTCTCTAATTGTAATCCGTGATAGTGCACTATGTAGACTGATGTTCCTGCGCTCCTTACATCAATTTATATGACATAAGGATAAATGTACTGAAATAAAAAGGAAAATGCTTTCAAAATTAGGATTTAATATTCAGCCTAGACTTGCTTTCGTCAAATCTAATATCTTCATGTTTCAGTTTATTTTTGTTTCTTTGTTTGTTTTGTTGTTGTTGTTGTTGTTGTTTGTGGGAAGGGGTGGGGGGTGTCAAAAATAGTTTTCGTGGTCTGTTATGGTTTAGCAAAGTTTGGGTTTGTTCATTTACGATAATTAAGTAAAGTGTGGTGTAGCAGTAACGATTTTTGTGTGTATATTTAATTTTAGGCAATCTTATTAGTTATTAAATTCAAGCACAAATACAGGATTTTTTTAAAATATTTTTTTAAAAATATTTTTTTAAAATTTTTTGTTACAGAACAAAAACATAGACAGAGAAAGGAAAAGAAAAAACCGAAGAAAATGACTTTATTAGAGATTATCGTTTTAGCAAAAAACAAAGGTATAGTCGTTGTAGATGTCTGGATAGAAATTATGACATCAAACGTACAGTTCATATTTATTTGCAAATTGCGAGGTCTTCTAATGAATTATATAGTAATTCACAGACATATAAGGGAACACAGGTGTGTTTTTATTTTACTGTAAATATCCATAAATAAGTCCCCTATCCCACAAAATCCCATACACTACGTTTGTAAATGACAATATTTGAAATGCTTTTCAATTGACAGAGAGAATTAACATTTAAAGAAATTTATTCATATCTTGTAGGAATTTAACTTATTATTGTAAAAGATAATTATTTGTTTTTCATTATTCAAAATATACGGAGAATATAATTTGTAAGGGTCAAATCCACATAGTTGAGAGTGAGGTTAGAATCACGTAGAGAGTGAGGTTTGAATCACACTGAGAGTGAAGTTAGATTTTTTAGAGATATAAAATTGTTTCTCTGTGTAGATTTTAAATTACATTTTATCTTCTTTATAACATGATATTAACATCACCTCCCCTTTGATTCTATTTTAATCTCTAGTATTTGTAATATTTTAATTGTACAATGCATGCATCTTTTACAGTAAAGACTGACTTAGCGGACTCCTTAATATTAAGGGACATATATTCATAAGGGACAATATTTATGGGTCCTTTTCTTATTAAATCACTAGAGTTGTCACCCCTTTTTATTTCCTTATTAGATCACTATCTGTCACCCCTTTTTAGCGTATGTCCTGTTGTTTATAGAAAAGTTATATTCATTACACATCCTCGTATCAGTTTGCGTTTGGAAATAAAGAATCTGAATATGAACCGATAAAAAAAACAAATGACTACTGATTGATTCGAAATCAATACAAACAAATGACTACTGATTGATTCGAAATCAGTCCAAACAAATGACTACTGATTGATTCCAAATCAATACAAAATAATGACTACTGATTGATTCGAAATCAGTCGAAACAAATGACTACTGATTGATTCGAAATCAATGCAAACAAATGACTACTGATTGATTCGAAATCAGTACAAACAAATGACTACTGATTGATTCGAAATCAATACAAACAAATGACTACTGATTGATTCCAAATCAATAAAACAAAAATGACTACTGATTGATTCGAAATCAGTCCAAACAAATGACTACTGATTGAATCGAAATCATACAAAAAAATGACTACTGATTGATTCGAAATCAGTCCAAACAAATGACTACTGATTGATTCCAAGTCAATACAAAAAATGACTACTGATTGATTCGTAATCAATGCAAACAAATGACTACTGATTGATTCGAAATCAGTACAAACAAATGACTACTGATTGATTCGAAATCAATACAAACAAATCACTACTGATTGATTCCAAATCAATACAAACAAATGACTACTGATTGATTAAAAATCAGAACATATTTTATTGTTATTTTAGATAGATGTACAGTGTATTACTTGCAGCCAAGTCAGCTAAGCAATTAAGGTCAACTTTTTATATCTTTTTAGTAGCCAAAATTGTTGTTAACTGGGTAAGTAATTTAAATTCAGAAATTGCATACTTGCAAATGTTTCCTCAATAAAAAAATTGCAATATTTTAGCAGAATTACATTTTTGTGAATTGATTAAATGCAGCATATATGCTATATCAAATGTTCACAGTTTCATTTCGGCAATGTATCGGTTATATGTTTAAATTACTCTCAACGTGAATAGAATTTGCCAAAATTATAGTTTTCTGGCTAAAATGGCGAAAATATTAAATTATAATCTTTTTTAAAGTTGCAGCACTATCATTTAAACACGTTCAATATTGTCCCTTTTGCAAAGTTAATTTACACGTATACCCATCGCGTCACCCATCACGTGATCCGGACCCACCCACCAACTCTGTTTTGACGACATGGATTCATATCTTAATTTTTTGTACTTTAGAACTTTATGAGATCTCAGCTTGAGGAAAAAATATGAATGAAGTTAGGTAGAAAATATGCCTTCCACTATGGAAAGAGAGAAACGAATGAAACAAGTCAGGAAAATCTTCAATATATATCAATATTTGACGAATAAAACGTTTCAGCCTCGGAATGAAATCTTCATATGTATATCATTATTTTGTGTTCAATTTTACAGGTAAAAATCACACGTACTTACAGTCTTAATTGAAGGAAATTGCTAATTTTCTCTTTGAAATGTTTAATTTAAGGAAATAATTTCATCATTTAAGTTCATTATTCTTTGGGGCCCCGGGTGGCCGAATGATCTAAGACACTCGCCGTTACAGATCACTCACACATTTCACCTCTGTCCGCCTGTGTTCGACTCTCGGCTCGACCAATGTGGGCATGAGACAAAAATTACCAGTAGCCTCACGCGTCGTTGGTTCTTCTCGGGTACTTCCTCCATCAAATATAACGGCAGCCATGTGTCATGTGCTGAAAAATGGCGTTAAATCCCACAAAAGCAAACCAAACCAATCATTATTCTTTTGACTCATTATCTCGCTTTTATTGAAAGAAATTTACAGAACAAAAATAGAAAAAGTAAACGGGTCGATAGTTTAATTGGGTATTAAATACTAATTATGCAAATTATTGTGTTTCTTTTTGTTGTTATTCTTTTGTTGCTGTTTATATTTTAAATTCGAAAAGGAACAGTGCAGTGAAATCTCTCTCTCTCTCTCTCTCTCTCTCTCTCTCTCTCTCTCTCTCTCTCTCTCTCTCTCTCTCTCTATATATATATATATATATATATATATATATATATATATATATAGTGACCTTTCGAACTTTGGAGTAAAATGGTTAAATTAAATAGAATAGGCATATTTGATTGCAAACGCAGATAAATAAGAAGTATCGGGATGAATTTTAGTCCCTTGTATAGATATAAGAAATTTACTCACGGAAATCCGTGTTTTTATTGAGGAGATAATGTGAGTACCTGTTTTATTGAGGAGACAATCTGAGTACATGTTTTATGGAGGAGATGATCTGAGTACATGTTTTATGAAGGAGATAATCTCAGTACCTATTTTATGGAGGAGATAATCTGAGTACCTGTTCTGAATTTCGAGGATTTACAGTACTTAAGGTATAACGAGCTTATTATTTTATAAAGCTTATTATTACGATCATTATAAGTGGTAGTAGTATTACTCACCGCACCTGCTGCAGCCATGGTGAACGGTGAGAATTTTTAGCGGTAAAAATGACTCGTTTTTCTTCTCTTTTTTCTGTCCGTCATAACGTTTCAAATGATATCAATGAATACTTATTGCTTACCTGTTTCATTCATAGAACTAGAAGAAGAAATCTCAACCAAGCAGTCTTGCATTCACTGTGAAGGCAACATTTTTACAAGTAACAAGTTGTCAAAACTGAGAAGTAGATACCAGTCTGATAATTACATTTAAGTGAGAAGTAGATACCAGGCTGATAATTACATTTAAGTGAGCAGTAGATACCAGGCTGATAATTACATTTAACTGAGAAGTAGATACCAGGCTGATAATTACATTTAACTGAGAAGTAGATACCAGGTTGATAATTACATTTAAGTGAGCAGTAGATACCAGGCTGATAATTACATTTAAGTGAGCAGTAGATACCAGGAATTACATTTAAGTGAGAAATACAAAATTGATTAGATACCTGCGGTAACCTAGCCTAGTTTAGAGAGACAGCTTACGTATTTGTAATTAATTTAGACACATAAAGTTTTGATGTTATTTTTAAACAGGTCTGATAAGGTTATGAACTTTCTGTTAATTGAAAAATAAAATGCATCATGGCCAAGAGTTGACATCAAGAAGATAAAAAATCAACTCGTTCAGACTGAAAAAGTAACTTACATTCGTCTCGATTGACGGCAAATGTAAATGTTGATAAATGCCTATTAGCGTCTGGTGCGCTCAGAAAGAAGTGAATAGGTCCAATATGCAGCACGTGCAGTCATGAAAAGAAATGGGTTGAGTATTTACTTGAATAGTGTACGCGATCTGTTTGTTATTTTCACTACCAGTTACGGAAATGTACATGATGATTATGTTTTGTACATTTATGGTTTCAAATTCATCGAAATGACTCTTTTAAGGGTATTACAGTCTATTAATATGCTTCTGATTATAGGCAAATGCTAATAATATTTTTTCATGGTCTGATTATAGGCAAATGCTAATAATATTAATATGCTTCTGATTATAGGCAAATGCTAATAATATTAATATGCTTCTGATTATAGGCAAATGCTAATAATATTTTTTCATGGATGCAGGCTGGCTGGTTGATTTCTCTCCGACTGCGTCCACGTACGGACCAACATTTACATTAGGCATAAGTCGGGACAAAGTAGGTTGAATTTTTCATATCACCTAAAAACCAGAACTTTAATACAGTGTACTATATAAGTGAGAAGTTAAGACAAAGCAGATAACTTTATATAATGTTTGAAAAGATATGTGGTTTTCTTGCGAGTTTTCTTTGTCACAATTGAATAATATACATAAATAGTTCCTTTAGTGTTGACGAAATAGTGCAAATATTACAGGCAACAAAATAGGTCAGCCCTCTGATTCCCTTGCGAAATTGCATGCATGATTTGCTCGCAAAAAGATATGTGGTAATATTAATGTGTACTTAACAAGGTGAAACAACATTAATTAATATTATCCAAAGCATTGCAAAAGGCGGACGGAAGGTGTGGAAAAGGTATACCCATGGTCAAAATAGTGTTAACTTCATCCATGATGCATATCGTGTCTGCCGTCTGTATTGTTCATTGCATGCTGCTAACCTGTCGAGACTGACACCTTGCTGCTGCTTTTAGGCAGCGATTGGTCCACAGAACACAACAGCTTGTTGCAAATGACAGGATAAACAACTGCAAGGAAAGGAATAGAAGTTTGAAGCGTCATATGTCTATGACGACAACAATTTGTTTTCTCTTTCTAAAGTTAACACTATTTCTGCTACTTGCTCATTCTCTTGGATGTAAACCTGCCATATAGCATACCAATACCCGAAGTAACAATACAACATTAATAATAACGAAGACCATAACATACGACGACGATCAAAACAACGACGACAATAATAATGACAACTACAACAACAGTAACAATCTCAGCAAACTCATCATCCATACGAATTATAGAAATCAAAAGGAAAATTAAATATTTGAGTTAATTTCTTGCACTTGAGGCACTTCTTCAGATACTTTTCTATATCCACTCTACATTCTATGGACTCAGCCGCTCTCAAGTGTCATACATCGTCATCTGGTGTCTCGCTAATTGTACGCTGATGACACCCAAATATACAAATCTAGCCATCCAACTGAAGTTGATGCCAAGGCGTAGAGAGGTGCGAACTCATGGATGACAAGATGAATGATAACAAAGCTGAAGCCATTCTGATCACAATGTAAAGACTTTCTCATTCACATCCTTTAAGTATCAGCAACACCAACATTAAATTCACAGTCAGTACGAAACCTAGGTGTCACTCTCAACAGTACTCTCTCATTACACCAACATGTCATTACATATGCAAGGCTGCATATCTGGAGCTGAGACACATCAGCTCCATTCGCAATTTTCTTTCAGTTGATGCCACTAAAGAACTTGTGTGTTCCTTAGTACTTTCAAGACTGGGCTATTGTAATTCACTTCAATCTGGTTCGTCTCAGTATCTCCTACAGAAACTTCAAAGAGTTCAAAACACATTTGCTCGGATCATCCTTAGAGTAGCAAGAACAGAGAACATCTTTCCCGTGCTCTGTACCCTACAATGGCTACCAATTCGATCCAGAATCAAACAAAAATGTGTTCTCTATGCTACATTTCATTGACTGCCTCCAGTCCAAAATACCTATCTGACCTCACCCATGTGTACACCTCAGCAAGATACTTATGCTCCTCTTCCAACACTCATATTCTCATTATTCCCACTATCAAAACGAAGTCATACGGACAACGTTCTTCTGCATAACAAGGCCTAGCAACGTGGAACGAATTGCCCATTGAATTTAGACACAAGGACACTGTGCTCTTAAAACTCACCTATTTCGACTGCAAGAACAGACTTAAAGACTTAATAATGTTTCCTTACCTTAATTATTTTCAGTATGTTTTTGTTTTTTAATTTCATGGTTTTGTTTTCGTAATCATGTCTTTATATACATTTTTTGTGTTATCTAATGTTTTAAAGCGCTTAGAGTTTTTAAAGATTAGGCGCTGTACAAAGTCCTCATTATTATTATTATTATTATTATTATTATTATTATTATCCCCAACCAATGACTAAAATTCATTTCGCTACCTCTTAGTTGCTTCTGTGTATAAAGATCACCCTGAAAACCGGCCAAAATTGTCTTTTATAGCTAGATGGCCTTTAATTAGAGAGGCACCTAACCGCTTAAACCAATAGACAGAAGGAGAGCAAGAATTAGGTATAGAAATCTGAAACAGCATTAAGAATTCTGAGTCACGAAATTAGATCATATGTATGTTTTTGTTTATGATTTTATCTGAACCAATAGAAAATATAGTCTTAAAACTTATGATTCAGACATAAAAGATACGTAGATTACAATAAATATATCTATGGTTTTGCTTTACTTTGTCAATATTTACATTGACCACTACCCCCATCGAGCTTGTGACCGCCATATACATCAAACAGTGAGTTATCAGAACGTTGTCATCATATGGAACTGACCACTATTACAGGTTTGACGTCTTTTCGACTGTATCATATTAATGTCTGACCCATGCATATGGTGATCTATCATCGAAATATACTCTTAAATTACAATAAAAAAATATTATTTGTGTGTGTGTGTGTGTGTGTGTGTGTGTGTGTGTGTGTGTGTGTGTGTGTGATAAACATTGTCAATAAAATGAGACATAGTGAAAATAGAAACAGTTAGAATAATTCTCACATCTTTCTGCCATATTTAAGTGATTGACTGATTAGCGGAAATATGAAATTGTCAGATAAACTGTTGTGCAAAAAGCACAACTGGGCTCTTATCAAATGATAGCAAGTTCAGGTCTAGTAAAACGGACATTAACAGTGAAAACGTTTTAGGCTCACTCGTTTGCTTGCTTCACTATACATTAAGTATGTAGATATCCACATTGTTAGCTATAAATATCACATTTATCTTGTAACGGATATAGCATCATCTAAGAATTTTGGATTTATGAAAATATATGACTTGCCACATTATTTTAATATTCATTTAAAATCAACATACATTCAGTAGATCCTTTCTTCAAAACAAGTTTTACCATATAGTTCTGCTTTGTTACTATTTACCTGTTTCCTTTCTATAATATATATATATATATATATATATATATATATATATATATATATATATATATCTATATATATATATATATATTTGATTTGTTATTCCTCTTGCATTTTGTGTTTTATCCCTGAGTTATCTGAAAATGAACAAATAAAATCCTGAAACGATATTTTCTTTTCACATATATATATATATATATATATATATATATATATATATATATATATACTTGTATGCATACATACAAACAAAATGTCATGGTTCATCATATTTTCGAGCAATTATTTACTCTCTCATATCAAAATAACAGCCTGTGACTGGATAGCTTGCGTTATTAATCAGACAAGATGATTTTATCCGTAGATGAAGAGATCCTCTACAGCAAATCTGCGTCTAAATTTGGAGTCTGTGCAGATGTGCAGTTGGTAATTTAGTAAATTTAAATTTCGAGTTTTGTTGGTAAATTAGTAAATTTAAATTTGGAGTTTGTGCAGATTTGCAGTTGGTAAATTAGTACATTTAAATTTGGAGTTTTGCAGATTTGCAGTTGGTAAATTAGTAAATTTGAATTTGGAGTTTGTGCAGATTTGCAGTTGGTAAATTAGTAAATTTAAAAGGCGTGAAAGGGAATCAAACGTTCTAAAAAACTTGATAAATATTCAGCGGATTTGGTTATTAATTAAACGTAAGTATGTTATACAAACCTTAGGTGCATTGCGAGAACCTCATAATTCACAAAGATATAGATTCTACCAGTCAGAATGCTAGAATCTAAAATCATAATCATCATTAAATTAAAAACCCTTTATTCACCAAAAGTCTCAACGTTAATGGGAAACGTTTGGTATTCACGAGTTCCGGTAGAAATAGATAGATGCATACTCCTTTACGTAAGCGTTGGGCAAACTCATGTAGGGAAAAACATATGTAGACATGAAAATGAGATGTTAGCAGTGGGAAGCTTGTATGAAGATGAGGCCTGTGGTCAAAGCTATTAAATCCTCTTCATATACGTATCCTTGCCTTACTACAGCTGTCGATTCTAGCGGCTATTTGACATTGAAGGCATATATTAGCCGGAAGAACCATCAACTTTAAGGCTGCTTGCAGATGATTTAGCTTTAATGGAACATCCGGTTTCCGGTTTTGTTCATGGATGCTACTGCGAGCGTTGGTAGAGACAGTGAAGTTAACGTCAGTTTTAGTTTAAATACATTTGAGTGCCGTTCTCTACAAAGCAAAGCCTGAAGACTTAGTTTGACATCTTCCAAAAATCAATAACAAATTCAAAGATAATACATAATATAGCGGCACTGTGTACAGATATAAAACACAATATGTAGTATTGCGGCACTGTGTACAGATTTAAACATAATATGTAGTATTGCGGCACTATGTACAAATTCAAACATAATACGTAGTATTGAGACACTGTCTGCAGTTTCAAACATAATATGTAGTATTGCGGCACTGTGTGCAGATTCAAACATAATATGTAGTATTGCGGCACTGTGTACAGATTCAAACATAATATGTAGTATTACGGCACTGTGTACAGATTCAAACATAATACGTAGTATTGAGGCACTGTGTACAGATTCAAACATAATACGTATTACTGAGGCACTGTGTAAAGATTCAAACATAATACGTAGTACTGAGGCACTGTGTACAGATTCAAACATAATACGTAGTATTGAGGCACTATGTACAGATTCAAACATAATACGTAGTATTGAGGCACTGTGTACAGATTCAAACATAATATGTAGTATTGCGGCACTGTGTACAAATTCAAACATAATACGTAGTATTGAGGCACTGTGTACAGATTCAAACATAATATGTAGTATTGAGGCACTGTGTACAGATTCTTTATCATTGTCAATGATCTATTATCTACAATTTCAGAAAAAGATGAGGAAAATGAAATGTCTGGTGTCAGTGTTTTTGACAGTTCTAACTTACATACACATCTGAGGTTAGAAAATTATAATGATTTCAAGCGAACCTGATATCGATATCAAGTTTTGAGATCTGAGACCCCTAACGTTTGGAAATGTGCCCATGTTAACTTTGACCACTTAACGTCAATGCGTACAAAACAAAATATAAATGTAAAATTTAGACAAATAAGGAATCAACAAATACTACCAGCAAAAAAAAAAATGATGACAATCATTTTTATTTTTAGTCCTGTCTGTACTAAATAAGAACAAAATAATGCAGATCTGTTATAAAATGGACTTTCCTGGCATCACTTCAAGTTTAATAAAATCCACAAGCATTTTTTATTTTCCTTAACAAGTTTACTGCCTGGTATCTACTGATGACATTCATTGCGATTGTTAAGTTTAATACTTTACAACAGGCCCTCAATAGCTTTCTTGTGAAGTTCTCCACTGTGCCAATGTGTCTGCACACGCCAGGTGATATAATTTCTTCCCCCATATACTATCTTAAAATCCACTTTTGCATCAAACACACCATGCAAACTCTCTTGCACCGACTTAAGCTCTGATTTCCAAACATTGTCTAACTTGTTGCAATGTCTTTTTTAGCCGATAGTTTTATAGCATTGGGAGAAAGCGCGTTTCGGCATTTTGGCATAAACTGCCCCCCCCCCCTAAAAAAACAAACAAAAACAAACAAAAAACAAACAAGAAAAGATAAGAGCTTACCATAGATAATCCTATTAAAACGTCTTGAAAAACATAACAACAATAAAACAAGATTCCCCCCCACCCCACCCCCCAAAAAATCAAAATCCTTACGCAAGAGTTCCTTCCGAAATAATTTTTGGTCGGCCTCTCCGTTTTATCTACCCCCCACCCCCCACCCCACCACCACCACCAAAGGTCGGCCATATTTTAATCAAAGACTCGCAAGCGATTATGAGCCACCTTCAATCCCTTTATTACTTATAAATATCCTGTCTTTGTCCTTATACTCTCCAAATTACAACAATAAGGTAAACAATTTACAGCTTGTTGTGTACACATGTCAGCCATTGTGCAAACAATTATTAATCAGATATTCAGCATGCATAATTTCACCGGCCGTTCCTGCCCCAGTAGATTTGTTGCGATTGGTTTCTGTAATTCAGGGAACAATATTCTGTAGATTGTTACATAAAATATTTTATTTCACACAAAGGACCATCCTGTAATCATCGGCATAGAAAAACAAAAGGCCTCTCCGACTTAACAGATACAATAGAAAATCGAATTACAAGATATTCTATAGATTAAATGAGATGTGCTATTTCTATCACGAGCATAGGGGGTCATTATGGGACTAATATTCTTTTATCAAATGAAAAAATGGAATCTGTTGGATTTTAACATTACCTTTGGGCCGGTATGGAGGTTATGGAAATTAAACATTACGTTTGGGACGGAATGGTCCTCTGTGAGAATAGAATATGATAGAGAGACGGGCAAGTACACTTAATGGCAGATAAAAACGAACTTTTAAGAAATGGAAGAAACAGTGGAAATTTGCAAGTGTGATTCTGTGTTTAGTGTGTATTTTAAGAACTTGGAAAATACAGTGGAAATTCCATTTCCATTGTTACAGACCTTTTAGAAGCTTGACCTTGTTCCAGGAAGGCAACTGCAACATCGTATCAGCTGGATACCCCCCCCCCGAAATAAAAAAAAAAAAAAAAAAAAAAAAAAAAAAAAAAAAAAATCGAGGAATGGACTGAATTACATTTTGATAGATAGATAGAAAGAGAGAATTTAAGAACAAAATAAAGTTAATCACAAAAATTCATATTTTTACTTCTTTTTTTTTCTCTTCAAAATCAACATTTTAATAGGTCGTGCTCACACTTATTCGTCTGCTCATAAATAATGAAGAGTAAGGATTAGAGCAGTCTAATCTATTCATGCACAATGCCAAAAATCTAATCGTGGAAAAATGAATGGCAAAAACATTGCATAATATAAAGTACAATCCAAAAATTTAACAATGCATAATATAAAATACAATCCAAAAATTTAACAGTGGAAAAATGAATGGCAAAAACAATGCATAATATAAAATACAATCCAAAAATTTAATCGTGGAAAAATGAATGGCAAAAACAATGCTAATATAAAATACAATCCAAAAATCTAATCGTGGAAAAATGAATGGCAAAAACAATGCATAATATAAAATACAATCCAAAAATTTAACAATGCATAATATAAAATACAATCCAAAAATTTAACACTAAACATATGTACTGGGTTGACAAAATTAGTTAGAGAGAGATGGGTTCCAATGTTCAATGACGGTTTCTTCTTGCCATCAATTTAAACTACGTCGTCAAGTTAAGAAGGGAGATAGCCATAATGATCCCGAAACCACAATTCTATATTTTATCGTTTCTAGGTAAATGGTTTCTAGAACATGTTAATAAAAATGGGCTAGAGGGAAACCAAGACTTCGCTAATGAAGAACTATTGCTGTAATACTGCTCTAGAAAACATGTTATCAATACGGTATGATATAGAGGGCTGCTGGGTACATTGGATTGAATGATCTGAAAAGAAATGCAGTTTCGACCCATTTCAGTAACGTCAAATTATAAGGATCAAGTTCAATTGTGTGTGGACAATATTGTCACGGAATAGTGCAAAAAAATAACTTGATGTTGCATTAGAACGATTCAGTGTAGTGGATTTCGTGGACGCGTACAGCGTTACCTAGTGTAGTTTTTATTTTTACCCTCACTAAACAGGTTATCGAGTAATAGTTGCATCTCATAGTAGATCGTTCTTAGCGAGATACCATATTTCATGATGTGGACGGGCACTTTAACCTTGGGTCCTGTGCTTGTTTTGTAGTATTTATATGATGTATAATCTATATCCTGGCACAACGAAACAGAGATCTTGTTATGCAGTATCTACTTTGCAAACAGTTTTCCACAGCCATAGGGCTGACAACTGGGCACCATAGCTGGCAACTGGGCAGCATAGTTGGCAACAGAGCAATATAGCTTACAACATAGCAGCGTGATACGTGGCTAGGTGGATGTTGTGTGGTATGACAAAGAGAATCAGTCATCGCACTGGTGAGTCATTACCATAGGAATCTACTAGATAATCTGAGTATATCGGCATTTCATATAGGGTTGCTCCAATTCCAATGAACCGTTGAGCTCAGAAAGAGCGTGGAGCAGCCCCAGGATAAATTCTTTGAAAAAATGTGAATTTTGAATTTTGAACGATGCATCTGGTTATATGAACCATACGCACACTTGTGATAAACGCAAATTTTCGCATTATGTTGAATGCAAAACTGCATGAGTTGTATGTGACAGCGTCAATATCATTTAGCATATCATACGTATCTTTTGATCATAATATCATCCGATGAATTTTGAATTACATATACTGGGCGTGTATTTGTGGGAGTGTGTAGCTCCAACTTTGGTGTAAATATCTTGTTGATAGCATGTGTATGTATAACGATCCTATTTAATTAAATCCACGAAGGAACACTAACGCTTTGTGTAAAGCGATGAACACTGTGTCCCGGTTATAAATCTCAATAGATTGTTGTTTGTTTTCATTATTTTTTCCCATTAGATTGTTACATTAGTATTTGTGATGGGGGTTGATAGAGTCTCTTATACTTTATTATCATAAACATTTCATTCACATACATTGTGTTCGGTGTTTTCACTTCATCCATACCCAATCGGTTTCAATCTTGTTACAAATATTGCGCGTATGTTTTTATTCAACGAAGTCTTGGATTCATTCGAGATCATCTGGACACCATTTCCATAGAAACGATGAGAAGTAGAATGGTAGTTTCGTGATCATTATGAAATCCCGTAGTTTAAGCCAGCGGCAAGACGAGATCTTCATGGCAGATTGGAACCCACATAGCACTAACCAACGTTTTCAAGCCTGTAAATATTTCACTGTCAAATATTTGTATCGTATTGTGCATTGTTGTCTCCATTCATTATTTCCCCATAACTTAATCATTGTACTAAACAAGGACGGACTGCCATAATCCTCACTCTGTATTATTTATAAGTAAATAAATAAGTTGAGCGGGACCTGTCAGAGAGTTGATTGTCAACAAATATGGTCCACTGTGATTATTGTTTTATTTTTTAATTATCTCTATCCCTCTATCGCGGTAACAGTAGCAACATGAACAATATGCATATAGCAAAATGAGATGCATTCTTTGTTTTTGACTAAGTTGACACAATGTTGCAGTTGCGTTCCTGGAATAACCTTCCTATCGGTCTATAATAATTGAATCTCAATTTTCACAGAACTTTCTAAGGTCTAAAAATGTACTCTAAACATAGAATAATACATAGGAATTTCCACTGTTTTCCCGTTTTTAAAAAGTGTGTTTTTCTGTGAATCAGTGTATTTATATCTTTCCATCGTGTGCATTTCCATAAAGACTTATGCTGTTCCCAACGTAATACTAAATCCCATAAAATTCATACCGGCCTAAACGAAATGTTAATTCATATAGACCCACATAGTGACAACCGCAATGTTAAATAGCCATCAGTCCATAATGACCCCTAACACTACTTGTATAAATAAACTGTGTAAAACGCCTAATTTATCTTTTTCATATCTTTTTTGTTTTTCACGTGTTACTACATGATACAGAGATTTTAGCCGCATATATAACTAATCTAAATTAATGTAATTACAGTTGTGGTGTGTGTTTATGTGATTGAAAGAGAAAATGAGAAAACATGTTATAAAGGATTTAACGTGTCATGATTGTGTAAGGTTAATCGTCATTTTCCCATGATAGGCAGACTATGTTATTTGTAAATCTTTGCTCTAAAACAATATGGATGTTCATCTAGTGCTAAAATTAATATTGCATAATGTCCCCTCTTTTCCTTGTCAACCCTGTAAATGTGCTCAGTGTTAAATGCTTGTATTGTATTGTACATTGTTTTCCCAATTCATTATTTCACTAGCAAGAACTTTGGCATTGCAGATGAAGAAGAGGCCTGGCACGTTCAACCTGCTCTAAAGACTTTTACGAAGGTAACTATTTGGTCCCGCCTCCATATAGTTTTCATTTAGTGTTTGGAAAAGATCTGGATTTGAGCTTTCCTCCATATAGTTTTCATTTAGTGTTTGGAAAATATCTGGATTTGGGCTTTCCTCCATATAGTTTTCATTTAGTGTTTGACAGTGATATGGAGTTGATCTCGCCTTCATACAGTTTTCATTTAGTGTTTGGAAGAGATCTTGATTTGCTCCCACCTTCATATAGCTTTCTTTTAGTGTTTGGGAAAGATTTGGATTTGATCTCGAGAACGAGCTATACCTATCGCTCTACAAAACATTTATTATTACCGTATGCTGTAGCGGAATCACTGAATCTATTGCAACTAAGTCGACATAGATTTGAGAAAAAATGCTGTTTCTACTTATTTCAATAACTTGAGATTACAAGGATCACATTCAATTGTGTGTGGACAATATTGTGTATATATTCTTTGGCAATGAAGTCTTGGTTGCCATCAAGCACATTTATTGACTTGTTTCGGACACCATTTACCTAGAAACGATTAAAAACAGAATGGTATTTTCGGGACCATTATCGCAAAAAAAAAATTTGTTTAGCTCAACAACGTAGTTTCAGTCGATGGCAAGACGACAAGTATGGTTTGGACACTTTATTTTTGCATCGTAAAATCTTCAGCAATATTTTGGACACAAATAACTATAATTTCGGTATAAGTATAAAGTACGTTTTATGAATCTTATCTTTGAATGAAATGACTGAACTTTAGATATCTTACATTATTTCAAATCGAATTTTCCTTTGAGATGTTAAAAAAAAAAAAAAAAAAACAGAGATAAATCAAGGAAACGCCTTCTTTTACGTTTATCTGCTTGTAAATTGCCTTTTGTCAATACGTATGTTGTAGTTTGTTCATATGATAACAGGCATTTTATAACAGTGATGATTTGTTTTGAAAATTGCCTTAGAATCAGTTAAGCTTCCTCGCACATTTATCTTTTTTTTTTTACTTCAGCTTGACTGTATTTATACATTACACTTTTTTCTGTAATAAATGAAATATTTGTGTTTAGCTAAAAATATATTTTAAAGTTTTGCTGCCACAATTGTACAAGCCTGATAGGATCATCTGAACTCTTATCGGTTTTGGATGTGGTCACGTGACTCGATTAACGATCGCGACTTTTGTAATAAAATCATTCATAGGTGCAATTATCGAGGTAAAGCATTAGCATATATTGTCGACTATCTTATATGGTCGATGCTTCCAATTACATTATCTCCTTTCTGTTTTCAGACCGTTAGATAGATGTATTATCATAATTGTTTCTTTCCTTGTCAAAACCCTGCATTAATGATGGTTTAGGAATTAGAAATTAAGGGAAACCCTTTCAGGCGATGAAGAATAGAAATTAACACACACTGATTTAACACAGCATCTTGGTAAACGTGTTTGGTGCTTAAATCTTATTCACAATTTTAATGTTAGTTTGTTTCGTTAATGCAAATAATATTGGCATTATAATGGTTTGCATTTTGAACCCCGCATTTATAGTAATTGAACCTAAGTCACTTCCGGCATAATTACTAACACGAACCTAAATACAAAATTGATTTAATTTGCGCTTTTGTCGATGATCCATTTAATATAGCCGATCTATATCAATTTAGTGATGCACAATGAATGTATTTAATTGAATTAACTCTTTCCCTTACAACTCTGGCTAATCCCCCAATTTTCCTCCAGGCGAGTGAATATCTGCGTATTTCATTTTTATAACCCTTGATAAATGTAACTTGCATGTTTTCTTTTGCCGCCGCTTCACAGAAACACGCTAGTGACTCGCTAGATGACGTTGTTGGAAAATATTATCGACCAATTCGTCTAATGAGTTGCGATAGTAGAGACAAACGGATTGTTAAAATGTTTGTAGGATGGCGTGGGATGGGTATATAGCGGAGGTTTATTGACGGTGAAGGTCAGCCGTGTACATACGCCGTGCAAAACTAAAACGACGCATGCAAAGGAATTACAAAGAGAACACTTGGACTTCGCAGATATTTAGCTCTGAACACCGAAAGAGTTTTCTAAAATACTAAAGGAGAGCGCTCCAGTTACCGGTATGTATGATAAAGATATGTTTCAAATATAAAATAATACGTATAAGAATATGAAACATTTATTAGTATAATTAGTACATTAAAGATAATTATTTAAATGTCAAAAGTTTGTCCAAACGTTTCTTTAAAATGTTGAACATCAACTTATATCATTAATCTGCTGGAATAAGATAATTTTTTTTTAACTTTGGGAACGCTCTATGGTGTTTATGAGATTTTAAGGACAAAACTTTCCATTTTAATTATTGTGAATCAGCATTACATTGCTCAAGTCAAATCACACAAAAATAATTCATCGTCATACTCTGAGAAAAGTAGCTCCAAATATAAAACTAACATGGAATTTTTAATATCATACTATTATAGCGTGATAAAACACATTTATTTAAAAGAATTTAACAACTTTGCAATCTTAACAGGATTGTATGTGTTAAATGTACTGTGCTATAGGTAATGTGTGCGTGAAGCATCTAGCTGTTTGAATGGTTTAATTATTGTTTTTATTAAATATTTCTTTATATCTACAGAAATTAAATGTTGTAGTGTGACAAATGCAAATGTAATCTTTAATTATATCTATACATTTTTTCACCACAACGGAGTAAATATTTCCTTATTTTTAAAAAAAATATTCCCTGAACTTAGGATGGTTCTCTGACCATTAACTATCTATATTGTACCTTAAAATTGCACACACACACACACACACACACACACACACACACACACACTTATTGGACAGTGATCACAAATGAACAGGGAATATACCCATTTTGAAGGAAAGAAAGTAGTAAAAAAGATTAGGATATAAATGAAAGTCATGGGGATATATTAGATATTAAACGCTGTATAAAGCTCTATAACCGTGGTGTGATTTTGCTTGTGTCATATTCATGAACAATTTTTGTAAAGATTTCATACCATATGAATATGAAGACGTACAGTTTTAATAACGTTCAAGCATAATAAAAACCAAATCTGTGTTTATCTATATTTGCTTCCAAAAAGTAAATAATACAATCGATTTCATTTCAAATATAGAGAATTTCTGCCGACCCAAAGTTGAAAAACTTAGCCATGTCAGCAGGTTCATGATATATTTTTATGTTCAGCGTTTTCAAAAACTTATGGAAAAACGTTTGATATTTTTAATAATTATTTTTAATGTACTATTATACTAATAAATGTTTCATATCGCAATTCTCATTATCACATATACGAAGCACATTTGAGACTCAATAAAAAGCGTTGCATCTATATATATATATATATATATATATATATATATATATATATATATATATATGTGTGTGTTTGTGTGTCCTTATTTTAATAAGCCATGTATTTCTCTATCTTTTGTCTATATGATATCTTCTTGTTAAATAAAAACATCAAAACATGTACTTTAATTTGCACACGCGACTTATATATGCATTTTTTCTAATAAGAATTCATCTATCTTTTTTGTTTGTCTGTTCCTAATACAATATCTACTATATATACATTCAAATCTATGTGTGAACAACTTTGTGCAACACAAATATAACTTTAATGCATATGGAGAATGAATGTACAAGGGTTTCGGCCTCTTCATTACAAAATATGAGCATAATCTATACTGTATTCCCTTAACCTTAAAGAGGAAGACGTGTATGTCCAGTATTATATGAAAGAGTTAAAGCTATTTTTAAATTAGTATCATTAGTACTTTTTTGCAAAGCTAAAATCTATATTTCCAGTCAAAACATTCATCCAAAATTAAAATCATTTCCCCTTTTATGACGAACTTTGGGATGAATATTACATTCAGTCGAACATTTATAAATATTGAGACTGCCTTTCTTATTATGAATAATAATAATAATAATATGTAATGGAATAACCGGTCTTTTTTGGGTAGAGTCCAATTAACTGTATTTGATAATTTCTTGCGAAGACTTTAATAGCACATGTGATACCCTGATATTGTAGAAAATTAATTAAAGATGGACGGATTTTTATAAAATCATAAATACAGACACACTAATTCCGATATCACACAACTGCCCATAAAACACCCTGTTACCTCCGACTTTTATATTAACATCGAATCACGCTGGCTCAGCCAAAAATGTTTGCAATGAGTTGGGTTTATATTAACATCGAATCACGCTGGTTCAGCCAAAAATGTTTGCCATGATTTGGATTTATATTAACATCAAATCACGCTGGCTCAGACAAAAAATGTTTGCCATGTTTTGGGTCTATATTAACATCGAATCAAGCTGGTTCAGCCAAAAATGTTTACCATGATTTGGGTTTAAGCATTAAACACATGATACACCAAGTTTTAGTAACATCTTTTCGTAATGATATTTTCTGACAGGGTCCATCATAAAGTGAAAAATATCATTCAAGTTAGGAGATATTATGCTTAGTAATGCTTTCCATTTAGCAGAATGAACACCAATCCTAATTATCCAGGTTGCTTTTCAAGCCCACATAAATGTTTTAACATCAAGTATCACCCTTGCGAAGGCACCCCTCCCACTCCTTTTTTTTTTTTTTTTGTAGAAGTAACCCCATGTAGGTTCGGGAATGTAAACTAGGCCTGATACGCCTTCATGCGTGTCGTAAGAGGCTACTACACGAGACAGGAGCCGCGGTGACTAAGTAAGGGTGTGGGTTCGAACCTTACCATCGGATCAGCGTGGGTCCGCTACCGGGTTGCATCTTG
Organism: Margaritifera margaritifera; assembly: GCA_029931535.1. Taxonomy (NCBI): domain Eukaryota; kingdom Metazoa; phylum Mollusca; class Bivalvia; order Unionida; family Margaritiferidae; genus Margaritifera; species Margaritifera margaritifera. The sequence goes on from JAQPZY010001309.1 coordinate 444,962, forward strand.
GACAAGTCACTTTACTCCATTTGCCTCCGCACTAAATCATCTACTTGTATTACTGTGCCGTAAAACAACAAACTAAACCAAGAAAACATTTTGAGTAATCATGCATACACACAGTTCTTTTTATTCTCTCAATACGTTAATTCCAGGTAAATGTAAGAAACATTATTTGTAGCTTATTTATTGCTTAATCCGATGATATGATAAGTGTACAATCCGATGATTTGGTAAGTGTACAATCAGATGATAATAGGTAAGTGTACAACCAGATGAATTTGGTAAGTGTAAAATCAGATGATTTAGTAAGTATACAATCAGATGATTTAGTAAATATACAATCAGATGATAGTAGGTAAGTGTACAATCAGATGATTTAGTAAGTGTACAATCAGATGATTTAGTAAGTGTACAATCAGATGATTTGGTAAGTGTACAAGCAGATGAATTTAGTAAGTGTACGATGAGATGATTTGGTAAGTGTACAAGCAGATGAATTTAGTAAGTGTACGATGCGATGATTTGGTAAGTGTACAAGCAGATGAATTTAGTAAGTGTACAATCAGATCATTTGGTAAGTGTACGATCAGATGATTTGGTAAGTGTAAGATCAGATGATTTGGTAAGTGTACAATCAGATGATAATAGGTAAGTGTACAATCAGATGATTGAAAAGTGTACAATCAGATGATAATAGGTAAGTGTACAATCAGATGAATTTGGTAAGTGTACAATCAGATGATTTGGTAAGTGTACAATCAGATGATTTGGTAAGTGTACAATCAGATGATTTGGTAAGTGTACAATCAGATGATTTAGTAAGTGTACGATCAGATGATTTGGTTAGTGTACAAGCAGATGAATTTAGTAGGTGTACAAGCAGATGAATTTAGTAAGTGTACGATGAGATGATTTGGTAAGTGTACAAGCAGATGAATTTAGTAAGTGTACGATCAGATGATTTGGTAAGTGTACGATCAGATGATTTGGTAAGTGTACGATCAGATGATTTGGTAAGTGTACGATCAGATCATTTGGTAAGTGTACAATCAGATGATTTGGTAAGTGTACAAGCAGATGAATTTGGTAAGTGTACAATCAGATGATTTGGTAAGTGTACGATCAGATGATTTGGTAAGCAGTGACGTACTAAGGGTAAATGGCGCCCGGGGCAACAATGATGGCCCAAAGGGCCAGAATACGAGGCCCGAATTTTTATTAGCTGTTTTGGTTTGGCGCCCCAAGACCTCTCGAGGCAACCACCCCCCGTTAGTACGCTACAGTTGTGCACACTCGGATGATTAATCTGAGTTAACGCAAGACTTTTACGACAGTGATTTCTGTGAAGTTGTGAACACTGATGAGGACGACTGAGTCAATAAATTTTTTATATCAAATTTTATTTTTTAAAATTAATTCCAGATATTTTTTAAAGATTTCGTGAGAATTTAGTTCCAAACAGTGTGAAAACGTGTGTTTCCTCACTGAAAGAATATCTTGAACACATTTTATATGTACCATTCTTCCTTTTGCCACTCGTATTGCTTTAGCCTTTCCAATGTTAATAAGGAGGCCGGCGATCGTTGCATACAACTTTAATACGTCTAAAAAGCTTGTAATGATGTTGCTGATGCAACAAGAATCAATCAATCAGTCTGTTTATTGTTGTAAGACATATTTAGTATATTTGACCTCAGTAGTCTTTTTATTGGAATTCTACTTAATCCTGTGTCTCAGCTTGGATACACCTAATCTTGTGTCCCAGCTTGGATACACCTAATCTTGTATCCAAGCTTGGATACACCTAATGTTATGTCCCAGCTTGGATATACCTAATCTTGTGTCTCAACTTGGATACACGTTATCTTGTGTCTCAGCTTGGATAACCTTATCTTGTGTATCAGCTTCGATACACATAATCTTGTGCCCCAGCTTGGATACACCTAATGGTATGTCTCAGCTTGGATACACCTAATCTTGCGTCTCAGCTTGGATACACCTAACCTTGAGTCCCAGCTTGGATACACAAGTTCTTTTCTTTAGGTTACAAAATTTTTATTTTGCTACTTTCTCTCAGTCTTAAAACCATATAGCCTCTAACTTTATCATTACTCTTTAAAAAAACTTGTTCCCCTAATCCCTTTAAACCACTATTTTAATTTTTAAATCTCATCAACACGGTACTCCAGATGTTATCCTAATGTGTCTGTTTGGTCAGTCAGATCTTTGTGTCTGTTATAAATGTCTTTATTTTAATTTGATAAATATGATATGGTGATCTCTCATAACTGACTATGTTACAATTGTATTTCTAATTCAGGAATGTTGCTTCTAATTTCAAATGATTATACAGGTAGATCATATTGTTGAATAATATTTTTCACAGACTTCATATATTCTGGGCTTCTTAAAAAATGAATTATTTACTTTTCATTAAGTTCTGTGGTTCATCTTCATTGAATTTTATGCTTGAAATAAAGTACAATCATAACGTGATCTGACTTCTATTATCTACTCTCGAAAGAAAGAAGCTCTTGGTGGAATTTACACCAGTAAACGTGTTTTGCAGATATTATCTATAAGCATAAAGGTTTATCCGTATTTAATTTTTTTGTATATATACATTTTATTGCACAACTGTCACGGACTACGGATTTGCAGAGATATTTTTCATTTTTTCGCTGTACATTTTGCATCAAAGAAAATTGTGTTAAGCAATAGTGGAATTTCTATCGTATCTTAAAACAGACAGGATAAATTTTAGGGGATCAGTATAAGTAATGGGATAAATGGCATATTTTTAATCTTCTTAAACAGCAAAACCCCCCCCAAAAAAAAAAAAAAAAATTAAAAAAAAAAAAAAAAAAAACAAAAACAAAACAACAACAACAAACAAACAAACAAACACTCCATATATTTTCTCCAGGATAACCATGCGAAAACAAAATATGATAAATTAATTAGAACTGTTTGGTGATGTCAATATTCGTTAAGTTCCTTTTCCAGTCAATCCAGGGAAGTTGCGATTTAGTTTCATGATAATTTTGGTTATAAATGAAGTACTGTTAAGAAAGATTTGAATTGGAATACATTATTTTTAGATTTAGTGATTAAAGGTAAGCAGTTTCTGTTATTAAACATATTTGGACCAAATGATGATGTAACGGAATTTTACCGTTAAATTAAGCAGGACATATCTATATTCTACAATCCCATTCAGAGGCCTTTAAAGTTTTAGCGGCTGACTTTTATGTAGTTTTAAATCTTTACAAGGATACACAAAACTATGTGCATATAAATAATCCAAACAACACGTGATGCAGTGATTTATGTGATATATAATGGTTAGTCTTGACGTTGTACTCAGTGGCTACGTCTTTGAATGTTGTACTCGGTGGCTACGTTTTTGGATGTTGTTTATCATTATTTGTGGTACTTACTCTATTATAAAGTTTGGATCCTTTTATGTTCTGTGCTTTCCTACTTTTCCCTATATTATGTTGTTGAATCCGTTTGTACAGTAGTTACATCCTTTGATGCGGTACTTAAAGTAGTATATGCGGTTTTAAGTTAGTATATGCGGTCCAAAACTTATTATATGTGGTCTTAAATTAGTATATGTGGTCTTAAATTATTATATGCTTTACTTAAATTATTATATGTGGTCTTAAATTAGTATATGATTTACTTAAATTATTATATGTGGTCTTAAATAAGTATATGATTTACTTAAATTATTATATGTGGTCTTAAATTAGTATATGCTTTACTTAAATTATTATATGTGGTCTTAAATTAGTATATGCTTTACTTAAATTATTATATGTGGTCTTAAATTAGTATATGCTTTACATAAATTATTATATGTGGTCTTAAATAGGATATACTTTGCTTAGATTTTATATGCGGTCTTAAATTAGTATATGCGGTCTTAAATTATTATATGCGGTCTTAAATTATTGTATTCCTTACTTAAATCGTTATATGCGGTCGTAAATTAGTATATGCGGTGCTTAAATTAGCATAGGCGGTACTTAAATTATTATATGCGGTGCTTTAATTAGTATATGCGGTCTTAAATTAGTATATGCGGAGCGTGTTTCCCTGTGCAAATTCGTAATGACTAAGTTACCTGGTCTTTCCCATGGGATTTAATGAGAGCAATCGGATAGTGCTATAGGAATATTAGTGCCTATGAGGAGGATAAACCAAATGTAGCTATAAAAATGCAATTTATTTTGGACAGTGTTTGAAAATAATATGCACGGTAAGACAAAGTTTGTGTTTTGAAAGGTGTATATTCTTTGGCTGTTTTTTGAAATAATACAAAATACTTTGACAGTTAAAAAAATCCTTGCACGGTACAACCAGATAATGTTATCTCCCGTTTCATATAAATGTGTTGTAATTCGATATTTTTAAAATTTAAAAAAGGACCAAACTTCTGGTTGTATCAAGTATGGAAATAAACTATTTAAATTTGAAACGGAAACGATTTAGGGCATTTAATGACCTTTTCTACTATAATATGAGACATATTCAAAATTGTTTCTGTTAATGTTACATTTGGGATGAAATATATGAAATAATATTTCTTCGGTGATTGATGACCATTCAGTCGTTTATGATCCTGACTTTTGTTCAAGACTGAAAGTTTAGTTCAAATCCTGGTTGATGAGTACTTGTGTTATCAAATGATTTTGAAGTTCGACAATGCATATTAAATATTTTTGGTATCAGATAGGTCCATATAAAATATGCTAGCAGTGGTTACACATTTTTATGCAATTTCCAAATTGGGAAGACGTAATTACGTATATCAAATAAAGAACAGTCAAGATTGATATTGCTTCATTTAACAATAGTAATAGTGATAGCTGCGATAGTAATGATGGTAGAGGTTCTAGGGGATGGGAAGGAGAATTAGGAGTTATAATAGTAGTGCATGGATGTATTTAAACAGCAGATTATACTGGTACCTTTCTGCTGTTGTTGCTATTTTCTTTGTTGTTATTCTAATGTGGTGGTAAAGGCGTTGTTTGTCGCGTTCAAATTTGTGATAGAGGTTAGGAAAAGTAGCTATTTTATTAGCGGTAAACCCACAGTCGCATTAATTCATCATGATAGCTTAAAACAATTCCAAATACACAATACAAGTTATAATGATACATTATTCCAGGAAATAGATTGGACAAGCTCTTTTATGGGAGCGATTTTTAAACGAAAAGTCTGTATCAATCTCCTGACTAGAGAGCATGCTGTATAGTCCTCTGATGACTGATGCAGAATAAATAAAACCAATTCCAATTCTATTATGAGCCATTAGAGCCAAGAAGTTATTAACACCTGTCAGCCACTATTTGTATCTATGAGATATCGTACTTTAGCTAATAAAAATGAATGATATTTTCAATTTGACCATTACTTCAGCCTTTAAATTGCCCTCTGCCCCTCTGCCTAGGTGTAAAAGTGAGAAAACACGTTAAAGGTTACATCCTCATTATTTCTATTTATATTGTTTATATTGATTGTTTATCTTGCTTGATATTTGACACTTGATAATCGTCCTTCCAAGGATGTTATTACTGTTCGTCTGTACGTTTTTGTTGCGCATCGTTTGAAAGAACCATACCTTACCCTGACCAAACTCTCCTAGGGCACTCAGTAGTAATAATTACTCTGTAAATGAAGTAACACGGAAATATAAACTGTTAAGTTGTTAACCACATTAAGACAATACATTCTGAACAAGAAATATGATGGAAAGTCCGCTGTTACATATAATTGCTATCAATACTTTGTATCTACTCCAGGTCCACGAATGCATAATAGATTAGTTAAATTGGTAGTTTAATCCACAGCAACACAAATAGGCCATTTAGTGCCTTGCCCATGGACACACCACGGTAGCCGACAAGGTAATCCGATGGCAGGATTTGAACCTGCACCCTTTCGGTAGCGAGTTCGTCACGTTAACCACTGAGCCACAGCTGCCTCCATTAATTGCAACTTACGACATGCAGAAGAGTGCATCGAGCCTATTATACACCACTGAGACCGCATCGGGCCTATTCTACACCACTGAGACCGCATCGGGCCTATTCTACACCACCGAGACCGCATCCGGCCTATTCTACACCACTGAGACCGCATCGGGCCTATTTTACACCACAGAGACCGCATCGGGCCTATTATACACCACCGAGACCGCATCGGGTGTATTTTACACCACAGAGACCGCATCGGGCCTATTCTACACCACAGAGACCGCATCGGGCCTATTTTACACCACAGAGACCGCATCGGGCCTATTTTACACCACAGAGACCGCATCAGGCCTATTATACACCACCGAGACCGCATCGTGCCTATTCTACACCACCGAGACCGCATCGGGCCTATTTTACACCACAGAGACCGCATCGGGGCTATTCTACACCACAGAGACCGCATCGGGGCTATTCTACACCACAGAGACCGCATCGGGGCTATTCAACACCACAGAGACCGCATCGAGTGTATTCTGCACCACAGAGACCGCATCGGGCCTATTCTACACCACCGAGACCGCATCGAGCCTATTCTACACCACCGAGACCGCATGTGGTTAAATTAATCAGCAACATATAATAAAGAGATTTAGGTCTAATTTTTAACCATAAATGAATTGAGAGATTAAGGTAAAAGAGTTTATTGTAATTTCAGCATTAGGTCGTGGGATGGGTTTTATAAATCCTTAAATTGACTCAAGTTTGTGACAATGTTAACTCTTCCCATTTTCCTATCTCTTGGGTACGCAAATAAGCAGAAAAATCTAAATCTGAAACTGAAGCATCATAAAATCTACACATACCTACCGATAAAAGAAAACATACTCTCCTAGATGACCTTCAAACTCGCAATTGATTCGTGGTCGATATTGGTTGCTGTCCACTAAAACATGTCTTGACACATCTTGTGTAACCTAGAGTCAGAGGGAGGAACAACATATACTCAAAGAAGTAATGGAGATTAGAAAGATGGCTCAAAATCTGGCGTCCATGAGCACGGGCCCTGTATATTCGAAACTTTCTGAGTACAAAACTCGAACTGAAGCACAGAAATAAGTTACGTTTTGTTGCTTTTATTACAATGAAGTACAGATCATAGAACTTCAAGTATCTTCTTAACTTTGGTTTCTCTACTGTCAGATCTAAACAGAACTTCGGATTCGTAATCCAAGGTGAACGGGTTTAATACCCGCCCAGGCCAGCTCGGGTCCATTGCCTCGGTGTTTCCTTGTGAAAGGCACATAGATCCAATTTCCTCGGCATGATATAGCCAAATAAAGTGCTGAATGTGCCCTTAAAACCAACCAATAACAATTTTAATTTTGTTGGCTTACAATAAATATCACGTCTGATTTGGGGGTTTTGAGCCTAAGTTTGAATTCTAACTAAAAGTACTTTCAAGAATACAGGGCCGGGCCTATCCTTGGATCATAATGCTGTAGTGTCATTGAGCGAGACGCCTAGCCCTTATTGCTTCAGTCATTTCAGCTGCAAACTGCTATTAGGATCAGCTATAGTTTTGACATCTGATGAAATGGCGCCCACCAGATAAAGAACTATATATTCTATCACTTGTCAGCAAGGAACCAGGACAAGCACCAGCTGTAAGATCTGCTTGATTAGGATTTATTGTAACTCTTAAAATATTTTATGTAAAACGATGTAAATGCATTAAGGCAGGTTTTCAAAACTGGAAGCAAAACGACCTCATCTAATTTGTCGACTGGACTGCTTGCACTGTGTGATTGATATCTAAATCACAAAAGGACATGTGTTTGATAAAATTGAAATCTTTCAGTCGATTATAAATAACGTTGGATTTGATAGCGTGTTCATCGCACATGAATCTATAATTACGCGATCAATGTGGCAGTGGATCATTGATACACTGCCTGACATTACTTGTATAAAACTGGTCAACCCCGGTAGGACACACACATAAAACTGCTTAACTCCGGTACGTCCTCAATTCAGGTATAGGACACACATATATGAATCATGCTCACATCCTGACGGGTAAAACTCACCCGGAGTCCCTACCCTGCCATTGTTCACTGAGCGTGGAACACGTTCTGGTCGAGTGTATTAACTTTCACCCTATGAGACGGAATTTTTTTTTCTTTTCATGTGAATTCAATTAAGGAACTTTATGATAATGTAACACCTAAACAATCTTGGACTTTTTGGGGGAATGCAGTTTATAACAAGTTGTGAGCATATATTTTAATGAATTTGTGTTGCCTTTTATATTTTGTTTTATATACATTTTACAGAAGTTTAACATTTTAACCTTTTTTTTAAAATATTTTATCTTGTAGTACTTAATGTTTACATTTATTTGGAATAGTTTATGTTCCCAAAGTTTTTGTGCAATTCTTCTCTTATAAAATGTTTAGAATTTTTCTTTTCTTCGGCACCATATAATCGTTATTGTGCTGAGGTGCCGTTAAACGTTAATACATACATACATACATACATACATACATACATACATACATACATGTATGCTCAACTCGAAATGTAACCCCTGTATATAATTTATCAAAATTTGCATAAAGCTAGACTGTTACGAGTAACCATGACCAGCATGCAACACTAGTCTCTCGAATGCTATGTTACTGTTATACATTCCAAATATGGTCTGAAAATTTCAGGGGAGCACAAACTCAAATTTAAGATTTTTTAAAAAGCTAAACTTGCTTCCAAATCTATTAATGTACTTAGCCCTGTTGTCTGTAAATTGGAAGTCAGCCACATAGTCTTTTTAACAAAATATGCATAACATATTATTGATTCATGGATACATTTACTCGGTGGCCGCATATCTATATGTATCTATGTGGGGGTTCTTCAAAGCTTTAAATCTCTGTTTACATTTTTATTCGAAATCTTTTTAGATATGCGTCAAGAACAATATTCAACATATAAATGCAGTTACTTGTGTAGCAGTGATTAACAAACGAAGTAAAAACAAAATCAATAAAGATTATGTGGCAAAGAACATTCTTTAAAAGGTAATCATGAAAGTGGTTATAAGTCGTAAGAGATGAACAAGGAAAATTAATTCAAAATAAGCTTCCTCGTGCTATGACAAACAGTATTTTCGACATTCATTGGCACTCACGATTAAATGCTAGAATAATCTAAGTTCGCATGTGACTCGTAGCTTGAAGAACTTTTTTATTCTATATTGTCTTAACTGAAACACGGGTCGAAACATAAGATGTGCAAGATGGCTTAAAATAAGAATGTATGTGGTTAGACATGGCCTAGTTGAAGGAAAAGTACGCTATCCAATGTATGTGGTTAGACATGGCCTGGTTGAAGGAAAAGTACGCTATCCAATGTATGTGGTTAGACATGGCCTGGTTGAAGGAAAAGTACGCTATCCAATGTATGTGGTTAGACATGGCCTGGTTGAAGGAAAAGTACGCTATCCAATGTATGTGGTTAGACATGGCCTGGTTGAAGGAAAAGTACGCTATCCAATGTATGTGGTTAGACATGGCCTGGTTGAAGGAAAAGTACGCTATCCAATGTATGTGGTTAGACATGGCCTAGTTTAAGGAAAAATACGCTATCCAATGTATGTGGTTAGACAAGGCCTAGTTTAAGGAAAAGTACGCTATCCAATGTATGTGGTTAGACATGGCATAGTTTAAGGAAAAGTACGCTATCCAATGTATGTGGTTAGACATGGCCTAGTTTAAGGAAAAATACGCTATCCAATGTATGTGGTTAGACATGGCCTAGTTTAAGGAAAAGTACGCTATCCAATGTATGTGGTTAGACAAGGCCTAGTTTAAGGAAAAGTACGCTATCCAATGTATGTGGTTAGACAAGGCCTAGTTTAAGGAAAAGTACGCTATCCAATGTATGTGGTTAGACATGGCCTAGTTTAAGGAAAAGTACGCTATCCAATGTATGTGGTTAGACATGGCCTAGTTTAAGGAAAAGTACGCTATCCAATGTATGTGGTTAGACAAGGCCTAGTTTAAGGAAAAGTACGCTATCCAATGTATGTGGTTAGACAAGGCCTAGTTTAAGGAAAAGTACGCTATCCAATGTATGTGGTTAGACAAGGCCTAGTTTAAGGAAAAGTACGCTATCCAATGTATGTGGTTAGACAAGGCCTAGTTTAAGGAAAAGTACGCTATCCAATGTATGTGGTTAGACATGGCCTAGTTTAAGGAAAAGTACGCTATCCAATGTATGTGGTTAGACATGGCCTGGTTGAAGGAAAAGCACATTTCCATTTTATGTGGTTAGACATGGCCTAGTTAAAGTAAAAGCACATTTCCAATTAAAAATAGTATACATTCGCAAATAACTCCGTCATACACAATACTTAAGCAACTATTCATATCTATATATATATATATATATATATATATATATATATATATCTATATATATATATATATATATATATATATATATATATATATATATATATATATATATATATATATAAGCATTGGACATCATATATACTCTCAGGTCGCTATTTCTAACACTTGATCTAAGAAATACAAGATGCAGGAAAATAGGGTTATATTAACGCATGTAAAGACCGGTAATGAAGCATACACTGTGCAGCTGACATATCACGCTGATCCATACACTTTAATACCAACCACTAAGACATTTGCGGATTTGTCATCACGAGAAGTTCCATTTACTTCATTAGAGTGATATTGTTGTCTTTGATGAATTTTGGAATCAATATTAATGTCGAGAGAAGACAAAAGAGAATGGGATGGAGAAATCACATCTATCAACATTAATACCCATCCACACACATCTAAAAATACAGGTCTGACTACTTAATGTGGAGGCCCCCATACAATTTTAAAAAAAAAAAAAACGTTTCGAAAACTTACTTTCCTGAGATAATGCTGATGTTTTAATCACATGACAAGTTCGACAGATAAATAGAGGATATCTTCGGTGCTTTCTTTAATAGATATAAGGAAATATTTCACGCGCAAAGTGGAAACATTGTATTGTCACGAGTGGCGAAGCTCGTGACAACACAAAATGGTTCCAGTTGACGAATTAAATATTTCCTTATATCTTCTCAAGCGTACATTTTCTTTTCATTCAATATTTTTAAGGCATAAAACAGTCGATTTGCGTGAATTTATTTTTCTCCATTGTGCCAATGTGATTAACGGCTGCATTACTACATCGATGAAAAGAAGTTCCGAAATTTTACAATAATTTCAGGACAGTGACTTTTTTCAAATTTAGCTCTTATACATAATGCTTCAGATTGTGTTTTTGTTAAATGAATTACTGTTTTCATACGAAAATGAAGAGATGTTTATTTTCGTTTACACATTTTTTGCACGAATTGATACAGAGAACATTGTTGGGGTGGTGCAGAAACATCACAGAGCGCTCTGATCCAACAGACACCAGAGCGTAACGTATTTAAACAAAAGACTGAATGGTAGTGAATTTACCTATAAGGATTTTTACCCATTATTTTGCCTATTTATGCATTCAAACCTGAACTGTGTAGCTTGGTAAGCTTGCAGTCAAATTCTGTAACAGAAACGGCAGCCAAATTTTTATTTGTCACTGAATTTCGGTTTGCAATCAACGCTCATCTATCCCCGACTTCTGCATCGTTTCCAAACATGATTATGATTGTGATGAGAGTAAAAATTGCTACTTAAGTAATGTTATTAATATATTAACTCAAGAGTTTTTTCCCCTAAAAACTTGTGCCTTTGTCGTACAGTGTAACAGTTACTGTATGGGTGACACTGAATACCAGATAGAAACAGTTAATGTAAGTTCAGTCTTTGAAAATATTTTGCACGATACTTTTTGCTGTTTGGAGTTCGTATTTATGCATTTTGTATGGCACATCCTCATTGATAATATACATTATACTGCAGTTTTTACATTTTAAGATCCGTTCATCCTGAGAGAGAGAGAGAGAGAGAGAGAGAGAGAGAGAGAGAGAGAGAGAGAGAGAGAGAGAGAGAGAGAGAGAAGAAGAAGAAGAAGAAGAATGAAATAGACCTAAATATGGAAATACAAGTTTGAACAACATAAATAAAGGCATATCTATCTATCTAACTATCGATCTATCTATCAATCTATCTATCTTTTTGTGTCCACAAAAATACAAATTTGATTTTGAAAAACTGGATAAATGCACACTACAATAGAAATTTAGAACCTTTGTTTATTTTTTTTTTAAAGCAGAATCATTCAATTATTAAATGAAAAATTAAGAATTAAGATTTTTGTCGCTTCTTCCTATTATAAAAAATTCTGATTTTAATTATAATGAATTTAAAATAATCCACTCATTATAAACCCCAAAACACCCAGTTGATCAGTGGTTTTGTATGTAGAACTGATGACAAGGAAAAATCCAATGACAGATAGAGAGAGAGAAGATCGAACAATTTTAAGAATCGACCAACCTTTTCAAATAGCCACTTATGACTGCAAAGATGTATAAAAAAGATTTTAAAAATAAAATATATTTTGATCAGACCAATTTATCTTGTTGCCACAATGCATGTAAATAAAGTGGTCGTAAAAAAAAAGCAGAAAAAGCCGTTATTATTAACTACTCATAAATCATTGGATCTGTTCATCGGATCTCGAAAGTAAGAGAAGCACGTCAAAGTCATCTTATGAATTTTAGGAATCTATAAATACGAAATACAACCCAATATGATATTACTTTGAAACAATGAGGAAGACTTCCATAAATCTCTTTCCTTAAATATGTTGAAACAAGTCAAATATCTATATCTTATATCAGGTGGAGTCAACCCATTTATATGATTTAGGGCTATCATAATGCATCTAACTTAAGTCAACCCATTTATATGATTTAGGGCTATCATAATGCATCTAACTTAAGTCAACCCATTTGTATGATTAGGGCTATTATAATGCATCTAACTTACGTCAACCCATTTGTATGATTTAGGGCTATTATAATGCATCTAACTTAAGTCAACCCATTTGTATGATTTAGGGCTATCATAATGCATCTAACTTAAGTCAACCCATTTGTATGATTTAGGGCTATCATAATGCATCTAACTTAAGTCAACCCATTTATATGATTTAGCGCTATCATGATGCATCTAACTTAAGTCAACCCATTCATATGATTTAGGGCTATCATGATGCATCTAACTTAAGTCAACCCATTTATATGATTTGGGGCTATCATAATGCATCTAACTTAAGTCAACCCATTTGTATGGTTTAGGGCTATCATGATGCATCTAACTTAAGTCAACCCATTTTTATAGTTTAGGGCTAACATGATGCATATTACTTAAGTCAACCCATTTGTATGGTTTAGGGCCATCATGATGCATCTAACTTAAGTCAACCCATTTTTATGGTTTAGGGCCATCATGATGCATCTAACTTAAATCAACCCATTTTTATGGTTTAGGGCCATCTTAATGCATCTGACATAAGTTTGTGTAAATGAAATTGTTTATTTGAATCCCTAAATAAAATCTAGTAATATGGTTTAGAACGTGACAATTCATTTTACTAATGTAAAAGGGGCTTTCAGATTGACTGGAAAAGCTATGAGAAAATCACGCTTACCACAACATTCACCGCTCCAGGTAGAAATCACCAGCAGTGAGTACAGGAATTGGTACTTACAAGCAGGACACACGGACGAAATTATCACTCAATCTACCGCATCACAAGGACAAAGGAGAAAATAAGCATTATAAACACCAGTGATCATCTTCCACAAAGTTCAAGCAACATATTTGTTCATCTAATTAAGTGGACTAATATTTTCAATATGTTGTCTGCTGCCAGAAGACTACTCTGGTCTGCTTCCGGAAGACTACTCTGGTTTGTTCCCGAAAGATCACTCTGATCTACTCCTGGAAGACTACTCTGGTTTGCTCCCTGACAACAACTCTGGTTTGTTCCTGAAAGATCACTCTGGTCTGCTCATGGAAGACTACTTTGGTAGGCTCCCTGAAGACTACTCTGGTCTACTCCTGGAAGATTATTACTCTGGTTCCGTTCCAGGAAGATTACTCTGGTCATTTCCTAAAAGACTACTCTGGCCTGCTCCCTTAAAACTACCCTGGTCTGTTCCGCGACCTTGACAAGGACCCTTCGTTACGTCATGTACATATTTGATTTTAACTTGTTACTATAGAAGCTGCACCAGGTTACTAGTAAGCATTCTGTTTAGAAAGTATCATATTGTTTAATATGAATTGTGAAATCATCCTTTAAATAGTATATAAAGAAACTTAAATGAAAATGGATTAAAGCAGTATATGATATTACCTGAGATGTTTGTATTTTGTTATGTGTATCCACTATATAGGATTGACTCTTGCTAAAGGTTTTTTTTATTTCCTCTGTTTCCTTCTTTTTCTTCGTATGAAGTGGTTTTTCTTAACGTTTACAAAGTTAGTATATAAACTTATTTCGTGATAAGCATTGAATTATTATTGTTATTATTATTGTAATACCGCGAATACATTTCGTCTAATAAACTAATGACCACACATTCAGGAAACATAATTTCACGCTTGTATGGTTTTTCTTGCTTCCTATTTTCGTGTAGTTTATCAGTACGCTTTTTCTAAGCCGTGGATCCTCATTTGGTGCCACTTACTACCAAACATGCCCCAAACACCTAATTTACAGATTTATTGCTATCGTAAATGACCAAACACTTATGCGCGAGAATATTCTGAGAATTCCCTATGTTAGGAACTTAGGGATGGTCCAATTTACGAAACTAATCCACGCTACAATAAAGTCTAGTGGATACTGTGCATTATAATGTCTAATCCTAGTAATTGGCTAATTACTTTGTTTGAGAAATATCTTCCCAACAGCGATCCCCCATAATCAAGCAAGTAATCGCTAAAATCTAACAAAGAATATAAACGGAGACGTATATACAAATAGCACATGACTTGGTTTGTTACATTATCATTTGTATAGCATTGAAACAATATTTCAAATAAAGTTAGCACACTTTATTTAGATGCAGTTTCTCCATGTCTGTCTCTGGTTATTTTATAAAATAAGACAATAATGAGAAATATGCATACTAATCCTTACTGTCTTTTATTCTTAGTAACCAGTCTAAAATTTAAACATTATAATCCTTACTGTCTTTTACTCTTACTAACCAGTCTAAAATTTAAACATTATAATCCTTACTGTCTTTTACTCTTACTAACCAGTCTAAAATTTAAACATTACGATAGTCTTCATCAATCTCCTTGCTATTCCTGAAAGAAATACATCATTGCATTTCGGGTAAAATGCACACTGAATGATATAAAAGAAGTAAATATGATTGTAACATAACACTAAGAAATACATATATGTAAAGAATTTCGAAAATTACAGGTTCTAGGGGCTTGGTTCGTCATATCACAGCATTGATATTTAGCGGCAGCGACACAATGATCTAAGCTCTGATTAAAGTAGTTTTGATTAGATTAAAGCCTATTATGTTCACATGGTTAGATATCTTTTGATATATCACCGACTTTATGTAGCGAAATTGCAAGATTCACAAAGCAGAATAAAATCTTAAAATGTAGGTCACGATCATTGTTCCGGTGTCATTCAGCCCTGTAGTAAACTATGGGCTCAAACACACATGTGCTTAATAAATTCTGTGTCATTTATGCTCAAGTATTCTTCCATTTCTGGAATAAAGAATTAATGTCATGTACATATGAATAGTTTGATAAAACACTTAGTTCCTTGTATTTTGCGACACATTAATCGTCAGTGAACTTGAAACGATGCGGTTATAGCTGGTCTTTCATTTTACGTGGTCGAAAGAGAGCTTAATGGATATTGTTTTGGCGCTTGAGGGGGTATTATTTTCCATTACTTAAGTAAGCTCAAAAGCTTATATTGAATTTCACAAATACAGGCAGTAAATTGTGAAAAAAGTAAACGTACCCCCCCCCCCAACCAACCAACACACATTTATTTAGATTAAAGCTTTGCATGCCATTCATGTCCCGATATGTATCAAAACACAGATGCCCCAATGTGATAAGTATGGATACATGCCTTGTGCCATTTTTATGCAGTAATTATCATAATTTAGAGCAATTATAGCACGTATTATCTACAACTTTGAATTAATGTATATAGTTCATATAACGAATTGTTTACACGCTGCTATTTCTTTATTTGCGCTATTCACGCTTTGAATCTTTCTGTAAAAAATAAACATGGATAGACTGACATGGATAAAATCCGTTACTACTTCGTCTCCAAACATGGAAAAAAATGTTCAGAATTAAATCGTCTGCATTTTATAAACATTGTTCAGCAGAAAATCCATTTTAAAAAATAGCAATAATAAGACAAAATTTGAAAAATGATACAAATGAAAACTTCGACCAGTAACAAATTTAATAACTTCATCCACTTAGAACTGCAATGGGGATAATATATTACAATTAACCACAAAGCTTGGGTTGCAGCTTACGTCCATATTCGGGGTTACCCGTTTCTCGTTTTAAAGTTTTTATATCTTGACATTTTTTTGCTCGTACTATGAAGTTTGTGTCTCACAGTCCGCTTTTTTTTTACGTTACAGCTTGTGACAATGAAGACCGTCTTATTACGTCTCTTACACTGTGTAGCGATTACACTGCTCCTGGCATGCAAAGTGAGTTCGTTTACTGATTTCGCAACATATCGTTCTGATGTCGACGAGGACACGTTTGAAGACGACGCTGTACACAAAGACCTTCTGTTACTTCTTCTTCGTAACCATATTGGATCGAATGATTTACCAAACCTAGAAAGATACCATTTTTTAACAAAGGTAGCTCCTTTCAGTGATGTCTCCAGCACTTTCAAGCAAATGTCCAGTTCGGCAAAAAATCCGATGAGAAAAAGGAAGGTTTTTTGGCAACCGCTCGGCTATTCTCCAGCCGGTGCCGATGTCGGAGCGGCAACTAAACAGTCCACAGGAAGCGGAAGTGGTGGAAATGTATTTCGTTATGGTTAAGCTATGAACTATACAATCCTTGATTATTTGTAAATACTGCAGCAAAAACTTATAAATAAATTTCCAATCCTCTCATTGGGAACTTTGAATTTTGAACCGATATGGCAATATGACAGCTATTAACAGAAAGAAAAAAAAAAATTATTGAAAAGCGAAGTAATTTTGTATGCACGACTTTTGAAAACAAACAAACATCTATCGTCTTATTTTCCAAGTTAGCGCGCTGTAATTAATGACAATTTCATTTTTAATGAACCCATACTTCATGGCTTCATAGAACATTATTGAAAATACTTTGTAATTTATGTATACAATTTAAAGGAACTCACGATTCATGAGAAAACAAAGTTGCATCTTTTCAAACAAGCTAAGAGCATGGTTTCACGGTAATGTCTTCTTCTCTATGTATAAAATATGTTTAAAAGCGCAATGATTTGTGTCTTTACGTTTTAAACGAAATTAAAATATATTCTTGGGTTGTCGTATTAACTCCGATTTAAAATTTAGATGTTTTACAGGCGAAGTAAATGTAATGATATAAAAGTTTTTTCATTTTTATTTATTGTGAGTTTAGAAGATATGAAAAAAATCTCTTACTTGTTCGAGCATTAAAAAGTGATATAATTATTTGTTTTTCTTTCTTACGATTATTTTCATGCAAACCGCAT
Source organism: Margaritifera margaritifera (assembly GCA_029931535.1). Classification (NCBI taxonomy): domain Eukaryota; kingdom Metazoa; phylum Mollusca; class Bivalvia; order Unionida; family Margaritiferidae; genus Margaritifera; species Margaritifera margaritifera. The sequence goes on from JAQPZY010001309.1 coordinate 462,706, forward strand.
TTTGGCCAATTTATGCCACTCAGCTTATACTTATTGAAGTACAGAGAATGTAATACTTTTAGATAAGCAGAAAATGAGCGGAACTTTGAGTTAATTTTTATCCGATTGTATAGAATTACAATTTTACTTCCCACCGACATTCCTATATCGTTAATTATAGAAAAGTATTTTCATAATAGTGATATAGTATGGTAACATTCGAAAATGAACAAGCCATTATTTAAAAAAATTCTATATTTTTCACTATTATAATATCACGTAATATAAATTTAATTGAATAAAAAAATTTATTAATTAATAACAGTCAAACGTAATAGACGACCATTACTATTATAGATGCATTAACAATAGGAAACTTCGTTGGTAGTACTTTTATGCATACTAAATTGACTAAATTGCAATTTCTTTTCTCGATTTAACATCAGATTGATCAAACAGACATGACTGTATCTGAATCGGCGCTTATTTTCGTATTTTCTTTGGAGTTAGAATAATAGAATGGCTTGTACTTTATATAGCATTACCATGATTATCCTATTAACAACCAGTCCACGATATTGTCCAGAGGCGGCGTCTCAAGGAAGCTGTATGGAACACACAATCTTGTTTTATCCTTACATACATCTACTATAATCAGATGTATAAGCAGATAATAAGACATTCTGTTTACTTATTCACTTCATAGGATATTATATCTGAGAATTACACTGATGAAAAATAAATCTGTCGAAAGAAGGTGAACTTTGTATTCTGGGATTGGGTTCTTTTAAACAAATAACAAAAATTGAATACTTTCTTCAGCGTTTTCCAATTTTGTTTTCTAACATCAGAACTGGGCAATTATATGTTTAAAATATCTCATCGTGTATCTGGTACCACTACTTCTTAATATAACTTTCTCCAAGATTTAGAAAATAGTTGCCATAATGTAATAGTACACTCGAAGCGTCATTCATTTAATTACGACATTATGGAAAAACTTATATATATATATATTAATATATATATATATATATATATATATATATATATATATATATATATATATATATATATATATATATATATATATATCCAGGGATTGCTCTAACCATATTTTGATTGTTCTCTAGGAACTGAATGCCTTGTAACGGGTAATTGTGAAAATGAGATATAGAATAGTATCTCATGAGTGTTTTTTTTGTTTCCAGGGGTGAGTGGGTGGTAAAGATCTAAAAAGACAAGTAAGATTTGCATAGCTGTTTCTCCTTCATCCCCATTATCCTCAGAAAACAAACTATTGGGGAATTTCCCTCAAAATATCATCTGATATTGTGTGAAAATGTAATTATCGCACCGCATTTGTATTTAATACACATAGTTATTAAATATCTGCTAAGAAATAGCATCGTCCTCATTTCCGCTATAGACCTGTCGCGTAGAAATTATATCGTCTTCATTTCCACCATAGACCTGTCTTGTACATAGGATGTAAAAGAGATTGTCGGTTTAAAAAATACTACCTAATGTTCATTTTTCACTTTACTGGAATCGATATATTTTCTCTGGATGTAAAAATATAACATGCATTAGTTTTAGGATAAAGATTATTGTAGATAATTTTGAATGCCTAATATCAGTATGAAGAAATATGATCCTGGTATTTCTCTTCATTTCTGATTTTTTTTAAAATCAAGGTACAGAATATTCCAGTCAATTCCAATTGCCCGTAGTTTAGTGTAAGGTTTTAGTGCAATCTGATGTTTGTTCTTACTGTCCATTTTTTTTTTTTTACTCTATCCATATTGGGATTTTTATCCTCGACTTGTTTGATAATAAGTGATAAAATCAGTGTCTTTATGACTTGTTTGATGATAAGTGATAAAATCAGTGTCTTTATGACTTGTTTGATGATAAGTGATAAGATCAGTGTCTTTATGACTTGTTTGATGATAAGTGATAAAATCAGTGTCTTTATGACTTGTTTGATGATAAGTGATAAGATCAGTGTCTTTATGACTTGTTTGATGATAAGTGATAAAATCAGTGTCTTTATGACTTGTTTGATGATAAGTGACAAAATCAGTGTCTTTATGACTTGTTTGATGATAAGTGATAAAATCAGTGTCTTTATGACTTGTTTGATGATAAGTGATAAAATTAGTGTCGTTATGACTTGTTTGATGATAAGTGACAAAATCAGTGTCTTTATGACTTGTTTGATGATAAGTGATAAAATCAGTGTCTTTATGACTTGTTTGATGATAGGTGATAAAATCAGTGTCGTTATGACTTGTTTGATGATAAGTGATAAAATCAGTGCCTTTATGACTTGTAGCTTTCTTCACGATAAGATTATAACTGGAACTTGAATTGTAATCTTTTTCTTTTATAAAAACACTTACAATTTAATAATTTCCAGTACAAATGGAATTATAATTCATTTTGATATCTTTACATCTTATGGCGTATAAATCCATGTATTGGCCTTGAGTGGCGATCAAAATATCCATCTGCATTTGTAACCACATTCGTGCAACACTGATTGCCCAAATACTACTGATATGGAGGATGGCAATAATACAGTGTCTACGTCTCACGGCTGATATCTGAGTCTTGCTTGGGTCGGTAAACGAAGATACTATGTCACAAAGGTCCATAAAGCAAAAGCCATTGTGTGCTGTGCATTATTGTTAACTTTGATCCTTATTAGATGTGTGAGATATGGCGTTTTCGTCAAAATCTTTTGGATCTATTTTGTCCCTGACGTCGTGTCTAATGCTCAACAGAATCTGATTCATAGCGCTGTTTATGAAACTAATCAGGATGTAAATAGGTATATTACCATGCCTATAAATAATATCTCAGTATTTATACTATTTAACCACATAAGAGTTAAAACAATATCAAACTTGACCCTCATTCTGGATCCATTGGGATAACGAACTCGTTCAAGTTGTTTATGCAATCATAGCATAAGGGTACATCACAATGTATCATAATGTGTTCATTGTATCAGCTAACTTATGTATTGCGATGTGAAAGAAGCATACAAAAGCAACTTATCAAAGTACCTCTTCCTTACAAAATATTATTCATAAATATCGAGGTACAAGAGGCGGTACTAAGCAGATGGTGATAGATATACCATACAAAAGGCAACAATACTGAAACAATTATAGAGAAATAAAATCGAAAAGAATAAAAAGAGAAAGAAGAGAATAATAAAGAATGATAATATCAACAAGAACAGAAACCACAATGATTTAGAGCACGCAGTAAGTAAAACTAAATAGGATCAGTTGAAGCTATGCGTTTCCAGAATATAAATCTGCGTTTGTTGCCGTATCAGTTCATTACCAGTGGGGTTATAATCGGTGGTACCGTGTATCAATTCATTATCACTGGTGTAATAACCAGTGCTGCCGTGTATCAATTAATTATCAGTGAGGTAATAATCAGTGCTGAAATGTATCAATTCGTTATCAGTGGGGTAATAATCAGTGCTACCGTGTATCAATTCATTATCAGTGAGGTATTAATCAGTGCTGCTGCCGTGTATCAATTCGTTATCATTGAGGTAATAATCAGTGCTGCAATGTATCAATTCGTTATCAGTGGGGTAATAATCAGTGCTGGTGCCGTGTATCATTTCGTTATCAGTGGGGTAATAATCAGTGCTACCGTGTATCAATTCGTTATCAGTGAGGTATTAATCAGTGCTGCTACCGTGTATTAATTCGTTATCAGTGGGTTAATAACCAGTGCTGCTCCCGTGCATCAATTCATTATCAGTGGGGTAATAATTAGTGATGCCGTGTATCAATTCATTATCAGTGGGGTAATAATTAGTGATGCCGTATAAAAGTTTAAAGATAGTGACAGAAATAAATGTCGTAATAGATCTAAACAATTTAATTTTATATTGTTCCTAAATGGGGCAGTCAATGAAAAAGTATGTAGAAGTTTTATACTGAAACCCACATGAACAAGAGGTGTCGTGTGAGGTTCACTCGATATAGATCAACCTTCAAACACTACAGCTGTAGATTGATTTGGTTACAGTGCTATTAAGTTATATATGGCCTCCAGAAAAGTATTGGGGAGCCTTTTCAATATTAGGCCCAATATGGTTTTCGAACATGCCCAAAGGACGGAGATCCATGTCATTCCTAATGGATGGAATTCCAACATTCAATTAAACTCGGAAAGACAGAAGAAGAAAAGATTTCGATCCTGAATGACCAAGAAATTATTTATTGTCTATCACACATAGAGTAATTTAATACTTTCTCTACAAGAGAAGGAATAATTTCCAACAAATATCCAGGGACTATACCACCGTATTATAAAACATAGATAATTTGTAAAAAAATTTCTTTATTTTAAAGTTTCCCATCCCGTTTCAAAGTAAAGAGCCTTTCTATCAACACAGATTGACAAACCTGTAAGTATCCCGACTTCTTCGAGTTTTTATAGTCTGCATGAGTCAAAATCATAAAAATTACCCCACATGTCTCAAGCATATTCAAGTATCGGTCTAATGAATGTCAAATACATTTTATTTATTGTTGACTTTGATAGTGTATGTAAGCTATTGAAGCATGGCCAGTTGCTCTGTTGCAGTAATAGTACGAGTATTTATTTGTACTGTCCACTTACAATTAGGCCCATGCTTTCTGTGGTAATCAACGAAATTGATATTGATTTCATTCATCGTCAAATTAGGAGTTACATTATAATTGCAAAAAGGAAATTATAAAATGAAGATTTTTTTATGATTAAATTTTAACTAGTTTGATTATATTGATTGCTGGAACTGACGAAGGTCTTGATTCATCCTGTGTTTTATATCCCACACTCAGCTACCTCTGTAACACCAAGATGAGTCATCAGCAAATAAACGATTAGACTTATACAGTTGCTTGCCATGTCATATATATATATATATATATATATATATATATATATATATATATATATATATATATATATATATATATATATATAATATCGAATACAAAAGTAGTCCAAAAACTGGGCACTGAGGAACACCCGCATCATTCCAATTTATGTCTGATAGTTAATTTGTTTAAATACAAATACGTCCTCTTCTCTCAAACAGGTAGTTAATGAACCAATTAAGTAATGTGTTTCTTATGAACATAACCGAACCGAACCTTTATTTGGTATTGAAATCTCAGGCCACAAGCAGGTGGCATATGGAAGCAGCGTAATGTTTATATATATAAAGCGTAATGTTTATATATATATATATATATATATATATATATATATATATATATATATATATATATATATATATAGATAGATAGATAGATAGATAGATATACACTTACACACACACACGTGCACATCCAGTCGGCGATGCAATTTGTATGTTGCTGGCAGTATCATAGATGTTTTGATAATTATGTCAACAAATTGAGCAAGACTTATTAATGTTGAGCAATTATGTCTGGATAAACAGAGTGTACCAAACATTATTACATTAAGATTAGTACAATAATAAGATGGTAAGAACTTACATCTTTCTCTTGAGAAAAAGGACAGTCAAACAAATAGTGAAATTCATCACCTATGTCATCCCTATCGCAGGGGGCGCACTTTCTGTCTTGTGTTGGTATGTTTTCCAAACGCCCTGACTCTATTGAAAGTTTGTGGTAAAAATAAACATTTCTTTCTAAAGATATCAAGTACTTCTCAAAGTTTGAGTTTAAATCAAACCTTTCGATGTAGCTTGTAAATTTGCACTCTATTCCTGTAAAAATAAATCATTTAAAAATTGCGCAACACTTGCTTTCAGAGCTTGAGGGTAGAGCAGATCAATTCTTCAAACTTAAATCAAAATGTTTCTAATATGTTCAAACCATTTATAAATAAAGTCGGAATGTTTATCACTCAACATGATATTGTATAACTTTATAGAAATTTTGGAGTATTTTGCATTTATTATTGAGATCCAAAATCCAATTATGCGACATGTACACTTTATTCATTAAGTGTGCTGTCATTCGAGCGGGTTTTGTTATTTTGCAGAGCTTTAATAGATTTAATGATTTCCCCTCTGTTATCGGTGAATTCAATATGTTATCATCGTTGTCCAAGTCCATGTCCAGATTATCGAGATTACAGGAGGTGTCTTCATCAATGTTCTGACTATAATTTTTAAATTGTTCAAATAGTGTGCCTAGTGTAATGCTTGAATTATCGTGCTTCATGATTCACTTATAATATTTACTTGCACTTTGGACATTACGCTTCTTCGTTTGTGAAGGATTACTATTATATATTTTTTTTGTTAGGTGGTATTTATTCCGCGCATTGTGACACTATTTCCCAAATCTAGGGTTGCTATTGATTACATTGTTTTCATTTTAGTGACACTTATGAAACTTTTATCAGATGAACCAATAAATAATTTCGATATCCTTGAGCAGATATTATTGATAGTATATTTGTCTGTCTCGGTTTTATTTTCTTGTGCACTCTGTATGCTTCTATCTAAAACGCTTACTTTGTCGGTATCCATGCTTTTAAAAAAATCGCTTTTCCGCTTTTCATTCCACCTTCTACGCCATTAAATTATTAGCGAGTCCTTCTGATTGTATGTAGTACCTGCGAATTTTAGTGTAGTTTGAAGAAGCGAATGGGCAGCTGAATAGAGTGAGTCAAGTTCGTCCACACTAAATTTGTCAACGTACCTAACAGCTGATACTAAGGAATAGTCAAAGACTGAAACATTACGGAAAGTAAGCGCTCCTAAACCTTTATGATCTCCGTATCTTCCGTTCAAGATAAACAGATTGTTAGTTTTACAAATTTCAAGTAACTTATTATTCAAGATTTTGTTTTGCGAGCTTCTCTTTTGCGCCAGACATTATTGTTCAAGAGCACATGGGATATTATAAAAGCCATGCAGTGTGTGTGTGTGTGTGTGTGTGTGTGTGTGTGTGTGTGTGTATGTTTTGGAAGAGGAAGAACCTGGGAAAACCCTGGGAAGAACCACCAGAGACTCTAACCCACGCGGACAGAGGTGAGATGTCAGTGATCTGTAATGGCGAGCGCCTTAGACAACTTCGCCACCCGAGGCCGCAAATCAAGCAGTGACTCATCATAATTAAACTGAGAGGAGACGTAATCATCTATTTCTACATAGTCATCTTTTGTGTGTGTTTTTGCATTAAAATCTCACAATAAGAACACGAACTTACGTAAAGTGCACATATATGATATTTCTGATTGGAACATATTTAATTCGTCTGCAGTATTAAATCGTGATTCGGAGGGGTTGGGGGGGGGGTAGGGTGGGGATATAAACCGCACCAATGGTGAGGTCCTCATCAATTTGGAAAATGGACTTTGAAGTTTTTAACTAGAAAATGTCGTCTGCTTCATTTCTGATTTCGGTAATATAAGGGGAATGTGTGCTTCTTATACAAACAACACTACTACCAGTTTTGCGTATATACGTTTGCTTTCTGGATTGAGAAAGGAAATCAGATTCATGTTAATTAATAATGCCATTTGTATCAAGTTTAGTTTCATTTACAAATAAACTATTAAAGGTCTGAATAAGCCTCTGTTTTAGTTCACAAAAGTTTATGAATCCACATTTGAACTGTTTATTAAAAGCGCATATGAAATGTGTCATTTTGTTTGAAATGCTGTAAATAGTTTCCGAACCCGTGTCCTTTACGGATGAGTTGACACCACAATTGAATCACACTCCGCGTAGTCCTAGGCGGTGTTTACAACTGGAGTGTTATCGGTGATTGGGTCAGGAGGTTTATAAGTTTTGTTCATTTTTTTATATCGTCGATGTTTTTCGTTTTTAAAATCGGTAGGGAGGTACAAGCTGCCGGAGGGGGGGGGGGCTAGGCGGAAACTATAGTACGATTACAAGTGTTGGAGGTCAATGGGCGCGAAAGCGGTCAGAGAAAGTTGTCCCTAATCTGCTACGACGCATGATATCTCGCCACTCCAGAAACATATCTCTGTGGATCCTGCTATTGATAACAAGTTTAGCGGGGAATTCGACTGCAATATTTGCTACAGGGTAAGTTTTCTTCAGGTCTTTAATTTTTATTATTAGAATTTTGCGAGCATCCGTAATCTCATGAGGGTAGTCACGGTTTACCCCCAACTTTCTACCTTTCAATTTCGAGGTGTTCGACAGTATCAGTTCCATAGGCATAATGTTTGTGAATCAGGGCTCTATGTCACACTTTATAAAATAATTTGGAAATATCACAGAAGACTACACATGTCATGTCTTTATCATCAAGCAGATTAATCATACATTTCAATCTGCTGATGAACAGTAGAATGACTGGGGATTATGCCAGATTAGTATTTAAACAGTAGAATGACTGGGGATTATGCCAGATTAATATTTAAACAGATGAATGACTATGGATTATGCCAGAGTGGTATTTAATCAGTAGAATGAATGGGGATTATGCCAGATTAGTATTTAAACAGATGAATGACTAGGAATTATGCCAGATTAGTATTTAAACAGATGAATGACAAGGGATTATGCCATATTAGTATTTAAACAGTAGAATGACTGGGGATTATGCCAGATTAGTATTTAAACAGTAGAATGACTGGGGATTATGCTAGATTAGTATTTAAACAGATGAATGGCTAGGGATTATGCCAGAGTGGTATTTAAACAGTCCAACGACTGGGAATGTTACCAGATTGGTATTTAATCAATAGAATGACTGGGGATTATGCCAGATTGGTAGTTAAACAGTAGAATGAAGGGGGATTATCCAGATTGGTAGTTAAACAGTAGAATGACTGGGGGTTATACCAGATTGGTATTTACAAATAAGCTGATTAGTCTATCGGTGATTGTAGATATTTTTAAAGACAATTATTTCCTAGTTATTACATAGATCATATACTAGTCGATAGTTTGACGGATGAGATGAGATCTATCACCATATTTGAATATATGTATAACACAGATTATTTTCCACTGACATGCGGAAGAACTCAAACGAAGAGACTTGATATGTTGAATGCTTGGGCATTGAAATCCCAGTCGACATTTCATTTTAGCATTTTACTGGATATGTGATCAGGTCCTCCGGTTGTATTTGTATAAAAAGAAGATACTACATCAATAATATTTTTGACATGTAATAGTACTATCCTCTAACACAATATAGCTATATAGCTTCTGTTTGGACAAAGAAAAGGAAGCGGAGAATAAGAATGGTCATCTAATGACACCGATGGGAAAAAGTCATTAAATAAAATAATGTTTATTGCTTATATAAAGTGTAGGAATAGTTTGGAAATTACCAAAGTTTTTAACAGAAGCTCTCATCAGTAGGATTTCAAATCAGTTCATTATCAGAACGTCGACATTATTATCAAGATGTGAACAAAATGTTTCACGAACATGCTTTTTTTATATTATTAACTTTGTTTCGTTGATTTATGTATTTATCTCGCATAGTTTCATTTTTTATGTGAAAAAATATGTTTCACAAATGTTCCCTAAGTTTGATTACCTTTTTAAATTCAGAATTAAACCAAATTTTTCCTGTCTGTGTTACGGTAATACTATTTGTGGGAATAATTTTGTTGACACATTCTATGAAATGTCTTTGAAAATAAAAACCGTATGCTCAATAGGCTTAGCTGCAAATGTTTGATCCCATGGATTATCTTGAATCAAGTCTTTAACTTCTTCAAAGTTATCGTGTTTTATATTGCCATATATGTTAGCCATAAGTTAATATATATATATATATATATATATATATATATATATATATATATATATATATATATATATATATATATTGTTACGACTGTAGGTCTTAAACTAATATAACAGAAAGAAAGTGAAAAGAACAAAGTCAGTAAAATAAACAAGCAATTAATTTCTTAACCAATTAATGTGAAAATTCAAGACACTTACAATAACGTAAATTAAAGTCCAAATAATCCAATAATCCTAAGTGACCTAATCACAAGTCCGAAATATAGAACCTTCCAAATGAATTCCAGTAGCCTTGAATGTCATGATGTGCTAGTAGTCTTTAATGTACTGATGCGCCGGTAGTCTTTAATGCCCTGATGTACCACAGTTCCAATAATCTTAAATTAATAAAAAAATCCCAAAGTCAAGTATTAATCCAAAATGAGAATGAGCACTTTTAATAATTCAAATGAACATTTCAAATAAATTATTCCTCTCTCTGAATTTGCTTCGAATTTTCACAACACAACTAGAAACATCTGATTATTAAATGATTCTTCATAGACTGACCATTTGAACAAGAATGAAATAATGTTCAACAAAATCTCTATATATAAACATAAGTCATGTGACAGAATGTTATAGAATATGAGTAACTCTAAAGGAAATTTCCTGTGCCTACCTGACTTTTCTTACATCAAGAGTATAATACATGTTGATCGAATATATGTATATATTATGTTTTCCAACGTCATTCTTTGCGTGACAATCGAATGCACAGTTATAATTACTGATGAACAATATATTGATCATATTTATTTTTAACTGCATACATTGATTATATTTGTTGATAAATATACACACTAATCATGTATGTTAATAAATCCATGCATTTATCATATATGTTGATAAATCCATAAAGAAATCATATCTGTTGATAAAATCCATACATTGATCATATCCGTTGACAAACGATACCATTTGTGATTATTTGTTGATAAACTCTGCTTTGATTGTATTCGTTGAGAAACGATACCAGGAGGAGCAGGCTCCAGAGAGGAAACATAGATTTAAAAAAGAGGGATAAGGAAAGGAAAAATTGAGAGACAGAGCGGCAGGCAGAAGGGGACGAAAGGGAATTTGAGGAAAGAAAGATAGCATTTGAGAAGGAGAAGACCGAATTAGACAAGCAAGCAAAGAGGAAAGAATACGGTGGGAAAAGGAAGCAGAAAGGGAAAAGTTACAGAGGGAGAGGCAACCAAAGTTAGAAGCCATAGAGTTAGAAAAAGAATATGGATAGGGAGCAGAAGAGAAAAACAAATCATTATTATAAGCTAAGAACGACGGGGAGCAAAACTTTAACTCTGGCAAGTTGATATCCCAATTTAACCCCGTTTGATGAGGATACAGATAATATGGACAGATATTTGCTTAGATTTGAAACATATAACACTGTTCAGAAGTGGACAAAGGATGATTGGTCGCTTCATCTCTGCGCGTTACTAAGGGGTAAAAGCGCTGAATGTGTATTCGCGTCTCCCCACGAACGACGCGTTAGATTATGACGCGCTAAAAGTGGAACTCCTAAAGAGAGTTGAGTTAACTGAGCAAGGACTCAGAAAAAAATGGAAATATTGTAAACCCGAGAAAGGATAAACAGTATATATGTGACTATCTAATGCACCGTCATACTTGCTGATGAACAATACATTGATTATATTTGTTGATAAATATATACATTCATCATATTTGCTGATAGATATATACATTGATCATATCTGTTGACAAAATCCGTACATTGATCATATCCGTTGACAAATGATACCATTTGTGATTATTTGTAGATAAACTTTGCTTTGATCGTGTCAGTTGAGGAACGATACCATTTTATTATATCCGTTGATGAACTAGTGCGCATGAGTAGGGTTTGATTTTCAATTGCTGTAGTTTAGTTTATGAGTGATGGAAGTAAAGGTGTGAAGTGGCAGGGATCGATGAACATACTTTGTTGGGTGGGCGTCCGAAGCCGCGTCGGGTGGCAACGAAGGGGTGGTGAGGGTGTGCAGGTGGCGGTGGAGGAGAAGACCATTTTAAAACAGCCTGCCCCGGTTCCCAGCGGCATTACCAAAACTAGGCATATTCGAAAAAGATGCTCATCTTTTGGGTAGGCTCTCTAGAGACATAACGAACGCCCCAACCCCCTCGCCGGCTCTCGTCTCTAGAACGTCTCTACGTTTATTAAAAAAAAGAAAAAGAAAAAGAAAAAAGTATTGCCAGGTGCAGACTGTGTAGAGATCAAACTAATTAGTTGGTGTCGTTATTAACTTTTAGTTCATACAACCATTTGACAATTCTTTATGTGTGTTTTAAGGCACATTTGAACTTTCAAGTAGTACATCATAAACACTAACAAGGCTCTGAATATACAACTTGTCAAGTTTTATTGTTTCATATAGCTTGCTAATGTATTTAGATATCTGTTTGCAAGGCTAAACTTCCTTCTGTACCTGCGATTAATACCGCATTTTTGTGCGATTCGTCATAATCATCTATCTACTGCGGCAAATCCATTGCGTTTTTTTTAAAAAACTTCCATATTTAAATGGAACGCGAGTGAATAAATAGGTGTTGTTAGGCCTACCGAGCCACCATTTGAGATCGGCTTAAATGGGGGTTTTACTGTCTTGGCGCTTGTTGCTACAACTCATAGCTTACGCCATTTGTCGTGACAGAAATCCATTTAGTTTTGTCCCACAAACACAAACGGTCACAAAATTTAGTGATCCACTCTATTTTATACTCTGCTTAACTTCTAACTGTCACGGAAGTTAGGAAATAACACAGCAAGATTTTGCAATTGATGTCGTGTGGGCGTTAGTCAGCAATAATTTTACTACGTGTATATATTTATGAAGTATATTAAGATCCTGGTCGTTAAACACTATGAATGTTAACAAGCGTACATGGAAAGAGATGTCATTAGATTGTCATTGGCAACAAAAATATGCCTAATTATATGGCCAGAAGTTAAGGCAGTGTTGGCGGGTTATTGAAAAACCGCATCGTTTGCAAGATGTGCTCTGGGAATAGGCCTTGAGGAGCCAGCGGTTTTGTCAGTAAGAAATCAAGGCTTCGTATCACGCGAAATCTGAACCACATTTATGACCTTGCTGTGTTCTGTCTTCACTGGGTTATGCTTGTCAACTACCGTCCACTTATAATTCTCCTCATCGTAGTAGAGAGACTTAATGCGAATGAAAAACTTTTCGCCTGTCGGAGGGTCGCAAGATCAAATGATTGCCTCGAAAGTGGTACGTAGGCATAATATCAAGGTCGCCAAGTACGAGTGGGTCTTCCTTGTAGATGCGAAACGTGCAAAAGATGTGCGCAGCTCCGTCGACTTCAAACTCTTCCTGGGCTCCTGAAGACGACGATTCCAATCAAGGTCTAGGTTTTTGGGAATAGGCAAATTCTAGATTTTTGGGAATAGGCACAGAGTGCGGCGTTACAATGTCAAGATCAATTAGAACTTCTTCGGGTTCCTCGGTTTCAGTAGCGTCCAAATTCTTGCCTACATAGGCTGCCTGTTGGCGGATGAGTTGGTCCTGGTACTGCTGCAATGCTGTACACTTTGTGGGGTTATGGGGTCTAACCTATGTCAATGCTTCGAACTTGTCGCGCAGTAAACATGCTTGTTGTGCATGTGCCCTTATAAATGTTTATATTTTAGCGGATACAATGTTTAAAATTTTAAAATATTAATCGCAGCTAGTCGCAGAAATTTTATAAGCATTCGAGCTTTTTATTCTTTTTTCCTAAGTCTTACACGTAAAGTCTCTGATCCACAAGCCCTGCAATGTGCGTAGCGTGCCTTAAGACCAATACCACACCCCGTGCAAGGGTAAGTTCCACCACCCCTGCTAAGTCGCTGTGCGTGTACTTTACAATATTCGTTTATACAACTCTTTCCACAGTTCTCAGTCCCTCCCAATGTGATCCCAGCGCAAGTGTTTTTGCCCTAGCGCATGTTGCTAGGTATACGTAGTAACACTGCATTAGAATCAAATAATCTTTTATTGTCACATGTTAAAATATACGTATATATTTTAAATATATGATAATATGAAGTATGAAAACATGTGAACGAGAGCCATCTATACATGATGTATTACTATGGTACCCAGCGTATGCCAAGACACCTACTGAAAGTACCATACGGCTCAGTGGTTGACACTCTATTTGCATACTACTTATCCTAGTGTCCTATTGCCAACTATTCTCAATTTACATTACTACTTATGACCAAGACACCTTAATTTTATACTACTGATGCTGAACTTTGTTCAAAAGGCACCTATATGCAACATGCTGGGCATATGTATCAAGTTTTGTTAAAATGCCTTGAACGGTTTTTAAGAGTTATGCTCCAGAAAAGAAAATGTCTGCAGAGACAGATAGACAGATATCACCATTGCTATATAGTCCTCTCCCATCCCCATTACATGCCGGTGGAATAAAAATATTTTACCAATAATTCCCTATTTCACTATTAAATATATAATAGCAGATGGTCCCTTTTATTGGGCGGACATATCCACAAATTCTAGTTCATAAATTTATGTACACGTATAATGAATTTCAGTATAAGGCAACATCGCCTCTATAAGGTTTTAATCTGAAGTTATAGTGCATAATTTCAATCTTTTCTTGCCGATGGAAAGTGGTAATGTATAAAGTTTTTTATTGACTCCAGAGTCATAATGGTGCCAAGGCTTGAGGCTATAATCATGTGCATGTACTCATGCAACGTGAATGACCAATATACAATTTCACAGTTATAGTATTTGATGTGTCATAATAACCTAGTAGAGGTTGGACTGTAGTAGTTATATAGATTTAGGCGAATACATTATATATTAACCAATTATGTACATCTTCATAAGTTTATATATTTTGTGCACAAATAAAGATTAATTTTAATGCAACCAATTTAGAACATTTGTGGGCTCAATTTTTAGTTAAAAAACCCCCAAAAGAACAGAAAAGAAGAAAAAGAGAAGAGAGAGAGAGAGAGAACGATATATGAAGGGGAAACATACGTTAACATGTATATGCGTTCAAATGGTCCCGCATACTTCTTATTTATGACGAGTCAAATGTAATACAGCTTTGTTTGAGCCTAATCAAAGTAACAGTTTCAAAAAACTACGTGACAAGTATCATGTACAATACAATATAAAAAGTAAAGAATAAATATCCCAGTCAGAAGAAAATTATCATGCATGTGTTTTGTTCACAGAATATCAGACTTTGTGAACTCATAATTATTAAATCAATTGTTTGTATAATGATTATTTACTATGAAACTTTTCCCTTTAGCAATTTCTGCATGCACTGTAATTTTTGACAATGTTTTTAAAATATAAATATGACAAATTAGGTCTGTCTTTATCATATTGTTATTTATTAAGAAATTGCTCTGCGAAGAGAATACGTAAATTTATTACATCAACAGTCTGACTTCTCTTTTTGATTCCAAATTATTAAATATTTCTTTGAGAAAACTAAGTTGTTGGTTTCACTGACTTGCTCTTGATCCAAT
Organism: Margaritifera margaritifera; assembly: GCA_029931535.1. Taxonomy (NCBI): domain Eukaryota; kingdom Metazoa; phylum Mollusca; class Bivalvia; order Unionida; family Margaritiferidae; genus Margaritifera; species Margaritifera margaritifera. Next base: position 478,035 of record JAQPZY010001309.1, read on the forward strand.
GTAACATGTCATTTAGAAATGCCTGTGATATGTGACAATCCCAGAACAGATAGAGTATTGTTTAAGCATATAACATGCACAGAGAACAAAGATCATTCGGGGCAATTTTGACTGTTTTAAGTAAAGTATTTGTAGCCATGGTTCTTTACAAAATCTTCAATTGCATTCATTTACGGCTTGGGCATTCATTGGTCTTATATAGAAGCACAAAAACAAAACGTGATGCCAATCTTTTTATTCTCTATTACTAAACTGAGCATTCCATTTCCTCATAGAAGCTTCTTGTTCGTCTTTTTTCAGTCAATTTTACATAAAAGCCTTTAAATCACTTTTTATGATAGTGTGTGCCAAAACGTTGATTAAATGGTTGCTGTAAACCACAATCATAATTGAAGTGAAATTTCGTTTAGCGGATGTTATACTCTTTAGCATGCTTTGAGAATATAGGAAGTTACTTCTAAGGGAGAATATACTTTTGAAGTTGTCAACACATATTTGGGAACCATCTTCAAAAATAAAATCATTAACATAGATGATACATCTCTGAAAACATATTTTTTTAAACATTCTTACCTTCTATTTTAATGCTAGGATTAAACCATGCAGATTTTTTAAAAATAAATATTCAGGTGATCAGGTGAATTAACTTCGATTGAGTTACGTAATTCTAGGAAAACGTCAAAATACGTCTATCCAAAATTAAACGAGATTCTTTCTTGTAGACTGAACAAAATCTGTTCCAGGATAAAATAAATGGTCTGTATTTGGTATTTAAAGTTGTAATATATTTTCCATTAAGAATTCCCAGACAACATTTTCGTTGGCTATGTCTGTTTTAAGGCATATATAAATTTGAAAACATTTATGATTCTTACACCTCCCTCATCGTGTCCCTTTATTATAAATTTTTGTTTTATTTTATCAATTTACTCCGTTCCATAGAAACTTGTAAAAGAGTGTATTTAATTCATTAAGTACTTGTTCTGACGGATGTGGTAAAGGTAATACAAGGTGTGACATGTTTTACATTGCAAGATTTTTATTAAGTGAAAACTTGTTCCCCGAAAAAACCCACAAATTCATTACAGTCCCAGTTAAGTTATATTCTGGCCAGAAATTAAATTTTATACCTGTTCTGCTTCTAAACCATATTACGTTTTCTTATTGTTCTATATTAATACTAAGACTTGTACATTTAGAATATTGATACAAAACATCCTAGGCAGATTTGAAAGACTTTTTTCAACCATTAAGAGTAAGGTATGTATTGCCATTAAGAGTAAGGTATGTATTGCCATTAAGAGTAAGGTATGTATTGTATTCCTTTAATAAGCTTATTGTTTCCTTATCATACAAGCCAATATCTTCGTACACGAAATAAATATAGACGAGAAGTGAGGGTTACCTTGTCTGCATCCTATTTCAAAATGATACCATTTAGATACTTGTCCAATGATAGCTATATATAATTTGATGGTACAATAAAAACGTTTAATCCATTTTATAACTGTTTCATCAAAATTAGTTTTAAAACAAATCATTATTATATATATATATATATATATATATATATATATATATATATATATATATATATATATATATATATATATATATATATATATATATATATAAACAACCATGCAACAGAATCAAATGCTTGTCCGAAATCAATTAAACCGCGCAGACCAGGATTTGTTTACTTTCTGGTGTAAAACATCACGACAGAAAACCCGATTGATCTTTGTGTATAATTGTAGAGAGTACAGTTGTGATCCTATTTGCTATACAAACAGAAGCAATTATATATGACACATCTGGATGTGAAATAAACATCCAGTTTGAGTTGTATTGTTTAGGCTTGTCACAGTTTGGTGCACATATTATGACACCCTCTTTCTCTCTTTCTGGGAGGGAGATGATTCGCCAAATTATCCAACATTTATTGCTTACACCAAAACATCTATAATATCTTTCCAAAAGAATTTATAAAATTCTACCGTAAAACGGCCAGAAACTGGACTTCCTTTATTTTGTATTTTTTGTAGACTATTAGTGACTTCTAGATCGGATATATGACAATTCATTGAATCTTTCAAAATGTTATTTAACTTTGGAATATCAGTATAGTTAAGAAAAGCCATATAATCACATAGAACACTTTCGCGTGTTTGTATAAATGATATTTACTGGAGTAAACTACAGCGTCTTTCAAAATTTCCAATTGAGTTTCTGTTACTGATCCATTATTTTGGACAAGTGTAGGAATCATTTTAATAATACAGTTTCTATTTCTTGATTACAGAAATATGTTGTTACTTTCAATCCCACTACAATCCATTTCGCTCTAGCCCTAACCTTTACTGCTTCCATTTTATTATTTCTAATCTCTTCAAATTCTCTCCTTTTATGATCTAATTTTGATAATTTTTTTGCATCATTTCTTCTTCTAATGACTGTATTTTTTAAAAGGCTGCTTTTCCTGTTGATCTTGATATATTTCTGTAAAGAAGAAAATTATATCGTAATTCCTATATGTTTTATTAAAGAAAAGTTTATCATTATTTCAAATCTGTTGATGCTATATTTACCCAATTGTCAGATTGTTCTAAACCAGTGTAATGACATTTTACATTTTTAGCGATTTAGTTTACTTTCTTTATATATTCTGAGTATTTGGGCAGTGAATTATTAAATTTTCAAATAGTTTTTAGTTTTTCTTTTTGTTTCACTTTGAAAGACTATTTACATCGGTACCAAAGAATGATCGGTCATATACCTTAGTTCAATATTAACATTTTAAACAATTGAAAATAAAGTTTCAGAGACTAAAAAAAAAAAAATGAAATTTTGCATTGTTTTATAGGGTTACTTTTTCTCCAGGTGTGTCTATGGACACCAATATTCAGCTCCTGTCATCTATAAGAGTGTATTCCTTACAAGTATCTAAATAACTTTTCTTGCCTTGGGATTGTTCACATTATTATCTTTAAAAGTGTCAGAGTCTCGATCCATGACCAAATTAATGTATCCTCCAATTACAATAGAATCATTTTTTAAAATAAAAAATATCTTTGTTTATCCGATTATACAATTATGATTTGTCTCAATTTGCTTCATAAATATTTACAAGTGTGAATCTATAATTATCAATATTTATATCCATAATAAGTTTATTTCCCATATTGTACCTCTTCACTTCATTTAATATAAATTGGAAATTATTGTTCAATAGTACACCCACCTCTAGAACTAGTCCAATATGAACTAAAGGAGATTTGATTTTCTCACGTAGTCTTTATAATATTATCCCATTTTTCAATTAAATGCGTATCTCGTACAAAATTGAAATGGAATACTATGAAATATTGCATAGTGTGGAAAAAGTAATTCTATGAACATACGGTTTTTTGGTGTGCTAACCATATTGAAAATATCCAAAGGTGCCACATAATAAGAATAAGAAAAACAGAACAATTATAGCTTTCACAATGAAAAAAGTTAAGAAAGAAAGAAAGAAAGGCAGAAAGACAGAAGCAGAAAAAAGACTTAAATCAGAGCTACACCGTAGGTCAAATGCCTCCTGACAACAACGATGATAGGCACTGATGCACTGGAATTAAGCGCTGAGTATCAGTCTTATGTAGGCATTAGTATAAAGAAATATAGCAATATCAGAAATGTTATATTTTTAATGTATAAAAAATGACATCCTGTTTATCTACGTAGATAATATATATATATATATATATATATATATATATATATATATATATATATATATCATTCCCTTATAAACAAAACTAAAATCCCCTGCTATCCCTACAACCCCTATATTCCTAGCAGTGAAGTGCAAGGAGAGAGAAAGGGTAAAAATATACACACTATACACACATATATTTATATAATATCACACATAGAGGTAAGGAGTGTTTACACACATACTAAACACACAAACACAGGGCAGGATTGCTCACACACGACAGGAGTGCTTAAATTCACACTCACACACAAGACAGAAGAGTGTAGAGGGGGTTTACATTTTATTTGAGAAAGACACGCAGAAACATACGTCACAATATTTTGGCAATGTTTGAGTAACTGGGTAGCCTTGAAAAGGTCCATTGGTTGTTGTCCTGAATCGTTGATGTTAGCAATATCCGGGAAAAATGCACCTCCCGGGCCGAGTTCTACAGCAGGGGAACATCTAGACAAAGTAAGTTGCTCTGATGAAGGGGACATAAAGCCCCAAAGTAGTCTCATCTGCCTCCAACTCCCACTTTTCTACCTGCGGAACCAGGGGTAGTTCTGGCTTCTGCTGTAGCAGTTGCTGCCGCTGCTCCTCACTCTTTGCTTCTTCCTCCCATTGCCTCCATCTCTCCGGAACCTTCATCAACCTTTCGTTGAGGTGTGAGAATACCTTCTCCCTTCTCTGTTGCTCCCGCGCCCTCTACTTCTCCGTCCTAACCGTCTTAATTTTGGCCGTCTCCTCTTCCAGCACGTCTCGGAAGAGCCCCTTCGCTATTTTTTTAAAGAGACCATTTCCCTCTTCAGGTGACGACTGTGGTGGTAAAATTCCATCTCCTCTTTGCGTTGCAGGAAGTGTTGCACTCTCTACAAGAGTGCCATAGCGGTGCTCAGTTTTTCTACTTTGCAGTGTTCTGTCATTGTTATTTTTTCTTGATCAATGGCAAGACTGGTGAATGCACCGCTTTATATGCTAGAGGCGCGCTCGTTAAGAAAAACATCCCTCAGAGTTGAGACGCGGACGAAAAGAAAACATTCTCGTTGAATGTTAAGAGAGAGAGAGAGAGAGAGAGAGAGAGAGAGAGAGAATAAAAATACGAATAAATAATATTATCATACAGGTTAGAGAATTTGAATTCGTATTCTACGGAGATTCCAATCCGGATCCGCGGGTTACGGCACCCATCGCCTTGTCTGTAAGCACCAATCCCTATACCATCTCGACCATCAAAAAATGATGCTACAAAGTCGGTGGTATGGGCATTCGTGCGTAACAGACATACCAACGTGTATGATAATATTATTTATTCATATTTTATAAATCTGTTAATGTTATCAAGCACTCTCCTGCAGAATCCAGGGATAGCACTTTCCTCTCTGTTTGGTGTATATTTGTAACTCTCTCTCTCTCTCTCTCTCTCTCTCTCTCTCTCTCTCTCTCTCTAACACGGCTGAAATTAGGAGTCTGTGTTGGGGTGCGACTGCAGTGGATACTTCTTATACTCGGAATGATTGAACGACTACTGCTGCTGTAGAGAGTATTATTCCAGAGGAGAAATGACTTGAATTTGGATTCGGCTTTTCCCATTCCTTATCTTCGAAAGAATTTGTCCCGATACCACCACCTCCACCTTCTCCTCCTTTTCTATCATTGCAAGCCTAAAGTTCCGCTGTATCATGATTGGAAGATAGAAAGCACGAACTGACTAAATTGTGTCAGCACAGTTCTGATTCTTGGAACTTCCCAATCAGTTTTGATCCGCCAGTAGACTATATGTAGAGACAAGTCAAGATGTGGATGAACGTGGAGTCATCGACCATTATTTCCAGTATGCTTTTCAATCCAGACTACCTTATGTACGTGAAGTCATCATGGGCCATTATCAAGATCACAGACACGGCTATTTGGATGAGAAGAGTGTACATTGAAAGTCAAGGGTTCCTGAAGATAATATTGGTTAATGATCGGTAAGTGCGGAGAAGCTTGAGAAGAAAAACAGTCAACCGGTGCCACCAGTGTTTACCATCTTTGGTTAACAACCCCAGCGACCCTTTTTACGGTTACCCAGTCTCTTAAAAAAGAGACATACTGCTAAACAAATGCCCAAAAATGTGTTTTTTGTCTGTGTATGTCTTTGACAACTAAAGCTTAAACCCCTTCTCCACTCCTGTCTTGTCTGTGTGTGTGTTTGAGAGAGAGAGAGAGAGAGAGAGAGAGAGAGAGAGAGAGCGCTTCTACCCTGAGTGCGAGTCTGAGCACTTCTACTCTCTTGTGTGTGATAGTATATAAGTATGTTTGTGTGTATACTGTGTGTATATTCCTACCCTTATTATCTCTTTATACTTCACTGCTAGGGTTATAGGGATAGTAGGGACATTTTAGTTTTGTTTATAAGGGGATCCGAGGAAAGTTATATAGGGAAATTGGGGTTGTAGGGGACATTTTAATTTTATTTATAAGGGGTTTTACTTCTATTTAATCCCCTTTCTTTTACAGCCTGCTCTTTGTGTAAGTAAGTGTAGATGTTGATTAGTAGGTGTTGTTGTTGGTAAGTAAATGAGGGGTGCTTGTGAGTAAAAGGTGTACTTTTTCACATTATCTTTTTCCTTTACCCCATATTCCCTTGACCCCCCATGTATAAAAATGACACTATGGGGTCATATTGTTAAATTCTCATTGACCACATATTTCCTTGCAAAACTGACACTGTGGAGCGATAATGTTAATTCCTCATTTGAATATAACATTCTTCCATTTTAATTTTTAAGAGTTTTTTTCTTTCTAAGGTTTTTGTTTTCCATCTGCACGACAACCACCTCATCTCTTATTTTGGCAATTTCTTCATAGGCTTTTAAAATTTCATGATTTAAAGTGGGCTTGTATTTCGTTCTTGAATTTCTCTATTGCTGCCTCCAATATAATCTTGGTCATTAACTTTTTCAAGTTAGACTGAATATATTCTCTTGAAACCATTTTCTCAATCTTCTTTGTGAGAGAGTCGAGCTTGCCTATAATTATATCCATCTGCTTTTTGTCTGAATGAACTGATTTATCAGCCTTTTTCAAACTGTTGTCTTACAAATTGTCTGACAGATATTTGCGTAAGGGATGCAGAAACGTCTTTGCTGACAGACACCCTTAATGGTGTGCCACCCTCTGATTTACCCTAATTCTTCCCCTTCTTTCTATCCTATATGTCTTAGTTGCAGTTCTTGTCTATCGAGGCCCTATGCAAGAATTTCGTGACCAATACTGAATATTACAATTATTACGTAAATACTTTTGCACGATTCACTGCAGTATCTTGTCATGAATAATTGTGTATGTTGGTTGTTCTTGTTGTTAAAACTGGTGTAGGAGATGTCATGTATATGACCTGTGATTCAGAACATGCGCAATATGATTAAATTACGAATACATTGCAATGTATCCGTTTATACAATTCTGCGATCCGTGCATCGGCTGTCGGTAATCGTATACTTTATTTTCATTTGTAGAGAACGTTTGTTCAAGATAAACACTACCTGCATTTTGGTCTGGCCGTGCACTTGTTACGAACTTAATACAAGGAAGGGCATTTATCGCATAAAGCTCACTTAGAGTTCTGAAGAGCTATAAAGAACTGTCCTCATCACAGTTCACAAGTGTGGACGTTCACTTGAACTGTATATCATACATTTTCATTAGCCAGAAATAAAGTACTTATTATTATTGGGTACTCTCTCCATAACGCTGTTCAAGGGAGCCATACAAGAGACACGTGTTCTAAGTGAGGGTGCTTTATACAGATAGATATTTCAATAATAGTGTATCCAAATAGTGCATAAAAGCACAACAGTGGGTTATTTAATGGTGTTCGATCACGTTATAATCGATTCTCATTTAGCGTAGACCTAAAATGCAAAGTTGATGCCACATTATTAAAGCTGAACTATGGCATGAAATCTCATTCTAACGCGGTCCTTTTTTGAGGTAACATGGTTTTTCCCTATCAGATTTGCATTTTGACCTCAAGTATTGTTTTGAAGAAAGATTGATGGACACTTGAAGGCATTTCACTATGTTGTTAATTTGGATCCTGAAAAGAGGTACTGGCAATATGCTGCCCTGACGTACACCCGGATCAGAAAGAGTGGTGTATTCCTTAACTCTGAGATTTATATCTTTAAAAATTGGATAGAAAGATAGATAGGCGGCTCCGTAGACCTAAGTTGAATAGGCCATTCATTATGTTGTACCTCCATGTGGTGTCATAAGTTGACTCCAGAAATAGCAAAACTCTTCTTACACATTTCAGAATTTGGTTTAGGTCAAATATATATATATTTGTTTGAGATGGATCTTAGCTCAAAAGTACGTACATTATCCGCAAATTTAAAATGACTTGCAAGATAATCACAAACCAGCCCATGAAATGATTTGTACAATAGTAATCCCATTTGAAGCTGAGTTCTCTGCTAAAATGGAACCCACTCAAAGGTTGTAAAAAGATCTGTCAGTGGTGTATTTACATTATCATCAAGTATAATCCTAGCTGCTGTCTTTTTAAATTCCAGTAGTCTATCTTGATTTTCTGCATAACCTTCAACACAAAAAAATAGTTTGATGTGGCAAGATAGATACAATGTAGAATATCTTTCTTTGTTCTTGAAAGAGATGGGACTGTATTCTGTTCAAGAGATAAAGTAGTGAGTTTCTTTTTTTAATGACCTTGTCAACTTGCATTTTCTTGCTTATGATATTGTAAGTCATGATTCCAAGTAGTGTTTTTATTTTCAGACAGTTCTATATGTATTTCTGTTAGCATTATTTGTAGATTTTATATATCAGCTTTTATTCAGGGTCGACTACATATGATCATGGATTTTGACTTACCAGTTGTTTGGATTAACCAAGTCTTGATTTAATTTAGTGCTAAGTTCTTGGCCACCTGATCTGGTTTTATATAATGTCGTGTCTGTATTGGTCTCCTGTAATTATCCCGTAAACAACAGATGATTAACACTGCTCGTGGTTAGTTACATTCGGTACATCGATAGCTTTGTTTTGTTTTGCTTAGACAAATCTACGTGGCTAATTATTTGAAATGAGTACCTTTCATTTCCAAACACATCTGTAGCAGAAATCTCGCGGGTTTTGTCATTATCAATTATTACCAAGTTACCTTAAATTAGGCGACCTGCATCATCAAACCAATCTTTGACAAGCCGACATTTGAGAGCAAGCTCGATTAGAGCAGAAAGTAGGCCAGGCAATTTCATTGTGCAGCATATTGATTTGGGGGTAGGGTGGTGCCTACTCACCCACCTGCCTGTGACTATCTTAGGACTTGAAAATCGGCAAATCTCGTATACTTATAAATGCTACGATTAAAATGTAACTGATAAAAAGTTAAAATACAAATATTTAGTCCATATTTGTCAATAATGTGTTTAAAGTGCTTTTAAAACCAACAAAACCCTAGAAAGCTGTTTCTCCTTAATCAGTCGTTATTGGTATCTTTAATTTATGAAATATATCCCTTGTCTTAATAGCATTCAGAATATCACTTGTAAACCAGTAGGGTTGACTTTGTCAAGTAAGTCTGCTGAAATTAACAGAAGCATGACTGTTCAGGATGTCAGTAAACATACTTAATTTAATGTGAACGGCACCTGATAGGTCAGCAAAAAATTCAATTATTCATCCAGGGTTATCTTTGAATTCTTTAAGTAATACATGTGCATTGAATTTGTTTATTATCCTATACTTTCTCTATATTTAGTGATTGCGTTAACTTTTGTGACTTAAATGCTGTGTACAGTAGATTGGATAATGATAACTTATATATTGGGGAACTGCAACATCAATAATATTGTCGGCATTGTTAGCACAGAGATGTGATCGATTAGTGTTTCACATACCTCTGTTACTCTAGTCAGTACATGAATTAGTGTTTATAGTTCAGGAAATTCTTAGGTTGAATCCATCTTTGATTGTTGTCATAGAGCAAATTATAATTAAATACGTTTTTGTTTTCTGTATATAAAGTTTCAAACTTACTTTGAAATATGGTATACCAGTTATTGACAGAATGTGCAGGTCTATATACACAACCAAAAAAAAAATTGTTTTATGTACATTATATCGGATTTCTAGCCAGATAATCTCCATTCCATTTTCCTCAAGACCTGGTCATCGTTGGAAATGGATGTTGTTCCTAACGTAATCCAGAATTCCACCACCCTTTCTTAAATGTCTGCCTTTTCTGTGAAAACTAATGTTAGGAATGTTAAGTTCATCATCATGTTCGAAGCTTTCGCTAAATACAAAAATTTTGATTGAAGAATATTTCCTGAAAGACGTTTTGGGCCCTGCGTAATAACTTAGAAGCCATTGAGATCCCAACCCTACCAGCACATATACACTGAGTGTGAAAAGATGAGTTCAGATATGGAACCGACTTTGGCTCCTGGGTCCTTACCACAGGGACTTTAATTGAAATGTTAGATACACTGTCGAAAATTTGATTTTTTGCGACTACAGGAGAGGGAGGGGGTTGCACTATAGTAACCCTATTACAGGTTCAAGTGATTGTTTATGTCCTTATAACCTTTTCAAACCATAACGAAACAAGAACATTACTGAAGGTCACCAGTAAACAATAATGTAATTGCAGTATCTCTAACATTTCTGCTCGAAAAGTTGGAAGTTGATATCACTGCAACCTTGTGAATCGTTTTCTCTCTAAAATGTCGAACTTGGCGCACGATACTGAAAGTGACAAGAATTAGCGCAATCGAAGCGGAAAAGAACTATTGAAACATTATATGCAATTAAATATGCGTTGTTCAAAATTACGTTAAGTAATATTTGAAACACATCTTTTTTCTATTTTTTTTTTGCAGTTAATAACAGCAAAAACTATTTCGACCCCTTTTTGGATCTCATCAGCTAGTGATAGAAAATCTACAAACAAGACACATAAAATACTTTATACCTGCTCCCTAATGATATCAAAGCCGAAAATAATAAATTTAAACGTCATCAAGCTGAATGTGCTCACGAATAGCCTGTCTGGTACTTGTCTATGGAAAGAGTTTCATTCACAAATAAATAGGCTTACATATATGTCCTTGTATTCCAATCTTGATAAAAAAATGTAATTTTTATAATAAATTCCAAATAATATCTATCAAACATGTTACAAAAGATATCATGACGTGGGTTACAGAATAACTGACATTGGGACTGTATGCAATTCCTCAAATATATCTGAATGAAACTATTTTTAAATAAGAAAATTAATGCTTTACCTACTCTCTGTCTCTCTGTCTCTGTTTGTCCGTCCGTCTGTCTCTTGTTTTGTTTCCAAATATATTATTAACGGAAATAACATGATTTATAAATATGAAGGTAACATTTATCCCAGTTGTATGCAACGTTCTTTAACAAATGTTTAGGTGTCCGATAGTTGAGGGTAGCTACAATTCATCGAGTGAAACATTAAATGCCTGTGTATCGCTATAATCAACCTACTACACGATTCATATCGATACACGTAAACATTAAATGCCTGTGTATCGCTATAATCAACCTACTACACGATACATATCGATACACGTAAACATTAAAGAGGCAAACGAGTAATAATTATTCATGCCCGTTGCGATTAAAAGTAACTTTTATAAGTTAAGTATTGTTCTGGATCGATTCTCCAGCTATTGTAATGATGTGTGAATAGAAACTGCAAACTTATCGATGCATCGGTGAATCGTTTCACCATTATACAGAGCAGCTCTGCCTAATGTAGAGCTGTGTCACGAAGAAATAAACATACAGCGAAGAAACGATAGATTTGCTTTCAATTAGATTCCAATAATCACTCATATTCATAGTAATTCTAAGTACACCTATCTGTCAATTTATAATTGCAAGGTTTAAAGCTTAAGGTAAATTACAAGATAAAGCAATATAGTATCTCAATAAATGGCTATATCCATGCAAAAATTGACGACACTGAAACTATGGTTTCCTTTCTGTTCCTCGTTCCGTTTTGTGTTAAGTTTCGTATCCAAGTTCCGTATCCAAGTTCCATTCCAAGTCGGAATAACATCTGAATATTAAAGTAGTAGAAAACTGCCGATGAAGTACGCAACATTTTGACGGATTGACGGATTAATGGATTTCGAAGGTTAAACAAAGGTCACACTGTGTAAACTACTAACGTATTGTATCACCACTTTAAACAGGTCAATTAGGCTTACTCGCATGTCAAGAAGAGTGGCTATAGGGAGCAACTGTTATAACAAATCTACCAATACTCCTTACGACACACTATTGCCATCAGAAGACATTGCCCTAGCGCAAGTCAATATGCTTAGTTGCACCTTTATACATAGTTTTGAGCATATTAGTGAACTGCACTGGTTACCAGAACGGAGAAGAATTTCTTGTTTACTGAACGTGCAGTATTCGTAAGTTGTAAAAAGATGGAAAACTGAAATGATAGTTGTGATCCTAGAGGGGAAGAAGTCTATAAAGTTACCGCTTGACATATTTAAGACAGTATGTAACTTGAAGGTGAGTTCACAACTCCTGTCGATGTTACTGAGCATTGCATGAAATGTTTCCAGCTTGCACGAGATGACATGTTATTTTGTGAGATAGACTTGCTAGCTCTATAAACTGGCCTAAACATATAAAACCAGACAAGTATTCCTTGACAAAGGCTGGATTTTACTATACAGGACAAGGCGACAATATAGCATATTTTGCCTGCAACTTAAAGCTTCGTTATTGGGAGAAATCTGATGCATCATGGGCAGAACATAGACGTTTGTCGCCGAATTGTGTTTACTTGAAAAAGATTGGTATTGGAGAATTAAAGAGCAACGATAAACCAGACTCGAAGGAGAAAGATAGCACACAACGCTTTTCAGAGCAGCTTAAGACAAGTTCTAAACCTGACTTTAAATTTCATTGTGGAAAATATCTCTAATTGAATTTAAGAATAAAAAATTCCAACGCCACTGTTGTTGATAAGATAAAGGCAGAATTTAACTGCATTTGTGGATTACACATTTTAGATCGTCTTCAGAGTGTTACAATGCGAATTGTATTGGATGTAAATCAAGCAAGTTTAATGTTTTGCAACATGAATGCGAGGCTCTCACCCGTAGCAGTAGAATGAATAAATATTTTTTGATTTTGGAAGCAGTGGATATAAAAAAATGTACTTAAAGAATAGGAGGAGTATGTTACCAAGCTTGATATTCCTCACAGCCAATCAGAATGCTTGATATTCCTCACAACCAATCAGAAAGCTTAATATTCCTCACAGCCAATCAGAAAGCAACAAAGAGAAATTGTTTTCAGATGAAACGAAAAGAAAACAACAATGTTGGAAAGTCAAGAATAGGATGGATGTATTCCTGAACTAGTGTATCAAATGATACAATTTGAAAGTTCATATGGAGAAGGTATAACATCAGATTAATCGAAGCGGATTGATAGTATTATGGGGGGAACAAAACCCATGGTCTATGTCATGTGGACTTGTATAGTTTGATTGTACTAGTCTGCCGTTCAGTAATACCACAGAAACAGAGTGATAACAGGGAGCTAAGTTGTCACTATCAACAGCGTTTTTGATCTAACAGATCTTCTTTTAACTACTTGAAAGGATCATGGAAAATACTGCAATAAAATTTACAACTCATGTGGATGATAGAACCAGTAGAATATTTGCAGATGAATATTGTTCAAAAAGTAGTGAGAAAAAATTGTTATTGATGCAAAGTGGATCACCCATCTGAATTTAGCCACAAATGTATCATGTACTCAACTGGTGAAAAAGTGATATATTTTTCCCCACACATTTTGTAACCTATGAATGATAAAAAGTTATTGAACAATGCTAAGCTGGATATACTACCGGAGCAATTTCCTGCATGCAAACAGAAACTTGTATATGATCAATATAAAAAGAATGAAATTAAAACTGAAGCATGGGAAGAGAACATATTTGACATAGTTTTAAAGATGATTGACCTGGAAGAACGATTCATGGAGTGATATTACCCAAATGAAACAACGGGGAAGAAATGACTTATTTGGACTTAAATTTACTTTTAATTAAAATGATTAAGTAAGACTTATTTTAAAACAGTATAAAACCAACAAATATATTCATTGTATAAATATCTTAAGTTAAGTTTGAAATATATTTGATGCAAACTTCCATCTTGTAATAAATCATTGTTTCTTTGTACATATGTGTTTGTTATTTACTTGTTATTATTTTTTTCTTTTGTGAAAAATTATTTGATCCTTATTTGATACAAACTACAATTTATATCCATTTTTTGCTACTTTCTCACCTTTGTTCCATGATATATATTTATTCATCCAGTCTACATGGAAAAGCATGCATGCATACATATTCAAAGATACATACATATATGCATACATACATATTTTTATGCAAGTATTTCCACGAGAGAGAGAGAGAGAGAGAGAGAGAGAGAGAGAGAGAGAGAGAGAGAGAGAGAGAGAGAGAGAAGAACGGGTTTGTATATGCGTATGACCTGCGGTCACAACTTTGGACCGCGGAGGTAAAGTTATGGGCGAGAAGAAGTTAACCCGGATCGGTAACATAAATCTCAAACTCTACAAGGTTAACCCTGGCGTGACCTGCTAATCGCACCAAACGCGATTATGAGGTTAACCCGCAAGCTATCTACCGATCGCGCTTCGCACGATCGCATATGTATCGATTATTTATCGACTGAGCTGCTATTCGCGCTTGCGGGTTTAATGGCGGCGCGCGCGGACCGACGACTATATGTCAACGGGAATACATTTGCATTGCACTCGCGTCTACAAAAAGGGTAAAGTCATGGAATATAGAAGGCGTTTAAACGAATAGGTAAATATAGGTAAGCCAGGTCACAAACTCCTACTTCACCACCACTCTTTCTACTCTCCCTCTCTCTCTCTCTCTCTCTCTGTTGGTCGGTTCGTCTAACAGTTTGACCGTCATAGGTCCGGAGATATTGTCGCATGTCATGGGTAAAAATTTGTTACACTTCTTTTTCACGGATTTTCACCCGAGGCTTGAGATGATGGTCCAGAGAGAGAGAGAGAGAGAGAGAGAGAGAGAGAGAGAGAGAGAAAGAGAGAGAGAGGGGGGGGGGCAGAGAGGGAGCGTGATCTTGATCAATTGAGGTAAAACTGACATGCTGTCTGAGCAATCAACATAGACTGAGAGAGAGAGAGAGAGAGAGAGAGAGAGAGAGAGAGAGAGAGAGAGAGAGAGAGAGAGAGATAAACCTTCAGAGATTTTAATATTTTAAAATGCTCTGTTTGAGAACGTTATTATTATTTAAAAACAAATACAAAATAAAGCATTAAATACATGACAGTATGTGCGTGCCAAGGAATTTACCGTTCGGCCTACTCGTGTCCACAGGCTAATGCAACTTTGCATCATTGGTATCATGTAACGTTGTAGAAAACAATCCGATGGAAAGTGTTCACATACAATTATAAGGACTCGGGTTCCTCTAGGTTACTAGGTGTAAGTTCAAGTTCAATATTTTCGTCCAGCTCAAATTCTATTTTCTCTCTTATCCACATATTTCCACGTATTGTTGTCCCTTACGGCATGAGAGAGAGAGAGAGAGAGAGAGAGAGACAGAGAGAGAGAGAGAGAGAGAGAGAGAGGAGAAAGGGGACGGAGATAAAAGGGACAGCAGAGGGGATTTCGATGAAATTGTGTAACATGTTTAATTCCTTACAAAACGGGTTATTACTATATTTTCTCATTATTTTCTTTTTTATATTAATAATTAATAAGTAAAAAGTCATCACAGATCCTGAGAGTAGATAGGCAATAGTCTACTCTTGAAACCATAACTATATTAAACTTGAAACCATAATCATATGTGTATTTATACGCCATGGGCGAATCACAATGTGATACACTAACAGTATTCAGTATTGGTATATCAAATTGCTTATAACAACACTTTAAAATCAACGGTAATTTTAATGTATGTGGTATATATATATATATATATATATATATATATATATATATATATATATCTATATATATATATATATATATATATATTTAAATAATGGGCTGATGTGATGGAAGTATAAAACAGATATGTAGTTTACCCGTTTAAAGACCTTTTATACAGTTTTTCTTCTTTCTTTCTTTTGATTTATGGCTGATACCGTAGAGATGGTGAATAATGTTAAAGAAGGTGAAGGAGAGTTTGTTAGCATTAAAAATATTCTTGTGGTTAATGGCTGATGCCATTGGGCACATGGTATAGGATATTATCATGATAATAGAAACAATTTCACTTGAGAAATGCGAATGATCATTTGTGTAGCTGAAAAACCAGAGTCTGAGGAAGCATGATGAGAAGGAATAATAAACAGGGTGAAAGAATCTATTTATATTGTGTCATTGTCATTTTTTAAAAACTATGGATAGAGCTTTTTTCTATAATTTTTATAAATACTCATTCAAAAGTTTGAATTACTTGTAAATTTTATTTATTTGGAGTTAAGTTGAATACCGTCCACTGTTAAAGTAAAGAATAATACTATAAATGTATTTTTAATCTAGGATATAACAATTTGCATTTTAGATGATTTTTACTCGATAGGTTAAATTTTGTAAAGTATATTAGATTTGTTAAAATCAGAATCCTAAACTCCAAGATGGATACGTACACATCTTGATCTCATTGTGAATTGTTCTCTACATTTCAAGTCATGTATGTTAATTTATAAATTTGTTTATATTTCTTTTCTTATTAAAATTTGACATAAGCTACACTAATATACTTTATGATGACATTAAGTCTATTTTTTGATAAAAATCTTACACGTTATTGAATATTGTTTGTTTTCATTATGTAATATCTTGGATTCGATGTTTTCCAAATTGTATACCACTTTTAGATACATCTCAACGTTTTATCTTAATGAAAATGAAAAATGTCACCATTTAAATCAATTTCTACGTTTTGTAATCCTTTAGTGTAGAACAAAGGGAAAATGTAGCTTTTTTAAATTTTACTATACGAATAACATTTACCTTAAATTATACAACTTCATTTAAATTATATCTACCCTAAATAATATAAAAAAAGATTTTGCTGTGAAGGAAAAGAAGATTTTATCTATAAATGCTTTCATATCGTGACTGATTCAGGGAGATGAGATTGCGAGGAAAGATCGTGTCTATTAATGCTTTCACGTGTTGAATGACTTCTGGGGTGAGAAGGTGAGAATAGATCATATCTATCAATGTTTTAATATGGTGTATAATTCAATAGAATAATATGACTAGTAGATTAGATGGTATACAGGTTTATCTTGTGTGATCTTTATTTACTCTCTGAAATCTATCAAGCAATCACAATGTCAGCGCGCACCATATCCTTAAAAATTGTGACCCAATCCGTTGGCAGTATACCTAGTGCGATCTTTGTTTAAAACTTGAAATACATCAATCTGTCAAAAATGGCTGCGTACCTTGTCGGCAGCTTTCTAATACTTGCTGTTACACACACACACACACACACACACACACACACACACACACACACACACACACATATATATATATATATATATATATATATATATATATATATATATATATATCCTGAAGATAGTGCCTAACGATAATTATTAATTCACATGCCGATATTAAATAAAACTTATTTAAAAATTATCTTGTCTTGCATTGTCCATTCATGTCTTGAGAGAGAGAGAGAGAGAGAGAGAGAGAGAGAGAGAGAGAGAGAGAGAGAGATTGACTACTAGTATATTACGGGTATATCGTTTGAAATGAACGACGGGCATTCAGTAAAGATTGACTATCAATGACATTGCAGTAAATATCCAAACATAATTGGTAATACGAGTCATATTTGTCACTAGGCCTACTGGCTGACCCAATCTGTGTTGACTACATATAAAGCTGAGGCCTGATACATACAACTAAGGTTAGTGTCTGTGTCTTTGTCCTTTGAATCGCCTATGATTTACCGCAACGTTTTTGGTATAGTTACCGCAGGGCAGTTTTAATGTGTTTTTTTTTTCTTCTTCCAAATTTGATTTTGGAAACCTTATAATAATGAAGACCTATAACTGTATTTGAAAATAAAGGTCACCCGCCTGTAAGTCCTTTTCTCTCTAAATGTTATTTACATGTTACACGAATATAAATAGGTTATGTTGGAGGGTTCCTTAAAGATATGTCGGAAGGAGGACATGCCGAATTACCGAAATCGTTTTTGAAATCCCCGATGATTTTTGGCGAAGCTTTTAGCATAGTTAATTCGGGACAGTGTAAACGCTTTTGGCATAGTTACTCTGGGACAGTGTAAACCCTTTGGCATAATTACTCCGAGACAGTGTAAACGCTTTTGGCATAGTTACTCCGGGAGACTGTAAGCGCTTTTGGCATCGTTACTCCGGGACAGTGTAAACGCTTTTGGCATGGTAACTCCGAGACACCGTAAACGCTTTTGGCATCGTTACTCCGTTACAGTGTAAACGCTTTTGGCATAGTAACTCTGGGACAGTGTAAACGCTTTTGGCATAGTTACTCTAGGACAGTGTAAACGCTTTTGGCATAGTTACTCTAGGACAGTGTAAACGCTTTTGGCATAGTTACTCTGGGACAGTCAACACGCTTTTGGCATAGTTACTCTAAGACAGTGTAAACGCTTTTGGCATAGTTACTTTGGGACAGTGTAAACGCTTTTATATAGTTTTGAGATACTTAAAAAGCATTCAGACCAATGATTGTATATAAAAACAAATGTAGGACACCTGCACTGAATTATTTTGCTCTCTTAATGTTAGTTCCATTTTATAGCAAAGATCAATAGGTCATAATGGGTGGGGTGGGGTGGTCTCCTCAATGATATGGCAAAAGTTGAACATGTCTAATGACAGAAAATATAAATCATGAGCAAACTCTAACGAATGAGCCAAAATGGAAAAAAATTATATTAAAAAATTTAAATTGAAATAAAATGTGTTTAAAGAAAAATAAACTTGATGTTTAATAATGATAATGATAATTCATAACTAGTGTAAAATGATTGTGAAATAAATTCTATAGTTAATACATATGAACTGGTTGATTTTGGGAATCTGCAATTAACTTTCACCTTGCTTCTTTTGATTTTGTAACCCAAATAATTAGGTCATAGTGGGGGATTATGAAGGGGTATGGCAGAAGTAGAAATGTCTAATCGCTGAACACGAAGGCAAATCAGGATTCATTGGATCGAAATTATTGTTTGCTTGGGGTTTGGTGGGTTTAGCCCCATTTCTCAGCACATGATAGGCTATACATGGCGTCCAGTATCTCTGGTGGAGGAAGAACCTTGGAAGACCCCGAGAAGAACCACCGACTCACGGGTAAGCTACTGGCAAGCTTTCTTACGTACTCACATTGGCCGAGCCTGAGACTCGAACCCTTTCGAGCAGAGGTGAGATGTTAGTGATAGGTAAAGGCGAGCGCCTTAGACCACTCGGCCACCCGGGTTCCCTGGATAGGAATTAATAAGTGTTCCATTAAAGAACGAATTGCAAGCGAAAATGAACGTAAATGAACCTAAAATGAAGTAAAATTGGTATACAAAAATAACATCATTACTGAAAATAGGAATTAAAGTGTAATCTTACACAGGGGCAGGTTGGGGGTTGGGGTTGGGGGGATCCTGCGGCCTCCCCCTCAAAGAAAATAATAAGCGCGAAAAAACAGAAACTTTTTCTTGACTAAGTTTTCTTTATAGTTGAATGGTTAAAATTATTCCCTGGAAACACTCAAAATGCAGATGCTTCTGGGGGCTCCGCCTTATGGACCTCCTCAGTTTACGCCCCCACCCCCACCCCACACAACGATATCTTTGCATCCGCCTCTGTAAGAGTACTTTATGAGATTTCTCGTGATAACATGACCATTACAAAGAAACCAGGAGGCGAGGCTATACCCGCTGAATATCACTTTGCTGTTTTGTTTTCGTTGCTGATTTGTATTGTGTAAGGCCCTATTGGAGGAATAAAAATTGCTGATTTGTATTGCGTAAGGCCCTATTGGAGGAATAAAAATTGCTGATTTGTATTGCGTAAGGCTCTATTGAGGAATACAAATTTATTCGTGAAATATTACGAAGCACAAACAACTTTTGTTTCTCATAGAAATGTTTCCAAATTCAGAGCTGTGTATTAAATAATTTTATGACAAAGAATTCAGTCTTATGTCGCGAACCAAAATAAGTTACTGTGTTAAAAATGACAATTAAAATGAAAGAGTTCTACAAAGAACCCAAATTAATGAATAATGACTAAATAATATAGCTGTGTGGTAGGGTGTAAAGGCTACTTGTGGGTAATCTGTATTAATTTATTCACGTACTGGGCATTATTACAGACTTGGTAGAAATGCAGAGTGGAGGAACTGACTTGAAAGTTTTAAAAATATTATGAATTACACGCTAACGTTTTACCCTTTCAACGTATTGATTTTTACACTCTGCATTGAACTTTTCTATGATTTTGGAAAGGAATCTCTTCAATAACTTTGTAACCAGAAGCGTTTTCTGTATACTGTGCTGGTATATAAACTGATACTAAGCTCAACTCTCGGTGTAGTCATCTACCGGATATTTAGCCACTACCAAAATCATAAACACAAAATGTAAATGGGTAATTAATGTGTAAAGAAAGAGTAATATATGCATGTATATAGCACAGTTGTAATGACGACCTAGTTTTGTCGATAAACATTACACTCATATGCATGTATATAGCACATTTGTAATGACGACCTAGTTTTGACGATAAACATTACACTCATATGCATGTATATAGCACATTTGTAATGACAACCTAGTTTTGACGATAAACATTACACTCATATGCATGTATATAGCACATTTGTAATGACAACCTAGTTTTGACGATAAACATTACACTCATATGCATGTATATAGCACATTTGTAA
Organism: Margaritifera margaritifera; assembly: GCA_029931535.1. Lineage (NCBI taxonomy): Eukaryota > Metazoa > Mollusca > Bivalvia > Unionida > Margaritiferidae > Margaritifera > Margaritifera margaritifera. Next base: position 498,818 of record JAQPZY010001309.1, read on the forward strand.
TGACGACATAGTTTTGACGATAAACATTACACTCATATGCATGTATATAGCACTTTTGTATGAAGACCTGGTTTTGACGATTGACATTACACTCATATGCATGTATATGGCACATTTGTAATGACGACCTAGTTTTGACGATAAACATTACACTCACATGCAGCACAAAGCCCTTGGTCCCCAGCCTTCAACAGGTTTGGCTTAGTTATGTGACCCAAATTTTAACTGAAACGATAAATGCACAATGATGGGTAGACACAATGAAACATACATTACATCACCACCCTGTAAACAAATTCTCATCTTCAATAAGGCTGAAATCAAAAATATATTACTATAAGCCACAAAAAAACGAAATACACACTGTGGATCGACTCGAAGGGAGGCCATCTTTACCCGAACTTCATTGTACTTTATCTACTAGGGGGCATTCAACAAGACACAGGTGAGATTTTGTACTCCTGAAAAGTGTATACCTTACAAATATTGTATATTTCTGCATATTTGTATGTAAAAACGCTTACTTATGAATAAATATCAATCTAATTCTTTGTTAGCAAGATTATACTATGATATAAGCAACATTTCACCGAAGCTAATGTAAAAATGGGCATTCGACATAATGTACTTTAAAACACTAGCGATATATAGACCCTTCCATCTTCAAAGCAAAATTAAAAACAAAACTTTCGGGATTAATTATTGGAAACAGTTCTATTAAAAACGTCCTACTGAAAAAGGAGAAAAGTAGAGAAAACAATCATGATCTGTTGGGATATTTGAACTTTGCAAACTTAAAAGGTCATCAACCAATACTCGTTTTTCATAGTTAATCCACTGAAATTAGAACGTCCTATTGTGACAATTTGTTACTGTATCCAGGCTGTTCAAGAGATAGATAATAGATTGCAGCTGCCATTCCAACAATCATGGCACGATCTCCAGCCGGTTAGCTGATAAAACATGTATTTTTACCACAGCCATACTCAAATCTATGAACTAGAATGAAACCTTTAAAAAAGCAGTTTCGTCTTTTAGGATTCCTTTTCCAAACTGAAAGCAATGGAATATCGTACACTGGCAACCTGCTAGTTTAAACATATTTCATTTTATACATTTATAACTGGAGATTACAAGATGTACAATATGGATGTTAAGGGACTGGAACAAAAGCCAATGGTTTAAAATGTTCTTCTCCTTTATCGATACAAAACTTGTAAATATATGTGAATATATGGCGGAAGGTATTGAGTTTTAATGACCAAATGTTAAATTGTTCAATAGTCAAAGCGAAGAGTCTTTTTCGTAAACATTAGCATTTAACCAAAGAAATATAAAACACAAATAGCATTAATAATAGGTGCGCCTAAGTAAATCTGATTGACTTTTCAATAAAGGCATGAGCGGCATAAACAAATGCGATTGTTTACTTCATATAGAACCATTATATTACCATGAAAAAAGGTATTTGAAGTTAAATTGCCATATTGTGTGAGGGATTGAAACAGTTTGATGCGTTGTGTTTGGTAATAATCGCTGTAGAAAAGAAGTGTCGTTTACTTGTAAACAAGTTGATATCTGTAAAGAGGTGATACAGTGTTATTCTTTCTAAATAAATGTTGATTAGGTGAGCCTCATTTTGTCTGAACTGAGCATGAAAAACTTGAAATTTCCTTTTACCTAATAACAGTGCCTGGGAACATGAGCGTCATGATTAATTAATGCGTTTTTGAAGTTGTTAATGGACTCGCTTTGACGAGTGTCGAGATATAATATGTTCCATTCTCGAATAAATAAAGGAAGAAATGAGTTGTAATAAAGATTATTCTAGGTTGTATTGATTGAAAGTTGTTTACATTACCCAAATTATAGCGAGTAATATCACTAACAGCTGGTGGTTCCTGAATAGGGAGGGATTGAATTATTTGCTATTTTGTATTAGATCAGATAAGAATTAGTTAGAAGTAGCACGATTGGAACGACGACCTAACATAAGTTCTAATGAGCTTGTTACCGACATTTGAAATAAACAACAAAAACATTAAATGAACGGTTTTTGCAAGACTAATTAACGTAGCATAATAATTAAATATGCAGGCAAAGCACTGCATATTTAAACTGAATTTGGTGTTTAGGTAGCTGAAAGGAAACCCACGTTAGAACCCGAAGGATGCTACGATGTAAAATAAGCCCCCCCTCCCCATGACATAAACTATAAAAAGATTACGCATCTTAAACTAAATAGAAGCACAGGTCAGAATGATAATCATGCCGAAATGCAAATTAGGCCTTCCTTTAAAAGAACATAATTGAAAAGGGAGGTAATAGAAGGGTACTGACAAGAAAACAGTCAAACAAACGGAAATACAGATATCAATTGTCGTCATCATTGCAGGAGAGTTGAGGTGGGGTGGTATAGGGAATTTGTAGATGTTACACTTACAATCTTTACCATTCCTGTATAAAATTAAGAATCTATATTAATTGATATTTGATTCTTCTCTAAAATGATTTGGTAGCACATTTCACAGAATAGCAGCTGAACATCTACGAGATATGTTGTCATATGTTGAGGCTTTAATTCTTGGAACATCTAAAGTATTGAATACCTAAAATTGCACGAATTGTGTTTAAAATATAGCAGATCTTCCAGACATTAGAAAGCAAACCTGTTCATAGTATTAAAAGTCTGAAGAGCCAGTGACCTGAGTCTATGTACTTTCATTATTGGCATCTTTGCCTTAAGTAAGAGTTATGATAATAGCTGATGTAATTATCATAAGCAAATCTCTGAGCACGCTCTTGTAGTTTTTCAAAGTTTAGTAGCGTTATCATTACAGAAGTGCCAGGCTAAGGGACAGAAGTTGACATTGGAAAGGATAAAGGTATATAAAATTGTCAGTTTGCCGAGGCTTCCTAACTTTCGACCCATACGTTTTTAGACAACTGTCTTGAAGCTTTCCATCAAGATTTTTGTTTTACATTTGTGTCAAATTGCAGTTGTATTCAATATAAATTTCTAGCAGTTTGGAACTTTCTTCACAGTTATAAGGACAGTACAGTTAAGTACAGGTTTCATACCGAATCTCTTTTTATCCACAGCCAGTGCTAGAAACTTTTGATGGTTGGCTTGCATTCTATTCACATTAAACCAGTCGATCAGAAAATTGGATTCAATTACAATTGTGTTGGCTACGAGTTGACAGATAGCTCCGTAAGAGACTTACTGAGGTACCTGACATACTGAAAGCCCTTAGCTTGTAATTTGCAATTGATAATATCACCAGGGAGACCGGCAAAAAAGTCTTAGATAGATCCAGCTGAATTGCAGCTACGTGTGGCCTTCTTCCAGTCTTCGGGTAAAGCTTAAACAGTGGTCTTGCATCAATGACCTTTCGATAAATACCCAAATATTTATTAAAATTGTTCTAAAAAATAATACCAGCTGGGTATCATCAGATTTTTCACAGAGTTTGGATGCCAGGGGAAAAATTATAACTGGTCTGTGGTTGTGAATTTTAATTAAAACCAACGTTCTGTTTGAAAATCGGAATTACTTGTGCTTCCCTCAAACAATCAAGCAAAATATTAGACTATAATACTTTATTAATTAGATCTGTAACATAACCATCAAGAAATTTGATTACTCCAGTAGTTTTTCTAAAATTAAAACTTCTTATCAGCTTATGCACATTATCACGTTTAACCTGCTTAAATTCAAAAACTGTAGCTATGCTGCTATTGTCATTAATAGCGTTGATGATTTGACGAGTTAAAGGGTCAAGAGGAGCATCCATTCCAATGTCTAATTCCACAGTTACATAATGTTTTAAAGATTTCACATCTTTCCCTAGTATTTTGTACCTTCTACACGAATGATATCTTCTTGACCACCGGTACATCCTTTAGAACAATAAGGCTGAATGGTTAAAGAAGTCACTAATTTTAATAACCCAGCCCATCTTTCTAAAACCTATGTGGTCAGAGACTTATTAATTTATTTGTTTGCCAAATTTCTCTGCTGTCTCTAGTTTGTCCGGGACTAGCATCATCTTGTACCAAGTTGTATTTCGTAAGGATCAGATGCTTAGTATATATAGCTTTCCTTAGTTCTCTGTTCATATAAGGTAATGGTGTCCTAGATGGATATATATATGTTTTATTGCAGCATGTTTATAACATTCAACAGATGATTTTCAAATTTTTCGTAGTCATAGTCGACAGATTCTGAGTCATTACTTGTAGATACGGAAGAAAATGAAACATCTGGTAAATGATTCACCAATTCATTTCCATTAAAATCTTTTAAACTTCTGTAAAATTTGTTCTGCTTGCATAATGCATAATGTTTCTTAGTTCAGTAAAAATCATGTTAGGAAAACCACTATTTCAAGTAAATAGATTCAAGATATTCGTACACTAAATTTGTTTGTTTCTACATATATGATCAACATACAATAGATTACAGACATTCGTAAAACACGTGTTTCCCTGATTAAGCATGCAAGATAAAACATATTACAAATATCACTTAGGCAATGAACTTAGGAAAGGTCCTGATATACAAATTCAGGTCACAAATGACAATAAGGCTTTAACATTGAACCAGAACTTTGTCAAGCGTTTTTACAAACTTGTCCGAAATTTCAGTCATTGATGGGGGACTATATAAACTATGAATATGCCACTGAGTCAGATGTAAGTATAATTCAAAGATAATGTGCCCCAGGCACTCAGGCTCTATTTATTTCATCCTTCGCGCTGGAATATCTGAACGAATGACAAATATAATCCCACTACCACTGACAGTGAGGTCCAGTCTCTCAAGTTTGCAACCATCAACATGAAAGAGACTATCAATGAAACAAGCATCAAATTTGCTTTCCAGTATGACTAAGAAATCAACACTTTTATCAGTCAGAAGTTCATGAATTTTCATAAACCTAAATTTTACGCTATTTATATTAATAAGGACAATTGTAAAGTGTTTTGAATGTTTCTTACGGGCATCTTAAAATTCAGAACAAACGCAATGCTTTGATGGGTCTGCATCCAGAAGTATGGTATGTCGCATAGATAACGGAATACTACTTATGTTGATATTGTTGCAACCAACAAACAACCATGGTTATCCTCAGCAAAGGCATCTGGAAAAACTAGTAGTCCAGGAACACAGTACAATGGACAGAAGTTCACCTGATTTGCTAAGTTTGTTATATTTAGCGATAGTCTTAATCAGCGCATTTTGTACCAGTCCAGCGAGCACAGAAATCAGACTGCAACCCTTGTTGGTTTGACATAAAGTATTTCAAAATCAAAGTTGATGTTATAACCGATTACGATGGGATCATCTGCAGGTAGAAAGAGACGTATTATCTGCAAATAAGCTTATTTTGGAGCCCATATCATATACAATACCATTTATGTATATTAAAGTTAATAAGTGACCTAAGATGAATCCTTGGGGCACATCAGATCTCATACACAACCACTCTGAAAATACTCCTAGAACTTTCACTCGTTGTTTTTTGTTTTTAAGATACCTAGAAAACCATTTCAAATTGGTTCCTGTAATGCCAGTAGCTTTCAATTTATGGACGAGTCCATTATGTTACATGCGCTCCAAAGCTTTACTTATATCCAAAAACACAACTGTAATGTCATTATCGGAATCTACTGTTTGATAAAATGTATCACAGAGATATGTTAATTAATTAGCTGTAGAATAAACCTGTTATAAAGCCAGACTGGAAAGGTGTAAAAATGTTATTTTTTCGAAAGTAATTAAATACGTGTTTAAAAACCTGTCTTTGAAAAACTTGACAAAAAATAATGAGAATATATATTGGTCTGTAATTAGATACAATGGAAGGGTCACCCTATTTTAAAATTGAAGAAACGTTTGCTTCTTTCCAAGAGTCTAGAAAGGTGGCTTCTTTAAGAGACAGACTAAAATGTGGAGAGAGAGAGAGAGAGAGAGAGAGAGAGAGATAGATAGATAGATAGATAGAGAGAGAGAGAGAAAATAAAAGAAAAAAGAGAGAGAGAGAGAGAGTTTATTAACTACTACACGGAGATTACAGTTATTTGCAGCATCGGTACCAGAAGCCTTACCAAAAAGAAAGCTTTTAAGAACACTTCAACAAGCTGTAGTTCTACAGAATTAAAACATCCATATATTACGGTAAATCAAGATGGTTAGCACTTGTTTCATCTAGTACACTATGCGATATATATATATATATATATATATATATATATATATATATATATATATATATATATATATAGTTCTGCATCAGAGGGAAAGAAATTTAGTGTAATGAGTGGGTGGGTTACATCGTAATGTTGATACCCGTCGTGATCCATTGAGGCTCTACATAACTTGAATACATTGTACAGATATCAAAATTATGTGGTCAGTGATATTGTCTACATATTTTTCAATATCGTCACATTTCAAAAAATCCCAGTTAGTTGTGGATGCTTTATTTCTCAGAAGATTATAGTCGCATTGGTTTTGTATCCATATATGCCTTGTAAATGTTTTTTCTTTTGTTTTCTATATCTGAATATCCCATAAATATGGCAATGGTATCCGATATTTTGGTAAGAAATTATTCTCAACCCCGCTGAGAATTTAACTTTCATTGTTCATTACAAGTAATAGATCTAGCAAGGTTGAAGAGTTTTAAGTGAAATGAGTGGCTTGATTAAACCATTAGCAAGGGTGAAGCTCATCATATCCTGTTTGCATTTTTTGTACCTTAGAGTAGGTTTAGCATACTGAAAGAAAAAACATTTGTGACAATTATATATCTAATCTCCGTATCAACAGCAATATGTATGGAGTATTCTATCATTTAAGTATAGACTTGAATTTGTCTTTGTCTAAGTGAAATTTCAATCCATACGATCTCTAAACCATTTAGTTCAAGATCAAGTTACCTTCGGAAATGAAGTGATTCTTTCACATATGATATGGCACCTCCGTGAGTATTGCCTACATAATCTTTCTTAGCTGGTTTGTGGTAAAATTGGACGAAAATGTCATCAGAAGAAATGGATTGATTGAGAAATGGTTTAGTGAAGGCCAATTTATTAAATTCCAACAATTCTGGATATATTGTATCTAATTAGAACAACATATTTTGAATATGGTAGTGCGTAATGGAAAAATGGCGTGAAAGTCGATTCGATTGCGAGCAGCCACTGGCGAACTATATGTGTCGTATGAGCTACTAAAAGAAACTGTAGAGTTTGGTCCCGGATTGCAATGAATGTCTCTTGCTAATATGAGTTAGTGATAAAGGCTGAGGTATAAAGAACGCATAGGAGAAAATATGACAAAATGTTATTACTTAAATACAACTTGTTTGTTACAGAACGTCTAGAGTTACCTAAACGTTTTTCCTATATGAAATCAGAGAGGACTTGCGCACTTATAACAATATAGATATAGTACTACCATCGCACCTTTCGGTAATAAATATATGCAAAACATGAAGCAGAAGCAAACATATGAAATTAGGACAAAAAAGCCCCAGGATGGCAACAAAGATGCTTCTGCAAAAATTCATGAACTTGTTATAACTCGATGAAGAAACAAACGAGTTACCAAATGCGTCCTACCAAATATACATTGGTACCGGCGTCATAACATACCTACACGATTTAACTCTACATGGAAGAGGAACACGGAATAAAAGTAAATATAATTAAATGGAATAAAAGATGCAAAAGAAATATGAGACTGAATAAACGAAAAAGAACGAAAAAACATGTCTAGAGAAAGGACTTTCATGCTTAAGATGTGATCAACGCCCAAGAATCTTAAATGTTTACATACATGTGCATGATCGGTGTGTAATATAAACTACCTGTCTAAAATAAATGGGTTTATTCCCCAAACTCTCACTCCGATAATGACATAGTGAGGCCTTGAAAGCTATAGTTCAGAGATCAAATCACTAAATACTTATTATTTCGAACTGAGTTTGAACGTTCAGACCACAGTAAACGAAATACAAACTGATCATATGAAGCTTCGCGAACAGAATAAAAAATTGTCTTGGAATCAGACTCGAGAAGCAATTTATTGTCTTTATTGTCTGATAGAATTTCGATTACCATCCCAAAAAGTAGAATAAATGACGCAAAAGAAATATGATAATGGATAAATAAAAAAGATATGTCTAGAGAAAGGCCTCTCATGCTTATGTTAAGAATCTTTCAATCTGTACATAAATGTGCGTGATAGGTGTATACTATAAACTACCTGTGTAAAATTAATTAATGTGTTGATCCCCAAAACTCTCACTCGGTAATGACATTGTTGAGGCCTTGAAAGCTATAAATACGTGTTATTTAGAATTTAGTTTGAACGTTCAGACAATAACAAACGAATTACTACTGATCGTATGAAGCAAACAGAATAAGAAATTGTTTAATAAAAGGTCAGTAATGAAAGCATGTTGGACAATTTGGAGTCACACTCGTGAAGGAACGATTTATTGTCTGATGGAATTTAGGATAACCATCCCAAAAAGTTGGATGTCTCGGATTGCAAAATTGTCATTTCCTTAGGGACACTCTCCATTAGCTGACTCGCACTCCACTGAGATAGAGAGAGCACACAGGCTAGGTAGTAACCGCTCCCGTGACAACGAAACCGGTTCAATGAGCCATATACGTCGGCAAATACAAGGACAAAGAACGCATACTTAAGAAAATACGGCAAGCCCTTACGCGTAATAATAGCTTTAGAGTATAGGAGGATTTTCCCAAGCGTATCAGATACGAATGAAAAGCATTGTTTGACTATATGACTCTCGGTATAAAAAAGAGGGTGAGTTTGCTTCCATTATTTTTGACAAACGTATCATGGGACAACATGGATTTTTTATACACGAAGCACACAGTCTCATAATGTAAGCGACGACATTTTTGGAGAATAAGAATCACTGCTCAGGGGATATTCCATCTTCATACGAGGACATTCTGCAATCCATGCAGGCCAACGCCCATATAGTATACAGAATATTCACCATACATGTGTTGAACAAAGCATATTGTCGTGCTATATCGAATGCTTAGCAAAATGTTAATGCCATAATTTTCTCGAATATTGCAGGACATTTGATATTATAGGTTTATATGAAACTTCGGATGAGTCATCCGAGGACTTTGATACTTATCCTTGAAGATTACAATTATTTTAGTTGTGTTTCTAAAATAGAGGCAAATGTACGAACTTGGGAGAAGTGACCGTTTTCGTACGTAAATCTGTCGTATTAAATCATTTGTGAAAAGAGTAGTTGATACATTTGATGACTGCATAGTTATATTATTCAAGTCATAAGCCTTGCTTATTGATAGAGATATAATTATGATTTTTACTTATATCTCCCCAGAAACGTTTCCTATATATAATAAGAGCAATGATGATGCCATTGAACTGTTAAGTGAAACGTTACCTGATATCAAAAACGCATTATCGAAATTCTCATATTTCTCTATCAGGAGACTGTAATGCTAGAATTAGGAATTTAGACGATTTTGTCCCGGACGACAGACTTGACTTTATTTATCGATATTATGTTGATTTAAATACTGATAATTTCTCAACGCAGGGAAATACAAAAGACGATAAAATGTATAACAATTCTGGCTAATTCCTAATAGATTTATGCAAACATTTTAATGTTCATTTTATGAATGGAAGCATTTTTGATAATAAAAATGGTCAGTTCACATGTATCACTCGCTATTGTTGCAGTGTAGTTGATTATTTGGTATGGTCTTCTAAAATAGTTAGACATATTATCAGTTTTGGCGATGAGTCTACGCATTTTCCCTTATCTTGTAACTCATGCTTTGTCAATAAGTGGGATATGAAGGTAGCACTTCTCAAACCACTGTGAATGTTGATGATCATAATACTCATATATGTGAAGAGAAAACTCGACAATTTGCTATCTTGAATAATTTCATTCTTTATTGAAGCACCCAGCGTTAGAGTTCGATGACTATGACAATACTGTTAGTGAAGAATGTTCTCATCTAGAGGAAGATGACTTTTAATACTTCCATTTAAAAAGACGAAGTTTTGATATGATAAGTTTATTTAAAATCTGACCTGACGCGGTACCAATCTGTTTTTATCAGTGCACGTCTGTAACAATCTTACCATTCCTTAACGCTCTTTTTAATAAAATCTTTGAATATGGTTATTTTCCTGAAGAGTGGTGCCAGAGTATCATCTGTCCTGTACACCAGAGAGGTGACAAAAGCGACCCAAACAATTACAGAGGTATCTCCCTTATTAATACTGTGTGAAAGGTCTTTACTGATATATTGAACACACGTATATACAGATGAGCGAAATATTACAGTCTGATAGACGAATCACTGGCAGAGTTCAGAACACAGTATGCTTCAAGTACGACAATATATTTGCTATTCCGGGATTAGTAAAAAGATATATTTACGAAGGGAAAAGTAAATTGTATTGTCTTCTTTGTAGATTTTAAAAATGCAATAAAAACACAGCACGATAAATTATGGTTGTCACTCATAAATAAGGGTTTAAATGGACACACATATAAAGGTTTAACTATTTATTAAGAATATACATTAGGCACAAGGCAGGGTTGTATCCTGAGGACTATTATGTTTTCTCTTTTCATTGATGATTTGATTGCACAGCTTGAGCTTGAATGCAATAGAAGTGTATTATTTCAGAAGATATTGATGCTATTTGTGCACTACTTTATGCAGATGATGTTGCTAACTGTGCTAACCGTGCTGATACATTAGATCTTTTGTAAGAAAAAATTAATTCTATTTAACTTTTATGTGATAAAACGGGCATGATGGTTAATCTAGACAGTAAAAGAAGTATTGCCTTCAGCAATGAGGGATATTATCCACAAAACGATGTTTAGTTTTTCAAAGAAAGTCGTATTGAACGTGTGCCTAATTACAAATATATTGGGTTATTTTTCACCTAAAATATGTTTGGATAAAATCAAAGCAGATACTAGCAGCTCAGACAAAGAAAGTCGTATTGAACGTGTGCCTAATTACAAATATATTGGGTTATTTTTCACCTAAAATATGTTTGGATAAAATCAAAGCAGATACTAGCAGCTCAGACAAAGAAAGTCGTATTGAACGTGTGCCTAATTACAAATATATTGGGTTATTTTTCACCTAAAATATGTTTGGATAAAATCAAAGCAGATACTAGCAGCTCAGACAAAGAAAGTCGTATTGAACGTGTGCCTAATTACAAATATATTGGGTTATTTTTCACCTAAAATATGTTTGGATAAAATCAAAGCAGATACTAGCAGCTCAGACAAAGAAAGTCGTATTGAACGTGTGCCTAATTACAAATATATTGGGTTATTTTTCACCTAAAATATGTTTGGATAAAATCAAAGCAGATACTAGCAGCTCAGACAAAGAAAGTAGCAACATGTCTTTTGAATTTAAAAAAAAAAAACGATTCGGCAGTTTTAATTTTATATGTTGTTTTAAAAATGTTTGATACAGTGATAAAACGAGTTGCTTGTAATGAGTCATAAATCTGGGGATATGAATTTAGTAGAGATATTCAAATGTGCAATATAATTTTTTCAACATTGTTTAGAGGTTCCTAAAACTACCAATAATGCGAATGTGTTAGGGAAGAGAGGAAAATATCCACTTTGTACCTCGTATTTTTTACGATGTATAAAACACTGGTTGAAGGTTGTAAAAATGCCTTTCACTCGCTATCAGCACCAATATTATCCAATGTTGAAAAGATTACATGGAGCCAACCGTGTCAACTTGGCTACCAAATGGAAAGAGATGTTATTTCGTTTCGGTTTTAGGTATATCTGGTTAAATGAAGATGTTGGAGACAAAAGCAATTTCTCTTACATGTTCTTAAAGATTAATGCATTCGTTTTTATAAAACTGGCAAGGCGATGTTTAAATTCACATACATATGTATATTACAGCATGTATACAATTGAATTAGAAGCAGAAAAATATATTTCATGTGGATTATCAAATTTATTCAGGAAGTTACTTGCTCAGATCAGATGCTCAGCGCACAAGTTCAAAATTGAGACATCTAGGCAGAATAGAATTCAAAGAAATTAGAGGTATTGTTATTTATGTTTGAAAAATAATATTTATTTGGTCCATTTTGTTTGTATCTGTCCAGCTTGTGGTCATCAAAAAGATATTTTATAAAATGAAGTTTATTATTCTTATCTGTTTGTTGAAAAATTGGTATCCCTCGTGAGTCATAATAATATATTAATTATCAAATATCTTTCTTATTGTATCAATTCCGCTATTCGTCTTTACACCAATAAGTCACTTCAATCATCTAAGGAAGACGACGGACATAGTTAAAAAATAAATTAGCATGCTCATGACCTGCAAATAGAAAGTTTAAATTGTGTAGGGAACGAATGCTTTATCAACTACTTAACTGCATCAAAAATTATTTTTCACTCTGTTTTATGTCAAGGTCTTCGGCCGTTGGCCACGGTTCCTCCAGCTAATTTGATTGGTCACATTCATGACGAGTTCGGATCAGTTCACTTGGAACATGTGGCCTGTTAAAAAGAAACGGAAAACTAATTAGTTTCATACAGAAGTTATTGTGTTTCATCCATCGAGACAATATTTTCTTGGGTGAAGAAGAGCTGGACAATAAGACCGACAATGAGTCAGCTGTTGGGATTTTTACTAGGCTATATTGTGTTAGGTAAGTATGTTGTATTTAAGACCAGCGAGCTCTTTATTTATACATTTCAAAAGAAATATTTTAATATTTTATAACTGATAAATTACTGCAAAAAGGATGCTTTGGTCATTCCAAGCAACTGTAAATTTCAGCAACAACCACTCATGATTGTCACTGATTTTAAAGCTTTGCGTACGTCACAGAGGCACAAGTGGGCCTGAAACGTTCAACTGTTCATATTTGCCCAAGATTTTGTGCCTTTATATAGCACCACAACAAACTCGCGTAAGATCTTATGAGAATTATAATTCATGTCATATCTAGCTAAGTCTGATAAACCTGATAAAGTTAGGATAAGTTTACTCATAAGCCATAACTCTAGAGTCCCTGAACTTATATCACCAACTGTTTCTCTCACTGAAGGTCTGATTAAGATACACCAGGATAACAATATCAAAACATATATTACCAAAACCTTATAACATATGATCAACTTAGACAGCGCACATACTGAACATTGGCATAATATTAGTCACTCAGGGACCGTAACACTCTAACCCAATGGCCCATATCCCTCATTTTAAACTAATTTATATCAAATTAAAGTAAAGCGGCATACATAAACTAGTTGTGATCTAATGACAAAAGGCCAGGCTTGATTGTTCCTAAGATGATGTAGAAGAATTAGGTTCCATAACTCGGGAACACACTAAATATTATCTCTCATTAGTTTGAGATCTTGCACACATACATCAACACGCAAAATCTGACCAAGAATCGAGCTCTTAGAATGTTCAGAAGAAAGTGCAAACGGAAAAACAGATGGACATACAGATTGATGCCGGACAATGAGCACTTACACAAGCTCGACTGGCCTTCAGCCAGAAGAGCTAATACGTTTATATGTTTGCCTGGGTCAATTTAAAAATCGCATTTGTTAAATTTTTTTTTTGCCTGTATTTATAAGTACATATATTCCAATATATGAAATGAAGAAGAAAGATGATAAAAGAATATCTAAAGACTCTCATATAATCTTTCGTGTAAATTATAAGTGCATATTTATCTTCTTTTGTAGTAACAACATTTTGTAACACATTAGCCGATGTAAATGTGGCGGCCATCGTATAGGCCGCTGCTGGCGCCGTGAGTGCAGGTTCGAGTCTAACCGGTACAACGTTGAATAACCTGATGAGTAATGCCTACAGAGTTAACTGTGGTATTGAAATACAAAAGTGGACAAAATTTCCTCTTTCAAGTCCTGTGGTTAAGATCGCCGCTGGAGCATTGTCTATCCCCCCTGGTGATATCCTACCATCCAAAAAAGAAGCAATGGTAAGAAGAAAGATTATGATATAACGAAGTATATGAAAAATCTCTCTGCATCAGCCACACATGGGACGGATATATTTTTGCTGAAAAAGGGAGACTCTGTTTTAGGAAAGTGAAATATATAGAATAAGTACATAGAGGAAACTTGTGAATTTCTCTTGTTGGATATTGGTGGTAAATAGATTCTTTATTTCACAGTAACAGTGCAGGCTTAAACAGAAGGACAAAAGGTATGTTTGTATTCCAGCGAGTCAGAATCTACGTTACTTCATATTGTAATATGAATGGAGTGTTGACCCTGGTTCTTCATATGTCTGTAAGTGGACGTCTCGGGCAGCATACTCAAACACACGATTAGGCATCGGAACCTGTAGATTTGCCTCATTTATTATTTCTCCAGGAATAAAGAACTAGATCTATGAGACTGACATTATTTGCTGGAAGACTGCTGATTTAAGAGACTTACAGCCATATCGTCTGTGGCTGTATTTTGGGTTGGTAAAATAACCGCATTAATTAAAAAGCAGGTCACTGTGATCTACACTTCGCGTTCTGTTTGCTTCCATGAAATTGTGCAAGAAATATTGTTGCCCTAATGACGTTTGAAAGTAGCTTGGTCTGAAATAAGTCATCTTCTGTAATGCGACCAGACATACATACACGCAGTTAGGATTCGGTGCTTTTTGTTTTGAAAAACGAGTATATGGGTCAAGAATAGGGAGCGAAGATTTTAAAATATGGAAATGTAGGGTGTCTTCGGAAGAGGCAGTTCTTGACACGAGAACAATGTGGTTCTTCTCATTCTAATGTGAAGATCATTATTCGCGCACGCTGTTTTCGGGTTGAGAAATCATATCACCACGGAAGCAGAGTAGACAAGACGAAAGATGGCGGAACATGTCGAGTGTTATGCTTCATGTTTGTTGTTTCGAGATTAAATCTAGTTGTTGCGGCGAGCACACCAACAAACATTCGAGAACGTGTACTTGGCATTTGGGCGAAAGTCCCAAAACTGGCCACCAAACGACGTTCGACAGGAGAACGAAGAGGTAAAGTAATGTTTGCGCGATAATTTCTGCAATGCCCAAGGCGACCTTATTTATGTGCAGTAATTGCTGATATATTTATAAATCTATATCTATTTCTCATTCTCTCTCTCTGTATGTATGTATATATATATATATATATATATATATATGTATATATATAGTTATCTCTCTCTCTCACTCTCTCTCTATACATATATATATATATATATATATATATATATATATATATATATATATATATATATCACATATCGTGAACACAAATTAACCGGTTCGTATTTTTTCTTCTTTCATTTTTTCTTGGAAAAACATTCAGAGCTGGAGGAGAAATACATCAATGTATATATTACGTTGCCGTCGTCTGCACTGACGTTGACATAGACGTCGTCAAAGTTAACGTGTTTAGACTGTTAAATTTAACCCAGTTTCTCAGGAACCATTAGGATTACGTCACTGATATATCTTGAAGTGTGCATTAAAAATTACTTCACTGACATTAACATTGACCTATACGTCAGACCCTCATTGTTTGTTGCATCTAAAGTGTTCAAAGTAATCACTATTTCTCTACAACTGTCATTGGTCTACAACATCCAAATTGGGACTCAGATACCTCCTGAGGTTTGCCATTATTATAACAGTTTCCTATTTATTCTCTGGACGTCCTATGGAGGACAAGACATTGTTTTTTTTTCTGCGAATTCATGTATGGATCATAAATACATGTACTTGACTCAGTCATCACTACATGTGGATAATTTCTAAAAAGCGTATGTTATGATAATTGTGCAGAAATATAAAGAAAAAGAGTATTTTCAATGAAGAAATACAAATATGATATAAAACGTCATGTGAATTGCTTTTCCATCGTTTAACCAAATAAAAGTGTATATGCAGGTGCACATGTATTTGAAAATATCGGACAAGCTACATGCTAAGTTTGACTGGTGGTATTTTACGTCAAAATTCATGAAGTGCTTGAAATAACATGCAAATTTTAATTACTGAATGTCAGGATCTTAACATATTTAATATACATATAATAGAAAATAAATAAATAAATAAATAAATAAATAAAAACCAGCAAAGTATCTACTGCAAATATTGTGTATTCTCTGTCTGACAGATTTATAAAGTGCAGTTCATCCTGACACCAATAAACGTTTGTAAAGCCTACTTATTTATATAAGATCTAGCGAATTCGATGGCAATTAGTTACATTATCATGTTTTCATGAAATTCATCATCTACATACTATTTCCTTCCGTACAGGTTGCCCGAAAGACGTCTGACACCACAACAGGGACGTACGGAACAGTGTCATGGTTGGTCGAAGGAAAAGCTCGCCGAATTGTCATAATGTGGTCTGCACCGTACGGCTTCAGTTTTTACAGCAATTGGCTTGGCATGGGTATAACGACTCCAGGTGAGATATTCAATGCGCAAGGAAACGAGTGGTTCTACCAAATGTTCTATAGTCAAAGTTCTAAACCCCTTGGATTCAGCAGGAGCGAATATTACTGGGAATCCAATCCCGTGATATATCAAGATGACGTAATTGAAATATCAGGAACAATCTCAACAGGACACCAGGCACAAGTGAAGATAACCGTTCGTCCGGTGAAAATATCGGATTTGGCTGCTCCTATAAAAGCACTTCTTGAGCACCGACGGAAAAAACCTTATTGTCCAAATAAGTGAAAGGTTTAGTTGACTAATCGACGCAAATTTAACAGCATATTGGACATTCTGACGACTAAGCATCATAATATTAATAAGTACTTTATCTTTAAATAATGAATTATTGAATTTCTAAATAGATTTTAGCTTCCCGAAATTTCTAATTTTGTATACTTTAGTGATAAAAGAATGATCCGTTCGCGTTTTTGACGACGCGCTTTTGTCGGCGCGCTTTTGTGCTGTGCGATTTTATCCGGACACCGTGCTTCCCATATAAATATTTTGGGCATAAGAACATGAGGTAGAATTCTGCTTTAGAGGGTTACATTTCTGAAGACGTCTCACCTGTTCAGTGCTAGTGTCATGCATGCATGTTATCCCATGATAAGTTTGTCAAATTTAATGGAAGCAAACTCACCCTCTCGTCTAAACCGAGTCATATAGTCAAACATTGCTTTTCGTTCGTCTCTGACACGCTTGGGAAAATCCTCCGATATCCTAAAGCTATTATTAATCGTGAGTGTTTGCCGTGGTTTCTTTAGTATGCGGTCTTTGTCCTGGTACTTGCCGACCTTTATGCCTGATAGAACCGGTCACGGGAGCGGTTACTGACTAGCCTGTGTGCTCTCTCTATCTCAATGGAGTGTGAGTCAGCTAATGGAGAGTGTCCTTAAGGAAATGACAATTTTGCATTCCGAAACATCCAACTTTTTGGGATGGTTATCCTAAATTCCATCAGACAATAAATTGTTCCTTCTCGAGTGTGACTCCAAATTGTCCAACACGCTTTCATTACTGACCTTTTATTAGACAATTTCTTATTCTGTTCGCTTCATACGATCAGTAGTAATTCGTTTGTTATTATCTGAACGTTCAAACTAAGTTCTAAATAACAATTATTTATAGCTTTCAAGGCCTCAAAAATGTCATCACCGAGTGAGAGATTTTGAGATCAACACATTAATTAATTTTACACAGGTAGTTTATATTATACACCTATCACGCACATTTAAGTACAGATTGAACGATTCTTAACTTAAGCAGAAGAGGCCTTTCTCTAGACATATCTTTTTTATTTATCCATTATCATATTTCTTTTGCATCATTTGTTCCATTTAATTCTGTTTACTTTCATTCCGTGTTCTTCTTCGATGTGGAATGAAATCGTGCGTGTGATGACACCAGTACCAATGTATATTTGGTAGGACGCATCTTCATGGTGGCAATTCGTTTGTTTCTTCACTGAATTATGACAATTGCACTAATTTTTGCAGAAGCATCTATGTTGCCATCCTGAGGCCCTGTTATCCTAATTTCATATGTTTTCTACTACTTTATGATCTGCTTATGTTTATGACCCAAAGGTGCTATGGTAGTACTTTGTTAATATTGTTTTAAGTGCGCAAGTCCTCTCTGATGTCATGCAAAAGCAACTTGATAGGTAAATCTAGACGTACTGTAACAAACAAGTCGTATTTAAGTAATATCATTTTCACATATTTTCTCGTATGCGTTCTATATAACTCAGTCTCTATCACATGGCTGCTGAACTTACTCCACTTAGCAGGTGACATTCATCGCGATCCGAGTCCAAACTCTACACTTTCCTTTAGTAGCTCATACGACAGATATAGTTCGCCAACGTCTCCTCGCAATCGACTCGACTTTCACACCATGCTTCCATTATGCACCACCATATTCAAAATATTTTGTCCTAATTATATGCATTGTATCCAGAATTGTTGGAATTTATGATTCATTGGACTTCAATAAAACTTTGCTCAATCCATTCATTTCTCACGTTCTTTGTGTTTCATATTTCCTTCGTTAAAGGCTAATGTTTAAGTAAAAGACTCTTCGCTCTGACTATTGAACAATTGAATATTTTGGTCATTAACACTCAAAACTTTCCGCCATATATTCACGTACATTTAAAATGTATGTATCGATAAAGAAGAAGAACATTTTAAACCATTGGCTTTCGTTCCAGTTCCTTGCCATCTATATTGTACATTTTGTAATCTCCAGTTATAAATGTATAAAATGAAATAGGTTGAGACTAGCGGGTTGCCAATGTAAGGTATTCCAATGCATTCAGTTTGGAAAGGGATTTCTAAAAGATGAAGACGGTTTATTAAAGGTTCATTGTAGATCATATATTTGAGTAAGGCTGTATCTTCTGCGGTAATAATACTCCATTTATCAGGTAATCTTGCTGGAGATGGTGACATGAGTGTTGCAACGGTGGTTGGAATATTTTCTTTATCTCTCCAACATTTTGTATACAGAAACGTATGGTCACAATAGGACACTCTAATTTCAATTAATTAACTCTGAAAAACGAGGATTGGTTGATAACCTTTTAAGTTTGCAAAGATTAAATATCCCAAAAGATCATGATCGATTTCTTTGCTTTTCTCCTTTATCAATTGGTTCTTTTAATAGAAACAATCGAAAAGGCATAAACAATAATAATCAACTATGTTTCTAATAATCAATCCTGAACTTTTTGTTTTAATTTTGCTCGAAATAATTTAAGGATCTGCATATCACGAACGTAATAAAGTACGTTATGTCGAATGCCCATTTTTTGCATTAGTTTCGGTGAAATGTTGCTTATATCTTAGTATAATCTTGCTAATAAAGAATTAGATTGATATGTGTTTATAAATAAGCGCTTTTCCATAAACAATATGCAGAAATATCAAATATTTAAAGTTATACACTTTTCAGGAGTCCCAAATCCCACATATATCTTTTTGAACGCCCCCTAGTGGGTAAGTACAATGAAGTTCAGGCAAGGATGGAACCCATGATAAAAAATTTCTTCAATTATAAAAAAGTATATAATTTTATTTTCTTGTACTGTTAACTTTAATGGTCTTTTTATTTTCTTCTTTTTTGAAAGGCTTTATCTTCGCAGATTTTTATCTTTGTTTTTCCCCAATTCTATATATTTACAATTTTAGAACTTTACCTTTGATGGACACCAGTTATCAAATATTGTTTTGAAGTGATGTTAAACCATTTAAACGTAACTGCCTAATAAGTTACAATACAACTTTGTTACATTGCTTTTGAACAAAACTTTTTCTAATATGAAATAAGTGCCTGTTTAAATAAAATACTATGTTCGGAATTAATTTTAAATTGAACAGATTTTGACATGCACGGTGAAGGAGTACAGTTTTCATTTGTAACCTACTTGCTTACGTCACTAGTTAGATTCCGTTGTTCTAAGCTAATAATTTCCGTCTTGTCAGTGCTAACTTAAGCGACATCATAACCAGCAGAACTATTCAACCCTGATCCTTTTATTCCTTCTTTTGTATCTTTCTGTATTTCTCCAGAGCCAAACATCGTGTAGGCTCTGCACAGGAATTAAGTTATGTTTTTGTACGGGTCTCGTTGGTGTAATTGTTTTATGCAACTTTGTTCGCTCGAAAGAGGAATCAGTAGATTTAGGGTTGTTTTCAACCAGTTTTGCACTCCTGTCGGTCAATATATATATATATATATATATATATATATATATATATATATATATATATATATATATATTAATCGATAATCAACATGACTAAATGTGTTGCAGATTATGCAGGATCAGAGGCAGCCGATTAGCAAGTTTAGTAAAATAATTTAAGTAACTTTTGGTCAATTTTTTTTTTACAAATAAAAACTCTGAGAAATATAGTTTCATGTATGGCATGGAAAGTGTCAGTTGTAAAAGAAACATTAACTGAAAATTGTGTCCTTACTAAATAAAACCTATCAAGTGACAAACATATTAACTTTCATTCTTTACGTGTCATATGGACATTGAAAATGTAGCTGTACCTTTAGAAACCAGAAAGGTATTTGCATTTTCATCCCGAAATGGGTAACTTTGGAAAAAAAGAACATTTCTGAGCTCTAGCTTATACTGAAAAAGCAAATTTTAAACGGATGTATATCACAGAAATAATTCCTTTGGGTGATTATATTCTTAACAAAATCAGTGACGCACCTACAAATTCCGTATTGCAGGTGTATATGTTTGAATGTAATTTTAAAATCATTTTAATGTTGACACTTACCGTCAATTCAATTCCATGCATGTTCGATATCGAACCAAAAAAAGAATATATTCAGACATAACATTATTTAGACCAAGGAGTTGCTGATGTACTCATTTGTTATATTCAGTTGAAACTTGGACGTCTCATTCATTAGATAATTTCCAATTTCTTTAAAGCATATTATGTTCTGTTTTTATATTCCCAGGAGAAAACAACATGACATCTCAATTAGAAGTAACTGTAATAATAGTTTCCAATATTTGGCAATTTATGCACTTAATTATCACTAACAAATCCATCGTTACTTTCACTATGTAATATAATGCAAGCAATCCAAACATTAAAGAGATGATATATCGTAGGTCATATTTTGTACGAATAATGTAGGTCTGCAAGTTGTATGCCTAGACAATTCATGTAGGTCATACTCCTTTTCAAGCCTAAATATTTAATATATTGTATTTTTATCTTCCATTAGCAAAACTAATTTTTGAGACGATGACAAAGAGTAAACATTACCCAGTTTATAATAGTCATTACTGGGAAGTATCCATGTCTAGATTTATACCTCACTTTCTTTCTTTCTCTCTCCCTCTCTCTCTCTCTCTTTATATATATATATATATATATATATATATATATATATATATATATATATATATATATATATATATAGATAGAGAGAGAGAGAGATGTCCGTGATCGTTTAGGGAGATAATTACAGGAGCAGAGATGTCCTAATCGTTTAAAAGGAAAGAAAATTTTCAGTTTTATTTGCAAGATATTCGCCGTTAGTGAGGATACCAGATCTAGTAAATCCAGAGAAGTGCCAATCTTTTTCAATACAAATTTTGTATCTGAAGTAAAGAAACTTACAAAGATAGAGAAGGAAATAGAAATTGTTTAGAAATGGAAATAGACAATAAAAACACAGTATTAAGTAATATATCTGGCCCAAAAAGACTCCCCTTATCCTTTAATCAATTAAAGGCTGAGTTTATTGCTTATTCTGACAAGGTGTTAATTATTTGGGGGGGGGGGTTAATTTATATCTGGCTATGAAACAACAACGTGTTTCATAAAACTAGGTTAGGGCTGCATAATTAAAGATCCAAAGAGAAGGTTATATATATATATATATATATATATATATATATATATATATATATATATATATATATATATATATATATATAGATAGATAGTGTTACGACTCTATGGTCTAAGAAAAATGTAACAGAAAGAAAGTGAAACCAACAAATCAAGTAAAAATCAACAAGCAATTTATTACTAGATAATTAAAATGAAAAATCAAAAAAGTCACTTACCGTAATGTGTTTTGAAATCCTAATAATCCAATAAGAATGATTGTTCTAATCACAAGTCCTAAATATAGAATGTTCCGAATTCACGGCTGTGTCCTTGAATGTTATGATGTGCTAATGGTCTCCAAAGTCCTGATGTACTAGTAATCTTGATGTGCTGATGTCAAAATGAAGTATTCCAAAATATCTGAATAAGTTCACTTAAATTCCAAAATCATCAATTAAAAATCCAAAATCCAAAAGTTTGTGAGCACTGTTATAATCCAATGAATATTTAAAATAATTCCTCTCTTAGAATTTGGAATGAATTTTCACAACTGTAATAGCTCTTTACAAGACTGATGGTAATGTCAAAACTGAAAAAATGTCTACCAAACATGGTATATATAAAGATTGGTCACATGACAGAATGTTCTAGAATGTGTGTCATCCTAATGGAATTTTACTTGTAAACAAAAATTCAACCTTGACCTTCAAATTGAGAAAACATATTGATCAAAACGACCTAATTCAAGGACACTAGTTAAACATGTTTTTCCTGATAAACATAAAGATTTAAGCAAATATTAAAGTGAAGAAACATTTATAATTTCCTAAAATATTTATAATATTATATAAACATCATATATAACACATAACAATAGAGAGAGAGAGAGAGAGAGAGAGAGAGAGAGAGAGAGAGAGAGAGAGAGAGAGAGAGAGAGAGAGAATTACAAATATACACCAAACAAAGTGGAAAGTGCTATCTCTGGATTCTACAGGAGAATGCTTGATAACATTAGCATAATGTTTAAAACAAATAAATACTGTTATCATACAGGTTAGAGAGTTTTAATTGGTACTCTACAGAGATTCAAACCCGGATTCGCTGGTCACGGCACCCATCGTCATGCCTGTATCGTGAGAACTTATGCAGAAAATACAAGGTATATTTGGAGGGTTGGAAATAAAAGAGCCAGACTTGATTTCTTCTTATTTCAGAAAATATTCTTACAGATATTTATATTTTATATATTGAATCTGGTACAACAGAACGGATCATTCTCTTATGACTAAAGCATACAAAATTGGAAACTTCGAGCTGTGAAAATAAATTTAGAAATTCAATAATTCATTATTTAAAGATAAAGTACTTATTAATATTGGGATGCTTAGACAATAGAATGTCAAATATGCTGTTAAATTTGCGTTGATTAGTCAACTAAACCTTTCACTTATTTGGACAATAAGGTTGTTCTCGTCAGTGCTCAAGAAGTGCTTTTATAGGAGCAGCCAAATCCGAAATGTTCACCGGACGAACGGTTATCTTCACTTGTGCCTGGTGACCTGTTGACATTGTTCCTGATATTTCAATTACGTCATCTTTATACATCACGGCATTGGATTCCCAGAAATATTCGTCTCTGCTGAATCCAAGGGAACTAGAATTTTGTCTATAGTACATTTGGTAGAACCACTCATTTCTTTGCGCATGGAATGTCTCGCCTGGAGACGTTATACCTACGCCAAGCCAATTGCTGTAAAAATTGAAGTCGTATGGTGCGGCCCACATTATGACAATTCGGCGAGCTTCCCCTTCGACCAACCATGACACTGTTCCGTACGTCCCTGTTGCGGTGTCAGACGACTTTCGGGCAACCTGTACGGAAGGAAAAAGCATGTAAATTATGAGTTCCATGAAGACATGATAATGTAACTAATTGCCATCAAATTCGCTAGATCTTGTATAAAAAATAGGTTTTACATACGTTTATTGGTGTCAGGATGAACTGCACTTTATAAACCTCTCAGACAGAGAATACAATATATTTGCAGAAGATACTTTGCTCGTTTGTTTTTTCTTTTATCCATTATAATGTTAAGATTTTGGAGTTCAGTAATTACAATTTGCATATCATTTCAAGCATTTCATCAATTTTGACCAAAAATACCACCATTCAAAATTAGCATGTAGCTTGTCAGATTGTTTGAAATACATGTGCACCTGCATATACACTTTTATTTGGTTAAAAGATGGAAAAGCAATTGACATGACATTTTATAGTTATCAAATCATATTTGTATTTCTTCATTGAAAATACTCTTTATCTTTATTTTTTGTACAATTATCATAACATACGCTTTTTAGAAATTATCCACATATATTGATGACGAAGTTAAAAGTACACGTATTTATGATCCATACATGAATTCTCCTTGTCCTCCATAGGATGTCCAGAGAATATATAGAAAACTGTTTTAGTAATAGCAAACCTCAGGATGTATCTGAGTCCCAAGTTTGAAAAGATTAGATGAAGTCAACCTTGTAAACTGGGCTACCGAAGTTAAAGAGATGTTATTTATTTCGGTTTTAGGTATGTCTGGTTAAGTCAAGATGTCGGAGACAAAAAGCAATTTCTCTTACAATTTCTCAAATAATAAAGGATCGGTCTTTATAAAACTGACAAAACCGTGTGATAATTCACATAAATGTATATATATTATAGCATGTATAAAATTGAATTAGAACCAGACAAATATATTTCATTTGGATTTTCATATTTATTCAGGAATTTTCTTACTCCGATCGGGTGCTCGGCGCACCAGGTTCAAAAGTAGAGACAATTAGGCAGGACAGAATTGAGAAATATTAGCGGTATTGTTATTTATGTTTGAAAAATAATGTTTATTTGGTCCGTTTTGTTTGTGTCTGTCCAGCTTATGATCATGAAAGATAGATCTTTTTAAAATTAAGTTCTTTATTCTTATCCGTCTGTTGACAAATTGGCATCCCTCATGAGTCATAATAATATTTTAATTCTAAGAAATCTTTCTTATTGTATCAATTCCACGTTTCGTCTACTTAGTTACTATTTAAACTTAGTAACCACATATATTTTGTTACCACTTAAGAAATTACACCATAAGTTTTCGCATAAATTTCTAGTGAATACCTACCATTAAATACCTGTCGGTACTAAGATCAGATGACATCTGCAAGTTAGAAATGGGAATTTAGTAAAATTAACAATTACTGAGAGTGCTGAAGAATTCATTAAACGTATATTATCATTAGAATTACCTAGACAGTATTGATATCCACAAAGTACTCATATGAATGTCAGTCTGTAGACGTCACAAAAGTATCTGAGGCGCCTAATATTTTTTGCATTATGTTCACCTCGCGGAGAATACATCCGACCATTGTTTCCTACGCCAATATCGGCAAAAACAGAAACATCATTTGCTCATACAATCTCGAAAAGTATTCTGTACTGCTGGTTGCCTGGTATCAATTGTAGCGAAAGTGAATATAAGTAGCCCAAAACGCACTCCTGTCAACCGTTTCTGAAAGGAACATTCCATATACAGACTTCAACATGATATAAATCGGCATGTTATATATACTTGGTACAGTAACGAGCTTAAGAATGTCAAACTCATCATTTGAGAGTGGCATCCATCATTTATAACAAATCAGAGAGATGAGGTGGTATTATACCGACCGCGATACGACACACATACCCTACTCATGAATATAAAAAGGTGTTATTTAGCGTTAGTTAATTTGAAGATTTCAATCTATCTATAGCAATCTGACAGTAAGAGATTTGGCAATCGTCCCTTGTCAAAGGGGTATTATGGCACAGGTGTATATGTTATTTCATACAAAGTAAAAGCATATATATTTATATGGTATCTTCTCAATAGTTTTCAAGTCAATGACCATGGATTCCCTCCCTTGGATTTTTACACATCTGGATAGATCCAGTTAGATTTGGGCTGCCCCAATTCGTAATGATATTGTTTTACTCAAGGTAATAATTCAGCTTGCATAGTAAACCTATGGATACACCATGATACTACAAATTCAATAACTTTAGATTTCTGAATGTTATGATCAAACCATATTTTTCATTAGAGACCCATCCTAGATGCAAGCTTGTGTGACAAGACAGGTATATGTCCAGCGGCAGTTCTTTTTATCTACATGTGTTTTTAATTCCGCACCTAAAGAATCAGATGCTAATTTCACTAATGAACGTTCCAAAGTCAAGTCTGTAAAAGGACTGAAATTCCATCAATAAAACATTGTTTCTGTTTTTTTTCAGTTATAAATAGGATAAGCTGTCAAAAGATTCTTTTGACTAAAGTTTTACTTTTCATTATCAAGCAATCATGACCAGCCAAATCCATATATACTAAGTTACTCCCATCATTTAAAGAAGATAACGAAGCTATTTTAGAAAGAAATTAGTATGCTCATGACCTGCATATACAAAGGTTAAATTGTGTATGGAACGACTGCTTTATCAGCTATCTTACTGCATGTTTAATCTAGAAACGTTTGTTTCACTCTGTTTTATGTCTAGGTCTTCGGTCGTTGACCACTGTTTCTCCAGCTAATATGATTGGTCACATTGATAACGGGCTCGGATCACTTCACTTGGGACATGAGGCATGTTAAAATGAAATAGAAAACAAATTGGTTTCACACAGAAGTAATTGTATTTCATCATTCGAGACAATATTATCTTTGGTGAAGAACAGTTTGACAATAAGATCGACAATGGGTCAGCTGTTGGGATTTTTACTAGGCTATATGGTGTTAGGTAAGTGTGTTGTATTTAAGACCAGCGATTTCTTAATTTATTCATTTCAGAAGAAATATTTTAATTTGTTGTAACTGATAAATTATTGCACGATGGATGCTTCGCTTATTCCATGCAGCTGTAAGTTTCAGAAACAACCAATAATGCTTGTGATTAATTTGAAAGCTTTGTGTACGTCACAGAGGCCCCAGTGGGCCTGAAACTCTCAACTTGTCATCGTTGTCCAAGAGTGTGTGCCTTTATATAGCAACACCACAAACTCATGTAAGATCTTATGAGAATTAGAATTCATGTTATATCTAGCTAAGTCTGATAAACCTGATAAAGTTATATTAGGTTAAGTTTGCTCGCTCAGAAATAATAACTCTAGAGTCCTGGACCCATATCACCAAAGGTTTCACTCACTGAAGATCTCATTAAGGTACACCAGGATAACAACATCAAAACGTATATCACCAAAACCCTATAACATATAACCAACTTAGACTGCGCACATACTGAAAATTGGCATAATGTTAGTCACTTAGGGACCATAACACTCTAACCCAATAACCCATATCCCTCATTTTAAAATAATTTATATCAAATAAAGGTAAAGCAGCATACATCAGATGTGATCTAATAATAAAAGACCAGGCTTGATTGCTCAAAAGCTGATGTAGAAGAATTAGGTGCCATAATTCGGTAACCCACTAACAATTATCTCCCATTATCAAACTCGTTCGAGATCGTGTACACATACATCAGCACCCAAATCTGACCAAGAATAGAGCTCTTAGAATGTTCAGAAGAAAGTGCAAACGGATGAACAGACGGACATACATATTGATTACGGACAACGAGCTAGACCGACCGTCAGCCAGAAGAGCTAATACGTTTCACTTTTTGCATGGGTCATTGCAAACATTGCATTTATTAGACTTTTAGCTTTGCGTGTATTTATATACAAATATTCCAATACTAGGAAAGATGATAAAAGTATATCTAAAGACCCTCATATAATCTTTTGTGTAAATTATAAATACATTTTATCTCTTCTTTTGTAGTAACAACATTTTGTAACACATTAGCCGCCGTAAGTGTGGCGGCCATTGTTTCGGCCGCTGCTGGCGCCGTGAGTGCAGGTTCGAGTCTAACTGGTACAACGTTGAATGGCCTGATGAACAATGCCTATAGAGTAAACTGTGGTATTGTAATACAAAATTGGACAAGATTTCTTCTTACAAATCCTGTGGTTAAGATCGCCGCTGGAGCATTGTCTATCCCCCCTGGTGATATCCTACCTTCCAAAAAAGAAGCAATGGTAAGTAAAAAGATTATGATATAATGCAGTATACGACAAATCTCTCTGCATCAGTCACACATGGAAAGGATATATTTTTGCTGAATAAGAGAGACATCTGTTTTAGGAAAGTGAAATATATAGAATAAGTACATATAACGAAATCTGAAGGCCTCTTGTTGGATACTGGTGGTACTTCAAAATAGATTCTTTATTTCGCAGTAACAGTGCAGGCTTAAACAGAATGACATAAAATTATGTTTGTATTCCAGCGAGTCAGAATATACGTTATTTCACATTATAATGGGAATGGAGTGAAGACTCTGTTTCTCCATATGTCTGTTAGTGAACGTGTCGCTCAGGCACACTCAAACACACGACTGGGCATCCGTACCTGTAGATTTGCCTCATTTATTATTTCTGCAGGAATTAAGAACTATATTTATGAGACTGACATTATTTGCAATTTGACTTAAGAGAATTACTGCAATATCGTCTGCGGCTGTATTGTGGGTTGGTAAAATAGCCGCATCAATTCAAAAGCAGGTCACTGTGATCTACACTTCGTGTTCTGTTTGCTTCCGTGAAATTTTGCAAGAAAATAGTGTTGGTCCTAATGATGTTTAAAGTAGCTTGGTCTGAAATAAGTCATCTTCTGTAACGTGACCAGACATACATACACGCAATAGGATTCAATTTTTTGTTTTGAAAAACGAGTATATGGGCGAAGAATAGGGAGAGAAGACTCTAAAATACGGAAATGTAGGATATCTGCAGGCGAGGCAGTTCTTGACACGAGAACAATATTCTCGTGGTTCTTCTCGTTCTAACGCGAAGATCATTATTCGCGCACGCTGTTCACGGGTTGAGAACTTATATCACCACTGAAGCGGGAGTAGGCAAGACCAAAGATGGCGGGCATGTCGAATGTTATGCTTCATGTTTGTTGTTCCGAGATTAAATCTATCTGTTGCGTCAAGCACAGCAACAACCATTCGACAACGTGTACTTGGCGTTTGGGCGAAAGTCCCAAAACTGGCCACTCAAGGCTTTTGACAGGAGAAGGAAGACGTAAAATAATGTTTGGGCGATAATTTCTGCAATTCCCAATGCGACCTTTTTATGTGCATTAATTGCTGATATATTTATATATCTATATCTATCTCTCATTCTCTCTCTCTCTGTATATATATATATATATATATATATATATATATATATATATATGAATCGGTCTGTATTTTTTCTTCTTTCATTTTGTCATGCCAAAACATCATGCGGAACTGAAGGAGAAAGACATATATTTATATATTACTCTGCCGTCGTCTGCACTAACATAAAGGTCAAAGTTAGCTTTTTTAACTTGTTGCATTTGGCTCAGTTTCTCGGGAACCATTAGGATTACGTCACTGATACATCTTGAAGTGCACATTAAAAATCACTGCACTGACATTAAGATTCACCTATATCTCAGACCCCCATTGGTTGTATTATCTAAAGTTTTCAAAGTAATCACTATTTCTCTACAACTGTAATTGCTCTACAACATCCAAACTTGGAGCTCAGATACATCCTGAGGTTTGCTATTACTAAAACAGTTTTCTATATATTCTCTGGACATCCTATGGAGGACAAGGAGAATTCATGTATGGATCATAAATACGTGTACTTTTAACTTCGTCATCAATATATGTGGATAATTTCTAAAAAGCGTATGCTATGATAATTGTACAAAAAATAAAGATAAAGAGTATTTTCAATGAAGAAATACAAATATGATTTGATAACGATAAAATGTCATGTCAATTGCTTTTCCATCTTTTAACCAAATAAAAGTGTATATGCAGGTGCACATGTATTTCAAACAATCTGACAAGCTACATGCTAATTTTGAATGGTGGTATTTTTGGTCAAAATTGATGAAATGCTTGAAATGATATGCAAATTGTAATTACTGAACTCCAAAATCTTAACATTATAATGGATAAAAGAAAAAACAAACGAGCAAAGTATCTTCTGCAAATATATTGTATTCTCTGTCTGAGAGGTTTATAAAGTGCAGTTCATCCTGACACCAATAAACGTATGTAAAACCTATTTTTTATACAAGATCTAGCGAATTTGATGGCAATTAGTTACATTATCATGTCTTCATGGAACTCATAATTTACATGCTTTTTCCTTCCGTACAGGTTGCCCGAAAGTCGTCTGACACCGCAACAGGGACGTACGGAACAGTGTCATGGTTGGTCGAAGGGGAAGCTCGCCGAATTGTCATAATGTGGGCCGCACCATACGACTTCAATTTTTACAGCAATTGGCTTGGCGTAGGTATAACGTCTCCAGGCGAGACATTCCATGCGCAAAGAAACGAGTGGTTCTACCAAATGTACTATAGACAAAAATCTAGTTCCCTTGGATTCAGCAGAGACGAATATTTCTGGGAATCCAATGCCGTGATGTATAAAGATGACGTAATTGAAATATCAGGAACAATGTCAACAGGTCACCAGGCACAAGTGAAGATAACCGTTCGTCCGGTGAACATTTCGGATTTGGCTGCTCCTATAAAAGCACTTCTTGAGCACTGACGAGAACAACCTTATTGTCCAAATAAGTGAAAGGTTTAGTTGACTAATCAACGCAAATTTAACAGCATATTTGACATTCTATTGTCTAAGCATCCCAATATTAATAAGTACTTTATCTTTAAATAATGAATTATTGAATTTCTAAATTTATTTTCACAGCTCGAAGTTTCCAATTTTGTATGCTTTAGTCATAAGAGAATGATCCGTTCTGTTGTACCAGATTCAATATATAAAATATAAATATCTGTAAGTATATTTTCTGAAATAAGAAGAAATCAAGTCTGGCTCTTTTATTTCCAACCCTCCAAATATACCTTGTATTTTCTGCATAAGTTCTCACGATACAGGCATGACGATGGGTGCCGTGACCAGCGAATCCGGGTTTGAATCTCTGTAGAGTACCAATTAAAACTCTCTAACCTGTATGATAATGGTATTTATTTGTTTTTAAACATTATGCTAATGTTATCAAGCATTCTCCTGTAGAATCCAGAGATAGCACTTTCCACTTTGTTTGGTGTATATTTGTAATTCTCTCTCTCTCTCTCTCTCTCTCTCTCTCTCTCTATATATATATATATATATATATATATATATATATCTATATCTATATCTATCTATATCTATATCTATCTATCTATCTATCTATCTATCTATCTATATATATATATATATATATATATATATATATATATATATATATATATATATATATATATATATATATAACCTTCTCTCTGGATCTTTAATTATGCAGCCCTAACCTAGTTTTATGAAACACGTTGTTGTTTCGTAGCCAGATATAAATTACCCCCCCCCCCGCCCCCAAATAATTAACACCTTGTCAGAATAAGCAATTAAATCAGCCTTTAATTGATTAAAGGATAAGGGGAGTCTTTTTGGGCCAGATATATTATTTAATACTGTGTTTTTATTGTCTATTTCCATTTCTAAACTATTTCTATTTCCTTCTCTATCTTTGTAAGTTTCTTTACTTCAGATACAAAATTTGTATTGAAAAAGATTGCCACTTCTCTGGATTGACTAGATCTGGTATCCTCACTATCGGCGTATATCTTGCAAAAAAAGCTGAAAATTGTCTTTCTTTATAAACGATTAGGACATCTCTGCTCCTGTAATTATCTCCCTAAAGGATCACGGACATCTCTCTTTCTCTCTTTATATATATATATATATATATATAAAGAGAGAGAGAGAGAGAGAGAGAGAGAGAGAGAGGGAGAGAGAAAGAAAGTGAGGTATAAATCTAGACATGGATACTTCCCAGTAATGACTATTATAAACTGGGTTATGTTTACTCTTCGTCATCATCTCAAAAATTAGTTTTGCTAATGGAAGATACAAATACAATATATTAAATATTTAGGCTTGAAAAGGAGTATGACCTACATGAATTGTCTAGGCATACAACTTGCAGACCTACATTATTCGTACAAAATATGACCTACGATATATCATCTCTTTAATGTTTGGATTGCTTGCATGATATTACTTAGTGAAAGTAACGATGGATTTGTCAGTAATAATTAAGTGCATAAATTGCCAAATATTGGAAACTATTATTACAGTTACTTCTAATTGATATGTCATGTTGTTTTCTCCTGGGAATATAAAAACAGAACATAATATGCTTTAAAGAAATTGGAAATTATCTAATGAATGAGACGTCCAAGTTTCAACTGAATATAAAAAATGAGTACATCAGCAACTCCTTGGTCTAAATAATGTTAAGTCTGAATATATTCTTTTTTTGGTTCGATATCGAACATGCATGGAATGGAATTGACGGTAAGTGTCTACATTAAAATGATTTTAAAATTACATTCAAACATATACACCAGCAATACGGAATTTTTGTAGGTGTGTCATTGATTTGTTAAGAATATAATCACCCAAAGGAATTATTTCTGTGTGATATACATCCGTTTAAAATTTGCTTTTTCAGTATAAGCTAGAGCTCAGAAATGTTCTTTTTTTCCAAAGTTACCCATTTCGGGATGAAAATGCAAATACCTTTCTGGTTTCTAAAGGTACAGCTACATTTTCAATGTCCATATGACACGTAAAGAATGAAAGTTAATATGTTTGTCACTTGATAGGTTTTATTTAGTAAGGACACAATTTTCAGTTAATGTTTCTTTTACAACTGACACTTTCCATGCCATACATGAAACTATATTTCTCAGAGTTTTTATTTGTAAAAAAAAAATTGACCAAAAGTTACTTAAATTATTTTACTAAACTTGCTAATCGGCTGCCTCTGATCCTGCATAATCTGCAACACATTTAGTCATGTTGATTATCGATTAATATATATATATATATATATATTGACCGACAGGAGTGCAAAACTGGTTGAAACCATCCCTAAATCTACTGATTCCTCTTTCGAGCGAACAAAGTTGCATAAAACGATTACAACAACGAGACCAGAACAAAAACAGAACTTAATTTCTGTGCAGAACCTACACGATGTTTGGCTGTGGAGAAATACAGAAAGATACAAAAGAAGGAATAAAAGGATCAGGGTTGAACAGTTCTGCTGGTTACGATGCCGCTTAAGTTAGCACTGACAAGACGGAAATTATTAGCTTAGAACAACGGAATCTAACTAATGACGTAAGCAAGTTGGTTACTAATGAAAACTGTACTCCTTCACCGTGCATGTCAAAATCTGTTCAATTTAAAATTAATTCCGAACATAGTATTTTATTTAAACAGGCACTTATTTCATATTAGAAAAAGTTTTGTTCAAAAGCAATGTAACAAAGTTGTATTGTAACTTATTAGGCAGTTACGTTTAAATGGTTTAACATCACTTCAAAACAATATTTGATAACTGGTGTCCATCAAAGGTAAAGTTCTAAAATTGTAAATATATAGAATTGGGGAAAAACAAAGATAAAAATCTGCGAAGATAAAGCCTTTCAAAAAAGAAGAAAATAAAAAGACCATTAAAGTTAACAGTACAAGAAAATAAAATTATATACTTTTTTATAATTGAAGAAATTTTTTATCATGGGTTCCATCCTTGCCTGAACTTCATTGTACTTACCCACTAGGGGGCGTTCAAAAAGATATATGTGGGATTTGGGACTCCTGAAAAGTGTATAACTTTAAATATTTTATATTTCTGCATATTGTTTATGGAAAAGCGCATATTTATAAACACATATCAATCTAATTCTTTATTAGCAAGATTATACTAAGATATAAGCAACATTTCACCGAAACTAATGCAAAAAATGGGCATTCGACATAACGTACTTTATTACGTTCGTGATATGCAGATCCTTAAATTATTTCGAGCAAAATTAAAACAAAAAGTTCAGGATTGATTATTAGAAACTTAGTTGATTATTATTGTTTATGCCTTTTCGATTGTTTCTATTAAAAGAACCAATTGATAAAGGAGAAAAGCAAAGAAATCGATCATGATCTTTTGGGATATTTAATCTTTGCAAACTTAAAAGGTTATCAACCAATCCTCGTTTTTCAGAGTTAATTAATTGAAATTAGAGTGTCCTATTGTGACCATACGTTTCTGTATACAAAATGTTGGAGAGATAAAGAAAATATTGCAACCACCGTTGCAACACTCATGTCACCATCTCCAGCAAGATTACCTGATAAATGGAGTATTATTACCGCAGAAGATACAGCCTTACTCAAATATATGATCTACAATGAACCTTTAATAAACAGTCTTCATCTTTTAGGAATCCCTTTCCAAACTGAATTCATTGGAATACCTTACATTGGCAACCCGCTAGTCTCAACCTATTTCATTTTATACATTTATAACTGGAGATTACAAAATGTACAATATAGATAGCAAGGGACTGGAACGAAAGCCAATGGTTTAAAATGTTCTTCTTCTTTATCGATACATACATTTTAAATATACGTGAATATATGGCGGAAAGTTTTGAGTGTTAATGACCAAAATGTTTAATTGTTCAATAGTCAGAGCGAAGAGTCTTTTACTTAAACATTAGCCTTTAACGAAGGAAATATAAAACAAAAAGAGCGTCAGAAATGAATGGATTGAGCAAAGTTTTATTGAAGTCCAATGAATCATAAATTCCAACAATTCTGGATACAATGTATATAATTAGGACAAAATATTTTGAATATGGTGGTGCATAATGGAAACATGGTGTGAAAGTCGAGTCGATTGCGAGGAGACGTTGGCGAACTATATCTGTCGTATGAGCTACTAAAGGAAAGTGTAGAGTTTGGACTCGGATTACGATGAATGTCACCTGCTAAGTGGAGTAAGTTCAGCAGCCATGTGATAGAGACTGAGGTATATAGAACGCATACGAGAAAATATGTGAAAATGATATTACTTAAATACGACTTGTTTGTTACAGTACGTCTAGATTTACCTATCAAGTTGCTTCTGCATGACATCAGAGAGGACTTTCGCACTTAAAACAATATTGACAAAGTACTACCATAGCACCTTTGGGTCATAAACATAAGCAGATCATAAAGTAGTAGAAAACATATGAAATTAGGATAACAGGGCCTCAGGATGGCAACACAGATGCTTCTGCAAAAATTCATGCAATTGTCATAATTCAGTGAAGAAACAAACGAGTTGCCACCATGAAGATGCGTCCTACCAAATATACATTGGTACTGGTGTCATCACACGCACGATTTCATTCCACATCGAAGAAGAACACGGAATGAAAGTAAACAGAATTAAATGGAACAAATGATGCAAAAGAAATATGATAATGGATAAAATAAAAAAGATATGTCTAGAGAAAGGCCTCTCCTGCTTAAGTTAAGAATCTTTCAATCTGTACATAAATGTGCGTGATAGGTGTATAATATAAACTACCTGTGTAAAATTAATTAATGTGTTGATCTCAAAATCTCTCACTCGGTGATGACATTTTTGAGGCCTTGAAAGCTATAAATAATTGTTATTTAGAACTTAGTTTGAACGTTCAGATAATAACACACGAATTACTACTGATCGTATGAAACGAACAGAATAAGAAATTGTCTAATAAAAGGTCAGTAATGAAAGCGTGTTGGACAATTTGGAGTCACACTCGAGAAGGAACAATTTATTGTCTGATGGAATTTAGGATAACCATCCCAAAAAGTTGGATGTTTCGGAATGCAAAATTGTCATTTCCTTAAGGACACTCTCCATTAGCTGACTCACACTCCATTGAGATAGAGAGAGCACACAGGCTAGTCAGTAACCGCTCCCGTGACCGGTTCTATCAGCCATAAAGGTCGGCAAGTACCAGGACAAAGACCGCATACTAAAGAAACCACGGCAAACACTCACGTGTAAATAATACCTTTAGGATATCGGAGGATTTTCCCAAGCGTGTCAGAGACGAACGAAAAGCAATGTTTGACTATATGACTCGCTTTAGACGAGAGGGTGAGTTTACGTCCATTAAATTTGACAAACTTATCATGGGATAACATGCATGCATGACACTAGCAGTGAACAGGTGAAACTTCTTCAGAAATGTAACCCTCTAAAGCAGAATTCTACCTCATGTTCTGATGCCCAAAATATTTATATGGGAAGCACGGTGTCTGGATAAAATCGCACAGGACAAAAGCGCGCCGACAAAAGCGCGCCGTCGAAAACGCGCAGCTTAAAACCCGCGACAAAAGCGCGCCGACAAAACCTGAAACCCAGACAGAATCGCGCAAAAAGAAAAGCGCGCAAAGTAGAAGTAGACATGAAAAGTAGCATAATTTAAACGTTCCAAATATTATTTGAAGAGACATTCTTCAAAGCTACTTGCGTACCCGAAACTGTATAAATATCACACAAATATATTTAGGCCCAAACATTTGCAGTCATGGAAAGAACCGAATCGCAGAAGCAGAATGAACACATTTTACGTGATGGCTCTCGGCTTCGTAAAGATCGTATTCATTCGGATCGGAGTATGTCATGGAGATGCGTGAAAAAAGACTGCAAAGATCGGCTGAAATTTGATAATAATGAATAGATGATGGTATTTGGTTTTTAACACCATATTTCTGCATATTTGGATAATAATGAATAGATGATGTTACTTGATCTTTAACGCCATATTTCTGCATATTGAGATAATAATGAATAGATGATGTTATTTGATCTTTAACACCATACTGAGATATTAATGAATAGATGATGTTATTTGTTCTTTAACGCCACATTTCTGCATATTGAGATATTAATTAATAAACGATGCTTAATGATCTTTAATGCCGTATTTGTTAGTTTCTTTAATAGTGTTACGACTAGGGGTAATGTAACAAAATAAAAGACTCAAACAAGCTTTCAAGATTTAAAATACAAATATTTAATTTCCTAAAATATTAAAATATTTCAACAAACAATCAAAGTGAAAGAATTAAAAAAAACTTACAGTATAGAATATCCTTAAAAGTCCTAAATTGTTCTAAAGTTCAATGATCCGGAAGTTAATCCAAATTATTCCGAATGAAGAGTATTGCGAATGAAACCTCAAATGTGCTGGTGTGCCAACAAGAATCAGCTATATCCAAATATTTTTAATTCCAAATAATCCTTGTGAATATGGAATATCACACAAGTTCTAGAAATGTTTCCGATAATTCCAACGGAGCTGAATAATACTTAAATTTGAAGTAGCAGTACCAAATCCAGTATGTACTGTATAATAATCTCTGAAGCAGAATACCACACAAAATAAACCAATCTCGTTTATAACCTCTCAAGCTGACGAACTATGACAGAATGACGAACGCTGTGATTATATCTATTTTATAATTTCTGTACTGCGTCATTGAAATACAAATAAAACCCATTTCTTAATTCAGTCTCAGAATAACAACTCGGTATTTACGAACTTATTCTACTTCTAGTCAGCAGAAAATGAACCACTCTCTGTAATTGCGAAATCAGGTCAGGTCAAGTTCAAAACTCATGCGCTGATCACGTGGCATGACTAATACTTCAAACAACAATATTGATTGTTCCCAAGACCAATGTACTGGTCACATTGAAATTACCGTATATGTGCACTCTGCAAAACGACACCTATTAGAGTATAATACAGAGGTCATAAACTAATAAAACTATACCATAATTTGAAAGAAATGATAACAATTCCGTAACACTAGAGACACAAAATAGTAATTGTTGTAGGCTCTTGTCTTTGCTGGATTATGTCGGCGAGCTTTTGTATTGCGTGCTTTTGTCGCGGTACCAGGAAGCACGCAGTCTCTTAAAGTAAGCGACGACATTTATGGATATACCATAGAACGGAATCACGGCTCAGGGGGTATCCCACCTTCACACGAGGAAATTTTGCAATTCACGTAGGATGCAGGCCAACGCCCATATAGTATACAGATTATTCACCATACGTATGTTGAACTAGGCATATTGTCGTGGTATATCGAATGCTTGACAAAATGTAAATATAATAATTGTTTTCTTGAATAGGAAATTTGATAGTATAGGTTTATGTGAAACTTCGGATGAATCATCTGAGGACTTTGATACTTTTCCTGAAGATTACAATTCTTTTAGTTGTGTTCGTAAAAGAGCAGCAAAGGTGCGAACGCGGGAGAAGTGACCGTTTTCGTACGTAAATCTGTCGTATTAAATGATTTGTTAAAAGCGTATGTGATACATTTGATGACTGCGTAGTTGGATTATTCACGTCATAAACCTTGCTTATTGATAGAAATATATCTATGATTTGTACTTATATCTCCCCAGAAAAGTCTGATATATATATATATATATATATATATATATATATATATATATATATATATATATATATATATGTATATATATATATATATATATATATATATATATATATATATATATATAATAAGAGTAATGATGATAGCATCGAACTGTGATGTGAAAAGTTATCTGATATCAGAAACTCAGTATTGAAATTCTTACGTTTACGTTTTTCTGTGAAGAGATTGTAATGCTAGAATATGGAATTTTGAAAATTTTATCCCCAACGACAGTCTTGACTTTATTTATGGATATTATGTTGATTACGATACTGATAATTTCTCAATGCAGAGAAATACAAAAGACGATAAAAGGATAACAATTTCGACTTATTCCTAATAGGTTTATGGAGAAACTGTAATGTTCATATTATGAATGGATTCATTTTGGTAATTAAAATAGTCAGTTCACATGTATCAGTCACAACTGTTGCTGTGTAGTTGATTATTTAGTATGGTCTTCTGAAATAGTT
The DNA here is from genome assembly GCA_029931535.1 of Margaritifera margaritifera. Lineage (NCBI taxonomy): Eukaryota > Metazoa > Mollusca > Bivalvia > Unionida > Margaritiferidae > Margaritifera > Margaritifera margaritifera. Next base: position 537,754 of record JAQPZY010001309.1, read on the forward strand.
AGACATATTACCGGTTTCGGAGTTGGGACTCAAGATGAATCTACGCATTTTCCCTTATATTGTTCACTTAGACTTTGTCAAGATGTAGGGCACTTCTTCACACACCACTGTGAATGTTGATAATTATACCACTCATGTATGTGAAGAGAAAACTTAACAATTTGCTATCTTGCAAACACAAGGAATTTTTCATTCTCAATGTAACACATATTTCCCCCTTCCCCCCAAATTGTTATGAATAATTTCATTCTTTATTGAAGCACCCAGCATTAGAATTCGATAACTATGACAATACTGTTAGTGAAAAATGTTCTCATCTAGAGGTACATAACTTAAATACTTCTATTTCAAAAGACTAAATTATGATATGATTAGATTATTTAAAATCAAAAATAAAACTTAGAGACTTGACTCTGTATCAATCTGTGTTTATTAGTGCACGTCTGAAACAATCTTACCATTCGTTAACGCTCTTTTTTTAAAATTCTTTGCATATGACTATTTTCCTAAATAGTGGTGGTAGAATATCATCTGTCCCATATACCAGAGAGGTGACAAAAGCGACCCAAACGATTATAGATACTTTTTGCAAGATCTTTACTGATATATTAAACACACGTATATACAGATGAGGGAAATATTAGTCGGATAGACTAAACACAGGCAGGGTTCAGAACAAAGTATATTTCATGTACGACAATCTGTCTGCTATTCAGTGTTTAGTAAAAAGATATATTTACGATGGGAAAAGTAGATTGTATTGTCTTCTTTGTAGATTTTAAAATGTGATAGAGAACAGCATGCTAAATTATGGTTGTCGCTCATAAATACGGGTATGAATGGAAGCACATGTAAAGGTGTAACTATTTATCTAGAACGTAAATTGGGCACCAGGCAGGTTTGTATCTTGAGGACTATTATGTTTTCTCTTTTCATTGATGATTTGATTGCACAGATTAAGCTTGAATGCAATAGAAGTGTATTATTTCAGAAGATATTAATGCTAGTTTTGCAATACTTTATGCAGATGATGTTGCTCACTGTGCTAACCATTCTATTGCAAATATCTCTTTTGTAACAACAAATTAATGCTATTGAACTGTTATGTGATAGAATTGGTATGATGGTTAATCTAGAAAGAAAAACGAATAAAACATTGTTTTTGGAAATGGGAGATGTCATAAACAAATGGACGTTTTGTTTATCAATGAAAGTTTTATTGAAAGTGTGCCGTATTAGAAATATATGGGTTTAGTTTTCACCTAAAATATGTTTGGACTAAATCAAAGCAGATACTAGCAGCTCAGGCAAAGAAAACAACAATACGTCGTTCGAACTATAAAAAACTATTCGGCAATTTTAGTGCAGGTGTTGTATTAAACTTCTGGATACTGTGATCAAACGAATTGTTTGTAATGTGTCATAAACCTGTGAATATGAATTTAGTAGAGATATTAAAATATGCAATATAATTTTTGCAAATAATGTTTAGAGGTTCCTAAAACTGCCAATAATGCGAACGTGTTAGGGAGTGCGGAAGATATCAACTTTATATCTCGTATTTGTACGATGTAATTAACACTGGTTGAAGGTTGAAAGAATGGTTTTCACTCGCTATCCGCTCCAATGTTATCCAATGTTGAAAAGATTAGAAGTCAACCATGTTAACTGGGCTACCAAAGTCAAAAAGATGTTATTTCGTTTCGGTTGTGGATATGTCTGGTTAAAACAAGATGCTGGAGATAAAAAGCAACTTCTCTTGCATTTTCTCAACGAATAAAAGATTAGTCTTCCTAAAACTTGCAAATCGAGGTATACATTCCCGTAAATGTATATATTATAGCATGTATGAAATTGAATTAGGACCTGAGAAATATAGTTCATGTGGATTATCATATTTATTCAGGAAGTTACTTGCTCAGCGCACAATTTCAAAATAGAGACAGCTGGGCAGAATAGAATTGAGAGATATTAGTGGTATTGATATTTATGTTTGAAAAATAATATTTATTTGGTCCATTTTGTTTGTATCTGTCTATCTTATGATCATTAAAGAGAGATCGTTTAAAACGAATTTTATTACTCTTATCTGTCTGTTGAAAAATTGGTGTCCCTCATGTGACATAATAATGGATCATACTAATATATATTATGAGTCATAATAATATACTGATTATAAGAAATCTTTCTTATTATATCAATTCCCACTTTTCGTCTACTTAGTTCCTGCATACATCTTATTACCGCATAAGCTTATTTACCACATAAGCAATTATACCATACATTTTCGCATACATTTCTAGTGAATACCTACCATTGAATACCTGTCTGTACTAAGATTAGATGATATCTGCAAATTAGAAATGGGAATTTAGTAAAAAAACAAGTACTGAGAGTGTCGAAGAATTCATTAAACATATCTTGTCATTAGAATTACCTAGACAATATTGATCTTCACAAACTGTTCATATGCATGCCAGTCAGTAGACCTCACAAATGTACCTGAGTCGCTACATATTTTCACATTATGTTCACCTAGCGGAGAATAAATCCTACCATTGTTTCCAACACCAATACCCGCCCAAAACAGAAACATCATTTGCTCATACAATCGCGAAAAAGTATTCCGTACTAATGGTTGCCTGATCACTTGGTATCAATTGTAACGAAGGTGAATATAAGCAACCAAATGAGCCCCTCCTTTCGCTCGTTTCTGAAAAGAGATCCCATATACAGACTTTAACCATCATATAAATCGGCAGGTTCAATATACTTGGCACAGTGTGTGGAATGAAAACTTTACAAACTAGCTTCGGAATATCGAACCCATCATTAGAGGGTGGCATGATTCACATTTAATACATTATAGAGATGGATACGACGGTGGATACGACACTCATGCAATACTCATCAATTACAAAATGGTGTCATTTAATGTTAGTTAATCTGAAGATTTGAATCCATCTATATCAATCTGACAGTGGGAGATTGATCAATGATCATTTCACTCTTGACTGTTACCATATAGTATAATACTTGTACGGGAGCTTTGTGACATGTCAACATTTACGTTATGAAAAGCAACATGTTTAAATATGCTCATACTTAATAGTTGACTTCGATACACATATACATGTATACGAATACTATAGTAATTCCTATCATACAGTACCGCTATGTCATAGCAGACACGGATTTAATATATATATATATATAATTCCATATGAAAATCCTTACCCAATAAGTCACTCCTATCATCTAAGTAACAAACGCACCTGTAACTTTGTTTTCACTCTGTTTTTATGTCAAGATCTTCGGTCGCTGACCACAGTTCCTCCAGCTAATTTGATTGGTCACATTGATAACGTGCTCGGATCAGTTCACTTGGAGCATGTGGCCTGTTAAAAAGAAACAAAAGAAAAACAAATTAGTTTCACACACAAGCTATTGTGTTCTATCCATCGAAACAATATTTTCTTTAGTAAGAACAGCGTGAACAATAAAATCGAGAATGGGTCGGCTGTTGACCTTTTTTGCTTGGCTATATTGTGTTAGGTAAGTGTCTTGTATTTAATATCAGCGAGCTCTTTATTTATTCATTTCATAAGAAAGATTTTAAGTTGTTATAATTGATATTTTACAGCAAAAAGGACGCTTCGCTTATTCCATGCAGCTGTAAGTTTCAGAAACGACCAATGTTGTTTGTCACTGATTTAAAACTTTTGAGTACGTCACAGAGGCCCAAGTGAGCATGAAACTCTCAACTGATCAACTTTGCCCAAGGGTTTGTGCCTTTATATAGCAACACCACAAACTCGTGTAGAATCTTATGAGAGTTAAAATTCGTATCATATCTTGCTAACTTTGATCAAAATGATAAAGTGATATTAGGATACGTTTACTCACTCAGAAGCCATAACTCTAGAGATCCTGGATCCATATTACTAACTGTTTAACTCATTCAAGATCTCGTTTAACCATAACTCTAGAACAGGCAGACCCACACCATTAACTGTTAACACATTCAAGATCTAGTTATAGCCACAAAACCTTATAGCATATAACCAACTTAGACTGTCCACATGCTGAAAACTGGCATAATTGTAGTCAGTCAGGGACCATAACACACTAAGCAAAATAGCCCTCTTTTAAAACTCATTTTATATCAAATAAAGGTAAAGCAGCATACATAAGTTAATTGTAATCTAATGACAAAAGGCTAAGCTTGGTTGTTAGCAAGCTGGTGTAGGAGAATTAGGTGCCACAACTCGGTAACCCATTAAGAATTATCTCCCATTATCAAACTTGTTGTAGATAGTGCACATATATATCAACATGCAAAATCTAATCAAGAATAGAGCTCTTAGAATGTTCAAAAGAAAGTGCTAACGGACAAATAGACGTATATACAGATTGATGACGGACAACGAGCACTTACACAAGTTCAACTAGCCTTCACTGAGAAGAGCAAAAACCTTTCATTTGCAACGATCAATGTAACATTGCATTTGTTAAACTTTTATTTTTGCGTGTATGTGTAAGTAGAAATGTAGAAGAAAGATGATAATAGAATATTTAAAAATATTTAATATTTAATATTTAAAAACTCACATATTATCTATTGTGTAAATTATAAACACCTTTGTATCTTTTCTTTTTGTAGTAACAGCATTTTGTAACAAATTAGCCGCAGTGGACGTGGCTGCCATCGTTTCGGGCGCTGCTAAACCGTGAGTGCAGGTTCGAGTCTAACCTGTACAACGTTAAAAGGCCTGATGACTAATCGCTACAGGGTTAACTGTGGCATTGAAATAAATAACTGGACAAAATTTCCTCTTACAAATCCTGCGGTGAAGGCTATCTTCTGGAGCATAGTCTATTCCCCCTGGTGATATCCTACCTTCCAAAAACAAAAGCAATGGTAAGTAGAAAGATTACAATGTAATGTATTTTACAACAAATTTCTCTGGAGGAGCCACACATGGGACGGATATATTTTTCCTGAATATGGGAGACATGTTTAATGAAGGTGAAATATATAGAATAAGAACATGGAGGGAAATTTAAAGGGCGCTTGTTGGATACTGGTAGTAGTTCAAAGTAGACTCTTAATTTAACAGTACCAATGCAGGCTTAAACAGAATGACAAAAAGTGTGTTTGTATCCAGCGAATCAGAATTTACTTTAATTCATAATGCAATAGGAATGGTGTGTTGACCCTGGTTTCTCATATATCTACGAGCGAATGTATCAGACAGGCACACTCGAACACACGATTAGTTGTTGTAACGTGTAGATTTGCCTCTTTTATTATTTCTGCAGGACTAAAGAACACAATTTATGAGACTGACATTATTTGATGGAAGACTGTTAATTTAAGAGACTTACAGCTATATCGTCTGCGGCTGTAATTTGTGTTGGTAAAACTAACCGCATCAATTCAAAAGCAGTTCACTCTGATGTACACTTCGAGTTTTGCTTGCATCAGTTAAATGTTGCAAGAAAACATTGTCGGCCCTAATGATGTTTGAAAGTAACTTGGTCTGAAATAAGTCATCTTCTGTAACGTGACCAGACATACAACTAGGATTCAATGTTTTCTTGAAAAAACGAATATACGGGCGAGTAATTCATTCAGAAGACCTTAAAATATTAAATTGTAGGGTGTCTTCGGGCGAGGAAGTTCTTGTCACAAGAACAATGCTCTTGACGCCCTATCGTGAGGAACATTATTCGCGTATGCTGTTCTCGAGTTGAGAACTCATATTACCACTGAAGCGGGCGTGGACAAGACCAAAGATGGCGGAACATGTTGAGTGTTGTGCGCCATGTTTGTTGCTCCGAGATTAAATCCAGCGGCGAGTACACCAACAAATATCCGAGAACTTGTGCTTGACGTTTGGGCAAAAGTCCTAAAACAGACCACCGAAAGACGGCTCTAAACAATTTTCGAGAGTGGAACCAAGACGTAAAGCAATTTTTGCGCGATAATTTCTGCACTGCTTCTTATTTTCTCTTGCCAAAGACCCGATGAGCAGGAGGAGAGAGACATATATATTACTTTGGCATCGTCGGCATTGACGTGGACATTAACGTCGTCAAAGTTAACTTTTTAACTTGTTGCGTTTGGCTCAGTTTCTCAGGACCATTAGGATTACGTCACTGATGAATCTTGAAGCGTACGTTACAAATCACTGCATATGACATTATCATTAACCTAGAAACAAGTAACATTGGGAAAAAAAGAAGGAAAAAATCATTTATTGTTTTACGAGGAAAGGATCTATTACAAATAATGTGTATTTCCTGTCTGAGAAGTTTATAAAGTGCAGTGCATCCTAACACCAATATACGCATGTTAAGACTATTCTATGTATATATATATAAATATATATATATATATATATATATATATATATATATATATATATATATATATATATATATATATATATATATAAGATCTAGCTTGATGGCAATTAATTACATTATCATGTTTTTATTGAAGTCATTATTAGCATGTTATTTCGGTCCGAGCAGGTTGCCCGAAAGACGTCTGACACCGCAACAGGGACGTGCGGAACAGTGTCATGATTGGTCGAAGGAGAAGTTCGCCGAATTGTCATAATGTGGTCTGCACCGTACGACTTAAATGTTTACAGCAATAGGCTTGGCGTAGGTATAACATCTCCAGGTGTAACAATCCATGCACAGGGAAACGAGTGGTTCTACCAAATATACTATGGAAAAAGTTCTAGCTTGCTTGTATTCAGCAGGAGTGAATATTACTGGGAATCCAATCCCGGGATATATCAAGATGACGTAATTGAAATATCAGGAACAATGTCAACAGGTCACCAGACACAAGTGAAGATAACCGTTCGTCCGGTGAAACTTTCGGATTTGGCTGCTACTATAAAAGCACTTCTTGAGCACCGACGGAAACAACCTTATTGTCCAAACAAGTGAAAGGTTTAGTTGACTAATCAACGCAAATTTAACAGCATATTTGACACTTTAACGTCTAAGCATCACATTTTTAATAAGTACTTATCTTTAAATAAGGAATTATTGAATTTCTAAATTGATATTAACTTCTCGAAATTTCTAATTTTTTATACTTTAAAAATAAAAGAATGTTCCAATCTGTTTTGCCAGATTTCAATTTTGTTTACTTTAGTTATAAAAATATATATAACCATCTCTCTGCAGCTTTAGTTATGCAGCCTAACATAGTTATATGGATCACATTGTTAATTCATAGCAAGATATAAATCTCCCCCAATATTTAACACATTATCAGGATAATCAATTAAATCAGCCTTTAATTGATGGAAAAAATAGGGGAGTCTATATTTTGGCTATATATATATATATATATATATATATATATATATATATATATATATATATATATATATATATATTATTTAATGTTTTGTTTTTTTTGTCTACTTCCATGTCAAAAATATTCCTATTTCCTTCTCTATTGCTTTACTTTAAATTCAAATTTGTTATTGTGAAGGTTACATTTTCCTACTTCCTTCTCTATTGCTTTACTTTAAATTCAAATTTGTTATTATGAAGGTTACATTTTTCAAGATTGACTAGAAAAAACCCCAAAAGCACTCGTATCCCACTAACTGCACGTATAATTTTCTTCTTTTGTACGAAATGTGTTGCTTGTAAACAAAAAGCTGAAATTGCTTTTCTTTATAAAAGATTAGGACATCTTGGCTCATGTAATTATCTCCCTAAGCCACACATATATATATATATATATATATATATATATATATATATATATATATATATATATATATATATATAGAGAGAGAGAGAGAGAGAGAGAGAGAGAGAGAGAGAGAGAGAGAAAGATAGAGAGAAATATAGATATAGATACTTCCCAGCAATTACTATTATAGAGATCGCAGTAGTGGCCAGTAACGTGGAATGGAGGACCCCAGATTAACAACAGGACCAAGGAAAGATATTGTCTTGTAATGTATGTAAGTTCACTTTGTGTTGCTGTGTAGTCATTCAGAGTTCTAGATATGAGTCACTATCACTAGATAGTTGTATTTAATCTTATTTCTGGATAACGCTATGCGCACATGTGAAGATGGCAATCTTCTTGAATCAAACAAAAACTAATGTGCATTTCTTTAGACTCAAGCTGAGCTTCTAAAGAGGAATGCTTTCTAAATATGAACCAAGATTTGACTATTGTATGCTGTTTCCGGTCTTCTCGGGAACAGAGACTATTTACACGTGAAGTTCCTATATCGACGGTAAAGGCCCGATACGTAAATGAATTAGTATTATGCCTTTTTATACCTGTGAATGGTTACATTAAATCATTTTCTGTCTAAATATTGGGTTTATGTTTACTTCGCATTTGTCATCATCTCAAAAATTAGTTATGCTAACAAAAGAAACAAATATACTTGTAAAATATTTAGGCTTGAAAAAGATTATTCCCTATAGGCGTTGCCTTGGCATACATCTTGCAGTTCTACATTATTCTTACAAATATTACATACAAGATGAGATATCATCTCTTTAATGTTTATATTACTTGTATTATATTACTTAGTGTAAGGAACGAAGGATTTGTCAAGAATAATTAAGTGCATACATTGCGAAATATTGGAAACTATTATTAACGTTACTGCTGATGGATATGTCATGATGCTTTCTCCTGAATAGGAAGCGTCCACCTTTACAGCGAATAGAAAATATCGTACAGGACATTATATGCAATAAAGAAACTGCAACTTTATCTAATGGATAAGATGTCCAAGCTTCCCTTGAATATAAATAAAAAGAGTAAATTAGCAACACCTTTCGTTTAATAGTTGTATGTCTAAAAATCTTAAAATTGTTATGTTTTTCTTACGTTTCGCATTTCGGGATGAAAATGGAAATACCTTTCTGGTATAGAGAGGTACAGTTACATTTTCAATGTCCATGTGACATGAAAAGAATGAAAGTTAACCATGCTTTATTTACGACTCTAGGTCTTAAAAATACGTAAAAGAAAGAAAGTAAACCAACAATGTAAGTAATATCAAGAAGCAATTTATTTCCCCACAATGCAAGGTGAAATTCAAGAAATACTTACAATATTGGGTATCAAATTCCAAATACTCCTGAATGTCCTAATCACAATAGTCTTGAATGTCCTGATATACCAAAATGATACAATCTAGAATGTCTTTTAATGAGTTCACAAAAGTCTGAAGTAATATATTAATTCAAAAGTCAATAAGCACTTTAGTAATTCCATTAAATTTATGTATATATATATATATATATATATATATAATAAATAATTTCTCTCGAATTATATCTGATTTCAACGGCACAATGTAAAATCTGATCACAAATGGTTACCCACAGACTGAGCTTAAACATGAATTAAATATTTGTTTACCAAATCACTATTGATGCACATCTTCACTTGACCTGTATCAACAGGATGTGAAGCAATAAAGCGAAAAAAAACCCCAGTGTAATTGCAAATATTAACAGAATCTAAAGTGCAACACACGTTCATGGACAGACACACATTATAGATTAAATATAAATAACACCTCCCATAATAAAGGGAAAGAAAGATTTATGCAATAAAGCTTTCTTTTACATAGCTGTGAAATATACATATGATACTATACTAATCAAAATTACATAGGAATATGTCCTATGAATGACACTCAGCTGAATTACACAAAATATACACAAAATAAAGCAATATGGTACTTATATATACGTGAAAGTGCATCTGCAATCACATTATCTTTTCCCCTCATGTGCCTAATGTCAATGCTGTATCCTTGCAGCATACTGAAAGTACGGTGATTGTGATCAGTGAATAAAATAATCGGAGAAAGAGCTGAACTGACATACACTTCAAAATGTTGCAAAACCAGTATTAAAGCCAAACATCCATTTTCAATTGTGAGTTCATTTTTCCGGTGATTGTTTCGTTTTTTAGACAAATAGCACACTGGATGATCCACACCATTTTTATCTTCTTGAATCAATACTCCACCAACTCCTACATCACTTGCACCAACAGACATTTTAAATATTGGCTGAAAAAAATTTGGTGCTGAAAGAACTAGTGCACTCTTAAGAATGGCCTTTAATTTATCAAAAGATTCCTGACATTTGTCAGCCCAATGAAACTTGGATTTCTTTCTTAACAAATTTGTCGGAGGTTCAGCAACAATGGAAAAATTTGAGCAAAATTTCCAATAATATTCAGTCATACCTAGGAATCGCATCAGTTGCTTTTTACTCCCAGGTACCAGGAATTCAGTGATAGCCTTGACCTTAGCTTCTATAGGTTTGACTTCACCTTGTCCAACAATATGTCCTAAAAATGTGACACAAGCATGGCAAAACTCACTTTGCATAAATTAACCGTCAGGTTTGCATTACTGAGTCGATCGAAGAATTTCATATTTTTTCCAAGTGATCATTCCAGGTGTCGTTGTAGATATGACTTCATCGATGTACGCGCCACAATTATCTAGACCAAATGTTAACATGTTCATAAGACGTTGGAATGTTGACGGAAAATTTTCATTCCAAAAGGCATCACTTTAAACTGATAAAGCCCAGTTGTAGTTGCGTATAACGAAATTTCTTTTGCTTTGTCCGTGTGTGGAATTTGCCAGAATCCTTTCAAAACGTCAAACTTGGTGATATTTTTCGCATTTCCAATTTTGTTGATGCAATCATCTATTATTGGTATTGGAAATGAATCCGTTTTGGTGACACTGTTGACTTTTCTACAGTCAATACACATGCGGAATGTATTATCTGGTTTAGGCACAATAATACACGGTTAACTCAAGTTACATTTTTTTGGTTCTATAAAATCAATCTCCAGTAAATATTGAATTTCAAAATTCAAATATTCCTGCTTGAGAGGTTTCATCCTTAAAGGATGCTATTTCACAAGTGTAGAATCTACAATAGCAATATCATGATGGATTTTATTTGTTCGTGTTGGAACATCAGGAAACAAGTGCTCATACTAATTTAATGCTGTTTTAGTTCATTTCTTTCCTGTTGTTGTAGATGTGAAAATTTCTATTCCAGATTGTTTAATATTTCTGAATTCTGAAGCTTGGTTAGAGCAGAGTCACTACGGTCAGATTGCATTCCATCGTTTACATCCTCACTGTGTTTGACTGGTACGACTAAATTAAATGAATAATTAACTGTGCTATCTCTGTCAAAATACTCATTTAACATATTTAGATGACAAAAGTTTTTTTCCTGCCTCACAGGACAGTGTAATGATATAATTGAAGTCATTTACCTTATTTTCAACTGTATAAGGACCATACAATTTAGCCCGAAGGGATTTTGAGGTATGGGCAAGAGAGCCAGAACTTTATCACCAGGCTGAAGACTCCTTTTCTGTGTATTTCTGTCATACCTTAATTTCATTTTTGACTGAGTAGAGTGAAGATTAGTTCTTGCTACTTCACAAGCCTTTGACAACTTATATTTGAAATCAGAGACATAATCTAGAAGATTAATCTTTGAATCTTCATTTGAAAGAAATTTCTTTTTCAGTAACTTCAATGGTCCTCGGACAGTTGGTCCAAAAACCAGTTCAAAGGGACTAAAACCCAATGATTCTTGAACTGATTCCCTAACATCAAACAATAACAAATGAACACCATCATCTCGGTCCTTTCCTGTATCAAAGCAATATGACCGAATCATATTCTTCAACGTTTGAGGAAATCTTTCCAAAGCTTCTTGACCTTCAGGGTGATAGGCAGAAGAATTAAACTGTTGGATACCTAATGCATGCATAACTTGTTTAAAAAAACTCCAGACATAAAATTTGATCCTTGATCAGACTGGACAGATTTTGGAAGGTCAACAAGTGTTAAAATTTTACCAAAGCTTTTACAATGGTTATAGTTTTAATATTTCTCAAAGGAATTGCCTCTGGAAATCTTGTAGACGCACACAGTATGATCAACAAGTTTTGGTTGCCTGACCTGGTCTTAGGTAAAGGACTACCACAATATGCCATTATTCTGCTAAATGGTTCCTTAAATACAGGAATAGGTTGCAGATGAACCTTGATTTCGGAATGACAATATGATCGCTCACTGACTACTCGTCACCAGCGGGTACCTCAGGTGGTCTCCATATTTTCATAAGAATCCCATGTTTCAAACAGTAACAATCTGGGAATTGTGTCCCTCAGTTTCAATGATAGCCCATTGAAACAAACAGGAGATCGCAGGATCTTGTTCCTTTGCGACAATGAGTGATTGCCTTTGTCACCCTGATTAGAATAGAGAGAATGAGTAGTAAAAAGAGGATCCCTGTGATCAATACCTATTGATTGATCAATACCAGGAGAAAAGGTGACTTCATCAAAAGACTGATCAATAAATGTGTCAGCTAAGGAAAAATTTCCTGATCAATATCATTCTCAAGAGCTCGTTTTGTAATAGCTCTGGTAACTACACAACCAGGATACAAATCAGGGATTTCAATCTCAATAGGATCAACTTTTTGATCCAAACAAGGCCTGTCAGTTACAAGTAGATTAACCACGATATTATCTCCAGCTAGGTCATTGCCTAGTAACAAATGGATACCTTCTATAGGTAAAGAAGTCACTGCCCTAACAGTCACTGGTCCGGAAACTAAGTCTGATGCAAAATTAACACACTGGAGATCAACATTTACAAAGCAATAATTGAATGAATAATTACACTTTCACTAGAAAATGACTTGTCAGACAAAGGCAAAGTACCTGATAAGAAAAGACCCTGAGAAGCTCCCGTGTACCATACTATTGTAATAGGGATAGGTTTGGCAGAATCACCAATAAGTGATATAGAACCTTCTAACATGAATGGTTCATAAGTCTCCAAAATAGAATGAGACTGGGGATTATTTGACCCCACACATGTATTGCTTTCAATACAAGATCTTGACCTCTTTGAAATAAGAGCATTTGGAATAGCTTTGTATTTATTATGTTGCCCACTTTTGAACCTGGAGCAATCAGAAAAGACGTGCCCTTTCTTTTTACAACAAGTATAAGGAGGAAGAGATAAGGGTTTCTGATCAGTCTTATGAGATATTTGATTCCTACCGGATTGAAATTTGGAAGTACTCGTATGAGACTGAGATGCGTTTTTTTGTACCAAAAGCCTGCTGAGGAAGACTTACTGACAAATGAAACTGAGTTAAGGAATAATCATCAGCCATGCGAGCAGCATTTTCCAAAGATAGGTCTGGATATGACTATGGATGCACTTTTTGAAATCCTCGATTAATACGAGCTCTCTGAGGTCATCGTAATCTTTATCAACATTCTTGGATGAGAACCACTTATCAAATTATTATTGTTTTTCCATTGCAAATTCGACATTGGCTTGTCGAGTTTGTTTTCTACAATTAATAAACCCTTGCCGATATGCCTCAGATACCAACTCATATCGCTTCAAGATATATTCCCTAACCACATCGTATTCAATACTCTGTTTCTGACAGTGAAGTGTAGACTTCACGATCTTTGCCAATAAGTACACTTTGTAGTAATAATGCCGAATACTCTCTTGGCCATTTCAAGTTTTCAACAATTTTCTCAAAGTGACGAAAGTATGTATCTACCTTCTTGAAAAGGGGTTACTAGCCTAATATATCTGGTGACATCAAAACCTGAACTTGTGTGTAATGGGGGGTGGGGGTGGGGTAGGGGTGGGGGTGCTCCCCTTGCCAGTTCTAATTCTTTTAATCTATATTGCATTTCTCTTTCTTCTCACTCTCGCTCTCTCTGCGTCTTCATTTCATTCTCCTTCATTTTCCCCTCCTCTTCCTCTCTTTCTTTCTGCATCTGCCTCTCTTTCATTTCTCGCTCTTCTTTCTTCTTCTCTCAGCATCTGCATATCCCTTTCTCTTTCTCTCTCAGCATCTGCATTTCCAGCATTTCTCTCTGAAGCTGAATCTTTCTTAATTAGCTGTAATTCCCTTAATTTCCTATCAAAACCAGATACAGACTTGCCAATCAAACCCAAAGCAATGTAATCCAAAATTTCCTTTCCCACCAAACACTGAATTAATATATTATGTATCTCTTGCTTTGTTAAAAGGGCTTTCGCTTCAGAAAGATCATAATGTCCGGCAAGCTCAAGCAACTCATACTTTTTCATAGACTCTAACCCTACCTGGGTAGGATTTGCAAGAAACTTCTCAAAATAAGATGAGATTGTGAATGCGTGCTGATTTCACTAAAGATTTCTCAAATGTGTGAAATAAGAATCTTTACCAGGGACAATGAAAATTCCAAAACAAAGTCAATTTAAATTTCAAAGGCAATTTTTAATATCTCAGATATGTTTTTAACAAATTCAGATTCCGGACGAGCCTTCAACTTCTGTTACGACTCTAGGTCTTAAAAATATGTAACAAATTGAAAGTGAAACCAACAATGTAAGAAATACCAACAAGCTATTTATTTTCCTACAATACATTCAAGAGGTTCTTACAATATTGTGAATCAAATTCAAAATCATCCACAAGTCCAAAAATATAGAATTTTCCGAATGAGTCAATGAGCACTTTATCAGTTCTAATGAATATATATTAAATAAATAATTCCTCTCAAATTATACCTGATTTTAACGGCACAATGTAAAAGCTGATGAAAACTGGATTCCCAAAGACTGATCTAAAACAGGAATGACTTATTTGGTTACCAAATCCCTATGTATGCACATTTTTACTTGACCTATATCAACGTGATGTGAAACAATAAAATGGAAAAAACCAGTGTAACTGTAAATAAGAATGACCTTGAACTCAAATGCTTGTAAACATTCTGTTTGCAAGTGACCATATATTAAAGTGCTACTCACATTCATGGACAAACACACATTATAGATTAAATATATATATAACACTTTCATATCTTTCTCACTTTAAAGCTTTTGTTTTGTATGGACACATTATTCAGTTAGTATCTCTATTAGGATTGACACTACTCCATGCCATACATGAAACTTTATTTCTAAGAGTTGTTATTTTTTTAAAAAGATCACAAGTTTTTTAAATTATTTGAGTAAACATGTTTGTCTGCTATCTTTGATCTTTCATACTCTGGGTCACATTTACTCCTGTCGATTCAAATATCTAATACTCCATCTCCAGTCCTTTTATTTCACATGGGTCTCGAG
Source organism: Margaritifera margaritifera (assembly GCA_029931535.1). NCBI lineage: Eukaryota > Metazoa > Mollusca > Bivalvia > Unionida > Margaritiferidae > Margaritifera > Margaritifera margaritifera. The sequence goes on from JAQPZY010001309.1 coordinate 552,984, forward strand.
CACATACTTATGTATGTATGTATGTATGTATGTATGTATGTATGTATGTATGTATGTATGTATGTATGTATGTATGTATGTATGTATGTATGTATGTATGTATGTATGTATGTATGTATGTATGTATGTATGCATGCATGCACGCAAGTATGTATGCATGTATGTATGTATGTAAGTATAAATGTATGTATGTATGCTTGCATGCGCGCATGTATGTCTGTATGTATGTATGTATGTATGTATGTATGGATGTATGTATGTATATGTGCTCAAGACCTAGGAGAAATATATTGTTACGACTCTATGGTCTAAGAAAAATGTAACAGAAAGAAAGTGAAACCAACAAATCAAGTAAAAATCAACAAGCAATTTATTACTAGATAATTAAAATGAAAAAATCAAAAGTCACTTACAGTAATGTGTTTTGAAATCCTAATAATCCAATAAGAATGATTGTTCTAATCACAAGTCCTAAATATAGAATGTTCCGAATTCACGGCTGTGTCCTTGAATGTTATGATGTGCCAATGGTCTCCAAAGTCCTGATGTACTAGTAATCTTTTGATGTGCTGATGTCAAAATGAAATGTTCCAAAATATCTGAATATAAGTTCACATAAATTCCAAAATCATCAATTAAAAATCCAAAATCCAAAAGTTTATGAGCACTGTTATAATCCAATGAATATTTAAAATAATTCCTCTCTTAGAATTTGGAATGAATTTTCACAACTGTAATAGCTCTTTACAAGACTGATGGTAATGTCAAAACTGAAAAAATGTCCACCAAACATGGTATATATAAAGATTGGTCACATGACAGAATGTTCTAGAATGTGTGTCATCTTAATGGAATTTTACTTGTAAACAAAAATCAACCTTGACCTTCAAATTGAGAAAACATTATATTGATCAAAGCAACCTAATTCAAGGACACTAGTTAAACATGTTTTTCCTGATAAACATAAAGATTTAAGCAAATATTAAAGTGAAGAAACATTTATAATTTCCTAAAATATTTATAATATTATATAAACATCATACATAATATTATATATATATATATATATATATATATATATATATATATATATATGTGTGTGTGTGTGTGTGTGTGTGTATGTGTGTGTGTGTGTACCACATGCATTAAAAATAATGTGGCTTTGAAAGTGTTGGTATAAAGCAATTTGATATACCAATGCTTTTATCATCTCAAATTGTTGTTTTCCATGCCGTATAAATATGCATATTATTATGATTTCAATACGTACATAATTACGGTTTCAAGAGTAGACTATACTCGTTAGATCAGTAATGAATTTCCACTTATTAATTATTAAAAAAATAAGAAAAAATTAGAAAAAAAATCCCGTTTTGTAGTGAATTAACATGTTGTATAATTTCATCGAAATGCTCTCTGCTCTTCCTTATATATATATATATATATATATATATATATATATATATATATATATATATATATATATATATCGCTGTCTTGCCACAAGGGACAGAATACGTGGAAATCTGGAGTTAGAAAAAAATTGAGCTGGATGGAAACCTTTAATACGAGCTTACACCAAGTAACCTAGAGGAACCCGATTCCTTATAATTGTATGTGTACACATTCCATGGGACATTTTTACAGTGTTACATGATACAGAGTCTTGTGGAGGTGAGTAGGCCGAAAGGTAAATTCCTTGGAATACACATACTGTAATTTATTTGATGCTTTTTTGTTTTTGTTTGTTTAACAAATAATAAGGTTCTAAAACAGATAATATTTGTAATATTAAAACGTCTGTAGGTTTTTCTCCCTCTCTCATTCTGTGTTGGTTGCTCAGTCAGCATGTCAGTTTTACCTCAATTGATCTCTCTCTTTCTGGATCTATGATGGTAAAACTGAATGATTAAACGACCAACAGAGAAAAGAAGATACGGGCGATATAACAATCTTATAGCCAGTCCCCACCCACCCAGACCCGTTCACTCTGTTGGTTGATCAGCCAGCATGTCAGTTATACACGAATGGATCCAGTTCTCTCTCTGTGTCTGTCTCTCTCTGTCTCTCTCTGTGGATTTATGAGAAGAAAAAAAAACTGACAGACTAATCGACCAACAGAGAAGCAGAGATACGGACGATATCAACAATCTTATAGTCAGTGCCCATCTATCCCCATCCCCATCCCGCTCTCTATGTTAGTGTGTCATCCAGCATGTCCACCAATGGATCCAATGTTCTCTCTCTCTCTCTCTGGACTATCGTCGCAAGCCACGGGTGAAAATACGTGATAATGAGTGTGCAGAGGTTTTTGCCCACTACAGCGACAATATATCTGGCCCTATGATGCTAATATTTGCAGACAAAACGACCAACACAGAGAGAGAGAGAAAGAGATGATAAAAACAATTTTAACATTGGAAAGTAAAGCATAGTAATGAATTTAGATCGACTATTAATAACTTTAAATGTTGTTTTTATTACCTCTTGTTGGTCGTCATTTCGCTTAAACTGTTTCCCACTCGTTTCGATGCACTTGCCCGTAATCGAATGGCCGCTCTGTCACTGTTTGGGATACTAGCCATGCAATATTTGTAGCAAACTTTCTTATTTTACACCAACTTTCATGTTTAAGTCCTAATAGTCTCTCTTATTTATTCAATGAATACGAATAAAAATAGAAGGGGAAAGAACACTGCAAAGCTGGTTTGAAACCAATTCCAACGCTTTAGGAATCTACCGATTCCTTTCTCAAGCGAACAAAGTTGCATAGAACAATTATACCTCCGAGACCAGAACACAAACAAAACGTAATTTCTGTACAGTATGTACACGATGTTTGGCTGTTAATATTTACAAAAAAGATACAAAAAAAGAATATAATGAACAAGGTTGAACAGCGCTGCTGGTTACGATGCCTTTTAGGAAATTACTAGCTTAGAACTACGGAATCTAATTAGTAACGTAAGCAGGTAGGCTAGTAATGAAAGCTGTGCGAAATCACTATGGTTGTCAAAAACTTCCAATTAGAAATTAATTCCGGATATAGTATTTTGCTTAGACAGGTGATTATTGCAGATTTGAAAAAGTTTTGTTCTAATGGAATGTAACAAATTGTGTTATAACTAATTAAGTAGTCGTAGTTGTACGATTTAGCAACGCTTCCGAACAATATGGGCTAAATGGCGCGTATTTAAAATAAAGTTCTAAAATTGTGAATATAGAGAATTGAGAAAGACAAAGAAAAAACTATACAAGAATATAGTCTTATACAGTCCACCCCACTATTAAAGTTAAAAAATGTTTTTTTTTAAAACAATTATCCTAGCAAAAGGTTGACCACTGGGTCGGGGAACCATCTCAAGGTCACCTTACAATCAAACATTTCTGGTTATCAGATAATCTAGGGATAATAAATATAATGTACAGAAAAAAGAAAAGAAAACAGACACACACAAACACACGCGCATGCAACCATGCATATGGCACACAATCTCTTTAGATACACAATTTAAATAGACGAACACAAGTATACAGCGTCTAGGTGACATAAACTTTGTGATATTACAGTATTTTGTTCCTGTTTACCATCAAATCAGACCCAAATAAATATAACGAAATGCAAGAAGAGAAAGGATTCTTACACACGTTACATATTCATTATTGAGGTCCATTTTTGAAGAAATTTGGCCTCTTTTTTGTTTAACTTAGCAGTGTATTGTTCAATGTTCTTATGCATTTCAACTATTTTCTTAAAAGCATAAATGAAATGATTTTGCGTATTGAATCTGCAAGTGTAAATATATTAAATTGCCAAAATAAGCAAGAAATTACACAAACTGTCCAGTTGTTCACTTCCTAAAAATATTTTTTTTCGACAAGTGTACAATATGTGGGCAAGAGGGTGCAAAATGTTCAATAAAATGGTACCAAAAGTGTGAAGTAATATTACAATCATAGAAGTTATGTTCAATACTTTAGTTATCACTCTTACATTTGTTGTCGTCTAATATTTTATTTCTCTTCAATAATTGTTAGTAACACTTATTCTATGGATTAATTTAAAGTTAAAAGAGGTCAACTTGGTATCCTTAGTACAACATTTCGCCCGGCAATAAATTTCATACCACTCCTCACTACTTATATTTTTATTTAATAATTGCATCCAAGTTTCTTGCTTAGCAGTGTATTGCCTTATTGCCTTTTTTAAAAAGATCTTTGTAAACAAACTTGTGTGAATTTTTTTTTGCAAGTTCATTATTTTATCCTCCTGCTTATCAAAATTACTATGTACTAAATGGTTTTTGATAGCATTTTTCCATGATTTTGGAATTCTGGATATTAAGGAGAAGTGTTTCAAGAAATCGTCGCATCTGGTTTTTTGTTTTATCATTTCAAAAGGTATTAAATTACCGTGATCATCTACAAAATCATTCAGAATTTGAATACCGGCTTCTGTCCAGGATTTGTATTGATAGAACATTCTAGGAGGGGACAAAAGTTAAAATACCCAGGGATAAATACTCGTTTGAACTTTGCGGTTCCTCTTTCCAATTAGATACTGCCAAAATTACATCTCTCCAAAAACTGTTTTTAATGAGCTTACTAAATTCTTCTAATTTCAATATCCCTAAGTTCCAAATATCCTTTATATTTCTGAGTATAGTTGCATTGACTAAGCTCTGCCACTCTCCAATTTCATCTTCCAGCAATCTTTTAACCCATCTTGTCTTAATATACCCAATGAAAGAATAAATGTGTATCATATTTGGTCCTCCCTCGTTTTCCGGCGATACTAGTATATCACGTTTAATTGTCTCTACTTTACCACCCCATACAAATGTAAATAATGTACGATTTAGTTCTGCTTCAACTTTTGCTGGTTGATTTGGAAGTGCTGAAAAAAGATGTATGAATATGGGCAGAACAAGAGTTTTAATAACAGTTACCTTACCAACTACTGACATATATCTTTGACTCCAGCTTGCCAGCATTTGTTTTGCCTTCGTTAGTTTCTTCGTATAATTAATTTCCACCATTTGTTGTACATCCGGAGAAAAATCTATGCCAAGGAGTGTAAAGTTAGAAGAAGACCAATTTAGGCCTATATCGGGACATATTCTTTCATTAGAAAATGTCTTGTTTCCAATCCAGATAGCCTTTGTTTTTGTTATGTTACATTTAAGTCCAGATAATAGGAAAAACCCTTGCAAGATATTCATAGTTTCTTTAAGAGAATGTTGACATCTATTAAGAAGAATAAAAGCGTCAGTATGCCACTGACCAATTTATATTCACTGACATCAAAGATCAGTCCCCGTACATCCACATTTTGATTAAAGGTATCGCTAAAATCTCAACACTGATGATATACAAATAAGGGTCAAGGGGATCTCCTTGACGACATTCTCTTCCATGTCTAAAAAATGATGACATATATCCATTATTTATAATATAACTTTTATAGTTATTACAAAACTGTTTAAACCACTTACAAACATAATAACCTAAGTTATAAGATTGTAAAGCTTTTTCCACAAAGCTCCAGTTAATTCAGTCAAAGGCTTTTTCAAAGTCTATTCGCAATAATAAATCATATCTAGTTTCGTTTTCTAGTTGATCTACGATATCGTATAATAGCCTGTTATTTTCTCCAATGAATCTACCCTTCATAAATCCTTTTTACAGGATCTGCATAGAAATCCCCCAAGAGTCTTCCAAAAGAATTTATAGAACTCTACAGTTAATCCATATGAGCCATTACTTTTCCCATTTTCCATCCGTTTTAAAGACACACCGTATTCATTAATTGTAAGTAGACCCTCGCATGATTCTCTTTCCTATTGACTAAGTTTAATATTGTGATTACAAAATCTATTTTGAGTTTCTTGAGTATTCTCAACATCAAGCTGAGCAATTCTACTTTTGTACAATTCCATATAAAATTGTTTTGGGGCTTCTAAAATATCTATTGGGTCTGATATATTTGTCCCATCGTCGAAAATAATTTTCTTTATTGCCTTATTGACATAATTTCTTTTTTCAAGATTTAAAAAGTGCTTTTTTTCTCCATATTCACACCATCTAGCTTTGGGTCTTAATACAACACCTTCTATGTATTTTTTTTCTAGATTCCTCTAATTCTACTTTCTTTTTTTATACATTTTCCAGAGTTTCCCCATCAATGTTATTCGACAGACCCCCATGAATTTCTATTATTTCCTGTTCAATTTTCTTTACTTTTTCCCTTTTCTCTTTTGTTTTCATAATAGAATGACAAATAGATTCAGATCTTATTTTCATTTTCAAAATTTCAAAGAACATTACAGGTAAGAGAAACATAGAGAGAAAGTCATCTTTATTTCCCCCTACATAATATTCATTTACAGTATCAGTTATAAACTTTTTGACCAAATCAGTAGATTCAATGTTCATCAACAGTTGGGCATTAAATTTCCAATATCCTTTTCCTCTTTGAAACGTTGAAAAAGCCACACTCAAAACAATAAGCTGAATGATAAGTCTTATACCCTGGTAGGATACATGCATCAACTGTATTCATATGAATGTCATCAGATACAAGAAAGTAATCTAATCTACTTTGTTTCAAGGGAGACTTTTGCCTCCAGGTATACATCTTTAAGTCTTGATTGAAATTTCGCCAGGGGTCAATTAATTCAAATTCGTTTTTCCGATCTTGAATCACTGCTCTAGACTGTTGGTGTTTGTCATGTAGACTATTATAAGTATCGAAATCTGAGTCTTGAACAGTATTCCAATCTCCACACATTATAATTGATGAGTTTTCAAAAACTAAAATCGTCTCCTTTAACTTTCTAAAAAAGCTAGGATTATTATCATTATAACCATACAAATTCACGAAGGTTATTATGTTGCCATTAATTTTAATATCTAGAATAATAAATTTCCCTTGACTGTCACATCTTTCTCAATGAATCGCAAATTCAAAAGTATTTTTAAATAATATTGCGACCCCAGCACTATTATTTGAGAATTGGCTAAATATACATTTGTATCCCCGTTCAGCAGCCCAATATATTTTCATTGTTTTTCTTTGTACTATGAGTTGCTTGCAAGCTTACTATATATACATTCTTTTGTTTTATCCAATGGAAAATGTCCCTTCGTTTAAAGACTGAACCTTGCAGGCCTCTAACATTCATATATATACATTTTATGTTATTATTGATGAAAACAGCAGAAATTTTACATATACATATTCTTGTACAGGAATGTATGAAGTAATTATTACCTCGAATTTATCATATGCATGGCTTTCACACTCACACTCACACATAATACAAACATCTTTCATAAAATCATCCATGGTGTTACAGAACATGCTGTAGATTTGGAAGCAACATTGATACAGTGTACGATAGACAACAAGTGAAACGAATCAATTTGAAATAACTCTTATGCACCTTTAACAGACCTTTCCGGAGCTAAATCAGTTTAGTGAACCAATAGGCACAGAAAAATACGAGTATAAATTACAAATGAATGAATGAAAGAAGGGCTAATAAAGAATAAAACGAAAGTATGAATGAGAGTATACATGGATGTGGTGATTAATTGAATGAATGAGCGAGGATGGGAGACTGAAAAATTGATTGTGGATGAGTAGTGTTGAAAAAGATGAGTAAACGACTGAGTAAATAAATGTGTATATGAGTGAAAGATGATTTATGAATTAGTGAGTGAATTGATTAAGGAAACATATGACACAATGGATGAGTGAATAATGAATTTATGGATTAATGACAGAACTGATGAGGAAAAAAAAGTAACTTATAAAAATTATATATATATATATATATATATATATATATATATATATATATATATATATATATATATATATATACATATATATATATATATATATATAGTGACGTATCGATTTGACATACTTCTATAGCTCATGTAATTACGTTCTGTTCTCCTCGTACTCGCTAAAAACATCAATGACATTTAACAAGTATTTGACTGCGCCATTATTTCTGGAATATTGGTGCATGTCTACAGGATCAGGAGACCAGATATCATCAACACCATTGGCAACAACTCTGCGCCTAGGAAAGCGTAGTAGGATCAGCTCTTTCCAAAACCAGTGTTTGCTTAGCGCCTCTAAAACTGTATCAGTGTCGCGGCAAAAACAAAACAATTGAACTTACTGGCAACATCATGCACACTTCATTGTGGCCGTCCGTAAGAACACTCCTAATTGCAAAGCCAATATTATAATTACGGCAGCAAAAATCATTACGATTGGCCACATGAATTTGAGCCTTAGTTGGCACAGCCATAGCAGACTCAGCATCAAAGAGAACTTCAAATCCTTGTTTGTACTTTATGCTAATTGTTTGATTGCTCGTATCCTTATACCAGAGCATGTTTGTTGCAAGCTTCTGCTATGGTCATCGCTCATAGAAATTATATTCATGATGGTGCTGGCAGCACGCAGATAGTTGCTAATATCTTCAGTTGATATCGCTCCGTCTTAAACAAACTCCAACCATTGTATAAGCTGGATAATTAGCAGGTGTAACAGCAGTTGTTTGCAAATGACGTCTAACTTCAAGAAAAGCTGTATGAGGCACCAAATAAAGGTCTTCATCTCGCGTATCAATAATTCTTTGACCATGTTTATTCATCTGATCCGAGTCCTTGTCCAAATATTCCACATATTCGTAGTCGGTTGCTGATTCGATAATGGGTGCTTCTTCAAAAAGCTCAGTAATACTCTTGAGTAAATCTAGACAGCATGTTTATACATCCTCGTTACACAGTTCTCTTTAGACCAGATCCTGCCATACTATTCGATAGGTTAGGCAGTAATGTGGGCGCCAATCGCATATCTAGTTGATTCATAATTTCTTGGCCGCGCTTAGACAATACTTTTTTTCCTGTACAAGTCATTACACGCTCATCTTCTTTTGTTGGCGCGATTTCTTTGACGATTTCTTTGATGGGCCCCCATCCAACATAATCTTAGACACGATTTGCTTCCAGCTACTGTCCCTACTGCCGAAGCGGCACTTTCTGAAGCGTAACTGACAAGCAGAGTAGTTTGTTTGACTATGTCTGGCACTACCCTAAACATTTTTGAGAACAGTGTTGATAAAAATCCTCTTATGATATGTCTGCGCTTAATTCGTATTGGCTTCATTTATACAACACAGTTACAGTTTTAGTGTTGCGCTCGCAAAAGCAGATACAATGTTACTCGCTTAATATTAGGTTAACTTTGTTTCCAGATTGAGCACTTTCTCAATTATTGATGGTTTTGTTTGCTGAGGCGATGTCACTTGTGAAGATGGGTCTCCCTGCCTAGCTACAATATCGACAATCATTTCAGCAGCCTTAATCTTGTGTTGCTCCTCCATCCCTCTTATGATCTTTTTTGCAGCTTGCCGAAGATCCTAATTTAGCTCTTTTGTTCCTACCAAGTGGGGTATAATTTCAGGAAAATTGTGTTGTCTTTATCCCCACTTTCAATTAAACTTGGTTATCTCTTTTCTTGCGTTTTCTATGTGTCTAAGCATGTCCTCAGTTGGCTGTTGTCTTAATAGGTACTCATAATCAGATAGCAGGTCTACGACCTCACCTTTTACCGTGCTAATAATGTCCATTCTATTATCAGATATCTCTTCTAACCCAGAAACCTCTGGATCCAATACCTCAGAAAATTGTATTACTGCATTATTGCTTATTTTTGTTCTTCCAGAGATTTGATAAGCAAATCTTGCCTAGCATCATGCGCTGTCGCAATCTGTTATATTTTTTCTGTTTTTGGTTTAAACACTTTTTGTGCTATATCACACTGAAATTCCCGTTCGCCTATTTATTCAGCAAGAGCGCGACCACGCACGTGCTGTTGCTGCTCTGCATACTTGCGCATAATTTTCGCTTTATCTTCTTGCGTATCCACTCGTACAAATGGCATTGTGTACAAAGTATTGACATAAAATATTGCTGCAGTTAACATGTCAGGCTGCTGCCTAATCTGGCAAATAAAATTCGTCAAAGCCATGTCGATACATTTCAGGAACGTGTTCTGCAACTCTGTGAAAGGTCATAAAATTGTGTTTGTTTCTGCCTATAGCTTCATGATAACAGTGCTTAAATTTAGCAGCATCTATGCCACGACAATGATCTTGCGCGATAGAATCTATGTCGCGATTGTGCAGACCTGAACACAAAACAAAGCAACCCGTGCTGCGGCGGATGTATTTTGACACGTCATATTAAAATTGCGCCAGGTAAATTGAATTGCAGTTTTTGTTTCGTGACAGAGAAAATTATTCTTTGATTTTATTCATGTTGTCTAGGTCAATTTTGATGTAATCAAATAAATGACAGAGTCGTTGTTGCCATCAAGTTCTTCTACGGGCATTATTTGTTCTGACTCTAAAATTTAAACGTAGTGGTCTTGTTGTGATCAGCAACAGCAGGACTGCTAACGGCTTTGTCAAAATCGCTAAGTGTCTTGTATTTATCTTTACTTGGATTTAGCGTGTAAATGACTATCCGGTCATAACTGAGCCCTTTGTTAAGCAGCATATTCAAAAGCAAATTTATATTGCAGCGACCAGATGGACCGACATTCATGTAATAAAAACCTGGAAACAAAAAGTGATGTCTTGATTTATTGATGTCTTCTGAATCAAAGGTGATGATGTGCATTTTGTATAAGCAGAGTATATATAATGAGTCATTATATAGTTTCTGGCACAGTTATTGGCGGTGCAGAATCAAGCACAACAGCAACTATTTCTAATGCAGAACTCAACAAGCGCGTGCTAAACCAGGTGACACGATGACTAGTCCCCTAAACGTGTCCTCGCAAAAAATTACAAATGTGGCTACTCCAGCAGATAACGCACCTGCGGCTAATAAACAGTATACATATAAGTATGCAAATGCTAGCGTGCTGTTAACAGATACCAATAAAAAAATGACCTCGAAGGTGTTTACTTTCTGTGGGACAAAACTTAGCATCTTTAATCGCTGGCAAAGAAATGTTCGTGTCAGAGTCATATGTTATGCCGCTAGCTGGTGGACCTATGACTGGCGACATCGACAGGAATTCTTAAAATAAAAAGAAAATTACAAACTTAGCTGAGCCAGAAACTGAAAATGATGCATCTACAAAATCATATGCGGATACAAAGTTTAGTCAAAGTGATGACCTTTTGGTTAGCGCACCAGCTACAATAAAGAGATATATCCGAATGGGTACTGATCTGCCTGTGGGTAAATCCATTTGTTTTGTTTTTGGTCATCTGTATGATGATTCCAAGCAAATAAAAAAATGGACATATTCCATTGCTGTCGTCCAATTCTGATAATCGCAGCGGATTTGTAGGTTCCACATCATCGGAATATTCAGCATCCTTATGAGCGCATCTGGCTTTTGATGACCACATCTACTAGCGAATGGGCTACAGCAGGCTATAAACATAGGAGTGCTCTTTAAAAACATACCAAACGAGTTGAGTACTGGACACTTACAATTAATGAACCTACCCCCCCCCCCCCCCAAAAAAAAAAAAAAAAAAAAAAAATTGAACGAAAAGGAGAGAAAAGATCTAGATGCTGACTACGCGTGCATGCACAATCAAGTCTGGCAAAAAACTTTAAAAACCAAGAAAGGTTTCAAGAACAAGTCGAGAAGCTGTATATATATATATATATATATATATATATATATATATATATATATATATATATATATATATATATATATATATATATATATATATATATATATATAGTTTTCTTGGGGATTTTGCCTGTTTTGTTGCTTTTTAATGGTACTGTGACCATTCAACGTGAAACTGATTTAAGTAAGTAATCGTGACATTTTGTAGCCATAATAGTTCAAACTCAGTGCAGTATATTGTACGCTGTATACAACAGACTTTACAAAATACCAATGTATATTTAGATTCATTGTATGTTCGTTTCCCTTCTTGAAAACAGTTTCTAGTAATACGTCTTATACAGAGCATGGCTTGGCAATACTTCAAGATAAAATTGATACATTTTTATAACGGGAACTCAACATTGGATAGCTTCTATATGTGTTTCTTTGGTTTAAACTGAACGGAATCTTAAGCTCACATTGGCCAAAATAATGCATTATTTCAGATTTATAATTTTAATGTACATTTTTACAGCGAAGTGCATTGTGTGGTAATATCATTTTAAAATAAAAACGATTACAGTGTTTAATGCATGGCACAAACTATTAAACTGAAGTATACTAACTGGATTTATCCCAGAATGTGAAAGTAGTACTCTTCAAAGGAGAGTTTTCTGCCGGTTTGACTCAACGGTACGGAGTTATAAATGACGGCTGTTTGTTTGATCTTTATTATTTAGAAGATAAGGCCCAGAAAAAAAAGTATACACTATCTAACATCAAGCTCCTTTGAAATATAGATCTAACAAATTTATAGTTGCAAATCTGCTGCTTTAAAGCTTTAAAAAATGTATGTCCTCTTTTAGTATAGTTATTAAAGATGGGCATTACACAAAACACAGGCAAGGAATGATGATATATAATGTTGAGATTCCGACACTATTTTGCTACAGGTATCTTTAAAATATATTGGTTGTCGACCCGAACAAATGGTTATTGAATGACAAGATCAGCATTGATCTCAACCTACACTTGATAGCATATTAAAATATATCAATTTAATTGCAACGTTTAATGTATTGAACATTGCAAAAGCATTTCAATTATGACTCTCAGTGGACAGTAAATTGTACAAATTTAAATATTAATACATATTTATTGTTCATTTAGACTACAATACTCTAGATATCAGACACTTTTTCTTACTTTTTAATGAATTGTTGCTCGACCCCAGGACTACAGCTCTATTTGATAGCAAATCAGTTATACTAGTTTATGTATATATTATAATTATTTGTGTTGCGACTTTCTGGCTTCAAAAGAAAACCCATTAAAGTCCTATATTTTACCAATGTGTGCCTTTCAAGGCAACAAAGGAGTTTGAATGTAAAGTAAACAGAAATGTAATTCATCCGAATTAGCGAAGGATAAACGCAGATTGGCACTTTAGCTGGTAAATAAATTCCTTACACTGTACCTAAAATATACAAGATACTCAAAACCGTATAATGCTCCAAATTCAATTTGCATTAAGAAAATGTAATATAATTTAAAAAAATAATATTTGCATAGAGATGGTTGCGTTCTGCAATCTTAAAATAAACAAAAAGGACAAAAATTTGCCAATGAACATTTCCTCTTCTGGAAGCTGACTGCAAGAGGGCGCCTCTTGTCAATACAGCTACAATGGTAGGTAATTCTAATCATCTAATCATGGAAGCGCGGACATACGTACAAGAGTTGCCTCGCTTTAATAACTGGATTTGCTGCTCAAATGCAGTACATTCAATTGCTAAAGATGGGCATAAAAACAAATAAAAAAAACCACACAAAAAAACAAAAAAACCCCAACAAGGAATGACATAAAAATTATGAATGTTAGCAAATATGTATTATCCATTTTGACTAAAAAAAACTGGATATGAGACATTCTTTCTTACTTTTTCCATAAACTGTATGCGTGGCCCTTGGTAGGCAGTCGACCATAGCCCTATTTGAACTGTATGTGTGACCAGAGGTCAGAGGTCATTTGGACTGTTCAGTCTCGCGTCAGAAGTGTGAGCAAAATTGTTTTAAATTGCCTGTTTCTTTCCTGAATAATATTTCGACTCATTTGGTGGAAAGAAAGTTAAAGTGATCCTTTGTGTCAGAAAACTTCAAGTCTGACTTTATCTTGAAGCTCCTAGGAGTTCTAAATAAAGTTGATCAATAATGTTGATCTGCGCGGTCAATGCGTAAAGATGGCGGTGCATGGGTGCACCGGGAGGTATGTACAAGTTACAGAGATGCATATTGGAATGTATTCATTAATATGAGGGACCTAATCTACCTTCTTATGTAACTAATCAAATATACATTGAAATATTGCTGGAATCAATGATATTTATGACACTAGCAAGTACAGTATGTAAGTATTTGTCAACTCCGTTTCACGTAGTAAACAAACATGTACGTGTTTTGACCTATTATTCAACAGCTGATTTGTCTACCCTTTGAGAGATATCGCTACACGCGTCAGTAAATACTACTTCAGAAATAGGTTGTAGAATTTGTCCGCAAGATAGCATCAGTAATCAGCACGTGACAGGATATTTTTATGATGGAGCCACAACCAACAAGAATGTTCAATAAATAACAGAAAGATAGAGAGAAGGAGAAGAGAAAGAGACGAGCAGATGGACTTGGGTCCCAGGGTGATGATGTTCTTCTGTGCCTTTCATAAACCTCTATCAGACAATTTGTGAGAAGTCAACTTGAGACCTAAGAACAAACGAAAGAAAGCAAAATGGATTAATTCAAAGCTTGACATACTTAGACGTTGGTAAAATGGCCTCTAAATATTATATCAACTCCCAAGTCTAAATATTATATCAACTCCCAAGTCTAAATATTATATCAACTCCCAAGTCTAAATATTATATCAACTCCCAAGTCTAAATATTATATCAACTCCCAAGTCTAAATATTATATCAACTCCCAAGTCTAAATATTATATCAACTCCCAAGTCTAAATATTATATCAACTCCCAAGTCTAAATATTATATCAACTCCCAAGTCTAAATATTATATCAACTTCCAAGTCTAAATATTATATCAACTCCCAAGTCTAAATATTATATCAACTCCCAAGTCAGTCTGCTTGTCACAAAGGAAATACTAGCTGTATCATTCCAAAAGATAAAGAAGGAAATACAGGATGATCTTGGTGAGAAGATGTCAATAATCGAAGAAGAAATAAACAGCTTTAGAGACGAAATCGTCACTACACAAATCTAGAGAATAAGAACTTGAGTAGTATAATTGAACTCCTCGAGAAAGAGAAAGAGAAAGAGTACTGAACTTCTGTCTGTTAAAACGAAGCTGAAGGACAATTTGAATGAGTTAGAACAACACATTAGAAAGGATTTTATCAACGGTTTGGATGACCGAGACAAAAATCAAACGACAGACAAGTGTGTTAAAAGTGGTAAATCTACTGAATAGTAAGCTGGGGATGGCCATAAACGAAAGTGATATCAACATAGCCCATCGACTGTGCAGATTTGACAATAATGCCAATAGACCCATGATTTGCAAGTTCAAGGATGAAGAAGCTTGATGTTCCGAGGAAACGGAAAATATTGATCACGGATAGACATAACGGAAGATCTCACAAAGCAAACCACAGACTTTCTTGATAAATTGAAGAAATTAGATTGTATTGAAGAAGAGTGGATATTTGATTGTAACTTTTTGCAAAACTCACGAATGTTAAAAAAACGCAAAGTTAGAGAAAATGACGATTTGTCGAAACATTTGATTTGAATAAGCTTTGAATTGTACTGACTTTTACGGTATTCTTCTTTTCCCCCAGCTATTAAAACAATGATAGTCAATAGAAATGCTTTATTTTGTAACTCCTTTTTTTTGTTTAGAATTAAGTACAATGAAAGGGGAATAACCTCTAGTTGCTGTCGTGATAAGGGACTTTGCAAAGCTGGTTACATTATGATTAGCGTCAGTCTGGATCTTAAATTGTTGGCATAAATAACTACTTTTTTAATTACAAATTCCATTAGAGATACATACCAGACTGGAGAAATGGCCTTCCGGAATGATAGTGCTCGAAAAAGAAAATTCCAAGTAGATATATATATATTATTGTTCCATAATAAACCTATAACAAGAAATGTCAACACTCTTTGCCCGAGGAAGCGTGTCTCGTTAAGTAGAATACATGCAGAGTGTACCCTGATAGGATAATTGTGCACCTGTCGATAGACAACTTCATTAGTGTCTTGAGGGACTTAAGAAGTTAGAGTTCGTTACAAGTTACCATTCGTCTCAGACAGTGCTAATAAGCGCTCTTTCCTTTTTTGTTACTAAGGCAAAAATGTAGCTGAAATTATTGTTATTGCCTACATCAGAAACATGGGGGGGGGGGGACTGTGAGGTGTTGACTTGTAATGGCATTCAGAGGGAGACATAAATCAGAATATATATACAAAGACATATAGAAAATAAAAAATACTGGAGCCTACCGTATCGAGTGATATATGTATCATTTGGCGAACGTACCAGGGACGTGCTCAGTGTTGAAGTCATTGTGGTTAAGTTTTAAAGTCGTTTGCAAGTCAGACCGGGGTTGGTATGATCATTGTACGGATCAGGAGAGTCACCAGGCTCGTCTATTACTTTATTAAACTAGTATTACTTGGGCATACTCTTTATTTATGCTCATACATCAATACTTTCTGTGAAGAGGCAGACAAAAAGTGAATTATAACAAAGCTGGTTAATGAACTTTAACAAATATAGTACTTTCTTTTTTTTTGAAATACATATTTCTTGAGGCCTGTATATTATATATGTTTTTCCTTTTTGTGTTTGCTTGTCATAAAATTCGTGTCAATTTAAATAGTAAAAATGAAATAATACTATATTTATGAATAATTGGATAAAATTTTTTAACCAAACTAGGATCGAAGAGTGGTAAATAATGTTTTCTCTCTTTTCTGGTTTAAAACAAAAAAAAATATTCTGGCTCTTTTCCTCGGTAGGTAAAATGTAAAGGTAGCCTTGAAGGATTGAACTCTAACTAGTGCCCGTTATTATTATTATTATTATTATTATTATTATTATTATTCAATGCAAGGGAAAGAACTCTTTCTCTGTACGTTAGGATAGAAAAGTGGTTTTCCTAACGCCAGTATCTAAAACGACCCTAAAACATTTTCAGCTAATTAGCCTTGTTTGACCCGCAAAAAATTGCAATTTTGTTTCAGTATAGTATACAAATTGGAATTTAGGCCATTGTTTCACAATTTTCAAATTGTGAACTAATCACCTGATTTCATGCCTGAGTATGGTTTACAAATATGTGTTAGTCTAAAGAGACACATTGAAAGTGCTTTTCTTTCTTGTCTACATAATGAAATATAGATAACATACGAATATATATCTGTAATCCTTGAAATATAGATGTAGTACTGTTACTATATATATATATATATATATATATATATATATATATATATATATGTATATAAATGTATGTGTGTATAGATGTATATATATATGGATGTATATATATGTGTCTGTGTGTATGTATATATATATGTGTCTATATATATGTATGTATATGTATATATATGTGTGTCTATATATATGTATATATATGTATATATAAATGTGTATGTGAGCATATATGTGTATGTGTATGTGTGTTCGTGTTTATATGTATATGTATGTATATATATGTATATGTGTGTATGTATGTTATGTATATATATATATATATATATATATATATATATATATATATATATATATTATCTCTAAGGCTGGATGATTTAATGGAGTAATCTCAGATTGAAAAATACAGTTAGTAACACTTTTCTATTAAAGGCTAGATACATCTTTAAATTACAAATAATGTAACCTTGATATTTGTTGCAAATTTGTCTATTTTATGAGGTCCATTGACTGTACAAGATTTCAAATAGATGTATTAAAATCACTATACATTTAAAGACTAAGCTCTAATAATGTATATTACATACGAGCGTCTACTTTCTACTATAATTTTATAGAGGTGCAATTTACCTCTGACTCTCTATACTCTACATATACATCATATTTTGTCTCACTGGTTTGCTCTTATCTTTGATTTTTCTGGTATACCTTTTTGTTCAAGATTGTTTTATTTTGCAATATCTCTTTATTTATAGCTGAACAGTTTCCTGTCTGTCTGTACGCTATAATTTATGTTACCAAATGCTATAATATATGTATAAATAATTCATATAGATACAAATATTAGATAGAACGATAATATTATACACATATACAAAATAACATTTTCTTGCCATTATTCTTTTTTCCGGTATTAATACCCGAAAAAGATAGATGCTTTTTGCCTTATTTTGTTTAAATTTTAAGCGCAGCACACCAATTCCTGTTACCTATTTTGTAAGGAGGCACTTAGCCTACAGTGTATCTCTGACTTTAGTTTTTTGCTTGTTTGTTTTTGTTTTTGGAGTGTTGTTTGTTTGTTTGTTTTCTTTCATTCTTTTTTCCCTCACTATGAAAACTATAATTCTCCAGTTTTTAAAATTATATTCTATGGCACTTTTTTGGTCGGTAATCCAGATCACCATTAGTTGTAATAGCAGTTTTCTTGATATTGTACAATACATAACATTATTGTTAATGTTATCAGATGCCTGGTTTATGTACAAATTAGCTACGTCCCATTTTATTTATGGTCTCTGCACATAAGAACTTAAGAGTAGTATATAACTTCCTTAACATTTTTGTTTGAGTCAATAAATATTGCAACACTGAATTGTCAGGGGTTGGGGGATATCAAAAAAGAAGAGATTATTTAATTTTCTAAAGAATAAAAATATTCGGTATAATTTCTTCAAGCTCCACGCTTCATTGAAAAATGAGAAAATTTTGTACGGATTGCCTGGGGATATAAATGTTTTTTTTTTTAGTTCATACTCCACTAATTCAACAGGTGTAGCCATATTATTTAATAATAACTTCCAGTTCATCTTGCATGGATTAAAAATGATAATACAGTCAATAACCTTAGCATGGACATAATCATTGGAAACCACAGATTTATACTGTTTAATATTTATGGACCAAATAGAGACAGTCCAGATTTTTACCTTGATGTAAGAAATGATATATTGCATTGTAAAAATGGGTATGTTATAATTGGGGAAGAGTTCAATCTTGTGATGGATCAACATATATATACGCTTAATTATAACAATGTAAATAATCCAAGAGCAAGAAAAGTTGTCTTAGATATATGCACAGAACATAATTTAGTAGATGTATGGAGGGAGCATAATATAGGGATCCATAGGTGTACCTGGAAGAAAAGTAATCCAGTCAACTAGCCAGAGTGGACTTTTTTTAGTTTCAGAAAATGTATTAGCAATTATTGAAAATATAGATGTTGAACCAAGGTATAGGACTGATCATTCTATTGTAATAGTAACGAAAACTTTCCAAAAGGAAATTCAAAGGAAAACATTCTGGAAATACAATAATTCATTACTAAAGACACAATACATTGGAAGAGTAAAAGAAATAATCTTAAAAGTACATCAATATGTATGTACTGAAAAACTAGATAATTTTTGTGACTTTAAAACGTGAAGTTGATCCTGTCGATCTTGAAATGCTACTTACTTACCCAGACATCCTTAGACTGAACGATTTACATAAACATTCCTTCAATGGTCCCGTATCATATACAGAATCTGCACATGTTCTACAAAAAATGCCTAATGAAGAAAGCCCAGGATCTGATGGATTTACGGCAGAATTTTATACATATATTTGGAAAGACAGTTTCCAGTGACGGCCATTAATTTTGGGCATGAACTTGGTGAATTATCTTTCACTCAGAAAGAAGGAGTTATTATATGTATACCAAAAGGTGATAAACCTAAGATGTATACTTCAAATTGGAGGCCCATTTCATTTCTAAATGTATCATACAAAGTTGCGTCTGAATGTATTGCAAGTAGGATTAAAACTGTGCTTCACTAAATTATTCATAAGGGTCAAACAGGGTTTCTAAAAGACGATACATTGGAGAGAACATTATAAACTTATATGATTTAATGTTTTTGCACCAAAAAAAAAATATTTCTTTTTAAAATGCTTCTTGTGATTGATTTTGAAAAAAGCATTTGACTCATTTGCATGGCCATTTATTCATAAAGTTATGTATATTTTAAATTGTGATGAACCAATGATAAATTGGATAAAACTTTTTTTATCGAAACATCAAACCGTGTGTAATTATTAACGGTCAAGCCCCCAATTGGTATGGCATCGAACGAGGGTGTACACAGAGGGGTCCACTCTGCCAATATAGTTTTATCTTGTGTGCTGGGATTTTAGCCCATATGATAAGGACAAATTACAATATTAGGGGAATTAGCATAGGTAACTATGTCAAAACTGACACTGATTTCATACATGTAACTACATATGTAAATCTTTACCCAATAGGTCACTCCCATCATCTAAAGAAGACAACGAACCTAGTTTACACGGTATTTAGTATGCTCATGACCTGCATATACAAAGATAGAATTGTGTAAGATGCGAATGCTTCATCATCGAACACAGTTCCTCCACCTAATGTAATTGGTCACATTGATGACGTGACTGGATACATTTACTTGGAACAAGTGGCCAGCTAAATAAAAAGAAAAACCAGATTAGTTTCAAACGCAGGTTATTGCATTCCATTCATCGAGGCCATATTTTCCTTGGTTAAGGGCAGCTGGACAATAAGATTGAGGACTGGTTGATTGTGAGCCTTTGGACTTGGCTATATTCTGTCGGGTAAGTGTCTTACGTTTAAGGCCAGCGAGCTCTTTATTTATTCAGTTCAAAAGAAATATGTTTAGTTGTTATAACGGATAAATTACTGCAAAATGATCCTTCGCTTATTCCATGCAGGTGTAAGTTTCAGAAACGACCAATGATGTTTGTCACTGGTTTGAGTAAGTCACAGAAGCTCAGCTGGTTCTGCAGCTATGAACTGGCCAACTTCGCAAACGGACGAACACACGGACATACAGATTGATGAATGGCAACGAGCAGTTACACAAGCACGACTGGAATTCGGTCAGAAGAGCTAAAGACGTTTCACTTGCGTGGGTCAACGTAAAAATTGCATTTGTTTTTAAATTTTATTTGTACTTGTATATGTATAATTGCATTTATACATATGTGTGCACGTTAAAATTGAAGAAGAAAGATGATAAAATAATATATAATAATTGTATTGAAATAGAAAACTTGACAAGATTTCCTCTTATATATCCTGTGGCTAGACTCGAAGATGGACAATTGGAAATCCCGCCTAGGGATATCCTACCGTGCCACAGAGAAGCAATGGTAAGTAGAAACATTATGTTGTGATATAGTATACGACAAATCTCTGCATCAGCCAGATATGGGACGGATATATTTTTGCTGAATATGTACAAGGAAAGTGAAGCATATAGAATAAGTACATAGAGGGAAATTTGAAGGACTTTTGTCGGATATTGGTGGTAGTTCAAAGTAGATTCTTTATTTAACAATACCAATGCAGGCTTACTCAGCGAGTCAGAATCTACATTACTTAATATTGTAATAGGAATGGAGTGTTGACCCTGGTTCTACGCATATCCGCAAGTGAATGTGTCAGGCAGGCACACTAAAACACACTATTAAGCATTGTATGTGTAGATTTAGCTCATATATTATTTCCCCATGAATAAAAACTAGGTTTTGCTACAAGACTGTTTTAAATCAGATTCAGCCATATTGTATGCGGATGTATATCGGGTTGGTACAAATAATCACATAAATGCAAAAACAGGTCACTGTGATGTACACGTTGAGATTGTTCGTTACTTTGAAGTGTTGCAAGGAAACATTATTGGCCCTAATGATGCTTGACAGCATCTTGATATGAAATAAGACATCTTCTGCAACACAGAATTAGTACTCGATTTTTCGGGGAAAAACGAATATATTGGCAAAGAATAGGGAGAGAAAACCTTAACATATGGAAATGTAGGATGTCTTTGGGCGAGCCAGTTTTAGACACTTTAGACACGAGAATAACGATCTAGTGGTTCTTGTCGCCCTAATATGAAGTACATTATTCACGCACGCTGTTTTCGGGTTGAGAATTCATACCACCACTGAAGCGGGAGTCTACAATACCAAAGATGGCTGAACATGCCGAGTGTTTTGCGCCATGTTTGTTGTTTCGAGATTAAATCTAGTTGCTGCTGCGAATACACTAACGAACACCAGAGAACGTGTACTTGATGTTTGGGCGAGAATCCCAAAATAGGCCGCCCAAAGACAGCCGTAAAACGTGTTCGACAGGGAAGCTAATACGTAAAGCAATTTTTCGGCAATAATTTCTGAAATGCTCAATGCGAGCTATGTTATCTCCAGTCACTATTGAGAAAAGTAAAAAAAAATCACCGTTCGAGGACACAAACGAAACGGTCAGTTTTTTCTACTTTTTCTCTTGCTAATGACCTGAGGAACAGAAGGAGAGACAAATTGAATCCTTCCTATGCATTGGTGTAGAACAGGAAAATTCCACCCGAGGGTCACAATTATTTTCAGACACGAGGCTCTGACGCAAAATTTAGATCCCCAAGGTGGATTTTTTATATCGTAAGCAAAACGAAGGATTCTTTTTCATACATTTCTTAACTAAATATGAGGGTCGAAGACAAAACAGCGTATTGTGAATACTGATGTAACTTTGAAATAGTAAAACAACCATTGAAGATTCTCTAACATTATGATTGAAAGTAAAAAGTTGGGTTAACACTGAAAAATTCAATGTTAACTTTATATGACGTTTAAACATATTTGAATGTTCAAATAACAGTGGCTTAGACGGTTATGGTAAAGGCAATACACAGCGTCCGAACTATGAACTGCGTGAGCAATGATACAACTGTAAACAGGTAAAATATGAAGTCCACTCTTATCCATAAAGTAATTGAGACAGACAGAAAATAATGAAATAATCCTTCATTTAACTTCGATCTAGAATTGATTTTCCCTTCCGAAATCATAATAAGAACATGAATTGGGGAAGAAAAAAAAACAATTACAACAACGACCTTTTGACTAGAAATTGGACTAAAGAAGCCGTACATATAGCTAAGTCGATCAGTGCGAAACGACCTGTTTGCGGGACATTTAACTTCAACCAATGAAGGTTTTGGTTGGTAAATGTGTTGCAAGTAATGCTAATGTTTATCTTGATTACTGTAAAAGAATGTTCAAATCATGATGGAAATCAGGAAGATTTTGCTCTTTTGTGTGCACTGCACTCGCAGTTGAAGGTCAGGATAAAAGTCACGTATGAGGTAGGATAGATCTATTCTGCACCGGTGTTTTTACACTGGAAAACACGATCATACACATATAGGAATGTGAGAAACATATATTACTATCAGGTCATCCAAGTTAACCGTTTTAACTTTTTGAGTTTTGCACACTTTCTCAGGAACTATTTGGATTACGTCACTGATACATCTTGAAGTGTACATCAAAAATCACTGCACTGACATTATCAGTGACCTATATGTCAAACTCTCATTG
Source organism: Margaritifera margaritifera (assembly GCA_029931535.1). Taxonomy (NCBI): domain Eukaryota; kingdom Metazoa; phylum Mollusca; class Bivalvia; order Unionida; family Margaritiferidae; genus Margaritifera; species Margaritifera margaritifera. The sequence continues at coordinate 576,306 of JAQPZY010001309.1, forward strand.
CTTGTTGTATATAAAGTTTTCAAGTAATCACTTTTTCTCCAAACCCGGGATTAATATACATTCTGAGGTTTACCATTACTAGAGCAGTTTCCTATTTATTCTCTGGATGTATGGAGGACAAGACATTTGTTTTCTGCGCATTCTTGTATGGATCATAAATATATGTAAGTGACGTCGTAATCACTCTATGCGGATAATTGCTAACAAGCATGTGCTACAACAATTGTGTAGAAAAGTAAAGATAAAGATTTCAATCGAGAAAGGGAAATATGATGTGATAATAATACAACTCCATGTGCATACTTCTGTCATCTTTCTATCAAATAAAAGTAGATATGCAGGTGTACATGCATTTGAAAAATCGGACAAAGTCCATACTAATTTTGAATGGTGGTATTTACATAAAACCTGATGAAATGCTTGAGATGGCATGCATATTTTAATTACAGAATGCCAAGATCTTAACATTTTTAGTTACATATATAAGAAAGCAACAAATCATTTATTGTTTTACGCGCAAAGTATCTACTTCAAATCTTATGTATACCCTATGTGAGAGGTTTATACAGCGCAGTTCATCCGGACACCAATACACACATGTACAGACTATTTTTTAAACTTAAGATCTAGTGAATTTGATGGCAATTAGTTACATTATCATGGTCTCCATGAAACTCGTCATTTACATCCTATTTTATTCCGTACAGGTTGTCAGAAATACGGCTTCCACTGCGACAGGATCGAGCATAACAGTGTCATGGTTCATTGCAGGGCACGAGCGCCGAATTGTCGTAATGTGGTCTGCACCGTTTAACTTTGGTAGCGGCAATAATTGTCTTGCCGTAGGCATGACGAATAAAAAAGTTACAAACGATGCAACAGACAACACGTGGTATACAATAATGTTTTCTGGAAATTCATGCAAGGATCTTAATTTCCGCAAGAAGGAGTATGACGGTGGATCAGAGACCATGACACATAAAGATGACGTAATTGAAATATCAGGAATAATGTCATGAGGTAGCCAGGCACATGTGAAGATAACCGTTCGTCCAGTGAAACCTGAGGATCATGCTAAACCTCTAAAAGCATTTAAGCTTTAATCGACTTCAAGGCAATGATATACATGCAAACCCCCCGAAATTTCATGCCATTGTTCCTGGCAAAAATGTTCAACATTTATCCAATTTCACCATAAAAGACTATGCAATACCTGCGAGGACTTTGTGAAACTCCTTGGAGTAAATATTGACTCTCAAGTAAATTTCAGCAACCACATATCAAAGATCTGTTAAAAAGCAGCAAGAAAATTAAACATGCTGCAACTTCTCAACCAATATTTGTACACTAATACTGAACTATTAATCTACAAATGTTTTAGTAGGTCAAACTTCAACTACTGCCCCCTTCTTTGACATCTCTGTAGCAAATACAATTCTGAGAAATTGGAAAAGAACACAGTATGGGACACTAAAATTGGCTTTTGATCATTTTAATAGTTCAAATGACTATCTGCTAAGAAAAGCAAAAATCTTCCTACTCACCATATTAGTAGATTAAGATACTGAAGTATATAATATATTTCACAAGTAAACCTCAAACTACTTGAGTAATCTAGTCACATTTAAAAACTGAAACTCTAATCTTAGACACCATATATTGGCAACAATACCAATGGTAAAGACCACAAGGTACGGCAAGCTCTGTTTTAAGTGTGACACTCCAGAGTGTGTAACAGCTTGCCCAATCAAATGAGAACAGTTCCTGATTTCAAGAATTTAGCAGGCTAATTCAGACATGGCTAGCGCCTCAATGTAAATGTGCTTTTTATCATTCTATTTAGCAGTCAGCAGCAATTCAGCTTTAAGGTTGCCAATTTCACTGAGTTTCTCTGGTTTAAATCCTGCTCCCATAATGCTTATTGTACTTAGCTACTTTCTTAGATCTTTTTAAAGTGTAATTTTAACTGTTAGCACCCTAATTTCCCGATATCTTAATTAATAAATATTCCCTTTGTGTACGCTTTTAACAATATATTTCTGATCTAAATTTTCAAATGTATGCCCTTCTGTGATGTGCAATATATATTCTTACGTATATATGCATGATATATACTGTTGTCTTGTGTTTTAATCTGCTGTTACTGTTGGCATTGTAATGTTTCTGATTTGCATCGTTTTCTTGTTAATATGTATTATCTGTGAAGCGATCATACCATTCCGAGGAGAAACCAGAAAGAAAAAAAAAACAAAACAACAACGACAACGTACTGTGTCACCTCATGGCAGAAGTTCATCCTAGCGATTTTGAAGAGGAAATGATCAATCCATATCCGATACCAGTGTCCTCTTCCTTAGAGCAAAGTTCGTCCGGAAGGAAAACCGTTCGGTAGCCCCTGATGAATTTTTCACATTTTAACCACTCACAAAGTGACCTCCTGAAAATTTTGAACTACGCCTTACTCCTGGATGGTGAAATTTAAAGAGTTCAAGTCCCAAGTCATTGCAGAGAAAACGGTTATATTATATTATGGACTTATTTGAGTCTAAGTATGTTCGAGTTGAAAAGGAGAGTGTGGGACCAAAGCGATAGGCAAGTTTCTTGCCTGTTTTATGAACAAAAAATATTTAAATAGCAAACACACTACTAATACAACCCTTAACTGATAATTCACTTGCAGCGACGCTTACATATCTAGTAATAATATTGAAATCAGTAATTGTCCAGGCATATACGTGTGGAATAGTAAATGCTGGGTGTAAGATAGTAGATGACTTGGTTTTCGTCACTCCAAACGGCGAGTTGGTGCCATTTTTGACCCCGACATCACCACATATTACTACTATAGCAGCTTCCAATTAATAACCTACTTATATATAAACCAAATACCAAACTCAAAAGTTTAGTTTTCATTCTTAATTAGGAAGGCAGGAAATAAATACAGTAAATAAATTAGAACAATACATATATAAACACTACACTGGCTGTGAAATGAAGACTAAGTAGAAATGAGCGTTTGGTGAGATACTGATACAGTTAATGATAAACCATAGCATGTTGAGAATATAAGGTTCTGAAAACAGAACACATATTACTGGTATATTTCATTCAAATCATTTTGTCTCTTTATTGAATGTTTTAAAAATCTTACACACATTTGTAAAGTTAAATCATATGAATCTACTGGTAACCCAGACAACAGATTTGAAGAAACGGAGATAACAACTAGATTTAGACTTTAAATACATTTTGTACATTGTTCATAGAAACACTTGCGCATACAATTATAATGGTTGGAATTTTAGTATGCGTCTTCACATGAACACAACGGATGAAATGATTAGTGTACAAATCATTGTTTAAATCACTAACTTATGTTTCTAATTTGAGTATGCAGGATGGATAATTTCCCGTCATTGACCTACTTATAAGGGGAATATATGTGGTCTTAGTTATATGTTTACTTTTGAACGTCAGATAGTCTGTTTCTCTTCTTAATGAGTCCGATAGAGCGTTCCAGACGTGAAGTGGTCATTCAAGTAACGGTATTTCAGTGAAGGATACATCCAAGATCTAAGAGGTAAGTGGTGTTTTCCTTATCATCCACACTCTGTTAGAAATAATTGTTTAACTGATGCATTTGCTTAGCACTCCATTTCTTTCACTCTGTTAAAGCTATTACCCCCTCCAAAAAAAAAAAATAATACTAATAATAATAAACAAAATGTGATGTGATGAGATATTTCCTACATCAGTTTACATATTTTCCTTTCTGACCAATCTGTCGCTAGGGTGTCATTTTCCCCAGAGATAATTGCTAATTTAATAGAAGGTCTTGAACCTAAGTTAGTTGATCAAGTTTCATGTCTACAAGCAAGATCAAGGTTAGAATATTTATGGCATATGATAAATTTTCAAATAGTTGAAATCAAAGAGTTATAGTCAAAATGAGTGTAGAGTAGCTATTATTATTATTATCAATAATAACAATATTATTATTACAGTGAGACCTGTTGATAACGGATCTGATCTGATGGGCAAGTGCTCTCAGAGGAAAAATGAAACAACACATCAGATTAAAGTAATTTATTTTAATTTTTTAGCATGAAGCATGTCTGATTATGTATTTAGTTTCAAGCATAAAATTTACAAGCTTTTGTCTAACAGGAATACTAAATCTAAAAATGGACATTTCATATCTATACCTTTTAATCGTTGCAGGTCACATTTAACTAAATATCTGAGGCTACATCAACATCTTTATTCTGCACTTGCCCTTTAGGACTAGCAGAATCGTGTGGACATATTGTTGGTTTACTCTTATCAGGTAGCCAAATACAAAATGCTGGGACAAAAGGCTCTTCCGGACGATATAGTAAAAACATCGCAACCTCAAACCGCAAATGCCCCAAGGGGGCAAAAACTTCAAGGAAAAGCAGTACAATATATTGCAATGAGAGGATATGCTAATACAGCGGACTTCGTCAGTGGTGGTACAACACCTCAAGGGATAAAACCTACAGTGTACAAACCTTATTAGTGGCGATAATGTGGACTGGGAGCACAATATGTCCATCTTACAAAAGGCTGACAGTTCCATGTTAATCTTATCAGCTTTGGCATCTTACACAATAGCAACTTAGGATCTGCCTAGTGTACATTTTTAATTAGGCAAATAAGTGAAGACCCATGCACAACATGGCGTCAGAAACACTTAGTCCAAGCGGACAATTGTCATACGATGAAAAAGGCTTTTATGTAAACCTTTACATAGAGACCATCTTGGGTGTCGAAGGTCGATTCTAGTGAACAGTTTATAGAATGCATTTAGGTCAAAAAAAGCTTTAGAATTTTTGGTAAAAAAAAAGTTGCTAAAGGTTGAACCAATCACTCTCATACGTCGAGATAAGGTTTCAACGTAAACGTTTTATAAAAACATGTAGCAATAAAAAATTAAAAAATTAATAATATAACATACTATATATGATTGGAAAAAATCAATGTGCATAGCTTTTTATTGGAAAGGCATACAAATGTGAACGAAGTTGTGTGAATGAATATTGCTGGATACACGCTGTTGCAGTTTGTAAAGGTGGTAATCCGATTCCGTGTACAAAATACGGAGTTGGGTTAAAGGCTAAGTATGCACTCTGTAAGCGATGTGGTGCTGGTAGTCTTCAATGGAATGACGCTAGCAAGACTTTTTCAGAAAACGCAATTCAATATAACAGAAAAAAAATTATACTTATTTTTTTTTAATTGGATATAACACATATCTAAATACTAGAGATGACAATAGCAGAACGTCAAATAATTGCTTATGATGCACAGTTTAAATAGTTTGAACTTACTGGCACCCATTCGCCATGGCCATAATCATATGCAATGTTAAATGACCTTCATGCAGAAATAAACAGGATTATCAAAAACAAACAAATTACTCGAGAAGGAATTGCGTCGACAGAGATTAAAATCGATGTCACAACTTCCTTTGATCTCGATCGCTCGATCGGATAGTTCCTACCCCGGTAGCTCTTCCGCATAATCTGGCGTTTGATCTATATGAAAGTTTCCGTGACACCAAGGGTGAATGTTCTGACGATGGTGCTATTTATGTTTTTACAACATGGAAAATCGAACAACCAGATCAGTATGATCAACATACCGTCCACGATGAACAAATGAATGATACGGGTGCAAGTGTAATAATAAATTTGTTACTTCCCAAAAAAAATGATTTTCTCATAATCAAATTTATCACATACGAAAACAACCAATGGGTAGTCCGCGATAAACTAGAACCAATACGCGAAGAACGACGGAGGACAACATGTTGTTGTATTATCCAGAAATTCATTACGAGGTTTATTAATCGGAATTGATAAACTTTACTAAGAGAATGTATACCCTGTCACCGATGTTTTGTATGGTATCTACGAAATGAATGAACCAAACGTTGACAAATTAATTCCGATGCGTGACGAAAACGTAAATTGTGTTGCACCACGCGTTATCGAACATTTTACCGATACTGTTCACGGAAATGGACTAACCGACCAAAGACGTGATAAAATCTCACAATGGGAATCCAAAGTGACAACGAATGGTGCTACACTCGCGGATAACTCCAAACTGGAAAGTACAACCAAATGTCCAAGTCATCAAGAAATCACGGGAGAGATATTATACGATTCAAACAAATACAGAAATAACAACAGAATCATTAAACTTATCGAACACAATGGTCATACTTGGTCTACCGAGTTAAAATTTCCGACCAAGCATACAATCGAGTTTTATCAAGATGATATTTGTAAAGCTATCAAGCAAGTTATCGCAAAAGACCTTGTGTCGGTTTGGTTACTTTCAAGTGATCCTCTCTCTGGAAACGTTGATTAATTTGTTTTACCTTCTGATAAATGTTTTTCGTACAAAAAATGACACTATCAGCTATATAAAGAAGCACAAAATACTCAAACAATATCGATGAGTTGTCCATCGAGAACATTGTCAACGAATCTTTTACAATATCGTTAGTTGCTTCACATTTCGCACGACAAATAATAACTGGAAACCAACCCCAAAGTGTTTTTTCGAAGATGTTCAACGGTCCTGTGTTGAATGTTCATGGAGGTCTCTGGAATACAAAATACAGCGTGGACGACATTGTCAGCATCGATATGGTCGCGTGTTATCCTGCGTGTTTTCTCGGTCATAGAGAATGTCAACCTTACTTTGAACGATGTTAGCACCCCACACATGACCTCACCAGAGTATCCACCAGCGGACGACTTCCGGACATAGACTTAACTGGTTTTGCTAAAATAGTTAAGGGTAAGTTTTTTTCTTCTTCAGGTTATCCTCAGGTTATCCCTGCGTGGTTTGGGCGTCATTTTAATCCTTCACGCGTCAATGCAGATGGACGACATGAACGATCACGAAATGATTGTTGATGTGTCCCTACTGTGTTATTACGTTTTATGCCTGACGAAAAAATACTAAAATATCTAAGAATCGCAGAAGCAGTCATCACATGTAATGCACAAAAGCAACACTTACTTCTAGAACCATCAATAGACTTTACCATTGACGAGATATCACACGTGAAAGATATAGGGCGAAAGATAATAGATACATTTAGTGATTGTAAACGTTGACAACAATCACTAGGCACAATCCCAGCAGAGTTGGCTTTCCTCGTCCAAGGTTGTATTAAAAAGGTATACATGTATTTGTTTCCAGGATACAAATACCTGATTATGGTCATATCATTACTTATCGAGAGAGAAAACAACCTAAGTATACTCCTCGAAGATCTTCCATGCTTGGATACGTCAGTATCAGTTTGTTATCAATGATAAATATATTTCCTAACGAAGCCGTCCGCGATGCAACTGATTCATTTTACATCGACCGAAGATACCTTTCCAAACAAGAAGACAGTGTTCTCAAAGTTAGTTAAACAACGTTGTTTCCTCCGAAAAGGACATCACACATGCGGGCATTCAGATTTGATCCCAGACGGTCATCTGAGTATCAAAACAAGAATCTCTTAACGCAAGTCCGCTATCAGCAGCGTACACTGCGTTGTCAGAATATCATGCGAATATAGATCTAGTACTAGTGTTAAATGCACCGTCAGTACAAGATCCACTTCCACGTCATAAATATTGTTATCTGAATGGTGGTGGAGGATCTGATAAAACTACCATGGCTTATCAATCTATTCTGTAACAATGTTGGACAACGATCTTATTATGTTAACACCAAAACACAGATTTGCTGCTGAGATGAGGGAAAGAAAGGTTAGTACAGAACGATTATCTGAAATGAAATTTGTACTGTCCCACGAAATTCTCCAGAAACTTTTCTTGAGTGGTTATTGAAAAATAACGTCCATGTGATTGCGTGTGGTGATCAAGGACAACCACCATCAATCGCTCGGGAATCTCCTCATGATTGGTTATGTAAACGCGCTGACTACTACGAAAAAATCTGAGATTACTATAGAGCGAAAGATGAGAAACTAAATAATATGTAACAAATGCATATGCGCTTACAACCAGATCGCGTCCAGTGTAATGAGATACCCAAATGTATTGCAGAAATCCCCTTGAAAACATTCCTGTCCGCTTGGACCCCTCATGACATAGTTGTCCTTCTACGAAAACAAAACACGCGATATCCTTCAGCAAGAACTATTCAGACTTCATCAAGGAAAATTTCCAACACTATCTATCCCGTTGTTATATCATCCGCAAGAGAGTCGTCATCAAAATACATCCGTGTTTATACCCAGTACTGATGTCCAAGGACATCCCCGCACAGAGATTCTCTTGTTGAACTATGTCAACGCAGACGCAGTCAAACCTGCGATTCAACCATCACACATCTTTGGGTTTTGCAGAGGAGTCAAACAAAGTTATTTTTGGCGCAAAACATACTTTTGTTCTAACACGACGTTGCGATGACAACGATGCAAATTGGCATGTTGAAGGTGCAAATGCAGCAGCAACAGAGCCGCTGCATGGTCGAGTTATATTGACGAGAATCTCGCTGTGGATGCCTGCCATGACTCCATCCTCGACCGAAGAAGCAAAATTTTTATTCTTTATGTCGTCAAGTGGTACTTCAACATTGTCGTGGCTGAAAATGACATCCGAGTCCGTCCAAAGTGAAATAAATGGCCAATGTGCTTGGCGAGTCAGCGCACAACAATGCATTTCAGCTCCTCGTTTTGTATTCATAACATTCAAGTATACACAAGGGTTAAATAGCCAGATCGGAAATCCTATGGCGTTTGATCGCCAGAGTGTATCTGAGGTGTCACTTCGACTAAGCTACCATCGAGAACCATCCGAAGAAATTGTACTTTCTTTTGACAATAATCAAGTCGCACGAACACATCATAGGTTACTGTCGTTCATGGGACGCGATCAAAATGCTGACAGCGGATTGCAAACTTCTCAGAAAGATTTCACATCGTGGTATCCAATTTATTACTTTTCGCTTGAGCATCTTGATTTGTTCAGACAGTCAGTGGTCGACATGCATTTCAAAGCTTGCGAAGATCGGGGTGATATTCCAACGTATAGATGTATCGTCGTGATTCTTTCCGACAAGACTTTGCTGTTGGCAGGTGCTCGTGGCAGGATGAAGATCTTTGATGCACCAGTGGAGAATATGTAAGTATTTCAAACACTCCTGTGAAAAACATAAATACAAATGTCGTGCTAAGATGTATCTGTGAAGTTGTCACCAGGTCATCTTCGAAAACAAAAATTTGCAATTGCGCATAAGCGCGGAGTAAATCTAAAACTATCTCACGTGGCTATGTCTGTACCCTATAAACTGCCGCTAACGGCAAAGCAAGCGAATCAATCAATGATGCAAAAAGCAATATAAATTCCAGCAGCAACTTTGGCAGCAGCAAAAGCAGCAGGCATAGGTGCTGCTGGTGATGTTGGAGATTTTGGTGCAAAAAAAGGCACTGAAAAAAGCAAATGTCGGACAAATCCGCACGCGGGGTGTCAGCACTCGTAGGGTATACTTACACATCTTGCAACATTTCCCGGGTTGGCCAAAGCAGAAGCTCCCGAGCTGGCAGCAAATCCAGCTTTGATGGCAGCGGCAATGCTGAGGCAGAAAAAGGACAACGACTTCGACTATCGCGAACACCCCGTTACGGATCGGGACTAAGACTGGCCATACTCTGAACGTAAACACGCGAGGCGCAAGCGAGTGGAGTGATAGCACTCCGAAGTTGCTGTTGTCCAACTTTGACTTGCTCGAGATGGCAACAACAAAAAATAAATGAAATAAAACACTTCGGATGTGTTTTCATGCGTTTTAAATTGTCGTCTATGTTTGCACCAATATGAAACTGGAATGATCAATTTAGATTCATCGTCTGGTCTTGGAACATATTGAGTTACACATGCGATAAATACGCGTGGCCATGTTTACTATGATTCATATAGATTAACACCAGCGCATGATGCACCAATATGTGGATTAGAAGCCATACGCGCATTGGTCACGATCGATAACAACAATAAATTCTCGCCTGCAAGGCACCAATGGATTATACACTCGGTAAACTAAGGTAAATACCGCTGCGTTTACGCCAGGTAAGTATTTTTTGTGACAAATTGATGATTGATCACGATTATGAATATCTTAATAATGTGCCTAGATATTTATGAATGATCAAGAAAAACCCGCCCTGGCCAAGATGCATTTGCAGTCAGAGACACATCGAAATTTGCTACCAAGGATTATTTAGCTGATTGGATTAGCCTTGCTAGGGTTGATCAAGATGAACTTGTTGCATTTCAAAACAAGCTTCAACCGCTAAAAGTCAGTAATATACAATGGACTGACATAGTCACTATGATTTAGGTTCGAAAGAAGAAACTTTTTCTGAGATGAATCGAGTTGGTAAGCTCAAAGATTCTGGTGTATACAGGAAAACTATCAGCGATGAAATACGCCTACTGGTGACACGATAACTGGTGATCAAAATATGGGTGCAATTACATCACCGGTTCGAAAAATCCAGAACGCCCCTATCAAGCCGCGACAAGAAATATATCTAATACACAATACCAGACCCTGCATCAGTGGACAATATTATGGTTAGGGATGGTAAGCGTTCGGTCGTCAGCGATAATATTATGATATACCTACCTGACATTAAAATTATATGCGACGAAATAAAGTTCAAACAAATGTCTGACTGTAAACCTTTGTACATGATAAAGTAATGCCTGGTAATTACGTATTTGAGCATGGAATGATATTTCTTGGTACACGTCGACCCGGTTTCGATGATATTAACGTCGAACAGCTGTCTGGAACTTATATATTTTTCTTTCTAGCGAAAACTGATGCCTCATGGGGATTAATTAGAATTGATATAACAGGCAAAGATCTATATAATTTTATATATCGTGCTTCCGCTGACGACAGAACGAACTATTTTTCCTTTAGCTTACCCGTAAAATTATCAGCAGGAGATAATATCAGAATTTACGGGATAAATACTCGCACCGAATTACGCATTGAAGCGGTTGCAATTTGTTTTTGGTAGTACTTATGTTTAAACACAAGGGTGTATTATATTACAATGACAAGCCATGAAATAGACCCTGATGGTGATAGAGTTGTTGGTGTGGTACCTGACGATGACGACAAAATCTTTGACCAACTGGGAGGACGAGTCGACATATACACAATTTTTGTGCCTTTCGTTGATGAATATCTAGCGCACCATAGTATACGATCTTGTATGATCCAACTGCATGGAAACAGTGCCAGAGCCAACTCCTGGTCAACTAGGAAATATAGATCTTGCGCAACCGAAAACAATCGATCCTGTCGAGAAACCGCGACCAAAAATCGATTGTTACGTTAACCCCCGCGTATAGTATCATAGACCCGAGATGATAAAAATTCCATTTACTGAAAAACACATCCGACAATCAATAACTCAATTGGCAGAGGAACTAACCGTGATAGTTATTTAACGAAAAACATGAACTTGTCAGAATAACAAGTTTTGTATCAATGGAATAAAACAGTTCAGTTTGCAGATAATGAATTGTGTAATAGCTTTATAGCTGCAGGAGAAAAAAATCATTCCAGAAAGTTTATTTTTAACATCAGGTCATAATTCTGGTGTTGAGGTTATGGTACATCCAGTGAACAAAAATAGCTGGATTTTATTAAGAGCAGCTGACCTTTCAAAAAATCGTACACGTCCGTCAACAATAGCCTTTTCGGCAACAATATTAATAGAAAAACTACAATAAGCTACGTGGCGTACAATTGATCTTCCGGGACAGTATTAATAAAATAATCATGAACACAGATATTGATCCGGATGTCCCTGGACATCGCAGCGGCCTTGATCCTCAACGCGGCATTGATCCTCAACGCTACTGACGCGATAAGATCATACACGCTGAACAATAACTGCGTACCGAGATAAACAAGCCTGGTAACTTGCTACATAGATACAAACGATTAAACGCAATTGCTGACACCGCCTGTATAATCGCTTCAACTGCGGCTGTTGATCTTGGTGTCACATGAATTACAACCGCAGTCACAATCGCGGTCGCTTCGGTCGGGATCGCTATCAGTACTATCTCTATTGCGGACTGTGTTGTCTCCGCTGCTGGTCAAATTTTGTAGTCACGACTACATGCACGCGCGAGAAAACACATAAAAATTATGACCGCGGCAGAAAGTAGTTTGTCGGCCATCACCAAGTTATATTCACCGCGGACTAGTTAAATTTGGCCTTGTCCTATATGGAAAATTTTAACATATCGAGGAATCAGATCAGACTTAGTTTAGATTGTGATTCTGGCGTGTACACACGCTTGATCGGTTAGACGGGCTAGCACGTTGCGGATTACGTCAGTGTAAAAAAATAATAATCACACGTGAATGCGATCTGCTAGTACGTTTATCGGATCGAATTGCGCTTACGTTTTGTTTTACACAGACGTGGATTCTTAGTCGTGGTCCTAGGACAGCTCATCAGTAACAAGATCCCGTAGCTGCCTGGCTCGTTGATGTTTGATAATTCGTTGATTATATTGTTCCCAGAGAGCAACAGAGATACGTTTTACAACTGTTGCCAGTGGTAATACATCTTCCACTGGAATGCCTAACGCAGCCATGCAGGATTAAAATTCTTTAATAAGTTTATATTCAGACGATAACATCTAACGTCCTTCAGCACATAGTAGTCGTATTTTATAAAACATTTCTTCTACGGATGTTTTACTCAATTCTGGGTTGATAGTATGACCTTGACCTTTACCAAAAAAAATTTCTAGATTTTCTATTTCGTGAATTACAAATTCCATGGGATGTCAATGTTCATGACTTGTATAAATACAACTTATATTTAGTACAAGATTTTATAAAACTTTCATTTTTACGATACACGACAGGTGTCATGAAGTTTGGTTATTTTGAATCCAATTTCTTATGAACCCATTTAAGATTCACTGGCTTACCTTTTTGCTGTGCTAGTATTGAGCGAAAGAAACTCCGAAGGTCAATGTTCTTTTACCCTAGTTGATCTAAGAGTTCTTCAATAAGAAGCACCAGTTTAACATTTCCTTGTTTTTATCCCATTCAGCCATTTCAGTTAAAAATCGTTTTTGATCTTCTATGCGCATGTCGTATATTATTTTTTGTTGTTCCTGCTCTTTTTGGAGCCAGAGATTTCTTTTAGATCTTGTTCACGTTCAGCGAACTAGTATTCTTGTTTTTTTTATATATATATTTTCTTATTCTTGACATTGCTTGTATTCTCATTGATCTGCCAGCTCATTACGTTTTTCATGCAAATTGGCATCATCCTGACGCGGGATCTCTTGCGCTCCAAGTGCATCAATGCTTCTAACAGATTTCTGCTACGTTTATCAATGCGTATACGCACTTTCTTTATCTGTCGTGTTATATTTCAAGTCCATCACGTTCGCGATGAATATCATCTCTCGCGTTTGATATCTTTGTTTAATTCTGCCAACCTACGTTCAAATTCGTGCCGATAATGTCGTTCACATCTGGTCTCGAACTCTTTTTTGTCATCGCCATCCAACTTGTCAGTGACAACATCATAGCGGATAATCTCGTTGCGAACAACTTCGTTGTTAGGAGTAGAAGACGCATACGTCACAAATCGCTTATTAGGAATGTTATTCAATATTTTATAAAGTCTTGGCAGTCCAATTCCATAATACTTGCTTATATCTTTCACGTTGGAACTACCTCGAGCTGCAAGAATGTCCTTTATCTCTTGTTGAGTTAATAATCGTCCCTTAATTTATACATTACTGATAATTATCGGAAATGAACAAATAATTATTTCAAATTATCGGAAATTATAATTATCGATAATTACTGAAATATTACTGGTAATTACCATCATTTTCTCACGATGCATAAGTGTTATTAATTATTGCCGGAAATATAATTATCAAGAATTATTGATAAACAACATTTTCGATAATTCTAAAATCCAAATGTATCTCTTTGATCGTTGAGCAAACACTTTATGCGATCAATGATCTCAGCTTTAAATTTTTCATCATCCGATGGATCTTTAGGTTCCACGATCCTTGTCTCACAAAGACTTAAACAACTTGAACGCTGTTGCCTGTTTATCGCGGCAATATTTATTATCTGTGTATAATCACTCTTATCAACATAATCCTTATTTTCATGAACAAGTTTTAGCACGCGATGTCAGTGATTACGTAATTAACTCCATCTAGCATTATAAAGACCTTCGATGCACAATTTTGTAACACCATATATAAAACAAGAATGAGAAATTATTTTCCTTTCAAAATCTTAATCAGTTGCCTGAATCAACCATGAGCTTTGCTCGTGTTACCTTGTATCCCGATTGTCCTCTGTTTAACTTTAGTGCATAAGATTATTCAAGGAGAAAGAGCTACAGTAATACACAAAAAAAACGTAACAAATGGATAAAATAAGAAATGTGCTCATAGAAAATAATAGCCTAGTATATGATGGGTGGTTTAAGTGGCTGATTTATCAGACTAATTTCAGCCACTCATTTTGCATGCCAATTAAAAATGCTGAGATATATAACTGAAATGAATACCATGTAGTATTCTGAAATACATAAATTGTTGTGTTAGTCATGAAACTGCTGATATTAATGATGTATAAGTGCCATTTCATTATTTAACTCCCTTGTAGAGGATAATTACATCACACGATTCCAGCTTAGAATTGGTCTTTGCATATTGTGCTTCAAAATGCAACTTCCATATTTGTTTGTTTTTTAAAACTGAAAACGCCAGTAATCTTTATTTCTGTCTTGACATCTTGTGCATCACATGATCTGAAAATAATCTTTCAACCCAATATCTTACTTAGAACTGTCACATGTTAAATTTTAAAAAATCCCCCGCCCTTCTCAAATGAACAGAAACAAATAAAGAAAAATTCAATAGTATCTGAAACATCTCATTAAACATGTCAACTTGATCTTTATTTTTCTGTTAAAACTTTGAATCCAATTATAGCAGGATTCTCACCAAATTCGGTTCAATTACATTTAAAGAAAAAGTGGCATTAATTAAAATACTGAAACTTAACATAGTCCTGCAACTCAGAACTAATTTTGATTCATCTTTAACTTGTCGACAATGAATACAGACTTACAAACTTGAGTGTTAGGTTA
This sequence comes from Margaritifera margaritifera, assembly GCA_029931535.1. Classification (NCBI taxonomy): domain Eukaryota; kingdom Metazoa; phylum Mollusca; class Bivalvia; order Unionida; family Margaritiferidae; genus Margaritifera; species Margaritifera margaritifera. Next base: position 591,547 of record JAQPZY010001309.1, read on the forward strand.
CATATGATGCAATGTAAATATGATGAAACAGCCCTTGTTTGTACCAGAGGCACAGGACTTGCCCAGGGAAAAAAGTATTTATCTGGACTAAGTCTTTTACAAGATAACCTCGATTAAACATCAGGGGCATTTTGCAGATAGGATGAAAAACGTTTTTAAAGTGATGCTCTCTAATCAATCATGCTCTGATCATAATCTGAGAGGTACTACGATATTGACACTGCATTATAAAGTAATTTCCTTGTCTCATTCCTCACCAAGCAACTTAGACTGAAACTCAAAATCATGAACTCCCAGTTCTTGACCTTGAGACATTTGTTCTCCATTGTTCTCCTTTAGAATAATATGTTCAAGATCCATTTCCTGATATTCAAGAAAAATCCTTGTCAGGAATTGACGTAGTGGCATTTTATATAGACATATTACAAAAACACATTTTTTAAACAGAAAAATAGCTTTATTTGTCATTTGATCTGACATTAAGTTTTAAAACAGCAGACAAATCGAAACCAGCAAACAGCAGGATGCATTTGTCTCATATCAACAATGATTTAAAATTGCTTTGTCATACTGTTTCTACATTACCTTCATTTTATTTTACTTGTCAATCCATTGTCATTAATATTTATTATAGCAACTCAGCAGAACAATCTAAAATAGCAACCTGCTGGAAGACATATTTTTCAACAATGATTTCACAATAATAATTAAAAATTATTTCATACTTCACAAAAACTTACTTTTTAGAAAACTTCATATTGAAGTCCAAGTATATCAACCTTTTTTACTGTCAATTAAACGTATTTCATTTTACAGTGTAACCAAACTTATCCAACCTATATTCATCTGAATACATAATTTTGAGGGGAATCGATGTGCAAAATTAAATTGCTGCAAAATCAAAATATAATCCAATCAATGGCAATTCTGCAGAATTTCCTTTCCATAAAAGAATGACACTAAATACCTCACAATTTAAAAACAAATGAAAGCAGACTTGCAGTTTATCGAAAGTTTAAGTTGAGCTCCAACTACATCCTGAGTAATATCATGCAGCTTTGTCGTAATCTACAAAGTTTCACCCAAGTCATGTTTATCTGAAACTTGCTGGTATCCCTAAAGAGGTAAGTTATATTACCAATGTAGCCAAAGCATTTTTACATGTACCAGTCAGTGGCTGAACCAACACAAATGAATGCATTATTTAAAGTTTGCATACATATTTTCTGTGAATGTGTAAATAATGGTAATGTAAGTATATCTGATAGCCAATGAACTGTGTAAAATTTCACTCTTCTGTGATAATTGTAAATAAATATAACCTACTGAATTTTATACTTTTATAAAGTTTTACTCTTTGTATCATTGTCTTTGACCTTCAATAGGCAACTTGTGCACAAGAAATGCAATTTGTCATAACACAATGTAGATTTACTGTTGGCAATATTGCGTATCAAATAATTATGCATGCATAACAACAATGTGTATGTGCAAAGAGAACAAATGATCAGACCGTAAGAGAAATGCTTTGAACTGTATTATAAAAATATTTAGGGCTGTTCCATTAAAATATACATGGGACCAGGGGAAGGGAGATTTGAATTTGGGTAGCCACTCCAAGATGCGACTAAAGAATTTCAAGATCCACCCATATAATTTATGAAACGTTAAAATCACCAACGATATATTTTGTGTATTTTTTATATGGGGGTCACAATCTTCCACACACACACGCACACACACACACACACACACACACATATATATATATATATATTTATATATATATATATATATATATATATATATATATATATATATATACACACATATATACATACACATAACAATTGTGTATAACATTTCACTGGGGACTGGGAATTTATAATGTTACCATCGGGAAACGTTATATCCAAATTCATTGTTATTTTATGTACATGTCCATGTCAATAACGTTGGACAAATAGGTATTAAACACTTTTTACTGGCATGATTATCGACAGAAAAATTTATTTACACTCAAATTTAATGGTAGTTAAAGTTTCAACCAACATACAGTTATATAAATAAATGTTATCATGAAGAACAAAAAAGATAAACCAGTAAGTTTTACTATCGACTGAAAGTATCAACATACATGTATATGTACCAGCTGGTGAATAATAAAAATCACTTTTCTGTTGAAATGTCTCTGTTCAATAGATTAACAACTAGTTAATTAGTCCTTTATGTATTTGGATGCATATAAATTGTCAATAGTCATCTGTTTCTTATTATTATGAATTTTGTTTCCTACATGTTGTTTAATGATAAGTAAAGGTTCATAAAGAATATCAGGCGTGTCAATCTGACCTGTACTCAATTATTCAACATACAGGTATAGAACAATAGCAAAAGGATATTTCTAAATGATTGGGTCAAAAAATACAAAACAAAAACATTTCTTTTCGTGCTTTAGTTGGACTGAACCAGAAACCCGTGATTCTAAATTACTGATTGTGAATGATGTGTGATTATCATACCCTTGTTATTTAAACGACTGCTATTGTTTACCTGGCTTCTCCATGTCAGGTGATAAAATGTTATAACTGAGTCAATTTACTATGATGGACCACACAAATCAAATTCCATAACCAATTAAACCTTGTAACAAAGGAACATTATAACAAAGGCTTTGGAACATATGTTGTTCGTCCTTTGAGTTCCAAGATGACCATGACATCACTAACTGGTTTGGTTTCTGTGAGTATATGAGTGGAAATTTGTGCTCTGAACTGTCTGTGGCACACTTGACAGGAGATGCCGCTTGGGTTTGCTTGATCAACAGAGGACGTGCTGCAGTTCTGAGATTTACGCTGCTCACGCTTCTGCACCGACTCTGCGGTTCTCCATTCAAAGTCTGTAGTTACAGAATGGATGAGAGTCCGCCAGCTGGAGCAATCCTGTGTAAAATCTTCCCAAGGGTCATGGTCAGTGTTGAAGTGTTTTAAGGATGACCTGAAGGAATCTTTGAAGCGTTTCTTCTGACCACCCTGAGATCGCATTTCCTTCCTTCAGCTCGCTATAGAAGGTTTTCTTTGGTAGTCACTCTTCTGACATCCTGGTGACGTGGCCTGCCCATCTCAACTGTGATTTAATCAGCAAAGTGTGGATGCTTGGAATGCCTGGCCATGTGAGAACCTCAGTGTCTGCGACCTGTCCTGCCATCTTATCCTCATCATTTTCCTCAGGCAGCCCATGTGAAAATGGTTCAGCATCTTGGCATGGCATCTGTACACAGTCTAGGTTTTGCAATCATACAGCAGGGTTGGCAACACAATGGCTTTGTAGACTTTAAGTTTTGTTTGTAGACATTTGCACGTAGTCTGCCAAAGGCCACACTTGCTTTAGCAATTCTGACGTTGGTTTCATCATCGATGTGACTGCGCGTGGCAGTGTGCTGCCGAGATAGGTGAGCTTGTTCACTGCCACAAGTGTATGGTCATTTATTGTGATGGTACTCTCTACATAAGGCTTTCCTGGTGCAGGTTCGTGCATCACCTCCGTCTTCTTGATACTGATCGTGAGACCAAATGCTGAAGAGAAATGGTGCATACTGTGTTGCTTGTCAGACTCAGATTTGGCATCCTCAGAGCAAACAGGAGATAATGAACATACACTTCCTGTAACTGCGACTTTGCCTGTAGTGTTCTCAGTTTGAACAGCTTGCCGTCAGTCCGGTATCTGATGTCGATCCCAGTGTCATAGTCACGGAAGGCATCAGTAAGCATGGCAGAGAACATCATACTGAAGAGGGTTGGGGCCAACACACAGCCTTGCTTGACTCTATAAGTGACTGGGAATGATTCAGATGACTTACCATCATCCACAACACGAGCAATCATGCCATCTCAGAATTGTTGAACAAACATGATGAATTTCTTAGGGCAACCAAATTTTGCCATGATCTTCCAAAGGTCTCCACAGATGACCATGTCAAAAGCCTTTGTCAAGTCGAAGAATGTCGTGTACAGGTTGGAGTTCTTTTTCCTGTCATTTATCCAGGAGTTGGTGAGCTGAAAATGCCATGTCTGTTGTCCCTCGTTTGTTCCTGAAGCCACAATGACTCTCTGGCAGGAGTCCTTGATTGATGTGATGCACAAAATGATTCAGCAGAATTCTGGCAAGGATTTTGCAGGCTATTGACAGCAAGGAGATGGCCTGATTGTTGTCACAGGATTGTCCATTCGTTTTCTGCTTGGAATATAGTGAAATTAGGAATTTGACCATGGAAATTAAACTCAAACTTTGTAACAGAGAAAACATTTTATCAAAGAACGTAATATCAGTCTTTACTGTTTGTATATCTCAACAAAATTATTTATTTTCTTCAATTATCCTGTGCTCTACTTCCTGTCGACCAACAAATCTTTAAAAAGGTGAAGGTTCCTATTGTTGACAACATTTTATACATGTGGACACATGGTATTTTATGTCAGAAATTGATGAAAACCATGGTATCTATATATACTTGTAATGGAGTTTTACAAATTTCTCTTATTTTTCTGTGGTAAACGTTGTATTTAAAATTCGAGTTCTAAATCTAATATGCATTTCTATCTGACCAGCTCTAAGAGACCAGCTCCAGTTGGGTCATTATATTTATGTTAGTCTTAGTGTATAAGGGCAGGGCCCATTGCCCTGGCACTAGATAACCAATAAATAAATTTCCCTGGCACTAGATAACCAATAAATACATTTCCCTGGCATTAGATAACCAATAAATCGACTGGTCTTTCTCACCGTATTTATGCATACTTCACATACCACAGTGTTCCAAAATAAAATACAGATCAAAACCTGGCTGTCGGACCAAGTGACCATTTCTGGTCAGCATGTTAATTGGAATTTTCATTGCAACATTAAGCTTTGTGAAGTGTGAGAATTTCTGGTCGAGAGTCAAAAACTGTAACATATGAGTGCTGACCAGTGTTTATAAAACGTTGCTAGTGCTGCCGAGAAATAAGAATTTAACATGCCTATGTATATATTGCAAAACCAAGACACGCACATTGGATTGCTACAAAGAACTGTTACAGTTTGCATTCTACTTGATATCTTTCCTTTTTTCTTTACATCTAGTATGTCTGAATGCTAATTAGAATTGACAGCCTCACTTCTGTCCTGAATACTATACTACATCCACACTATAATCCTGTTTGGTGGAGACATACAAGTGTACCATCTAATAGGAATAATCATTGTATACATAATATGTCTATTAAATAATGCATGGCTCTACCCACCTTTGAACTCAATATTTTGCTTCTGACAACTCCAGCTGAAACTAAGCTAACACAATGTTAACCCTAACCCTTGTATCTACATATACATTTGACATCTTACAGATCACAAATACAAGGTCATGTACCATATTTAAAAAGCAACAGGCTCATGGTAGTTAAAGTGATGTTGAAAAATGGATCTTCAGCACACTTGACATGTTGGAACTTCAAGTACAAGTATGATATGAAAATGTATAATGATGACAAATGCTCAATCTGAAATTCCATAAAAAGTCTATAAATGGCAGACGTCTAACTCTGAACATGTACTCTGGTAATTTCAACTGCTAAAACAAAGTTAACACAAATAAAAGAATAGAACCAGAATTCCTTTTTCTTCTTTCAACATTTACATCTTGGATGCAGATTGCAAATACATATACAAAAACTGACTGCAGCATACAAATGTAAAGGTAATTAACATGCCTGTCAAACTGTATCAGAGGCAAACTTTAAAAACTATGTCCACAACATGTAGTAGAAACTCAAACATTCGACCTGAAACTTGATAAAATGTGCAACCAAACTTTGAACTCTGTACATGTAATTATGCATAATACCAGACAACTTGTTTCATGTACCTACATTTTACATCTATGTAAAAAATCACAAATGCATGTTTGTGGATTGTAGTAACGCCTAGAATTGTTAATAAATCAAGACAAAACATACGAGCAATCAATGAGTGAACACCCTTTTTCTTAACTATGGAGATACATCTACCACTTGCATGTACTGCAAAATGCTACACAGATAAAACCCCGTGCGGGGCCATTACATTATGCGAGAGGGAGCAAGAAAGCTTACAATGAAGTAGCTGTCTGATTAAACAGGTATTTTTCATTCTTATATATTAACCTTCCAAAATATATGAATGTAATTCTGCCCATTCAACATTTTTCTTTGGTTATCTAAAAAAAATGCAGAGTCCACATTAGGGGGGCAATTCGAGCTAAATAAATAGTCACCCTTGAGTCTGTCGTTTCACCTAAACACTTCACCATACATCGATTTAATCCCCCCCCCCTTTGATTTTTGCTTCAATAAATTGCATGAATAATCAAAGTAAATGTTAATTTGTGTCAATTGTACCTTCCAAACGGAAGGTGGAAAGTTAGACGTGTTATGCTCGCAAGTCAATTTGGGTACCAATTTGATTATCATAAATGCCAGAAATTACATTGCTATCCAGGAAATTCACGCCAACAATTTGCTAATGATCACTGAAAAAAAGAGTAAAAATTGTATTTATGTAGCCGAATTGGAAGTTATTCAATATTTTATCCTAAAAAGATATAAAATTAGGACTTTTACATTATAAATTCTGAACTATACTCACTTCTATTTTTGGCAACTGTACCCTCTTCTGGATTGTCACCGAAATGTGAAGATTTTACCCCTCTTATTTCTAAAGAAGGCTAATCAGATATAATATGCATGCTTTGGATAGACAATATATTTATATGTCTATTCCATCGCACATAAAAAATATCATAGATTTCTTTCCGTCATGAGAATACGTGGCATGACCCTTCTCAGAGATAATCGAAAAAAAAGATTAATGGGTACAATCACATTCTTAGGTCTTTTAAAGTCTGATATAAAAAAACAGAATAAATTTCAGTCTAATTCTCAGCCACTGTTACCTTTGCATTCTTGATCTAACACAACAATAAAACAGTCCTGTACATAACGTTATTGGCATAACATTTTGCAGTGTATGTGAGAAATTGATGGATGTGGAAAATGTGTCCATAATTGGCATAGATGCCAACACCAATGCACAGGCTTTCAAAAGTTATTGAGTGAAAATAAAAATTTAGTTCAAAAGGTCCTATATCTCTAGCAAATATTTTTTTAAAAATGTATACAGTAATATGAACTTTATATCAATCCTGAGATAACCAATTTACTAAGTTAGATCGGAATGCATAACAGTATTTTAAAACTGCAATTAAACTTGGCTATGCATTATCATCACCTTACAAACCAAATCTGATTCTGATTAATGGAACCTTTGAACCAAATATGGCTTGAATTTTTTGAGCCTTTGAAAAGTTAGTGAGAAAGTTATTAATGGGCCAGAACTCTGGCAAATATGACCTGATTGTTGTGAAAAGCAAAATCAGCCTAGACATCTTTAACACAAAACTTTGTACCAAAGTAAGTGTAAATACCATGAGCAAAGAAGAAATTTCTGATGGACGAATGGATGTGGGTAACACTATATGCTCCTCCATGACCACAAAAATAAATTATGCTTGTTTTGAACTTGTGTGGAAAACAAGTCAACACAAATTATCTCCACTGCTGAACTAGTCTGCTTTTGCAACTGAATTTCTGCATCTACAGCAGCTAAAATAGCTTTTGACCTCCTTCCATAGTGTCCTTTTTTTCAAAGTAATGATGCAATGTCTTTAGCTCAGAAATAGTCAAGATGACAGAGGGCTGTTTTTTGCAAGTTTTCTACAAAATTTCCCTTGTTACGGTCCTTTTTTCCTCATTAACCTCCTTAATATAGTGTAATATTTCATCTTTGGGTACTTCAATGAAATTGATCTCAGTCAATGTCTTTATCTAACAAATCTGGGTAATTTTCCATCAATTGCTTTTGGTTTTGTGATGGTAAGAAAAAATCTGGCATCACTAACCAATTAGGAAGATCACTCTTAGCTTCAAACAATTCTGCCAGACGCTTGGCCTCTTTATAAGAAAGATAATAGGGCTCTGGCAATCTTCCTATGTCAACAGGTCAATGCCTGGTTGCAATTCATACCTCTTCACAGGTGATCCTCTCCAGCTATCATCTAGCCTATGTGTAGCAAAACTGTAATGTGCACTGATTGATGCATGAGGGTATACTACTGCATTGAAAATGTGAATGGCTGAAGCTCTCTTTTCATGACTGAGACTATACTTGTAACATAACTGACCCCATTTTGGTCCTTTGGGACTAATTAAAAAGCTATTTTCTATTTTATGATCTGTGGATTATGTCTGCTACACTTTCTTAATAGCCATTTAATATTCAGGTTTGAAAACCCAGTATGTGACTTCTGGAGTTGAGTAAGAAACAATTTTGTCATTAGATTATGTGACTCCATCAATCCGCTTAACAGATTCAGCCTGTGCTTGCACTTGCATTGATGGTGAAAGTTTCTTCCTCAGCAACCTTAAGCTTAGCTTATGTATCTTGTTCGTCGACATCAACAGGAGTTGCTGTTTGCACTAAAGGCACCAACTGGTCCACTACAAGGTTGCTGGACACTTCAGTACTAACACTTTCTTGGATTTCTGTCTGAAAAGGAAGCGATAATCTAGGCTATGATAGGAGGAATAGCTACATGTTGAAATGTTTAAGAGTCTCTGAAAGGAACTGACACTATAATGGCCATTAAGAATTTCCAGGAATCCAAGATAACACAATTTCTTCTTTTTAACCCAAGAGTGTTGTAACTATCTCGGATATTCTTGAGTGATACAATTTTCAAGATGGTCACTGCAGCAGCCATCTAATGCGTAAGATCAGCACCATTTCATTTAAGTCTGTGTTTGTGTTTTATGCTACAGGTTATTTAGAGCCAAGGCACTGGAGTAGAGTGCCTTGACAAGGTCACACCACAGTAGCTGACCCAGACTGATTTGGTGATTTGATTTCAACCTGCATTCTTTGGGTCACAAGTCTGGCATGTTAACCACTGTGACACTGTAGCTCCTGCCTCCACAAATCACCTCATAGGACGGGGATCTTTTCATTCAGGACCAATTAGACATTATAAGAAATCATTGGGTGACAACCCCGTGTCAGTATGACCATCCACTGAGGAGAAGTAGCAAACATTTTCAGGATGGACACCATGGTGGCTATATTGGATGTTAGGAGGAGTTGCAGTAAGAAATTAACGATTAGTGATATGGATATGTCGCCAAGACTGAAATTTCTTTTTAATGAAAAACAGTACATATACCAATTACTCGATACTAAAGGGCTATGTATTAAATGAGCTGATAAAAGTACATAGATGTGACTTTGACCTTGATATGCAACAACCCTAACAGCAACACTACCTTAATGCATCATGGTTCATTTTTTTTCAAACAAATTCAGATATAAGAAACAGAAAAAAAAGAAAAAAAAAGAAAATGTTGATCTGACACTTTGACCTCGAAGATGGGACCCTAAATCAACAAACTCTATTTTGTGGTCATGAATAGATTTACACATCTTCCTCAATACCTTGCGCCCAGATAACTCACGAACACACTTATAATGCGGGGTCAGGTGTGAATCCCATTTTTTTTCTAGAAAATATCCAAAGAATTGGCCTCTATTTGTTGAAGGTGAAGACAATCTCAATAAAAACTAATAAATGAAACTTTGATAATTATATGGTTCATTTTATCTTCGAAAACGGTAAATAACAATAATCGATAATATTTTGATCCATGAAAATGTCAGTAATGCCTATTGGTGGTAGCACTTTAAGAACAAAATGCCAATTAAATAAGTAGACCTGCTTTGTATTAACACTTTAACTAAATCTTTCGTATCAAATCAAATAAAGGGAGTGTAATAATAACAAAATTAAAGTTAAAAGGCATGCAAATTCTACTCATGTAAGAGCTAGCGGCCATGATAGTGTGTCTGGTTAACATTTCAATTGACAAGTTGAACAATGTTATACATATTATCATGTAGGTAACATAATTAAAGTATCTAACAGTAATATATGGTTTATCCTACTAATTCACAAAAGAGATTAACGATAGCATGAAAAGCAAAATGATAGGAGTAAGCCTTGTTTCGTTATGGAAAAGCGAGTTCCAAAGTTTGTAGTGAACTTAAAATTCCTGAATTGGCACTCAGGATTTGCTCAAGGAAGAGCAGAAATTTCACTATTACTTGCAATGAAATCACTGCATCAATATTTTACTAATAGAACAATAGTTTTAAAAAATCGAGTTTTGACGTTGACATATGTTGTTGCATGAATTAAATGTCCACAGTTTTTAAAAAAAATAGGAAATCTTGTTTTGTTGTGAATCAACAATAACACTCAAATGAATCCACATTCACATGCAATAAGCAACAACATAATACACAATGTTTTCTGAGGTACATGTGGTGTGTCAGGAAACCTCCTCGAGTAATATTTTTAACGATCTTTCAGAGGTTGGTTATCTAGAAAATAAAGGGTAATTTATAAAGAAAAGAGAACACCTTCATTAGAGAAAGCATTTTACTGACAATTATTCTCAACGTTAATACAAAACGAGTATTAATCCATTTAACACCGCCACCCCCACCCCCACGTCTTCTTGTTGTTGATGTCCAGCCGGAACGGTATCCCCTTCTTAAATTTTCAGAGGTCCCCCTGTAACTCGCGCCCTCGCTTAAATTGCTGTATGTGTTTTTGGTATCAAGAGAGAGGTGTAACAAGTTTCAAATGGCTTTAAAGTAAAAGTATGAAAACCAGGTTGTGACAGAGAAATGGATGGACACATAGAATCACAAACTTTATGTCCACCACTTTTTGTATTAGAATACACCAATAATGCATACAATACAGAAAAACATTCAATAACAAGTTTAATTTTTCTGCCAATAAATCTTGATCTTCACAATAAAATGGGGGAGAAATGTTTATGTAATGATAAAATGCTGATGTGGTAAATAAAAAAGAAGTCCAAGTGGGGATCGCTCGCCTGGCTGACATCATTAGCCAAATGCAAGAGCAGTTTGCGAGAAATCTAGGTCAGTATGATGCTTTATGTTGATATTTCTCCAATGATGTTGATTGCATATGCTATCCAAACAACTGTTTCAAGGTTTCTCTGTTGTTTGTATCTTCATCCATACCTGACAGCACCAAAACTTATCCAATATTGAAAGGCTCCTATGCCAGAACACTTTGAGTCAAAGTTGGTCAAATTCAGTTCAGCTCTTTTCTTTTTTTTAAGATGAAGATCTGTGAATGTTTTCAACTTTTAATAATAGCAGCCATATTTGATGGCAGAACAGTATCATGCATATAAATCTGAAAGGTGTTCAAACTAGGTCACTTTTGTCAAATTTGATCCAATTCTGTCAAGAGCTTGTTTAGTTGTTGGTTTGGTGCTTTTAGAGTATGATGCCTTTCCCAAGAATATACTATGATAGCTGACCAAAGCTGATCCAATGGAATGCTTCAAAAACACTTTTTCAGTCACGAGCCAGGCAGGCTAACCACTGAGCTACCATGGCTTCTGCATCGATTAGTTGCCTATTATGATAAGCAGGAGGGTGCATTGGGCTACTTCTACACCATGAAGTCCACAGGGGATAAGCGATTGTTTAGAATAAGTTATTAAAGGTTTTTCTAGTTTTAATAACAGCAACAATATCTGATGGCAGATTGGAAATATTTGTTTTTCATAATAAATTTGGTCAATTTCTGTTGAAAGATTTTTGAGAAAGTCATCATTTAAAGGATTTTTCATTCTTTAGTAATGGTGGCTATATTTGATGGTGAATTGACATTATTTGTATACAATTGTAAGGTCTTCATACCATGATGCTTTCTGTCAAATATGATCGGCAGTTTTGGAGAACATATTGTTTAAAAAAAATTCAGCAACAACAGCCATATTTGATTTTTTTGATGAGTATCATTTGCACACATTTGAAAGGCGTTTATGCTAGGATACTCTGTGCTAAGGTTAGCTGAAACTGGTCTGGGTGTGTAATAGAAGCAGAAAATAGCAATTGTTGAGGGATACTGGACAACACAATGGATGAAGTGAGCTTCTTTAGAGCTGATCAAGTGTTCTTTTGCTAAGCTCCTCTAATTACACAATCAAACACCCACCGTTTATCTACTGTATCTGGAATGTTTCCTGTACCCAAAACAAATAAATATGCAGCAAACATATGAATCTCATATCCATAAGGTATTATGTATTCATATATCATTATTACAGGCACATGCAAAGTATTACATTGCCAATTAATAACAACTCAGAATCAGTGTATTGGGACCTCAAACATATTTATGGCAAAAGGTGTACCATTTTAAAGTGAAATGCACTGATATGCATGACGTGAAAAAAAGAAAAAGAATCAAGAGTCATCTTCAGATGACATCTTCCTCTTGTGCCCTGCTTGTGGTCCATCACTCTTAATTTATATACTACTTGTGATACACTTTGTTTCCATAGCAACTTAACAGATACTAAATGCAGAAAATTGTATGTATCAAAAGGCACATATATGCAACTTGCGAAAAGTGTACAAAGTTTGGTTGAATGGAATAAAAACAATTGGAGAGTTATGCTCTGGAAACAAAAATATTTAGACAGAAGGACAAAGCAATATCCACTCCTTTATTACACACCCGAGGGATAAAGAAAGTTGCTGTATGTGTCAGTGATAACTTGCCTTAACATACGAGGCAAACATTCACACTTGCCCAGTTACCAAATGCAACTAAATTTGACCTTGGAAGATGTTACTATTTCAGTGATAAGAACGTTTTCCACATACAGTTAAACATAATCAAGTCTCTGTGTAAATTCCATACAATTTAATGCCCTAAATCCCCCATAAAACAAAACAATAAACCCGTCTGGGTCTAAAGTACAGTATTTGTTGTTTTTTTTTTTAAAAAAAACTTTGAACAGAATTGTACCTCTAAATAGCCATCAAATTAAGATTGATTAAACATTAAATCATATAAATAAAAACACTTTTTACAACAGTTGACAGCCTGGCCTGTAGAAAACTTTACCAAAAATAGTAAGAATTGATTCTGATGCTGATCAAGAGATAAAGAAGAGTAAAGAAGTAGTGCAGGTGTGCGAATATGACATACAGACAAATAGACGGCAATCCCTCAAAAGGATTTGTGACATTACAGAAAAACATTAAACCATAACTTAATGCTAAAGCAGGCAAAACAAAAGTTTACGAGATGCAACATTTTCTGGTTCAGCTAGGTTTGATGGATAGGTTCCATTTTTCTCCCTCAACCAGACCTCCACCCATCTTCTGGAGGAGACATATCGTTTCATCTGTAAGGGAAACAAAATGAATACATGTAAATTTCTTTCAATAAACATTTTCTAATTAAATGAAGAAACACAAGATACATTCAAACATTATTATATTCATTAACTTCACCTCCATTCATTATGTGATTGAGAAAGGCAGACACCATGACCCATTTTCATCATGATCTTTCAAAATGATCCATTAACTAGACACATGTTTATAGAACCCAAATGCCCCCGCCCACTGCATGACCTTGCAGTAAACAATGGCTCCAAAACTGACCTGTATGCAGAACTTGACCAAAGTCACTGCAGCGTGAAATATAGGTGTATGGGTAATGGTGACCAACCTTTGGTGGAAAGATGTTGTACTCACCAATACACATACACACATAAAGTTGCATGACTCTATGGTCAATAATGCCACAGAAACTGACCTATATGCAAAACTTAACCAATGTCACTAAACATGAAATATAGTTCACAGTGACCTACTTTTGGTGGGTTGTTGTTGTTATCATTTAGATACATCCACATAACACTGAGCTGCATGTGACCAAGAGTGTTTGAGAAACTAACCTGAACTTTAAACATAACTAGATGTATGGACAAGGGTAATAGTATATACCCCATCCACATTCGTGACGGGGCATACAAATAATGGCTATAGAAAGGTCAAATATTTAAACAGAAATTAGACTGGATGGATGACCCATTCAAATGATCAAATTCCTTTGAACTATAAGCTCATGGCCCCAACACCTGACTTCTCTCCCAAAGCACTGAATTCATACAAAGGTTAACAAAATCTGAGGGAAATCAGTAATATACAAGTTATTATGAAACACTGACAATGACTATTACCGATATAAGAGAGTGTCTGTTATTATAACTGATAACTTGTTATATCCAACTTTGTTAGAGTTTACCTTACATACACACATTTTAAGGTGTGAGTGGAAAAAATGTGCTCTGATATTGGGATTTGATGTTTTAAACGTAGACGAAACCCGATACCTTATGTACATGTGCTGTAATTTTCATAAAAAAATGTAAAAACCCAACAGGGTTTAAAAAAGGCACACCTTTTAGGTATACCTGGTTATCCCAGAATGTATTTGTGGAGTGGGATACGGGGGAGAGTAGGAGGGCGATACGACTCCACCACCATGATCACAAATGAAATTTAAATGCTCCCTCACCCATCCCCGAAAGAAATTAAATTGCAAACAACATGTTCTTCAAACATGTCAGCCTCTTATCCTTGATGAGAGTCTACTGAATTTGCCAGTGTATGTCTATTTTTCCTGGGATGATGGAACAGAAGAAAACACAGCAGCAAAACATTAAGGATTCATGGGCAAGATAAAATCAATAGTGTACATAGTTTGATTTAATGTAAAGTTCACTATTCACATGGCTAGTATTTTCAAATAACCTAAACCCTACTCAAAATGCAGACCACAAGGCAAGGGTGTTGGTATTAAACTTTAATCTAACATATGATATCAATAAAGTTTGGTTATGGTATTTGGTGTGAAACTGGAGACATTATGCTGAAACTATTTTTCTTCTTGTAGCCACTGGGACCTTGATCAATAATTTCTTTTTCCCTGGCCCAAGTGCAAGCCACTCACATAGTTTGGTATAGGTATATGGTGTAGAACAAAAGTTAATGTGTGGCCATTAAAAGGAAAACTGAAGGATAGATGGATAGATATGACCAAAACATTATATGCACAGTCTTTCAGAAGATGTAAATATAAAGTAAGGTAAATCTGTCCTTTGTCTCAAGTAGAAGCCATCCATGTAGTTTGGTTAGGGTATGTAGAGCTGCACTCAATTTATTATGATGTAGGAACCATACTTCTTCTGGTAACTGACCTTGACATTTAAATTCCAACCCGATTTATTGATGTGTCTTGTACAATACATGCTACAGTTTGGTCAATGTTTGTGGTATTTAGCAACAAATTATTCATAACCTGCCTGGAATATCTTCCTTATGAAGCAAGCAAATCAAGACCGCATTCAGTGTTTTACAAAACAACAACTCTGCACCTAACTTGTGTCACATCTTAATTAAGCAAGCAAATAAAGACCTTGAAAGACCTTGTGCACAATATGGCCTTTTGCACAACAGCAACTCAGGGCTTGCCTAGTGTAAATTCCTAATTAGGCAAGCAAATGAAGATCTCATGCACAATATAGCATCTTACACCATAGCAACTTGGGACTTGCCTTGTGTAACTTCTTAATTATGCAAGCAAATGAAGGCCTCATGCACAATGTGCCATTTTGCACAACAGCAACTCTGGAATTGCCAGAGGAAATTTCTTCATTAAGAAAGCAAATGAAGGCTTCATGCACAATATGCAAGGCCTGAAAATTACGGTCTGCAGACATGTCATTTGAACCTTTAATATTTCTTGTTTGTTCCTATAAAGTGAATACAATGCGCTGTTTAATCCTTAAAACATTTGAAAAGAGTCATACAAGCGCACTGATGCTAGCAGAAGTCGAACAGTTGATAGCGGGAGATTGGTGTTAAATTTTACTGGAAATTAGCAACCAATATGTGGAGCACCAGTCTACGCTTGATCTTTGCCAATCAAACCTTTGTCTTTTCTCAATCTCAGCTAAAACCAAGCATCAAATTTATGGGCTTACCGAATGTTCTAGATGGGTTTAAGTATTGATTTTTCAGCAGGTAAAAGTTAAGTGCAGGTAATTTTGTCTGCAACAGCTATTGTAGCACCTGTTGCACTGCAGGATGGCAAATGTACCAGGTTCAAAAAGGATGCTAACTACAATAAAAATAAACTGAGAACCGTGAACGTGATTCTATTACTTTACCCATGAAAAGTGTTGATCCCGTTTTGCACTTGACCACTCGATATTATAAACGTTAGGAAAAAATAAGATATAAGGCTACTCTAAGTAAAACCTTTTGAATTATCAAATATGATAGACAAACTTATATGCTAAGCAGATTTCTGAAAAGCAAGAATCATGGTTAAGTCAAAATATGGTATCTGATATTTGTGGTAACTGAATAAATAAATAAAATAATATATACATCAAAATACTAAGTAAATAGTTTCAATGAGCAATAATGTATGTAGATGACTGAATTTTTAGTTTGCATTAATTTTGTAAACTTTTCCTGTGTTCTGTTTTTGTTCTATGAGCTGTACTGTAGTAAATATTTGCATGGTAGACTTTGTTGATGAACTAATACTTGGCTTGTACGTAGAGAAGAATCTTACTGGTCCTGGACAAACGAGTCAGAAGTGACACTTTTAGGCCCAGAGCCTAAAGTGTCATTTCTGATTCGTTTGTCCAGGACCATTAAGATCAGCATTATACACAACAGCAACTCATGACTTGTCTGGTGTAGTTTCTTAATTATACACGCAAATTAAGACCTCATGGACAACAAGGCATTTTACACAACAGAACTCAAGACCTGCCAGCTGTCATTTCTTAATTATGCAAACAAGTGAAGACTTCATGCACATCATGGTATCTTACACAACAACAATTCAGGACTGGCCCAGATAATTATTTTAATTAAGCAACTAAGTGAAGACCTTATGCAAACAATTGCATCGAACAACAACTCAGAAATTGCATATGGAATGTACGGTTTTTAAACAGAAACGGTTTTTCTTTTTTAAGTCAATGTGAGCATAACCTTTAAACCCAAAACAAATGAATCAATTGTATACTTATTATAATCTAGTTTTGTCAGTTATCACCTACTTTCACTGGCCATTTCTTGATCAGAAAAGGAGCAAAATAAGAAAAGTTGCCCTAAGATTCCCACTAGGATATACACCAGATTCTTTCGAAGGAGTTGACAAGTGTATAAAGTTGCATTCTTCTATCTCAAAATGCCTCAGAGTAATAAAGCAGAAATGAAAAGCATTGCTTTTTGTGACACTGACCCTGAAGGTAAGATCCAAATGCAGTAAGTGGCAATACACAAGAGTACTAAGTATCATACAGCAGTTTAAGTTACGCAGTGTAAATAAAATGTAAATAATTTTATGTCTCCTGCTTTTTGCAAATAGGGGCGGGAAAGAAAAGGGTATGGTGAAAATATTTATATACACATGTACTACTAATTTACCATGGGTGATATCTTCAAGCTCCCCTAATATCTTATAGCTGAATCTATATCTTCTTTTTATTCCTGTTGGACACTTTTAAAAACGGGGCCCGCCTATAAGTTTATAATCATCTTTCAAAGAGAAAAAGACATTTGATATCAATCAGTTTTTTTTTTGTCCACTATTGGTCACATTGTTGTGTAACCAAGTGCAAACATGCATTTCAGCGAGTTCCGATGTATTCTTCCAAAAGCAGGTCACTTTGACCTACTGTCAGGCCCACCTTGGTATAAGCTTGACACAGCGATCATAATCAATTATAAACAATCACAGCATTACTTTTGGGAACATTTAAATCGGTCTCTTTAATCCTCATCACTTGTTATTGTTGCTTAGAGCCAAATAATGTTTAGTCAATGATCGCTGGTTCATTTAAGCTGCATAGTCTTAATGGTCATCCTTAATCAGTATTGGCTGTCGTTAACTTTTGTCAGATGATATGATGATACAATTCACTGAATGTTTTTTTTTTTAAATTCTAAACAAAACCAAGACTGACTCACGAGAGCAATACGATTCCATAAAATACATCTTAAACAATGTATGTAGTAGCATTTAGTAGCACCTCAGCACAATAGTGGTTTGATGCTGCCAACCAAAATTAGGGTTTCCCCACAAACATTCACTTATTATTTCATAATAATATCAAATAAGTTTAATTTATATTTAGTACATGCTGGTTACAGTACTTTATTTATTTTGGTAATTTCAAAACACCTAAACATGGCAGAAAATAAGGCGCAAATAACTATTCGACTTTGTGGGGTGAATGCCACGCACCAATGTATAAAATAAATATATTTAACAAAGATCACATGCAAAATATAAAAAGTGCCAATAATTGATTACATTTTATGACTGACCAATTCATCTGAACTAATCAATCCAAAAATTTTAGTTGATACCCAACACTAGACTATTTTCTTTGGTGTAATATGGGCTTTTGTTTTTCCACAAATGTTTTGATGTACAATGATTAAACATTTTGAAAGCATCAAGTTCATCTGCTTAACATGTACAATCAAAATATAAGATCAGAGTTGACAAACAATGCACACACAAAAATTGATCAGATTAATTTTCTGGCATTACTCAACCTTGTTTGTCTGTTTGTTACCATACAAAATATATTCAACCTATGTCAACAATACAAATTCCATCCAAAAGCTCATGAAATATCTTTAGTGTTAAACCCTGTATAAATTGTCTGTGGTCTGTAAAAATAATGGCAAAAGTGATAAAATGAGTCTTCAAAAGAAAATATTTTTCATCAAGGGCTTTTGATTTACCCTGCAAAATCTTGACAAAGTCGTATGTGTAGTACAATGCCCAAGTGATCATCCAGCCAACATGTCATTTTATTTAATAATAATAATAGTGTTTGTTTGTAAGAAAGGCTACTGGCCCTTGATACATACCCATACATCATGCGGTACAAAAAGTCATGTTAGTATGTAACAGAAAAACATCATATCTATTGGAAATGTTATACATGCAATTTTGCTTTACTTGGGTGAAATACAAATATATATTAAACAGTAATCACACAGTATAAAATAAAGAGAACCCTAAATCCTGCATGGAACAAACAGAAGAAACAGATGTTTTGGGATATTGATCGTAATTTATCTAGAGCCTATGTACCGAGAGTTCATGATAAAACAGTTTATCTAATCTTTAAGGCTTTTATAGTAAACATTGCTAAATTAGCCATCAGAATTTGTCTAGTATCATTTTGTATGAAACTTCAACATTTTTCTAACTTTGGATTTTTATATAACAAGGAAAGTAAATATTTTCTTTGTAATGCTCAATACAGCAGACAAGCAGTAAATACAATGCAATTCATTTTTGGTATTAACTTTACAAATCTGACAATTATTTTGTTCATAACAAATATTTTCATATCTTCCTGCATTACCTTTGATTTGCAAGTTACCTGCTCTAAGTATACTAATTGTGGAACAAAAGTCTCTTTCTCCATACAATTCTATATATTTTTGACAAGTGAATTATATTCTCAATGACCTATAGAAATGCAGTCTTTTCAATGATTCAATCTCATCCTGATGTTTTTGCCTAAAAATATCTTTACATCTCTGACCAAACATTTGAAGAAATGCATTTTCATCATTCACCCCCTGACTACACCAAACATTGCCAAATCCATACATAAATAGGAACTTTCTAACATTGTTAGCCCAGCAATCACAATATTCTCCCCATCTTAGCTCTAAATTGTAACATAATGTGTATGATATATGTTGTTGGACATGTTATCTTCATTCTGTACACTCAGCCCCTCTCACGTGTCATTGATCACCATCCGGTGTCTCACCAATTGTACGCTGATGACACCCAATTAAACATATCTAGCCACCCAACTGAAGTTGATGATACCATCCAAGGTGTAGAGAGGTGCATTTCCGATTTGAAGTCTTAGATGACATGTAACAAGCTGCAGATGAATGATGATAAAACTGAAGCCATTCTGATCAGCACACAAAGCCTTTTTCATTCCCAACCTCAAACAATAAGTATCAGCAACACCAACATTAAATTCACATAAACAGTTCGAAACCTAGGTGTTACTCTCGACAGTACTCTCTCATTACACCAACATGTCATTAACATATGCAAGGCTGCATTTCTGAAGCTGAGACGTATAAGCTCCATTCACATTTTTTTTTTAGTTGATGCCACAAAAACACTCGTGTGTTCCTTTGTACTCTCTAGACTGGAGTATTGTAATTCTCTTTTATCTGGTTCATCTCAGTATCTTCTACAGAAACTTCAAAAAGTTCAAAACACAGCTGCTCGGATCATCCTTATATTACCAACAAACGAGTACACCTCACCCCTGCTATGTGCCCTCCACTGGTTAACTGTTCACTTCAGAATCAAACACAAAATCTGTTTTCTATGCTACATTTCGTTGATTGCCTCCAATCCAAAATCCCGATCTGACTTCACCCAAATGTACTAGATTCTTACGCACCTCTTCTGACACTCATATTCTCATTATTCCCACTATCAAAACTAAGTCCCCATTTGTTGCTGTGTATTCAATATCTGGTTATTGCTTGGCAGCAGTTATACACACACACACACACACACACATATATATATATATATAAACATGCTATGTATGCATTCATCGCTAAATCTCTAAATCTATGCTGTTTAGAGTTGTTGTAAGAATGTATGAGAATATTGTATATTTCCTCCAAAAAGCTTCAATGTATATCTTAAGTTCAGAAAAGCACAGTGTTATATTCATCTAAATTACAATGCTAAATACTGAGGCAATGTTTGTTTCTGTCCTTTCACTAGTGAGATACACACCGTGTTTGTGTATTAGCCATGACCCGCTTCCGGTCTGATGATGAACGGGTCTGTGTCCAAGGGACAATTTTTATGCACAAATTTAATGCCACATCCACCTGCCTAGTATAACAAATCATACAAAATACACAAGTGAGATCAAAAAGGTCAATATTAATATAAAGATTAAGAATACTATTCACTTGACCTAATAAGTCAATGACAGTTCACAGCAAAAGAAGTTAATGCACCACAACCCCAAATTTATACCTGCATTTTTCACGTCCAAGCCCTTTCCCTAGGTGATAATTTTAAAAAAAACATTGTATACTAAACAGCTTGATGCAATTCAAAATAGTTGCCATACAAGCCGTTTTTGAGATATTCTACTTGCCTTTAACCCACATGTCTACTGCTATGGGTGGCTAGCTTTTCTTCCAAGCCGACTATTTGTATTTCAATGTTTACATACTGCAAAATAACTATGGGAGGTGTACATGCCTAACATCAATTTCAAGAACAAGACAAGCCCGAATCACATAATTCACAAATATATCCATATCTTTAACTATTAAACAATAGCATCTGAAAAAGTCACAGCATAGGTTTAAGTTAAGAAATTTGAAAGGGGACAATTTACGAAACTATTCCCTGCCACCTCTGCACGTGGATGTGAGCCTTGTCGGTGGATGTAGGCACTGTTGTTCGTATAGAGGAGTGCCACGCAGGGAGCATACGAAGCAGAGAACCAGACTAAATTCCCGTCTGATGAGTCATGTGATAGTCCTAAGATGATGAGTCATTTGAACTATGTGTTTTAAGTTATAAAAAATAATCGGAATCCCCAGTTGGTGATGGTATCACGGTACCAATTGTTTTTCCATAGACTTCAATGCTAATCTTTGGTGAAATAAATATAATCTCTATCCTACTTCAGCATGCTTGTCACACACTGACAAAGAGAGCAATGTTAGATTGTCAATTTGATAAGGACAGAACCTGGTGGTATCACGGTACCAATTGTTTTTCCATAGACCTTAATGTTAACGTTTGGTGAAATAAATATACCTTCCCTCCTACTTTAGCATGCATGTCACAAACTGTCATAGAAAGCAATATTAGAGTATCAATTTGACAAGGACAGAACCAGTTATTCCATTGCATTTAAGAGAGATAACTCTGCTGGAATTAAACAGGGTAAGAGTTATCCAGTCAATAGAGACACATTTTTAGTGATGTGTATCACATTTTTTAAAAAATCATAAAAAAATACAAAACATGATCTACATATGAATTAACATAATCTCAAATGTTGCAAAGAGACTCAACATTTCTTTTTAGCCTGACAGAAACTACAGGGGCCCCGGGTGGCCGAGTGGTCTAAAGCGCTCGCCTTTACCGATCACTGCCATCTCACCTCTGTCCGCGTGGGTTCGAGTCTTGGGCTCGGCGAATGTGGTTATGTGAGAAAGCTTGCCTGTAGCTTTCCGTGGGTCGGTGGTTTTTCCCGGGATTTCCCGAGTTCTTCCTCCACCAGATATACTGGCCGCCATGTATAGCCTATCATGTGCTGAACAATGGCGTTAAACCAATAAAACCAAACCAACAGAAACTACAACTCTTACATAATGCACCAATCACAGATAGTTTTGTTGTTTATTTCTGAATAAAATGTTCCCGATACCTTAAGCTCCGCCCCCCCCCCGGACTTGCGCAATGGGTACTGTTATGCTTATGATCGGATATTATATAGGAGTGAAGCGACATTTTGGATTAATCTTCACCCATCGCATTGTAATTTTCAACACAGGGAATCAAGGTAAGTTATTTTATCTTTATGATTAATAAGTTAACGTGTAACGATATCGAGTGACCATTGCATTTATACCCACCAAATGCTTTGCCACCAGAATCGACGGTGACTTATGTCCGACTATATTTGACTTAAAATGAGTGTTGGAGTCCTACATGTAGCAACAGGGGATGATTTTTTCAGAGTTACATACTATATAAAAATTGAATGTTTACTGCATAATATGGGTGTGCATAATTCAAAAATGAACTCATCTTTATGATATTTTTTGATGTAATAATGCCGGCTTTTTACATATGGAAGCGGAGAAAGTATCAGCTCTAATGAGGTTGATATTTTGAGAAAATGTTAACCTTGATCGCCATCACCTTCTAGCAGCGGCATATGCTGCTACTATTAACTCGAGCGAAAAGGAATTTCTCGATTTTAACCAGGTCAGTAGGACAAGCTCATTCTCTGAAAATATCATTACGTTAACTTCCTAGTGAGTAATGCGAACAATAAATTGACATACTCAGTAGGTTTAGAATACGTGAACCTGTCTTTTGCAGTCGCGTTTTGATCATAAGGAGAGAAAAGTGTGTGACATATGTATGTAAAATTAACCTGGACTATTTCTAAACAATCAACGGATTTGAAGTGGATAATTGAATTATTTCAAGTACACCAATATGTGATCTGTCAGGCAGAAACAAGGTTTGTAGCCTCTGAGTGTTTAATTATGATAAGATATTCTTGGTCAATTTTCATATCTTCAAAATAAAATCAATGAGAAAAAAGCACAAGCAAACATAATAGTCTCAGTCAGAGTCAGATTTAATCATTAAATCAGTGATCTCTGAATAGAAAAATAAAAACAGAGTGAGCCCGTTAGACCAGACTGGACAGGCCCAAGGGATATGGGTCATATGGACAACATTCTTGACAAATTCCTCATTCAGCTTTTCATATCGCACAGGTTTGCCACTAATTTGTCATTACAGTAAGTCTGGATTTCTAAGGTGTAACTTTTTGGATGTTGCAGCATTAAATTGTGGATGTTCCAAATTTTCCGATATTTTCTTAATAATTCTGACCATTATTTTGAACAATATTACACAGTTCGTGAAGAAGAGTCAAAAAGTGTTAAAGTGTGGAATTGGAGTGAGAGAGAAGGAACTGGCACTGAGTTGGTTCTCAAGAAATATTAATGATTATGTTCGGGGGGGGGGGGGTAATAGAGAAACGCTATAGATCTTTACTATGACATTATTCATATTGATATTCACAAAAAACGACATGAATTGGTTTTCAGGTCTTTAAAATTCTGGAAAATGGTTTTAACTTTTTTTTTTAACCCAGTTTATGTCATACTGTTATCACTGTACATCTTTTACGTAGCCACGTGCCAGGAAGATTTACCGTTCTTGCTATCATGGGTGACCTTTAAAAAAAGACGTAATTCAAGGGTTTTATGCAAATATTCGAACACATTTTACCATTATTCTCGTAAAAAGAAAACAAAAGTAGATACAAAGCAGACATAGGTAAGCGTATATGTTTTGTTTATTTAGTTTTTCTGTGTTTTGCAGAATTCATTGGCGTTTATTTTCGCCGAATATGTTGTGGAAAAGGCAGAATGTCATATATGCTAAATATAGACATTTGACCTTTCAACTGTGAATATATTAATAATGTCGGCTTTTTACATACGAAAGCGGAGAACGTAGCAGGGGTAATGAGGGTGCCATTTTAAGAAAATGTAAATTATGAACACCAGCTCCCTCTGGCGGCGGCGCCTGTTACTATTATTTTATTTTTTTGATTTAATAATTGAACGTGTATCGATATCAAGGGGTCCTATACATTTGTACCCACCAAAGCTTTGCCACCAGAATGGACGGTGACGTATGTCCGACTATATTGGACTTAAAGGACTAATGCACAATTCAGTACAGGTGGGTGGTCGACGGTACTCTAACTGTGAAGAAATGGCTACTTATTATGGTAATAGTGAGGTCCCATTTCTTTCAGTTAAGTATCTTGTTACATTTAGCAGTATGTGTGTGAAAGAATAACTTATAATTCCATACCTTTTTGTCGACATACTTTGATGCAGTGTACAGCAATATGGAGTCTGTATGTAGTGAGAAGAAATGTCACTGACACTTATGAATAATCCATTTAGCGGCAAGGAGAAGTGGATTTCGTATAAAACTTAGAGAAATTGAACATGAGCTGTTTATCTGCACATACTGTTTGGAAATAAAGCATTTGTGTCAGTCTAGAACAACCTTGACTGTCGCAATAGTTCCTAAACAAATGTAGCGAGGCCTGCACTGGTCATAAGCAGCATTTTATGATGAAGACAATGACACAATTGTAAAATATATTTTGGTAATAATAAAAATAATGGTACAATTGTCATTCAAAATCATTATGACGATCCCCAAAATGAGCAGTAAATATTTTTATATTCTCAGCTCAGATGTCCTTCTGTACATGCTGTACATCTAGCTATCAGCTTAAATCTCGTAGACCATTTCCTATACTTTACCAGTATAAGAGTGCGGTCTAATGTTTCCCCTTATGTTTCTTTCGTGAAAGAACTTGTGTGGAAACCCATCCCGAACACACTGAATATATGTGATGAAAGTGATATTAATAGTTCTGATACTTACAAGCAAATTCAACACATATATATATATATATATATATATATATATATATATATATATATATATATATATATATATATATATATATATATATCCCGTTTATACATTAAGGTTTATTTACAATAATTAGCTAATGTCAAGTACTTCTCATTATCTTTTCATGGGTATTAAGAACGAAGGACTGATAATATCAGAAGATATAAACTTTGGCGGAATAATTTTACAGAACCACATGCGGCGAAAGAAGCGAGGAAAAGAAGTCAAATGTAAACAAGCAAATAATTCATTTCATAGTATGTATTGGAGGAAAGTTTAAATCTGAGGTCAGTAGATACGGAATACACAGGTGCTCTGTTCTGACAGGGATTAATACTAAAAAGTGAGTGTTCTAAAGGATTTAATGCCATGGATCAATAGAAGAGGGATTATACTTACTGTCTGCATACATAGGTCAGTTGAAATAAATTTATTAATCAGTAGCGAGCAGCCAGATAATCACCCGGAATAACAAAGCTGACGCTCCAGCATGAATGATGTCTTCATACGCTTGTCCGCCGCCACCAGTCATGAGAGGTATTAAAAAAAGCAGAGAACAACTTGTTTTTCTAATATAGAGGTCATCTGGAGGCCCCTCGAAGACATTTTAGAAAGGGAAAACAGGGAGTGACTCGATCCACAATATACCAGAGCCTAGCCTCCGAGTGCTCATAGCGTACATGAGGACAGACATGAGTACAA
Organism: Margaritifera margaritifera; assembly: GCA_029931535.1. Taxonomy (NCBI): domain Eukaryota; kingdom Metazoa; phylum Mollusca; class Bivalvia; order Unionida; family Margaritiferidae; genus Margaritifera; species Margaritifera margaritifera. The sequence continues at coordinate 617,606 of JAQPZY010001309.1, forward strand.
AAGCTCTGTTTATGTAAGGGTGCCGCTGTTATATCAATACTCAAATGTCAAAGCAATGGTTCGTTTCATTAAAAAGACTACAAACTTTGCCTATAGTATGAATCATCTGTTTTGAGTAGCAGTGTTATGTTGTTGAATCACTGGGCCATTATATAATATTGAGAGGTTGGAAACCAAGACGCATTGAAGTATTTACACATGGCAATAAACGTGCTCTGTAATATATAACTTTTTTTATTCAGTATTTTATACATCAGAAAATGGTACCCATGAGTTGAATTTGGGCCGTGACCTTTCCATTTCACGAATATTTGTCTTTTCTTGAGGTCACATTTTAATACTTTTGCAATTTCGAAAATCTCTTGGGTGGTTTTCTGTCATTCCATCTCGTATTTTTTCACCCTCTAAATCTTCTAATTCGTAAACGATTGGTATATCTGATATTGGTTATTTTATAAACCTCATCAGTCCAATTTGGCTTATATCCTCTTTCAAATGTGTTTTTTTTTCTTAGATATTCTAACCATATCACTTGTTTCATATTTTGAGACTTTTTTCCAGAAAAATTATAATCACCATATAGATTAATATAAACAGTTGATTAAGTTTCAGGTTTACTGCCCTCTATGGGAGACATTGTAATAGATCTGTGCTTTATATTATGTTACTTCTCTATAATTTTTGATAAAGATCTGAATATTTATATGTATTGTTTGCCATAAAATATTTCCACATTATACCTTTGAGTGTTCTGTAAAAACTATCAACGACCACAGCCTTAACCTCATTAAATGTATGATACATTTTGATATTATTATCATTCAACCATTTTAAAAAGTTTTATTATAAAATGCTGTTCACTGATAAACCCAAAGCATTTCAGGTTTCCTGATTTTTATAATTTCTACAGGTATTTACAAATCCACTTGCCCGACTTCTGGGCCAAGTCCAAATTTGGTTCAGGCAAGCTCAAGTTTGCAAAGCACCTGCCCGCGGGCAAGTCAAACAAAATTGAGAGGCAGATACAATAAATTTTATTTAACATCAGTAGTCTGGGTGAAATACATAAAACACTAGCTCTCTGCAAGCTATTTTAATGACAAGGGGTCATGTTCGGTTTCTAATGTTTTATGTTCTGCAAGTTTTATACTCTGCGATCTCGCCTCAGCACATGTACATATATCAGCAACTTTATTTAGCATTTATATGTAGCGCATTCTTCTTCCACATAACTGGCCAGGTTTTTTGTCTTCATCTATTGTGTGTGTCATTTCCATCTTGTAGTCGATGTCAAGGTCAGTATTGCATTTTCTCATGAGACGTGATTATGTGAATATTTACTATTTAAAGCGAGTTTTGACAAATAAGGAATAAATATTTATATTTTAATCTGAATATTTGTACATAGCCGGGATTCTCCATCTTTCAGGTCCTAAGTTAGACTCGGGCATTTAGTCAGATTGCCGACTCAAAACCATCTGCATTTCAAAGTTTGTTTTGATGAATGTTGTCGATTGTATGGTGAGTAGGTGTTAATTGTTAATAATGCAACTCGTGAGATTTCTTTGACAGGTGTGTTTGGAAATAAAAGGGACTTGTCTCTAACGATTAACTACTGGGAGGATTTCGTTCAAAGCATGATTGATGTTGAGAAAATGTAGCACCCACGAGTGGTGTTTTATGATCTTTTTGTTTACGTGATAATTGCAGGAGACCAATACATATTTACTGTTTGACAAACAATTAAATGGACAAAAATGTGTGTTCTCAAAAGTCAGATTTTAAATATTTTGATGCATGTCGCCGATTTTGAGGTAACTAGATGACAATTGTTAAGTAAGTGGATAAAATAAGTGTTCACAAATCCTACAGTTGTAAGTATAAATAAATCATTACAAACAGTCTAGTCATTATCGCACTCTTTCTTAAAAATCTAGCCATTTACAAAATCTTTTGTACCTTTCTTTTTATCTGTCAACATACATGTACATGTCTGCCTTTGCTCTTCTAGCTATATCATCATTCTGACTGTTTCTAATCTACATATATATCTACATGTATTATTTACATACAGTACAGCTCACACGATTTTTCGATTCCCAATGCTTCACGGTGGGGGTGGAGAGAAAGAGAGAGTGGAGAGGATTAAGAAAAAACCTTTTATCATCTCTCCACATGTCCCGACGGAGTTACCACGGCGTCTCGCTGATATTAGCTCTGCACACCACACTTTCTCGTGGAGTCGCATCCGATAACCACCGCGGAATGGACGTGGTCTTGATAATATGGGCGTGGTTTATTGTTTATGACCCTTTGAGCATACTCTAAAAAGGTTCAGAGAGAAAGGCACCAATTTATCTACATCGTTATTTCTTTCGGGAGCAATTTGCTTACTTTTTTATACTGAAAAAAAACCCCGTCATCATTCAGTTAATTATAAACATTTCCTAGTTCTAACAAAGATAATGTATAATATGTAATGCCAAATAAAATTATAGATAATATTAATATAATGACAATGTCTCGCAAACTGTATTAATACTACAGTTTGCGCGATGAATCTATTTTTTTTTAGTACTCCGGTATCGGAATCTGCAGATGTGTTTATGTCCTTATTTCTGTTGCAGTTTGCGCAATATTCTTTTAATAATCATGTGAAAGTCGGTGATATTGTACTCCCTGCATTTGCCCGTTTATTTTCTTCTATTCCTTGCATCAGTCAGATATGTTTTTTAATCTCCGAACTACTTATAAAGATGTTATTCGACCTTTTGTTATTAACAATGGGACCTACATCACTCGATCATTCGTCTCCCTTTCTGTGGAACTACCTTGTATAAAAATGAATTCCTAACTTTTACAATTTACCAACAGAAATTATAAGTAACCCATCGATACAAAGTCTAAAAACTTACCTGAACCGGGATAGACATATATATTCATTTGTTGTATTTAAATACTGTACATCAATTATATACCTGTATATTTATATCACCAAGTTAACTTGAGCATCAGATGAAATTAATGTTTTACTTTTGTTCTTTTTCAGTTCGTTTTCCTATTACATACTATGCATAATACAGAAAATGAGATAAATATTTCTTTTTTACATGCTTCTTCGGTAACAGTATAGGTATTTCCTGATTGCCTAGCTTTCTTCAATTAGCGGCCTCATCGTTCACACCACGTCAAAAATATATTCCTCCCTTGAAGGATTGTCACGATTCTGCTCATGTTTTGAAGAATTTTTCACCAATGCTAAACTGCTTATTAACATTAACCAAATTTTTTCGATGCTTGATATGTTGACATTTTTAGGCAGTCTTCAGAATTAAAATATTAAAACTCTGGAAAAGTTCATAAGTGGTAAGACATTATAATGTCATGGAGGAAAAGGAAAGAAAGAAATTTTAACACTAGTGGGCGTGAACTCACGACCTCATGCTCCAAAGTCAAATGTGTGTGTGTGTGTGTGTGTGTGTGTGTGTGCCTAAGTCACACACTTTATCCACTCGGCCACAGTAACTGTAAAACAATATACCGCATACAGAAAGATTCCAAGTACTATTCAAAGAAATTTTTATACATTCTTTTTGTCTCAACAACCAAACGCTCCAACAGTCACAAACAGGACACTGCATACTTTAATATCTGTTTCAAAATAATTATAAGAAATAGAGCAATATTAAGATTAGGTTATTGAGATATCATTTCCATAAGATTTACTATTTTTTTCTATGATGATAAAAGATTTTGTTTTTATATTTTCCCCTTACAAAAACGAGCAAATAATAGGATAAAATTGTTGGACATATGAGATTGCTGAGATTTGACATTTTTCCACATTATTATTCATTTCAGCAATTCGATGCGTTCAGATTAATTACGGAGAATAAAAAAAATTCCGTTGTTAATGACAGGACCATAATCGGGGCTGTTAAGTAAAACGCGCCAAATCAGATGGCTTCGTACGATAAAAACACACCTTTCCAATGCTGAAATTGACGTTATCTTTTGATGATAGTTCTTGTCAATATGTTATAACAGTGTTGCCAATGGTCTCTGCCTTGATTTCTGTAAACATCTACTGAAGTCAAGTCTATATTAGGGAGAGACAATTTAATTTTTTAAAGGGGAGTTGGGGTTGGTTAAATGCTTGAAAACAATTGCCTTGCTCTGATTTGTACTACAAAGACATTATTCCATTCCTTATTTTTCTTGAACGAAATTTGTTTTGTGATGAAAGGAAACGAAATATCCCGGTCGGAAAGAACATTCTAGCTCTATACATAATACACAATAATAAATACAGCACAAATGCTGTCAGAATTGAACTAGTTCAAAGTTGTGTGTTCAGCCTTGTGACTGTGCCATTACTGCTTAACGACTAAGCACGTGGTTCGCATTTCAGTGTAAATTCAGTATTTTCTGTTTGTTTAGTTGTTTTTTTAACAGAAGCAGTCGTCAATTTGGAATTTAATTTTCCATATTTCAGAGGATTACTTTTCCTTTGGAACAATAGGATAAAGTTATGCCGTTCAAGAGAAGCTCAGCAAGGTGTGCCTCTCGTCAAGTCAGTGCACAAGTTTGTTCAGATTTCTTTGAATAAAGTGAAGGAGTAAAATTATTGCAAAAGAAGTCGATCAACCTTTTCTAAATATACATGTACTGAAAATAGAAGACTTTTCAATTTTTTTTGTACTGTCCAAATATATGATCAAAAAAAAGATGACTGATTCTTCGGATGGTTTCCGGTTGTAAATCACTCTTGACGTCTCTGTCTTTCTATGGGTGGTCTTCATTCATTGGCTGTTCAAATGTCAATCAGTAACGTCGACCATCCCCTCCACAGTAGAGTTGCCATCGTTGTGCCTGCCAAGGCGCTGTGGTGATTTGTAGGTATTGATCCCTCCACCACGTAACGTTATCGCAGAGTGAAAGTGGAGGGGATTAAGTCCCCTACCACTAGGCGTAGGGATTCGAAAAATCGCGTGAACTGTACTGTATATATTTTTTATAACTTTAATTCTTGACATATGGTTTTAAGGTGCCAATAAAGATAAAAGGAAAACAAAAGTTTGAATAAATATAATGTGATTTCCTTAAAATATCCCATATTTTATTTTATCTTAATTTTTTACTCATGTTGGGATATTATGCTTGGGGCAGGCTCAGATGTTCCAATGGCAAGTTAAATTTTCCAGTCAGCCTTGCCCTTGGCAAGCTGACTTTTATCAAATTTGTAAATCTCTGATTTCTTTGAAAACATCAGTGATATTAATTCCAGTTTTATTTTGGAGTGTGTTTCCAATGCATACTTAATGAATATATCAATTACAGTTAATATATATTTAAATCCTTTATTATATTTATCAAAATGCTGCATGTGAACTAACTCAGCTGACCATATTGAATCTATTTTATCTGTAATTACGTGGTACTGAGTGAAATGTATTCTTTTTAGTTTTGTAATTCTTGAGCTAATTGAGTAGTCCACTTCAGCGCCTTATTCCGTTAATCTGTTTTGTTTCCAAGCCTAATTGATGTTTAATTATTATGATTGGCTTAACAACGAACGTTTTTGATGTCTTTTCCCCAATTGTTGCACATGAATGTTTGTCTAATTCATCAATTAATACTTTATCAATTGTGATTTAGGAGTACTGCTGCTGTAACAGTAATCATATACTAGCAATCACACATGAAACTATCAGCATGTTGTACTTGTGATGAGTTATAAACGATTTATTTTTTGACCTTACCAGGTGGAGGTAAGCCAAAAGAATCAAAATATTCAATCTCATGGCTCTTAGTGTTATTGTAAACAGCGATTCAGTGCATGCCATCTCAATCAAAAAAGTCATCAAGATTAATAAAATCGCTTTTCAGTTGGTTTTATTTTAATTTGGAGTATATCCTTACTAAAACAGCCTCTAAATTTGTTTTTCTGATTTTCATCTTTTTCCTTTTGAATATTACTAAGAGGGGTTATTACTCTTTTGTCCTTGGTACGAAAGACCCCTATCATTATTACCATGTCCTGTTGTACCAGGAAGCGCTAACCCTCTCTCACCAAAAAGTTTTCCAAAGAGACCTGGTAAAAGTTCACCAGCAGCACCAGCGAGAAATGGGATCAATGAAATTATTCCGCAGTGTTTCTTTAATTGTACTTTTGAGAATATTATATCTACACCATGACCTTGACCTTTTGCTTTCATAATTCTTTTAAGTTGTGTTTAAGTTACATGTAACATAAGCTTGACTGAACCAAGTAGTTGATCCTTTCTAAGTTTTATGTTCTCTTTATTTTTTTCTGTTGACAGTATAGCACACACACGCACACATATATTAAAATAATTTTTTGTAGACTTTATTCTTTGACAAACCAGAATCAGTTACTACTATATATATATATATATATATATATATATATATATATATATATATATATATGTATAATTCTTCTAAATTAACTAATTTGCCAATTTCTAGGGGAATTATTTCCAGTCTATTATTGTTTATCCTCAACTCATCTACATGTAAGTTAATTAAATTATAGATTTTTGGTGATATGGCTCTTAGCTTATTAAGTTAAAAATCAATACACATAGCATTTTAAAAAAATATTCAATATTCATTGCATCAAATGTTTAGTCAATAAACTTATGTTTCATTCTGTTATATGTCAAAGTCTTCGATTGTTGACCACGTTTCCTCCAGCCAATTTGATAGGTCACATTGATGATGCAACTCGATATGCTCACTTAGAAGAAGTCAGCCAAATAAAAACAAAAACCAATTAGTTTCACATACAAATTGTTGTGTTCCAACTGGCAGACGGTGGGTCTTTTTTACTCGGCTGTATTCTGTTAGGTAAGTGTCTTGTATTTCAAGACAAGTGAGCTCTTTATTTATTCATTTCAAATTTTTTAAGTTGTTATAGCTAATAAATTACTGCAAGAAGGATATTTCAATTATTCGATGCAGTTGTAAGTTTCTGAAACGACCAGTGAAGCTTGTCACTGCTTTGAAAGTTTTGAGAACGTCATAGAGGCCCAAGGGACCTGAAACCCTCAGCCGGTCAACTTTGCCCACGGATTTGTGCCTTTCTATAGCAAGACCACAAATTCATGAGAATCAGAATTCACATCATATCTTGGTAACTCTGATAAACTGATAAAGTGATATCAGGATTGTTATGTATGATGTTTATATATTATTATAAATATTTTAGAAAATTATAAATGTTTCTTGACTTTAATATTTGCTGAAACCTTAATGTTAAGTATAATGTTGACATGTTTAGCTATTGTCCTTGAATTAGGTTGTTTACTTAGTATTTGAGTTCAAAGACGGTTTTGGTAAGCAAGTTGTTGATTCAATTTGAGGTCAAGGTTGATTTGTTTACAGATAAAACAGGAATTTCCTTTAGAGTTATGTGTCAAAAGTCACATACACTATAATATCCTAGAACATTCTGTCATATGACCTATCTTTATATATACCATGTTTAGTGGACAGTTTTTCAGTTTCTACCTTAAGATCAGTCTTTAAAGAGCCATTACAGTTGTGAAAAATCATTCCAAATCCAGAGAGAGGAATTATTTAAAATATTCATTGGATTATAAAAGTGCTCGTAGACTTTTGGATTTTTGATTTTGAATTGATGATTTTGGGATATATTTGAACTTATTCAAATATAGTATGGAGTACTTTATTTTGGCACATCACCACATTAAATACTACTGGTACATCAGGAAATTAAAGACTATTGGCAAAGCAACACATTCAAGGATACAGTCATTCATTTGGGACATTCTATATTTGTAATTCGGATACTTAGGATTATTTGGATTTTAATTCACGTTGATGTAACTGCCTTTTGAATTTGTACTTTAATTGTCTAGAAATAAATTGCTTGTTGATTTTTACTTGCTTTGTTGGTTTCACTTTCTTCCTGTTACATTTTTCTTAGACCATAGAGTCGTAAGAAAGATAACTTAACGCAGAGGCCACAACTCTAGAGCTCCTGGACCCATATCACTGTCTAACTCATTCAAGATATCATTAAGGTACACCAAGATAACAACATCAAAACATTTATCACCAACATTTTGTAACATATGACCAACTTAAGGCTGTTCACATGCGGAAAACTGGTATAGTGTTAGTCACTCGGGAACCAAAAGACACTAACCCAGTAATGAATATCCCACATGTTCAACTTATTGTATAACAAATAAAGATGGAGCAGCATACATAAGTGTGTTGTAATCTAATGAATTGTTCACAACTGATGTAAGTAACAGAACTCGGTAACCCACCAAAAAGTATTGCCCAATATTAAACTCGTTCGTGATAAACATAAACATGCAACATCTGACCAAGAACAGAGCTCTTAGAATGTTCAGAAGGACGTGCAAATGGACGAACAGATGAATATACCAATTGATGGTGATCAGTAAGCAATTACACGAGCGCAAATGGCCTTTAGCCAGAAGAGTTAAAATGTTTCATTGTACTGGTAAATGTAAAAATTTCATTTCCTAAACTTTCATTGTTGTGTGTATTTACAAGCAGGTATATTTTTATATGTGCACTGTGAAAATGAAGATGATAAAAGAATATCTAAAAATTGTCATAATTTGTATACAATCTTTTGTATAGATTTTTTTAAAATACCTTTTTGTCTCTTTTTTGTAGTAACAGCTCTTTGTAACATTAACTGAAGCGTATTTGTGTGACCAGATGGATCAAATGACTAGCTGTCGTATTGAAATAGAGAACGGGACAATATTTCCTCTTTTACTTCCTATGGCATACATCGATGCTGGAGAATTGACTACCCCCCCTGGTGTTATCCTACCATCGCATAAAGATGTGGTGGTAAGTATAAATATTATGATGTAATGTATATACAACAAATCTCTCTGCAGCAGTCAAAAGTGGGACGCATTTATATATTTGGCTTAACAATATATATATCTGGTCAAGAAAAGTGAAATATATAGATAATGTAGATGGAGGAAAATTTGAAAGACACTTGTTGCATAATGGTGGTTGTTCAAAGTAGACTCTTTTTTAACAATAACAATGCATGCTTACACAAAAGGACAAAAAAATATGATTGGATTCCAGCAAGTAAGAATCTATGTTACTTCATATTGTAATGGGAATTTACTGTTGACCCTGGTTCTTCGTATGTCTGCAAGTGAATGTGTCAGGTATGCACACTCAAACACATGATTAGTCATTGGAATCATATATTATTTTTCCAGGAATAAAGAACTAGGTTTCTCTGACTTGCATTATTTGCTGGAAAGCTGCTAATTTAGGATACTGAGTCATACTTTGGGTGGGTAAATATAACCACCTCAATTCAAAACCAGGTCATTGTGATTTTCCGTTTGCATTTTGTTCGTTTCTATGAAATTTTGCAAAAAATCTTTGTTGCCCTAATAGTGTTTGAAAGCAACTTGGTCTGAAATAAATCCTCTTAGATATCCTGACTAGACATGCATACTTGATTTTGGGGAGAAATACATATATATTTGCGAAGAATAGGGTGAGAAGGACGTTAAAATATGGAAATGTAGTGTGTCTTTGCGCAAGTTGGTTTTTGATGGGAGAACAATTCTCTTGTGGTTCTTGTCACCCTAACATGAATAATATTCTTCGCGCACTCAGTTATCTGGCTGAGAGCTCATACCATCACTGAAGTGGGAGTGGATAAGACCTAAGACTGCGGAACACACCGAGTGCTACGTGCTATGTCTGTTTTCTGACATCAACCAATGTCAGAGAACGTATACTTGTATATTAGGCGGTAGTCCAAACATAGTCGCTCAAAGATGTCCGTAAAGATCCTTGTAACGGTGAACCAACACGTAAAGGAATTTGTGCACGATAATTGCTACATTACTCAGTGCAACCTAATTTATCTGCAGTCATTGTAGAGATGTATAAAACAAATTCACACATCATATATACAAAGGAACCCATCTGTTGATTTCTTTTCTCTCACCAACAACCTGAGAAGCAGAAAGATGTATATATGCTATGGTGCCCACAAGTCAGCAGTATTTTGTATTATAATGTATATTTTTGTTACTACGGAAGTAGTGGCAACAATGTTTTTTTTTTTTGGGGGGGGGGTTTGTTTCTTTTTTAAAACTTGTGTCAGGTTGATGAGTAAACGAATAAAGAGTTTTACTTTACAATAATTAAGCCCCTTCATGTGTCGACCATCATTGTCACATAGGGGGGCTCTTGTAACATCAGTGACAAATCGACTGAAATTTTAGCTTAATAAATCCCACTCAGAGCTACATTTAGGTATAAGAGAAAACAATAACATACTGGTTACTGAGGAGTGAAGCATACACGCAGTTGTGTAGCCTAACCAGTTTTACTGACACTTAATGTAGACAACAAGCTTATTTACTAAGCAGTCAACATTTTATTTGTAACAAACCCAGAGCAGATTGATGTTAAAAAGAATTGTTTTATCACCAAGCAGTTGTGATGTCTTGGTTTTGATAAAAGAAATGTGTATGGTAGATGGGCCTAGTGTGGATTACCTAAGGAGACAGAGTTAGTCTGATCAGAGATGCTGCTTTTAAATGCAACTCAGAAGTTATTCTCCCTAGAGATGTAGGGCAGGTGGCCCAAATCAATCACTAATTTAGAAGTGTCACCTATATTAATTCAGCAAAGCAAAATGTATCCGTGTTGATTTATTATTAATGCGTGTCTTCCGCTGTCTCTATTAACCAATGTAACGCATATTGCTGTCAAAGCATAATATTTAGCAGTGGTAAATAATGAGGCCACCGTTCTTTGTATCAACCTGAAGCGATTACCCCAGAGTTTTAATGTACTGGACATTTGTTTTTAAAGCACATGAATGTAGGCACAGTGCAACATATGAGTTGATGTGCTGTTGATAGGCCTCTAACTTCGCTCTTCCGCACTAGTGTGGTGGTAGCAAAAAAGTTGTTGTTTCAGATGTTCTGTTGTTTTGATCGACACACAGCTCACATATGTGGAATTTCCAGCAAGATGTTTTTATAATCTCATCGCGAGCTTTTGCTTTTCCAGAGCTGTCAGTTCGCGTTTTTTGCAACCTCATTGATAATGACTGAATCATACTTCCTTGATGCGTTCAAACTAATTTGCTGTTTTGTACAGTAAGCACATCGTGGATTGTGGAAAGTCCATGTTCCCACCGTGGACCTTAATCCTTTAATGCTGTTTCCATCATGGACTAGATGTCGTTGTCGTCATGAATTGTCCACATAGTGGACGTATTCAGTTTTATTGCCCCAATTAGAAGTCGCAGCAACATAATTATGTAATAGTGAATGCCCACTAGATCGCGTGGAACTTACCTATTGGATCAGCTACAGTATTCAGTGCAGAATTCTCTTTTTCAGTTGAACACAATGCCGTTTAATATTCTCCCACTAAATTCCATTCACATACTTGTATTGCAAGAGATGAAAGATACATTTCCAAGCAAAGAATCCTGAGACTATTTTTAGGAGTTTCATAAAATATACAAAGTTTAATGATAGTGGTTTTAGAGAGAGAGAGAGAGAGAGAGAGAGAGAGAGAGAGAGAGAGAGAGAGAGAGAGAGAGAGAGAGATGTTCTGCTTTTAAACCAGCAAAAGGAAAAGGAAATCACATGTAAGTGTCAGTGGGTTTCATTATGTTATTAAAATACAAAAAAGCGAGAAATGCTGTGATTTATTTCTTCATTTCCCTAGTCACTTTTAAATTGTTTGCTTAACATGTTCCCAAACTATGAAGTATACACAGCACCTTTACTAGTCCAGACTCTGTTCAGTCCTTGTGACCCAAATATACATGTCCATGCGACACATTATCTCAGGAACTAGACACGTTTACATTTACCGTAGACCTACTGTTTTTAAGTAGACTTTATGAAGCACGTGATGTGCCATTCTATAACCAACAGCTTAAATATATGCTTAGGATTGCTGGTTTGTGACACATTTTCTCAGGAACTAGACACGTTTACATTTACCGTAGACCTACTGTTTTAAGTAGACTTTATGAAGCACGTGGTGTGCCACTCTATAAACAACAGCTTAAAAAATATACTTAGGATTGCTGGTTTGGATATCTGATGAGTTTAATATTACCAAACAGATGGGAGAAAGTGATGAAAAAGTGTAAACACCTAAATATTTTTGATGGCAGATAAACTTGTATGTACATGTATAATTTTCAGTGAATGCAGATACAATTTATTTGGTACAGTACATTCTTTAAATCCACATGACAAATACTGCAAAACTGTTTCCGAATGTCAAGCAAATCTTGTTTATCAGTTTAGTTACTAATTTGTTACATTTTGACCCAATTTTCCTTTTTGAGAAGTTGACGTGAATACAAATAAAACATTTTGTTCACAAAGAACAGATGGTCTCTAATTGGGACAATAACAAATAATTATATTCAGTTTTTCATATACGCTAAAGACGAGTTTTACATGATAATATGAGAACTTAACATCCAATGCGTTTCTCGGTCTAAATTTGTTTTTCACAAACTACATAATTTGTGTTTTAAGGCGTGTGGTTTTGTGACATTTTCATTTAACAGCTAATGTCCATTTTGAAACATCAAAGCACGACAATGAACAGTAGCTGGTATGAACAGTCCTTACTGAATGGTGGTGACTCAAGGAAGGAAGCTACAGTGCCAGTGCCTGTGATGCATGTAGATTCGCAAAAAATAACTTTCGTTCTCATTGAAATCACTTTGTTCATGACATGAATGGCCACTGATAGAGCGCAACAGCCAATACAGTCTACACAATTCCGTGCATTAAAAAAGTTTAATTCTTTCTTATAAACAATGTTATTTTCAAAGTTTAAGTGTAAAGGTACAGAAGAAGCTTTTCATAGCATAGCTAGTGAACCTTTATCTTAAATATACGATATCACGTTATTCTTGTAGAATAAACTTTGAAATAATTATTACATACATGTCACAATGTTCCAGTGTTTTTGATTGTACATGTACAGTATAAATAGTATGGTGTTCGTTTGTAATCTCTTTTTGAGTTTTATTTGTATTGCTGCTTTCAATAAAGTGGGTCTTAAAAACGGTATGGAAATAAAGGGAAACTATGACAAATTAATAACCAGTACATGAAGCACTTTTATGAAGTATCATTTATTGAGAAAGAATATTGAAGTAACCGCTTGATGCAGAACAGTATGTAAATTTGTGTATCTGTATATGTTAACAGCTACATCATGTACATGTAATCAGTCAACAGGGATGTACGTTATATCTTAGCAGTTTTTCATATACATGCTCTGTCATGCATGGACAAGGGTGGGAAGATATCCAAGAAATTTTAAACCTCATATTTTTTCTATATTACACGCATTTGGTTTTAGGTATCCCTAGCTAGGCCACTGATAAATACCACAAGAAATCAAGAAATGTTACCATTGTATAGTTTGTACAGGTAAAGGTATGAAATTGGCACTGCCATGGTCGAGTTAATGGCATCGAGGTATATTCCAACAGTTTGTTTAGTGTGTCGAGTCACGGAGTGAATACAATAGAAACAGCGAGGGGTGCCATAACACCCAATATGGCTGTAATAAAATCCATAACAGTCTTTCTCTAGATTGATTGGATTTCCATTATACTTGGGGAAAATCAACCAGACTGAGAGGACATCCACTCCTCGTAGTGGGCACTTAATCCCTTGTCGCTCTTTCCATGTCGACCAGATTGAGTGGGCAATCCATAATCCACGATGTGTGTACTGTATGATGTGTACTTTTTGTATTCACCAAGGATTGGTTTCAATCAGCCTCTGATGTTGAATTGTTTTGAAGCGCCCTGTATATGTGGTCTGCGATAGTTTTTAGCTTAGATCCTGCAAGAACGGAAATTTCATTATGTTTATTAGCTTTTGGTTCGAGGCACATGAAGGTACGCTTACCAAAAGTACAGGCGCGGTGCAGGTAGAAGCCACGGTCTCAAGAACAACAGTTATTTGAATGGCAGCAATGCCAAGTAATAAAGGGAGTCCTGTCACTCCTGAGGCAATAGTCACACGATCAAGCGTAACTCCGGCTCTGCCCAGCACGTAAACCATGCGCTGATACGTTTATAGAGCCATCACCGGTCCTGATTTCTGCTGGCAGTTTGTCTTCAAGTTCGCAGATTCTTTTTAGGTGAAGATCTTGTGGGTCTTGGTGTTTTGGGTATAGTGACATTATAACTCATCTGTAAGGAGCGTGATATGAAACTTTCATTGATCTGGGATGGTGGTGGTGTTTGGGTGGGGGAGGCTAGCTGCAGTGTGGGCATGCATTTCTAACCCGTTTTCTTTTTGTCCAGGCAATACAGCGATGCAGTGAAAAAATATCTCTGTTTACCTAATATCTTTAGATCCAGAAATGGCACTGTCTAAAAAGGTCTTGTCAACACAACTCACCAAGAGTCACAAGTAGTGTGCCATCTGTTCTGTTGTCATTGTCTGTTTTTCTGGCTGAGTACTGTGATGCGGTAGAACTCTTTATTGTCTGAGGTTGAGCCTAGTGAAAAACGGCACTACATACCCCAAAGGAAAATTTATTGCCAACGAGGTTTTGTCAAAGGCTATCCCCCAAATATTTAATTGTCACTACTTGTTTATTTTTTTTTTTTTTTTGCTGTTTTTTTTTTGTTTTTGTTTTTGTTTTTTAACCTCTCTTATTAATATTCTCTCTTTCTCTCTCTCTCTCTCTCTCTCTCTCTCTCTCTCTCTCTCTCTCTCTCTCTCTCTCTCTCTCTCTCTCTCTCTCTCTCTCTCTGCAGCGAAAGCGATATTCCTCTACCAGGGGCTTGTATTCATTGTCAATATCAACTTGTTTCCGAACTGGTTCAATACTTTACTCTCAGGCTTGGTAGGCGCCAATGAGTCGAATTTTTCAATATCAGGTTGCTCCCTTATGGCTTGCCTAGGCTTGTAAAGTCTGTTTTTGTAAGCTGTGTGTTTCTAATTATTTGCTGTATTTGTGGTGAAGAGTGAAATATTGCCAGGGCAGTTGAAAATCCCATTGCCGGTGCTTTGACGTTGGGACCCTCATGCTTGATGGTGTCTCCGGGAGGAGCAAACTTAGATGCAAAGCTACAGTAACTATAAGGTTTTCGTGTGAGGTGTTTGCCAGAATGACAGTACCACCATTATGTGCCAGGAAGACCGTATTTACACTGATTTCAATCGATGCTCATGATCCACCACACCGGCCCCAGTGGAGTATAATCAAGGAAAAGTCTGTGCTAGGGACGGTGATAGTGTCGTTGTAGTTGCTGAGTGTAAAACCACTAATGTTTTGTGATGAATCCCTGTGATACAAACCGGATGTATCTTTGCAGTAACCCCACCATCTGATGTGATTTTGTGGGTCATTAAATGCACAACATCCTCCTTTTTCAAAAAAGGAGGAGGAACGGTTTTCTCTGGCGCTGGTGCCACCAGATCGTCCCATGTCAGATATTTGGAGAGGTCGGCCTTTGTCATGTACATCAGTATTTCACTGCAGAATGGTCACCGTCAGCATTAAGGCCCGCAAGGCAGGTGTCGATATTAAATGGAGGCGATGGCATTGAGATTCCTGCAGTGCCACCACCAAAGAAGCCAGGACCACATAGAATCATAGTGTACTTAATTTCAAGGGTGTTAGTGCACCCCATCATATTAACTGGTTGTTGTTTTTCATCTAAAATACATCTCGAGATCTCATGGATGCCGCCTTTAGGTAATCTATACACATGTGGTTTTCCAAAGGAGATAGTATACGTATCCCAGTTGTACCACCCACAGAAATACCTTCTAGCAGAGTACTGTTTTTTTTCCATCAAGTATATTCTCAGCTGTGTTTGTTTGATCAGGGTATACAGGTACATAAAGCCATGGGATGTTGATAAATACTGGGGATTGGGTGCTGCTTTTGTTATTTGTATGCCTCCCAGCTAGGGAAACTGATGTTGTCAAACTCAGATATGAAGGATAGCGGCATGTCGAGACGCAGCCTGTAATCTTGGTCAGAGGCTGTAATATCGACCCCTCCTGTTGCCTCATTGTAGTTTACACTTATTCCAGGAATGACAACCTGGATTGCATTTCTGAGTGTATTTATGTTGCAACACCCAGGGTGAATAGGTACCCTGCCCTTTGCGGCGGAAACACAGTAAGGTAGTGTTACCAAGCGCAGCCGAAATATTGAACTATCCTGGTTTGTACGAAATTTCCTGAAGCACCGCACACGAATTGGAGTCGGTGCATGTTTCCTTTTCTAGAGCCTCAGTCCCAGTGATGTTGTTGTGCCTGGCACCGCCAGCTAGCATTCACAATTGTTTTGAGCGACGCCAACTGTACAATTGTAAATAAATCTGGGTCTCACCAACTTCTAAACGATATTTTTCAAGCATGAGGGCAATGACCTAGCCACCATTGATGATGGCGACATTTGGGGAGCTTTAATAGATCTTTGGCTGACCAGAAAAGGAGAGGAAAAAACATGGTCTACCGGGTGTTACTAAACAGAAACGACACCATGTAGAACATTAACCTAAACTTACCAGCTAAAAGTATGAAGGCGATAGTCATACTCTTTGTGGATGTGGCACAAAGCACTGATTTCCACCATAGCGTGCCTTGTTGTGACCATAGTAAAAGTCGTACACGAGTATCTTGCTGAGTTCGATGATCGCCAACACCGTATAGGTTGGGGAGTCTAATTTCTGGTTGGCCTTTGTGGAATGAACGATAACAAGGTTGCCGCTAAATATTTTCCGCATCTGAAATGCTGGGTCAGCAATCGGGCAGTGCAGCCTGTCTTCGTCACCCTCAGATCCAACCTGATCCGCTTGTGCAGGTTCTCCGTGGTATTCCAGAATACTGAGTTGTTCGTCAACTTGAAGAAATCTTTTTCAAACAGATGACGTTGAAGTTCTGAGATCAGTGCTGAGCTGTATGTTGGAGGCATTAACGGTCTTTGGCCAAACTCCAGTGCCCAGTAAACATAGGTTACACGTATTCTGAGCTTTGTGTACAGCTGGAGGTTTCATAAGTAAACCACATGCTTGGAACAAGTATGTCCCTTTGAGTGACACCCCACCTCACTTCGCACACCAGTCTTCTTCTGGATGGTTTCCCAGATCATACCAGACGAAATATAATAATGAGTTGGGTCAAGGCTGTAGTGTTAACGTGAGGTGTCAAGTAACGCTTCAAGCACATCTGCAAGCAGATAGCTGACCATGGTTTTACAGCTAAAGATTTTTCAGACGCTCTGTGCATGCTCAAGGTCTTTTCCTGTCATACAGGCTCAGCCGAGTTCTATTAGTATGGGTAGAGACTCAAGAAGGAGGTCAATGCCGTACTCTGTGTACCGAGCCATGTCGCGAAATGCCTTCTTAGACATGTTGTCTGCCAACTTTTTAAGGCAGCTGTTCATCAGGTTTTCAATAAACAGCAGCTGCCTAAGTGAGAATGTAAAATATTTTTCTATGTTGTTTGAAATGGCGCTGATGTTCCCTGGCGATGCTGTGCCCATTGCTTCCATGATCAGGTGACCTCATAGCCATGCACCTTTATTTTATTTTTCTGCATAGATGCGCAGCTTGAGATTGCATGCTTCATGGGCAGCTCCATGGTATTTTCATGGTCAAGTTTCTTGCCACATATGTGACATTCATTGGTGTTCCTAAAAACATGTTTGTCGTCTTCACTCAACACCATCCCAGTGGAATGTTTGAGTACCTCTCTGATCTTTCTAGCTCACACTCGAAGCTCTGGATGAAAGTGGCGAAAGCATTATTACCAGAATTATACCGCGACAGTCCCTGGTGTGGTCTTCCAATAGGTCGGCACTGATAAAGACATGTAGGCAGTGGTGGGAAATGTGCTTCTTATTTTTGCATTTGCCTTGCTTGTATACCATACGGCTTAGGTCTTCTTTCCAAACATAGTTGCTCTTTTCTGCCGATTCGGCAAGCAGCAACTAGTCCACAGTTTGTGGTCTTATTGTGCCTGCACTGCTAATACGCAGCGTGTAGAGGTCAGGTTTCCAACCAAAAACATTAACCACGATATTTTTGTTGCGGCACAAAGTCAATGCATGTAAAGTCAAGTTCAACCAGTTACTAATGATACTTTGTTGGCTCGTCAATTTTATTATAAGCTGGGTATATAGCTGACACAAGAGTCCATTCTAAACAGCGTTTATCAGTGCTTTTCGCATTAATAACAGACCGCCATGGTATACATCTTGTTGCCTCGAAATGGACGGTACTGCGACACACATATGTCAGGCGCATCACAACAAATGCCCATCCAGACCCATTATGCATGTAATTTTCAATGCTCTTCAGAATGACAGTATTAACCAGGCCACTACATGTATATTTACCATATCAGCTTCTTTATCATAAACATTTTCTAGGCTATGCAAGACTTTGTCCAGCTGTGCTGTCAGGACAAGGCGAAACTTTACGCCATCAAGGTTCTTGAGCTCCCTCGAAAGAATATCATGTACTGTAAGCGTCAGAACATTAGGAAATGCTAAGGTGTCTGCCTCGAAGTCACGATTTTTAGCACGCTGGCATAATAGTCTTTCACAACAGCGTTGACTCTATCGTGCCACTCTACAAAGTTGGGCAGTTGCCGTAGCTTGCCAATCCGGAGTGGTACCGAATAGGCCTAGCCAACCTTTCAAGCAGAATAAATGAGCACTCCTAGAGACTTATGTTTAGTGTTTCATCAGTTAGCTCAGCTGTTGGACTTCTGGCACTCTGGAATTGGAACTGGTGGCTTTCTCCATGCCCATCATATTCACTTTGTGTTATCTTCCCTTCCTTAAGCAGCTCACTCAGACGTGTGATATCATACATGTACATGGCCCAAGCTGGTGCCCAGCTATGTAAATATATTCCCAAAGGTTTCTAAATGAAAATTATTTGTTGTTGTCACGTCAATGTCCCTATTCTCTAAATAATGTTATGCTCCCATTTATAAATATACTCCTCAAGTGTCTAATTGATTTTACATCAGCTAACAAATAACTTTGTTAAAATGTTTCCTTGCCATATTTTCTACTCTTTTCATATCTCTTGCTGCTCTCTGCTCCAACTAGCACATATCCTATAGTCTGTCCATGTTCGGGTCCAGCATTTCCAATATGGATAAACTCTACATCCTCTCCTAAACTCTGCCTTATGAATGCCACAATATTTACCAACAGCTTTTTCACAAACCTCTTTGCTTCCGATTTTCAGCCAAGTGCATTGGTTTTCAAATCTAAACACTATGTCTGCATGAAATGTTAATACCATTTCACCATATTTCTTCAAATACAATTTGAATGTGCTAAAAATATTTTGAGGCCCCAGTTCCTTGGTGGGTGGGGTGCCTGGGGTGGATTCAACAAATCTAAAACTCTTATTTTACATCTACTTGAAAAAATCTGACAAGCTACATGCTAAATTTGAATGGTGGTATTTTAAATAAGAAATGATGAAATGCTTGAAATGTAGATTTATATTACTGGATGCCAAGACATTAACATTTTAGATATACATATAATAGAAAACAAAAAAACATTGATTGTTTTACTAGCAAAGTATCTGCTACAAATCTTGTATATTCCCTGTCTTAGAGGTATATAAAGTGCAGTTCATTCTGACACCAATACCAATACATGCATGTACATACTATTTTTGCATTTGAGATCCAGCGAATGTAATGATAATTAGTTATGTTGTCATCGTTTTCATGGAACTCATCATTTACATGCTACTTCGTTCCATACAGGCTGCCCAAGCAAAGAGGAAAGACAAAGGATCAAGCGGAATTGTATCATGGTTGATAGACAAATACAATGTCCGAATTGTCATTTGTTGGTCTGTACCTAGTATCAACAGGGGTGTGCTTGGGGTAGGTAGAACATCTACAGAAAACAGAGATTTTAACGGATCCCGCTGGCTCGAAATCATGACCTATGGAAAATGCAATCCTAAGTTTCAGTTCAAGAGGATGGAGTATGTGAAGGAGTATGGGGACTATGAAGTGAATCCCCTGATATTTGAAGATGACATAATGGAAATCACAGGAATAATGTCGATAAATCTACAAGCAACTGCCAAAATTACTGTTCGTATGAAATAAAGAACTTTACTTCCCAAGTAATTGAGAGGCTTAACTGTCAACTTTACAGCAAATTGGACATTATAAAGTCTATGTTGAAACCAATTTTATATTAGGAAAAAGCTATATCGGATTATTAATAAGTACATATGTTTTCGTTTAATCAGTTTTTACTGTGTCAATTCAACGACTTAATGGAAGAGTCTTTTCTAAACATTTATTACAGTTTTGTATGCATCTGTTTTAGTCATCAACTTTTGTTCCAAATCTTACAAATCATTTCTCAATCGTTTTGTCTATTTCTGAAATATTATTTTGTACGACTCCGATATTGTCGATCTTTGTGATTGTTCGACCACAGTGGGTCATTTGTTGCCCAATTAAGTCAATGTAACATCATTTATCATTTTGAAGTTATCGTCAAATTTTTAAATAAATATAAAAAACTTGTCTTCATATCTTATACCGTGCTTTGAGAAACAGTTTTTATTTTGTTGTCCTCTATATTTTTAATTATGTAATGTAAAATCTTTCTACTTTTGCAACTCTGACAGAGTAATAGCATTATCAAGACAGTTAGGATTTTTAAGAGGGGGGGGGGACAATGATTTGAACCACAACCGCTATCTAAATACATATAATTGCAAATTAAACAACCTAACCCTTAGCATTAGAACCGATTAGACCTTAGAGGGAGATAGCAATGGTGACACAAAGGACAGAAGGCAAGGTAGATGGCAATGGTAGCCGTAACTATAGGCCATTTTCTCACGCTGTTGTCCCACGACGCTAAGCATTTTTAAAGATATTTTGACCTTAGTATATTGCTGTTTGTCTATCAATGTTATTTAAAAGACAAAACATATTCAGTGTTACCAAAATGTATTCAAGGATATCATTATCATACACTCGTTTAACCCCGTTATTAACTCTTTCACATTTTATCATTTTCTTCTGGGATGGATGAGAATGGTAACATCAGTATTCTGATATTCAGAAGAACTCAGGACTGCAGGCATATTTACTTGAAAATGTTTCTACAGTAGACATACCATTGCATATCAAGGCTTGCAGTTAAACTTTGTCTACAATAAACAAAGCATACATACAAAGACATTCGTTCCACACTTGTAGAACATACATGTACACACAGACAAAAGACCTGCTACATACACATATATATATAGTCAAACCTGTCCTAGCGGTCACCTGTGTTCAGCGGTCACCTGTATTCAGCAGTCATTCTAATTTCCCCGCGGCAAATTTTCTATATAAATGCCCTGTATTTAACGGTCAGGCCATCCCCCCCCCCCCAATTTGTTTTATATATAAAAAATCACATTGACGAAATTGATTTGTGCATCTAATTGAGCCGGTCTTGCCCAGTACTTTGAAGCGCTTGAAATATTATTTAACTTATATATAATGTTAAAAATAATATAGAAAAAAAATACAAATACCTGCCTACCTGAATTTTAAAACTAGTGCAGAGGGCCACGGGTGGCCGAGTGGTCTAAGGCGTTCGCCTTTACCGATCAATGCCATCTCACCTCTGTCCGCGTGGGTTCGAGTCTCGGGCTCGGCCAATGTGGATATGTGAGAAAGCTTGCCAGTAGCTTCCCGTGGGTCGGTGCTTCTTCCTGGGGTTTGCCCGGGTTCTTCCTCCACCAGGTAAAACTGGTCGTCATGTATAGACTATGTTCTGACAAATGGCGTTAAATCCACAACAACAACAACATAAACCAGTGCAATAGGAAATTTGGACTCACCTGCTTTCAGCGGTCAGCAGCCAGGTGTTTCTTAACCAAACCGTGGTTTCACCTTGCCTTAAGCGGGCACTGGAGCGTATCAGCTGTTACCGCTCTAAGTATGCCAATTAAACCCTTCTTTTGTTTGATGAACAAGGCATTGTTTAGATAAAGGTATTTCATATGAATCAATGTTTAAGCATTTTAGATCTCGATTGTACTTACCGTACTCCAATCACGCTGTCAGTCAAACTCGAAGGTGTCAACATGTCGGCTTCAAAAGCAAAGCTTTTTTTTTCTTTACATGAGAGAATTAAAGCAATTCATTTACTGGAAAAAGTAGTCGTCATGAAGTTGCAGCAGAAATGGGAGTTGGGCGAACTCAGATCCAAGGGATTATTAAGCGTAAGTGAGATATTATGGCCGATTCTTAGAACAACGTTAATCTGGAGTGTAACAGATTACATTTAATCACACTAAACGAGTAGAGACACATGTACAATGCACTTGTGATATCTGCAGGAAGCTTCTTTTAATTCCGTAATCATTAAAGATCTCACAAAAGCCGACTGTCGTTTGATCTTGGTGAATTTGAGCAACTGCTTAATCCATCAATTGTTTGAAGTGTGAACATATGTTTTCATGCCTAATTATACCAGCTGGCCCAACAAAAAGTCGGTCCTGTGTTTGACAATCACAGGTTAGCTGGGAATTAATAATTTTATTTAGACGCCATTTCTGCTGATAAGTGATGATTTAATGTACATGATGAATTAAAGTGGAACTTTTTATTTTATTATTTTGTTATTTTTCTTTTTGCTAATTAGCTAAACTAAATATATGTATCTTGATAGTATACTACTATTACTAATAATAATGCTAATGTTATTTGGTGCATAGTACATGTATTCGATTGTATAGAACATTTGTAGCGATACAGTTTTAAGCCATTGGTTTCAACTAGGTTCATTATTTACAGCGTTGATGGTATTGAACCCATATTTTAGATGTGACTTTTTAGTCAATACAGGGCGAATGATTCAAGTATAATGATGGGACGGGTAGTTGTCTTGCCATGATCTGAGTGCGATTCTCTAAATAAATCTGAAACAACATGAGCAGACTTCAAATTTTTACATTCAAAAGGTATTATGGGGCCAGTGTATTGGAGATAAAACCCTTCCTTAGATCCAGTGATCCAGTCCTCAGCTACAGCTTTGTATGGATCGCCTCCAAGGGCATCTCTAATTGACTAGTATATATTGGGAGAAGCGCCATGGACCCTGAGGCCTTTCCTGGGACCTCCACCGAAGATTGTGCTGAACCTTTACGGCTAAGGGAATTAGTATGATGTACAAAAAGGAGTGGCTGTCCGTGAGTCTTATACATTATTGACACCTGCACTCACAACGTGGATGACCTAAACCAAATTGAAGGTAGGCATGGGGATACACACGTTTGTTTCTACACATAAACCTCTTTTGCAAAAGTCATAGCACCGCCCAGAACTGAGTAAACTGGCACTAATTACCAAAGGGATATTGTTATATACAACAACCACAATTTTACATCAAAGGACCTCAGCCTTAAATCATCATTTTGTGCTTCCTTCATACGAAAAAACTCATCGTGTGTTTTCCAAACCAACCCAGGGGGAATGATGCTTAGATACCTTGGCATTGGCTGGGAATGTCGAGGAGGCATTGTAAGATAAATTCTCATGTATATCAAGTATGCGTCTCACAACAAACTAATGGATGCAATTTTAATATCTATAGTGCGGTGGCACAAGACTAGCTTTACCTGAACCAGAACAAATTTATGGTCAGGTCTGTTATGTGGGTTAAATTCAAGCAACTTTGCTCATTTATTTATTCTCTATTCGTTTTTTTTCTTTTAAGTTATTTGGTATATATGCACCAAGAGCGTCACAAATACTAGCAAGGAAAATTCATTAGATTAACAAACGTTCCCAGTTTTTGTCTAATATTTCCAGTTCTAGTCTAAAACCATGCCCAACCAGAATGCTTTCAATATCTCTGGCCTTGTCTACAGTAGCTATGATGGACGGGGTAACTGCTACTGCTGCATCAATAGCTGGACTCTCAACAGAGGCTACCTGTGGCTATCTGGCCAGCAGGTCTTGAATATCTGGATGCATATTGTCGAGTTTATCAACGAGCCATACTTTGAAGAAAAAAAACCCAACAGAAACCTTTGATAACTGAAAATGATTTAAAAATTATTTGATGAAATTTTCTTTATTTATTTATCTATTTAATTAAATAATAATGTACGTCCTTTGTATCTCTTACTGTAAAACAAAAATCAGATCTCTCATTTTATGGAATATTAAGCTTGTTCTCTAGTTTGCAAGTCCATGATATTATCTACATTATTATTTACAATTTGAAATGAGCTAAATATAATGTTCTTCTGGCATAACAAACATTGACTAGCTTTACTTAGTTAGTGTTAAATTGGCCTGGCTCTTTTTTTCATTTTTTTTTTCAATTATAAATCAAAATCTGTTATAGATGAAGGTGTTTTCGTGTGATATTTTTCAGCAGAAAGCAACCCAAATATGGTTTCCCATATCTAAGTTGTGGTCAGCTTTAAATGTCGATGAATATACTTCTTACGCATGGGCAAATTTATATCTTCAAAGGAAAAATTTAAATCACCCTTCATGTCAAATTACGTTTTACATGTTCTTGATGTGACTGTAGTTTAATTCACTGTACATATTTCGAAGATAACATAGGAACTTTATTATCCTATTCCCTCACACTGTCCTCTTTTGGACATTCATGTTTCCGATACCCATGTTTCCTGTAATCAATATATTGTTTCTGCTTGTCTTAATAATGAATGTACTAAAATTACACTGGAAAAATTGCCTTGTCTCTATTCATATTATCTTCATAGGATCAGAACTATTTGAGCCATCTTAATGAGATAAAACTACTTTTCCAGTTTTACTCCAGTTCTATTTCTATCGCTAGACAAGGTCTTAAGACTTTTGCTCCTAATTGTCCGTAAATGTTTAGTGTATGACAACTGCACACAGTTGCTAATCACTCCAACCACGATAATCGATGCCCTTAAATTACCTGGCCATGTGTGCTGAGATTACCTATCACGTTTATATCTAAACAAGTGCATTTTACCTAATCTCAGGCTCCATATGCATTGCAAATGATAACTCACATTAATCTTAATAATCAATAGATATCTAGGGTCCTGGTTCACCACCTGAGCAACTATCACACTGAAGTGACTCTGGACGATAGGACCATGTGGATCGGTTACTTTCCATCATCCTCCAACTAAAGAAGGGACAAGACTTATGCTTTTTTTTTTGTTAGTTCATACAGTAAAAATAAAATTACATGATAATAAATAATACTGAGATAAAAAGTAAAACAAGAGAAACAGAACTGTTCACAAACATTTTTGTACAAATATATGTATGTATGTACATATAAGTCTGTCTCTGTGTGTATGTGTAGTATGTCACCCATTGGAAAGGGCCAAAGTGGCCTTTGAAGACAGGTGACCTCTGAAGGCAGCTTCAGCTCTCAAACTTGGTTCATCACAAATGCATGTACCTGTACTCCCTTTGACACGCGTCTTCCAACAACTTGTAAAGCATTGATGCTAATGAATGTGCAGAATTTTTAAAATAATTATCACCAAAACATGTATAGCGTTACTTAACACAAATGTTAATGAATGCAGATTTTACAATAGTAAAAATTACGATTTGAAAGAAAAAACTTTTTTTTTTAATTTTTATTTTTGTGGTTTTTGTTTTCTAGAGAAGTACAACCATACTTGAATGAGGTGGTGATCGGAAAGACGAGAACTTTATCTTTCGACGAGAATCTTGGTGTAATATCTTTAATCCCAAAACGGGAAAAGGATTTGACTTACTTATCCAATTGGAGACAATCAGTTAACTAAATATAGACTATACAATTGCCAGTAAAGCCATTGCAAACATTAAAAAAACGTTCTCTCAAGAGTTACTAATAAACACCAGACAGGTTTTATTAAATATAGATTCATAGGTCGAAATATTCGGCTGCTTATAGATGTTATTGAACATGGAGAAAAGACCTTCTCCAGATCTCCTCTTTTTTTGTTGATTCTGAAAAAGCCTTTGACAGTTTATATCATGCTTTCAAGTACAAAACCCTTGAATTTCTCAATCCGGGCCCTAATTTCCTCAACTGTTATAGTTATGCTAAAAGCTGTGTACAATGTTGTTGTTGTTTTTTTTGTTTTTTTTGGGGGGGGGGTTGAATTGTTTCCCTTGAAACGTGGGGTAAGACAAGGTTGCCCACTATACCTTTATTTGATTGGATTGTCAATCGATCTTCTATGCAGTGCAATCAGAACACAGGCAGACACTAAAGGTTATATGCTTCATGAAAGAGAGGTGAAACAAATGTTTGCGGACAATGCTACAATAACACTTGATGGTTTAGAGTTAAGTTTTAGCACAGTAGTAAATATGTTTGTTGAGTTCAGAAATATTTTGGAACTTGCATTAAACTACAAAAAAATGTCTCGTGTTAAGAATATGATCTTTCCAGAGGAATACACTTTTTAACTATTATTCTAGTAAACCGTATAACTTTACTTTGCAGAGTGCAAAATCTTTAAGGATCACTTTGCACACAAACTTAAATTTATTACATTGCAGCAGAAGAAGCTGGGTTGGGATTGGATTTAGCGAAGACACTGAAAGCTATTTTGTGAATGAGATGTTTATAGATAATGTAATTGAACAATGAATCAATCTGACACCATACTCGTTCGCATAAAATCCGACAATGTTTTTAACAGAATGATGTACACTGATTTCAACAATAAGGAAATTATATCATTCCTAAATGGAATTAATCAGAACATGCAACTTCAGCAAGTAATCAAACAAGAATCAGCGTATGGAACTTATAAACAAATATGATTGATATATGGATCTATCACCATGGATGATCAATGTATATAATTTATACACACTTATGAATAATGTACGTTTCTATCACCAAGGATGATCAAAGTATAGGATTTTTATCAAAATATTAATTATGTATGTTTCATCCACAAGCACGATGCATGTATTATTGATTTTCACTCGTATAGCGATAATGAATTATCGATTTCACTCATATAGTGATACTGAATAATATTGATTCAAAAATGGAACATATGTATCTCGTGGAATCCAGTTGACAATCGCGATGTATTTCCGTTTCTACAGCTCTCGTCGAATGGTCAGGGAGCCACCACACATGTCCTGCCCCATCCCAGTCTACCGCAGGCTCCCTCGAGAGCCACCTTATTTCCTGCAGACCAGTTGGTCCCAAAGCTTTGGTTACTCACTATTAGTAAACCAATTCTATCCTCAGCGCCAACGTCACCATCGACTCCACCATCTGGGGTACACGAAACACCAGAGAGTTCTACGACTCCCCGTTAAAAACAGCTTTACAGCTGAAGATTACTCCTATAAAGTGGACAGCTTCCTGACAAAACTCGTTATATTGTGATTATACATTGATATATTAGTCTCTAATTACCCAAAATAAACCACCCTCGGGTAACGCTATACGCGGCGACGAGACCCGAGTACATGTTCATTCATATATAATGCAATGACATAAAGTCCATACGATTCCGTGACATACATGAATTGAATTTATATCAAAGCTAGTAGAATTCTGTGCATGTCTTGAGAAATGGAAATGACGAAATTTATCTCTGATTGGTAGAATAAAAGTAGTAAAAAAAATAATTGCCATATCTAAAATTATATTGCTAATCATGGTTCTACCAAATCCCACAGCTGAGAAGATGAAGGAAATAAAATCAAATATTTTTCGTTTGATATGGGGCTCAAAGACAGATCGCGTGTGTAGAAACGCTATCAAAAATAGCAATGGCGAGGGTGGCTTAACAATGTTGGATATATTTATTCACGCACTGAAAGTGAGTTGGGTTTATAGAATTTTTAATAGAGAGAATGGTGAAATTTGGAAAATATCTGCACTTGAAATAATTAAAAGGATAGGCGGCGAATTGTTCTTTAAGTGAAATTGTACACCACATATAATTCATAACGTGAATATAAACAGTTTTTACCAACAGATACTAGAGGCAAGGTGCTCTTTCAATTCCAAAGAAAATATACCACCAACTCGGGAGACACCACTCTGGAACAAGGACAAAATTATACACAGAAGACAAATGTTAGTATACCTGGATTGCTGAATTGGATACAAAAAGGAATTAAATACATAGGGGATATATATTTCTTCACGAAAATGTATTCCTCAATTTCAGTGAAATATGTAGCTATTACTCAATAAATACATCATTTTAAAAATAAAATCTCACATACTAGTTTCTTCTATTTCAAAAAACTGGTTATCCTATCTTAAAAACGAGCCAAAACTGAATGCAGGTGACAAGTTCACGAAAGGGAACAAGGCATGTAATCTTCTCTATAAATTTAACATAGAGCAAAATGAATCAGCATCAGTATCATATGAAGTATAGGAAGACATATTCAGAAATCATCATTTTAACTGGAAGTTAATATATGAGATACCATTTAAATGCACCCTGGATAAAAAACTAAAAACTTGTCAATACAAGTTTCTAGTGTATTGTAGCAAACAACACAATTTGCTATATAAATGTAAAATCCATTGCACATGGATGTGCGATTTTTGTGGAATGAATGAAGAGAATTTGCTTCACTTATGTTTGGGAATGCATATCTGTGCAAGATTTCTTTGGAAAGCTCCAGGATTTTTTCAAAGAAAATAATATAGATTTAAATGAAAATGTATTCATCGTTTTCTTTGGTGCGCAAAAAATGAGAAGGAACCGAATGATTTCACAATAATTTTAGCAAAACATATTTTTTATGCGTGCAAATTTGCTAAATAACTTAAATCAACTTAAGTTTTTCGCTCGATTCTATGTGATCGATAAGACAGAAATAATCATCGGTTTTCATCAAAATAAATCAGACAATATAGAATAGAAATGGGAGCCTCTCAGAGCTACTCCATGTCCTTACAAAAAAAATGAATGTTCTTGCACATTTTTCTTTTTCCTTACATGTATATGTAAACTGTATTACATCATAGCTATATGGTACGATTCTGTCTCTCTCTCTATATATAAAATGAAAATAAGTAGAATCCAAGTATAACGCTATACACACTTAATGCCGACTTCTGTACTTGACTTACATAACACTTTTTATGTATTTTTCTTACGCAATATTAAAAGAAAAGATTATATAAGGAAAGGAGAATATATAAATTTGCAAAGTTGCTTGAATTTAAACCGCATAACAAACCTGACCATCACTTTGTTCTGGTTCAGGCAAAGCTAGCGTTACAATATATATATATATATATATATATATATATATATATATATATATATATATATATATATATATATATATATATATATATATATATATATATGAAAATTCATCCTACAATGCAGCCTGAATTTATCATTCACGTATATGTCTCGCCACCCTGGGCTGGGTTGGAAAACATAAAATGAGCGTTTTCGTATCAAGAAAGAACAAATTGAAGGTTTAAGTTAGGTATCCATAGACGAAGAATTGTGGCTATTGTACGTCAAAAATATCCCTTCGGTGATTAGTGCCATTCTATACAGCTGTGGAATGCTATGTCTTTTATTTCAGAGGTTTATGTGTATAAAAACAACGTGTGCGTATGCCCATGCCTACCTTCAATGTGGCTTTGGAAATCCCTTTCATGCATGCATTTGTAATTCCTTAAGCACCAAAGGTTCAACACTTTCTTCGATGGAGGTGCCAGCAAAGGCTTCAGGGCCGATGACGCTTCCTCGATCAATATTAGTCAGTTAGAGATTGCCATTGAAGGCTACCCATACTAACCTGTAGCTGATGGCTTGCTTACTGGATTTGGGGAAGATTTTCATATCCAATACATTGACCCCAGAATACCTTTTGAATGTAAAAATGTGAAGTCAGCTCATGCTGTCTCAGATTTATTTTTAGCTCAGATTATGACAACACCACTACCCATCCTAGCTTTATGCCCGAATCATTAGCCCTGTAATGACTCCAAGATACACACCTAAAATATGGGTTCAAAATTTTCAACGTCGTTTATATGCACCTAGTTGAAAGTAGTGGCTTAAAACTGTATCACTATAATTTCACTATAATTGCTCTATACATTTGAATGATAAATGATGCCTACGTTGATGCCAGGTATCAATTTCATCGTGTGGTACAACAAAACTATATTTTCACGGGTGGCGATTCCACGAGTTAAAATATATAGTTTTTTATGTGTACCATAAGATGAAATATATCCGGCATTTGTACATCAAAAGAAAATTATCTTCTTCTTATATACGAAGTTTACTTCCGAATAGAAACTTAGAAGTTGAAACTCCGACTTCAGCACACCACACTCACCCCCTTTTTGCATAAGTTCATCTCAGTTGGAATCGTATTCATTGGCTGATCATAAAAAATAAACCACAAACATCAGCAATTTGAGACACACAGTAAGTATGGAATGACCTAATCTGGTGCAATAACTTACTTTTGTGACGTTGACGTTGTGAAAAATACAATTATACGAACACGTGTCTACGACAAGATAACGTAGGTGACAAAAATAGATTTAAATGTCTTGCACATAAGTACATTCATAGCGTGGTAAATCCTTTTCTACTCAATGAAACTTGTGATATGCAGCTACCATCCACATGGAACACATTTTGAAAATGTGCCTCTTAAATACATCACTACAGCTGCAGAGCCTAAAACTATGAACGTAAACAATTAATTAAAATACTTTCACTTAAATAAATCAATGCACTACAAAACCTAGAAAGATACAAGTGGGCAAAAATTTTGAATACTTGAATATTTTATATGCTAGCCGCCCCCCCCCCAAATTAAAAAGAAAACGTACTACTCTCTATAACGCATCTTCCTACAAGTGGTATGGCGCAAACAAGAATGAATATGCAGACTTTTAAAAGAATTATCACCAGAAGACGTATAGAGTTACTTAACACAAATGTTAATATATGCAGATTTTACAATGGTAGCAATTAAGAACTGAATGAGTGTTTTATTTTGTTGTTGTTGCTATTTTCTAGAGAAGTACAACCACAACCATACTTGAAGAAGGTGGTTATCAGAAGGATAATAGGCTGTGTTTCTACGAGAGGAGATTTTGGTTTAGAGAAAGTACAAGTGGACTTAACGATCAGACTTATGAAATGACCTTTCGAGAAAGCTACCAATTTGAGTATATATATATATATATATATATATATATATATATATATATATATATATATATATATATATATATATATATATATATATATATTCCCCCACAGGATAAATTAAATAGAGGTGAAATTGATAATGTACTTGAATGTTTTTTGACATTGTACATGCCAAATGTGGACAAGAAATGAACCAAAGTACAAATGGATGTTTGACAGAATTGAATATAATCATTGCACCTAATTATTTAAATATTAATCGCTGAAAGAAAGTTCATACATAAATTTGCCTGAATAGTTTAGGAATAAAAGAAAACCTTAAGAATAAAAAATCCAACATCAACTTCAAAAAGCACGGATAATGAATAGTTCGCTCATCCTGTGGAATCTGTGTTAAATATACCCAAAAATATCGCCATAGACCATCAATTATCAGGTCTCTCAGAACACTTGTTTGTCTTTCTGTTTCTGACTATAAGTGACTTGTGTGCTAACCAATATCACTCTATTCACGTGTTGTTGTTATGCAATCCTTGCTCTGTATAGGCTGAGTTTACATCTGTTGCTGTAGAGCTTTCAACGATGCCTTGATATCAGCTACCTCGGCATTGTTGCGTGTGCGTGTTGTGCGTAAATGCCTGCGGACCGTTATATAGTGTATGCACATATAAGTCTGAATATGTTGATTATTATATTACGATCAGAAATTAAATCACATGACAAAAACGGAAACCGAAAGTTCCTATTAAATTTGATGCGTATATTAAAACATGGGACTGAAAGTAGAGGCTGGAAAAACCACAGGCGCAATTAACTTACCACTGCTGAAAGTGGTCTTGTAACTATATGCATATAATTAAGCAAGAGAGTGTGGGTAGCGCAGAATGGACATCTACAAACTAAACAAACTGTTTATAAATATCACACTGTAATATGGTGTGGATGGGAGTAGACTAAACTATTTACTCAACAAAGTAGGGATGCCCTCAAAAGGATTGTGGAAAACTATGGACATTCGTGTACAGAATCATATATCACAAAATATGGAGATACTTATTCCAAATAAGGCATCAAAATGCCTATATCAAATACACAGTAAACTTGTATTCGTCGCCATATAAGGCAAAGATGTGTAAAAAAACATACAATATAAATATTGAAATGTGATCAGATGATGATACATTCAGTATCCATGAAATTGCACAATTAGGAAACATATTGGCGCCCTATGTTATTTTTTTTTTGTAATTTGTTTTTTGGTTTCTTTTATGTTTTTTTTTTCTTTCTCAAATATAAACTCATTGATCAATCAATGTAATGTTTGAACTGCATGCAGCGTTTGTCGTGGATTATTCTGGTAGTTGTGCAATATTATAAGAGGTCAATATCTCACAGAATTAAATTATATTAATATGTCACTATGCAAGTACACTGTTCAAAACTAACTATAAACAGGAATCAACTTATGCTGATCAAGTACTATAATATGAAACTTCAGTAAAGAATTTACCTCAATAGAAGCCTTGAATCTAGAAACAAAATCAAATGTCAATTACTACGTCTGGTCCTTGAATCCAGAATCGAACTCAAATAACAATTATTATGTTTGGTTCTTGAATCAAGAAACAAACTCAAAATGTCAATTATTATGTCTGGTCCTTGAATCCAGAAACAAACTCAAATGTCAATTATTATTGCTGGACCTTAAATCTGTGTTAAAGGAAATCGTTGATGTCAAATATCAGTTTCGAAAGTGCTGGTGTTAAAAAGCGGGTCCAAGAACACCAAGCGAACTTTTCAAGTCTCTGAATCAGACAAGAAGAAGAAAATCCACCCGACAGACCGGCCCAGCAAAGGTAAATAAAGTCAGTATCAACGGAAGTCATGGAGAATCAGTCTCTGACAACAGCAAGTCAACGAGATGTCACTTCCCGTTGATCATCATAGCCAGTCATGAAACCAGTGGACGGACGAAGGTCCAGTTGCGGTCTTTTCTGACACAATGGTGAACAAGTCCATGTAGCCTCATGATGTCATCGCTTGAGCGGACAGCCCAAATGCCACATGTCAATAGCTCAGGTACCGGGTTCGGACTCTTCGATGCCAAATATTGCAAAGTAATATTCAGAGATCCTGTTTGTAGCTTCAAAATGTAGCAGGTTGAAAAAAAATGAAAAAAAAATATATAAAAAAATACTAAAGTTTGTCTTAGGCATTGCATTTATTCTGCAAGTCGTATATTATATTAGCAAATAGTTGGTAGAATATGTCTATCGAAACAAAATCAAGCATTATTCTGTGTTTCATTATGTCTGCACTTTCTCTTTTATCATGCAAAAACATTCTGTATCCGCATTCACATACATGCATTATCATACAAATATTAACTGCTATCATTATTCACTTCGGAGCAAACTATTTTAAGGAAAGGAACCAATACTTCAACATTATTAATATCATGTTTGAATGTAAAATTATTTCTGTACAATTGCATGTAATGATAGTGAAAGGTATTTACTAGTCTGAACCAACCAAAGTGGACTTATGAAATTAAACGTCTGATGTACATGGATTAACTGAGAAGCACGTATTGCAACTTCTGTAGAATTACAAGACTGACACACCCTGTGTATGGGACAAGATGTGCTGTGCACATTCTTAAAGTCAATGCTTATTTTATCAGCAACCTGTAAAAACAGTAACTTTTGATAAAATGGATTCATGCTACAAATGTAATAATAAAATGTATCGCAAGGAATGACTAAAGGTATTATTCTAAGATTCAAACATCTTACGATAAAAATGGAACACATTATCCATTAGAGAATGGGAAGTCATTTACATGGAACACTTTATCCACTAGAGAATAGGAAGTCATTTACATAGAACACCTTATCCACTAGACCATAGGAACTAATATAAATGGAACACTTTATCTACTAGACCATAGAAAGTTATATAAATGGAATACTTTATCCATTAGACCATAAGAGGTTAAATAAATGGAACACTGAATCCACTAGACCATAGGAAGTCATATAAATGGAACAATCCGTGTGTCAGGGATTGATGTAGATTAATGCAATAAACTGACAACTAGCAGTGCAAAACTAGTTTTTTAACTAGCCTGAGCGCTTTCGACTCTGAGTCTTTATCAAGCTGTCTTACATCCGTTTGTAGACCAGGCCAGTAACAGCTCCGTCGAACTTTGCTTCAAGTTTTCCGAACACCCAAATGACCACCAGATTTCCCGTCGCGGCAGCAAATAAGACTATTCCTTCTCTCTGTGTATAGCCTTGGTGTCAAAAGCTTCCCATTTTCTACAGAGAACTCCATTTATGATAACAAGCCTGTCCCATTGTACCTATAGAGATTTGACAACGTATCTCAAGCCAGATATTTCTGTGAAGCTTGGTTTTTCTCCCTTTTCCATCCAACTTCTGTCCAAGTCAGTGCTTTTATTCTGGTTTTGGGATTCTCGTATGGTCTTATTAACTGTTTTGCTGTTTTTATTCTCCTTCTGATCATCTTGGCGAATGGCACTGAAAACCTCTTTGTGAGTGTTTAAAACAGACTCGTATCCACACTGCCTATAAGGGTGCCTGCTCAAAGCAACGGCATTTCCATGCCGTTTCCCTGGCCGATATTCAATGTCAAATTCGTAGGTGGAGAGTGTTTCAAATCCACCTGGCCACTTGACCCTCAGGATCTTTGATGCCTAGGAGACAGCGCAAGGAGCTGTGGTCAGTACTAATCAAAAACCTGTCACCATAAATGTAGTGCATGAAGTATTTTACAAAATACACCACAGCTAACAACTCTTTTCTTCTCACACAGTAGCCCCTTTCCTTATTAGTGAGGGAGAGGCTGGCATAGGAAATCACTTTCTCCTGTCCCTCTGAGATTTGCGATAACACAACGCCAATTGAAAAATCGCTTGCATCCCTGTCAAGTATGAAAGACTTTGAGAAATCAGGGTGAGGCAGTACAGGTGCGCGAACGAGAGTATCGCGAAGCCGCTAGAAAGACTCTTGACACTCTGGCGGCCAAAGAAACTTATTCACTTTCTCGGTCAGCTTGTTCAAAGGCTTTGCCATATCCGCAAATATTGATATAAAAGGCCTATAGTAGCTACACAAACCCAAGAAGGATCAAACATCACTGAGATTGACCTTAATTGGCTATTCTTTTACGGCGTAACCTTCTTTGGGTCAGTCGAGACACCATCCGCTGAAACGACATCACCAATAAATTCGACTTGCTTGGAGTGCAACATTTTTTTAGACTTGAGCTTCAGCCCTGCCCCTACAAATCTGGCTAATACTTCATCTAAATTGGTGAGCATATCTTCAAAACGCTTTCCTATGACCAAGATATCATCCAAATATATATGAGGGAAATATTCCACTGCAATCCTGCCAGGACTGTTTTCATAAGCCGTTCGAATGTCGCTGGTGCATTGCACGGGTCAAATGACATTACAGTAAACTCAAACAGGCCTCCTCGAGTAGAGAACGCAGTTTTCTGCCGATCTGCTTCATCAACCTCTATTTGCCAATATCCCGAGTAGAGATGTAGTGTTGAAAACCATTTGCGCCTGCTAATTGATCAATAGATGCATCTATTTTCAGAAAAGGATACGCGTCTTTCACTGTGATATCGTTCAGTTTGCGGTAGTCGACACAAAACCTTAAGGTCCCGTCCTTCTTCATGACAAGGACGACTCCTGACGACCATGAACTGCAAATGGGTATCACAATACCCCTGTTAATCATATCATCGACTTTCCTATTCACCTCTTCGTTTGCATGTACTGGCAGACGACACATTGGCTTCGTGATGAGCTTGGCATCTCCTGTGTTTATGATGTGTTTCACTATACCAGTGCGCTCAAGATCATGGCTTGAAGATGCAAATACCCGCGAGTGCTTACAGAGTGGTTGTGTTACTTTTTCTGCCTGCTCCGGTCATAATTCAGTCGTTGCTGATCGATAAAGCTCTGTCAGACAGTCGGTTAGCCTGCTGATCGCTTTCTGCAATTGGACAGAAAACACGATCAGCTGGGATAAATTCGCCTACTACTGTTTGTGCATATAGCATTTGCGGTTCATTCGACGGATTCATAGCCAAACTATGTCAGCCCCTCAAACTGAGGAGGTG
This sequence comes from Margaritifera margaritifera, assembly GCA_029931535.1. Classification (NCBI taxonomy): domain Eukaryota; kingdom Metazoa; phylum Mollusca; class Bivalvia; order Unionida; family Margaritiferidae; genus Margaritifera; species Margaritifera margaritifera. Next base: position 654,042 of record JAQPZY010001309.1, read on the forward strand.
TTTTTCCTTAAGAAACAAAGCAGATTGCGGGTGTGACAATCTCACATCTAGGCGGTAAGTTTACAGGTGCTGCCAAAGTTATTCTATAACATCCGTACGTTCCTTCTAACGAGACGGGAAGTGACTTGTCGCCAATCTTAAATATGCCGTTGGCAACATCTTTTGAGGCACAATTGTCTTTCATAAAATCCAAACTTATGATCTCGACGACATCAATCTTTGCCACCACTGCCTTGCTGTGGCAGAAGTTACCACCCATACCAAAAGTTAAAGTTGTTTGTCCAAAAAGCATCAGCATGGTACGTCCTGCAGAGGCTATATCCTGCTTAGCTTTGACGAGTGGAGGACGATTTTGGATAGGAATTTGCCATATAATTTCTCAGACACCGTTGTGACGGTCGCCCCAGTATCAATCAAAAGCTTGGTATCTCGACCTTGGATGCTAGCTGTTACATACATTAGTGCCTCAGTAGGTACAGATTGGACTCTAACCGAGTGCAGCCGGTTGTTTTCTTTTCCCCGGTGTCGGTTTGGAAGACTGTCGCGGCGCCAGTCTTGGCGCCTGTGCAATCTCCGCGCAGCGCCGGCCGTAGTTTGACCCTTTGCGTTTTTGTTAATAACTTTTTCAGGTTTGTTTAATTCTGGACAAATTTTCTTAAAATATCCCCTCTGTCCACATTTTAAACATTTGACGCGAGGGAGGGGTTTAGAGTTAGAATTCTTATAAGAATCCATTCTAACGTTAGTACTTGGGACTTTATCGCGCTCGGACGACTTTTTCAACGTACTTTCTTCGTCATCGAGCTCTTCGATCATCTGTTTCAGTAGAACTAGCATATGCTCCATCGCCACTGATTCTGATATTTCCTTCGCTTCTTTTTCGTCGGCTCCCAACTGACGATAGTAGTTACGATCACCCTTGCGCTGTTTTTCTGCTCGATCAAAGGTTTCCAATTCTACGGCTTGGTGTATGGCATCATTTAAACTTTTTGGCAGCACTTATCGCGTCAATAAAATGTTCTTTGGCCAGAATATCAGTTAAATCGCCCGGTGCTGTCGGATAGGCTAAGTATATAAGTATCCTGACACTTGGTACAAATTCATGAAGAGTTTCGCCAGCTCTTTGTCTTCTCTCGTTCAGCTCTGTTCTATACAATTCTGTTTGGTTGAGAGGTGAAAATTGTTCCTCAAGCGCCCTTGAAAGACGCTTATAATTCTCATCAGCACCATTCTTCGGGCTTCCGAGAACGCCTTGCGCTTGTCCGGGCAGGGGCACGTCGATATTCATGCCTTTTTGCTCGGCGCTCCAACCATTAAAGTGTGCAAATGCCCCGAAATGGGACTTATAATCTAGCCTGGAATCAGTTCCATCAAATATTGCTGGTTTGATATGACATGATTTCGTCTGAGTTGTCTGATTTGGCAAATTACACTGGTCTACAATTTTTTAGAAGTCGTCTGCTTCAGAGATAAAATGTGCTATTTATTAGGGTTTTTGATGTGATGAATTCAAATATGACAACTAAAACAACTGATTGGATACTGTTTCCAAGATATTTACATTTTTATATTTTACGTCATTGTATATTGTGTACATAGTGGAGTTTAATCATAAATTGTAAGTAGAGTTTAATCATAAATTGTAAACCTAGGGCTTTTCATGTGTTTATGGTTGCTTTACATGATAATATTTCTCCTGTCCTGTTTATGTAACACTTTAAAAAACGGCAAAAGGGTTATATAAATAAAATAATATATTGAAACAAAAGTCAAAAAACTATTATGTATATATACGTACATAGTTTAGTCCTTATTCAGTGTCTACTCGGCGCTTCTTGGCTTATTTCTTGTATTCATTAAATGGAGCATCTCTTGTCACTGTCCAGCAATAGTCTGCAAGTAATGATGGGCTCCATTTGCCCTGATAGCGTTTCTCAATTGTTGCAATATCCTGGTGAAATCGCTCGCCGTGCTCGTCGCTCACTGCTCCGCAGTTCGGTGGAAAAAAATCTAGATGAGAGTGCAAAAAATGTATCTTTATTGACATGTTGCAACCAAGACTGTATGCCTTGAGGAGGTTTTCCACCAACTCTCTGTAGTTGTCTGCCTTGTTGTTTCCGAGAAAATTTGTTGCCACTAACTGGAAGACTTTCCATGCCGTTCACGAATCTGAGGACCAACAAAGACACCTTCCTTTATCTTAGCTTCACTTAACCTTGGAATGTTTCCACGGAGGTACTTGAAAGCTGCTTGTGTTTTGTCCTTGACAAAGTTCTTCATCAGTCCCAGCTTGATGTGCAAGGTTAGTAACAAAATCTTCCTTGATTCAACAAATGGTGGATGCTGAACACTTTTCATCCCAGGCTCCAATGACTGTCGGAGTGCCCAATCTCTCTTGATGTAGTGGGAATCTCTCGCACGACTATCCCATTCGCAGAGAAAACAGCAGTACTTTGTGTATCCAGTCTGCAGACCAAGCAAGAGAGCAAGAACCTTGAAATCGCCACAAATCTGCCACTGATGTTGGTCATAGTTTATGCGCCTCAAAAGTTGTTTCATGTTTTCATAGGTTTCCTTCATATGGACTGTATGATCAACTGGAATTGATGGCAATACACTGCCATTATGCAGCAAAACAGCTTTAAGACTCGTCTTCGATGAATCAATGAACAGTCTCCACTCATCTGGATCATGAACGATATTGAGGACTGCCATCACACCATCGATGTTGTTGCAGGCTACAAGATCACCTTCCATGAAGAAGAATGGGACAAGATCCTTTTGACGGTCACGGAACATGGAAACCCTAACATCACCTGCCAGGAGATTCCACCGCTCTAGTCTGGAGCCCAACAGCTCTGCCTTACTCTTGGGTAGTTCCAAATCCCTGACAATGTCATTCAGTTTACTTTATGTTATGAGGTGTGGTTCCGAGGAGGAGGATGAGAGAAAATATGGGTCATGTGACATTGATGTTTCAGGAGTAGAAGTTTCATCCTCTTCCTCTTCCTCGTCTGACTCAAGTGAGAATGATTCTGGTGCATCAGGAACCGGCAGTCCTTCTCCGTGTGGTACTGGGCGTATAGCTGATGGAATGTTTGGATAATGCACAGTCCACTTTTTATTCTTTGACACACCTTTCCCAACTGGAGGCACCATGCAGAAGTAACAATTGCTGATATGATCTGTTGTCTCTCTCCAAATATTTGGCACTGCAAAAGGCATAGATTTCCTTTACCTGTTCAACCACTGGCGAAGATTTGTTGCACAAGTGTTGCAGCATATGTGTGGGACCCACCTCTTGTAATGATCTCCAATTTTGCAGCCAAAATAAAGGTGATAGGCTTTCTTAACCCTAGTGGTTATACTGCGCTTTTGTGATGCAAAAGTCACTTCACCACAAACATAGCAGAAGTTATCTGCATTGTTCACACAAGTACGAGGCATCTCTGCTCACTTTGGCTAAACAGAAATATGTCCCTTTGCAAAATCAAACACTGACAAATAAGAGAGCACGACACTGTATGATTTGTAGAGCTGATATAGGGCAATTTCTTCAGCAGAGTGATTTAAGCTTAGTTATGATTGCATCATCCATGACTTATAGGAATAACATCATGCAATTCATATAACGTATGACGCAATACCAGCTTCATATTGCATCATTCATTGCTTTGTCTGGTTTAAATTGAGATCCCTTCCCTTCATAACTCACTTATCCTCCGCCATTCCCAAGTCAAGGGTCGTATATACTGACCCAGTATCATATCTTTACAACTAGAGCCAATCAACAATTTATAGCATCATTTTCCTTCTCAGTGACCCAGAATTAGTAAAGTTTGACAACATTTATTGCGGAAGCATTTTGGATGTAGACTAGTGTTATATGTTGTGCGCTTGCAAAAATGGCTCAGAACTTTCACCACGTATACTACTTATTGCAGCAGCGACCGGGAGCAAGTAATATGTAAGTTCGACGGGCTCCAACGCTGTACTTGCGCAAATGTTTCGGGTCGCAAACACGGGGAAAGTGTTATAATCTCATATTCTCACACCAGAATCTGTACCTTCCTTTTTAATATATTGCACAATATTAACATGGCGCCAAGATGATATGGGACAGCGCATGTGCCTGACCCCTCAAGGTACTCAAAGGAAAACAAACATGTATTCTCCAAAGAATAATCACTAGAACATCACATTATATCTCAATTATTTATCTAGCGATCAAGACAGTGTTACATGCTATACCCTGACAATCTATAACTTTTCCAAGTAAATTCTGATGCTGATATTACATTTATTATTATATCTCTCTTGAAGTACTTCTAATGACAATAACGTTGTAGAAAACAAAGTCTCCGTGATACAAAAAATCCAACAGGTAGAGGGTGTGTAAACACAACTAATAGCCATTAAAATAATTTGTTGTATTATTGCTTTCATCGAGGAAAATTTTTAAAATTTTTGGATTAAAAAACCATGTAACTGTATTATATTCAGCAGGTGCCAGTATAGCTCTGTGGCTATTGAATCCTGAAAATTTAGAATTATAGTTGGTGATATGCGCCGTGTAATTGTTACACGGAGTCACTTAACTTTTGAGTTGTGTTTTATATATTCAGCTTCAATACTTTCTTTGCTATCACCATTTGTAGTCCATATCTTTTTGATTGTATTCATATACATCACAAGGTTGTAATAATATTCGGATCTATAACCGTGTTTGTTTGATTTTTGTCTTTGATGTAGTAGATTTTTTTTATTGCATCCGAAATATTGTAATTCTCAAAGACAAATCTGTTTTCTGCAATACAATTCATAATTTACGATTTACGTCATTAGCTGAATTGGTATAATAGGTTTCTTTGTCAGGGAGACCGTCGTCGTCACAAAAGCCAAGGTGCGCCGTCGGAGCATCACTCTATGCGATTGTAATGTAGCTCTCCGTTTGTATACGAAAAATGAAAAAATCCTATACTTAATGTTTTATTTTTTCACTTGTATCCTTTCCTGTATGCGTGTCTGCTATCTTTTCTATTTCAGTTTGTTCCTTTCCTCTACAAAAAAGTTTATTTCATTGCTCAATGTCCACCATCAGTGAGTCTCTGACATCAAGGCTTTTGCATTATTTATATTCTTTCTTATTCCACTTCTTTATCTGTTGTACACTTTAGTGATTAAAATGAAACTCCTCATGGTTGATTTCAGTGTCGCCTGTTGCTTTGCTTTCAATGTTGTCAGTGCTGTTTAGCTTACAAATTACTGAAGTTACTATTTGTCATGTTTTTAAACTGTTGTATGTTCAATTTTCCACGAAAGCTAATGCAACAAATTCTATGAATGAAGTACAAACCAACTTAAAGATAAAGGAACACCTGCACATGTTGCTATTCATGCAAAACTTAATCTGCTGTGACACCTGTTTCAGTTTCTATACAGTTAAACCTATATATGTTACTTGGTATTTCCTTCTAACACCTCTATAGTGTTCAACTTTTTTCTCACACCTCTATAGTGTTCGACTTTTTTAATCAAATCATTTTTAATATCGTCATTTTTCGCAACCTGAAATTAAGACCAAATAGTTACCACATAGGGTGGGTATGTAGCAAGCTCTTTGATAGGGGTCTCATACCGAGCGAATCAAACACCTGCGTGAGCGTGTCTTGAGGTCCATTGTTTCCCCTAGTTCCAAGGACCTCAAGACAGTGAGTTGTCAACTGAAGGATTCCCAAACGCGCGAATACTACAAATAATTTTACTTTAGTCACGTAATGATCACACATCACGAAACTCTTATTTCACATTTGCATGTTGCTGTTTTTTTTTTTTTTTTTTTTTTTCTTTCTTTCTGTCTTGTCTCACACTTGTATGACTCATTAGTAAGCATTTCCAAGCCGAATATTATTACCTCACGGCATGCAATACAAAACATGACCGAAACATCCACTACACAGAATTATTCCCATCGCAAATTACTAAACATGTATACCTACAAATATCCAGAGAATTGCCTATGTTAAGAAGTTAAGAAGGGTCCATTTTACGAAACTAATCTATGCTATCGTTTCTAAGGTGTTTTGAAGATCAAGATAATTTAAATTTAAAACATAAAGAGTATTTATGTACTTCTACTTCGTGGATACATGGACGTGGTCATTGTTGTCATTGAACAGCATTTATGTACTTGTACTAAATGGAGATAGTCATTGTTGTCAATGAACGGTATCTATGTACTTGGATTACATGGATCTGGTCATTGTTATCATTGAACAGCATTTATGTACTTGGACTACATGGAGATGGTCATTGTTGTCATTGAACAGCATTTATGTACTTGGACTACATGGAGATGGTCATTGTTGTCAATGAACAGTATTTATGTACTTCTACTACATGGAGGTGGTCATTATTAATGAAATGTATGTATGTACTGCAACTACATGGAGGTGGTCATGGTAAATGAAATGTATTTATGTACTTCAACTAAATGGAGATGGTCATGGTTGTCATTGAACAGTATTTATGCACTTGGACTACATGGAGGTGGTCATTGTTGTCAATCAACAATATTTACGTACTTCTACCACATGGAGGTGGTCATTGTTGTCAATGAACAGTATTTATGTACTTCTAATACATGGAGGTGGTCATTGTTAATGAAATGTATTTATGTACTTCTAATACATGGAGGTGGTCATTGTTGTCAATGAACAGTATTTATGTACTTCTAATACATGGAGGTGGTCATTGTTAATGAAATGTATTTATGTACTTCTAATACATGGAGGTGGTCATTGTTAATGAAATGTATTTATGTACTTCTAATACATGGAGGTGGTCATTGTTAATGAAATGTATTTATGTACTTCTAATACATGGAGGTGGTCATTGTTAATGAAATGTATTTATGTATTCTTTTTTTCTTTTTTTGTGGACCCTTCTTGGACCCCTAGCTATGTTGAGCTATGAGGCCTTTGAGGTGTCCCCCTTTTGAGGTGTCCCCCTTTTGTGCCGAAAGTTGTTTTTAAAAGGTTTATTTTAATAGCTGTATGTACCCCCATAAAGTCTGTTGTTGTGGGTTTCTTTGAAAAAATCAAAAAGAATTTTGAATAGAAATTTTATTTTTAAATTTTGACTAGGGTTCATCTTTGTATATATTTTTGGATGGGCGTACCTGATTTGGATCCTGTTTCCAGGTTCCAATTCGTTCCACCTCGAGCCTAAAGAAATTTACAGTATGGCTCGTATTCTCCTCCTCAGGTATTAACCTTGCGGCTGGTTTCCTTGCCATGTTATATAAATATATTATAGTGATTCTTGCCAGGGATCTTTTATAAGTCCAGTGTATGCTATATGTGTGTTTGCTATATATGTATTGTCGTATGCTATAAGCCCCTGTGTTCTTGTTTGGACTGGCTATAATTGTTCAAATCTTAATATAGTTATTATTTACTTTTATGTAGGATAAAAAAAAATTAACTTTACAAAACCAGGTTCTAAAGTATACAATCTCTTTGTGAAGATTTTATTTGGAGACTGGTGGCGCATCATTTTATTTAGCCTGTGTCGGAGATATCATCGGGCGCCCGTTTATTTCGCGACTTTATGTGTGTGATGTTATATTTTCTCCGCCACAGAGGCTATAATTTGTGTTCCCCCTGTCTCCTTTTTATTATGGTTTTAAAACCTTATTTAACTTTTTGTAGGTTTTGGTTGTTCCTTAAAAAAAAAAAAAAGGTTTTGTTTTGTGTGTCGGTGGTGTGTATAGGTAGAATAGAATTTCGCAGTTGTTAGTTTGTGGTATTGTTTCCCCTTTTGTTTTCTTGTTTCGTAATGTTAATTTAGGTTATGCCTCCCTCTGCAGGTACTCTGATGTGACCCATTACTACTCCGCGTTAGCCATGTAGCATTGGTGTCAGTCGTCCTCATATCTTACTTGGATTCACATACCCCCCCCCCCCTGTGTTTACGGTTTTTTATCCATTTTGTTCCTATATGTAAAAGTTAACTTATGTTAGCCACTGCGAAATTCTTATTGTTAGTTCTTAAATATATTGTTCCTGTCTATATTTTATTGGATTGTTCTTTAAAAATCTTTCCGGTCTGGTTTGTGAGGCTGGCCTTTCTAACAAGTTAGTGAATAGGATCCAGGTCGCCTTTGCGTCGCACCTCTCCCCTAATGGGAGGGCATACCGGTTCCCATCTCCCACAGTGGTTATACTTGGGTCCTCTAAGGAGTCAGCATCCTATTGTGCTGGCTCCTTGTTGATCTAAATATAAAATTTGTTTTAATTATTATTATGTTTATTATGATATAGACAAGAACTAATAAATGTATGTTACTAAAATAAATAGGAAATAAACGGATCTTTTAATTCTCTTTAAAACATTTGTAACATTTTACCATAGTATTAGTAATGAAAGTTATTAGTTTCATACAGTTTGTTTTCTTTTATAGTATGTGTATATAGTATGTTATCCTCATTATATAATCCATATTGTTCAATTATTTTATTTATTATTGTTTCCCTATCTATTTCTATATTTTTACACTTTAAAATCACGTGTCTTTTTGTGTACCATGTACTTTTACACAAGGGGCACTTTGCTATGCGATTGTTTACATTCCTTTTAAAGGCGAGAATTCCCGTAATCCATACATCATGAATATATTTATACATCAAGCTTTGTTTATGATTTGATCTTATTTTTCCACTTTTTCTATATTCCCTCCCATCTTATTCCCGGATTCTCTATTTCTACTTTATGCCGAATATTTTTATTTACCCCCTTCATTCTATTTTCGTATGTTAAATTGTCTTTCTCCCCTGTCCATATTTTATTATCATTCCTATATTTCATAATTACATTTTTGATTGGAAACAGATCCCTCGGTGATTCAATCAGTTTGCTTAGTTTATTATTTCTGTAAATGTCAGGCATATTACTAATTACAAATCCATAAAAATATATTTATATGGCCACCCAGACAAATTTATTTTTACCCCGTAAGTTCCGGATTCTATTTAAAATATAAGCATTCTTTTTATATATCAAATGAGGTATGCCCAATCCTCCTTCCATCTTTAATTTATATAATTGTTCTCTTGGGAGAAGGTGCATTCCTCCTCCCCATATAAAATGAACTATTTTTTTGTCTAGTAATTCTAACCATGTGTCTTTAAAATCTACTATTTGCATTATATACCATAATGTACTGTATACATATGTATGTGCAATTTGTGTCCTTTCCATTAAGTTTAAGGGTGAGCATAACCATAATTCAATTTGTAATTGTACCTTATCTTTTAAATAATTATAATTTGTTTCTTTAGCATTTCTCCCAAAGTATATCCCTAAAGCCTTCACTTGTGGTTTTATAAGTTCCGATGGTAGACCTGGATGGTTCCCACGCCAATTTCTTATTAAAAGTATTTCAGTCTTTGCATGGTTAATTTTTGACTCCGAGGCTTTCCCAAAATCGTAAAATTCTTTTTCCAAATGCTTAAAAGAAAACCCATCATATATAAAGTTGGTGCAATCATCCGCATGTTGGAAAATTTTAAATTCATTTTTTAAATTTGGTATTTTAATACCTTGTATATTTCTATTATTATTTATTTTCATGCACAGTACTTCTTTGGCTAGCACGTATAATAGCATGGACAGGGGACACATCTGTCTTACAGATATTTCAATACTAAAACTTTTGGTTTTCGCTCCGTTAATTTGCAGTACCGATGTTATATTTTTGTAAAGCACTTTTATCCATGAACAAAAGATGGGTCCAAAGCCATAATTAATTAAAATATTTTCTATATAGCTTTGTTCTATACGATCAAAAGCCTTTTCCTGATCGTATAGAATCATCGCTCCTTTCTCTCCTTTATTTTCTATATAGCTTTGTTCTATACGATCAAAAGCTTTTTCCTGATCGTATAGACTCATCGCTCCTTTCTCTCCTTTATTTTCTATATATTCTATCACAGTTTGGATATTTAATAAATTGTTTTTAATACTTCTCCCCCTTCCCCACTACTTTGATTCACGTTTATTATTTTTCCCATGCATGTTTTAAGCCTATTTGATAGAATTTTACTTAATATTTTATAGTCCTTATTCAATAAAGAAATCGGTCTCCAATTTTTTAAATCTTGTATCTCCCCTTTCCCTTGGTATATTTGGGTGATAATTCCCTCTTTCATTTTGCCTGGCATTTCTTTATTTATCAAAATATTGTTATATACATATTCTAGAATTGGGATTAGTTGCATTTGGAATTTTTTATAAAAATCTGCAGTGAGGCCGTCTGAGTCTGGCGATTTTCCTTTGTTTAACTGTATTATGGCTCTCTTAATCTCTTCTGCTGTTACAAAGGCTTCACATTTACTTCTATGGTCTTCATTTATTATTGTAAATTGTACACTTTTGCAATAGTTATTAATTTCCTCATATCCTATATTTTGCGATGTTTATAATTCCTTGTAAAAATCATGGATTTCTTGCAATATTTTATCTTTTTCTTTGAGTACTATATTTTTTTTCTTTAAGGTTTCCATGTTTTTTTCTTTCCCCCTCCTTATTTCCTCCCTTCTCTATATCCCCTTTGCTCTTATATACATATTATCAAATTTTCCTGCTCTTATTTTGTTGCCTATTTTTTTATAATTTTGTACTTTATCATATTCTTTTCTATGTTTTTCTTTTTCCTCCTCACTTGCTTCTTTAGTATTACATATATTATTATATCTTTGTTCTACCCCCCTTACTTTATCTTGTTTTATGGTACAATATATCCTCGTTAGTTTTTTAATCAAAACTTTTAGATATTCCCATGATTGCAGGATATCCATTGTTCCTTCCGTGTTAAAATTACTTAAGATTTCTACTATTTTCTCAGTATATTCGCTCTCCATTAAGATAGAATTATTAAATTTCCATTATCCTTGTCCCCATTTATTTCTCTTTTCAGTGTTTATGTTTAGTGTAACTGGATTGTGATCCGATATTTTTTTATTTTTATTTCACACATTAAAACTTGATTTATTTCTAATTTGGATATATAAAATTTATCTAATCTACTTCCTTGTCTGATTCCGTATTCATGTGTATATTCTATCTTGTCTGGATTTATCTTTCTCCAGACATCAACTATCTCATTTCTTTCTATAAAATTTCTAATGGTTTCCCTCCTTCTGTCTTCTAATTCTTTAGGTTTCATACCCCCCACTCCTATCCATGTTGTCCGTACCCATTTAAAATCCCCTCTAATTATGAAATTTTCCATTGAAAATTCTTGTATATATTCAGTTAATTTTGTTATAAATTTTAACTTTTTTGTTACATTTGTATTTTAATTATTTGATGTTGGCACATACACATTTAAAAAATGCCACCCATTAATTTTTATATGATTTAGCCTCCCATTAAATTTCCTTTCAGTTACAAATTCCTCCCATGTTAAATTTAAAGCTATATTCTTTAGTATTATTGCTACTCCTGCCCAGTTCTCATTATTACTATTATTTTCTAACACTATCCCATTTAGTTTTTCCTCTATTTCTCTTTTTAATTTTTTATCTTTATTGTGTGTTTCCTGTAATTGTATTATATCAAATGATTTTGTTGTTTCTCTCAGTTGGTCTACTTTGTCCTCAATTCCATTTATGTTTATGGTTATCACACAGAGGTTTTGTCCCTCCATGATACCATAAACATTTGTAGTTAACGTTCCTATTTGTTGCTGTTTTTATTTTAAATTTATTGTGTTAAGTTTAAGTCACTTTCTACTTCTATTTCACTTTCACTTTTGATTTTCTTTTCCATTTGATTTTTGTGTATTTTGGTTCTTCTTGCTATATTATTCTAAAGTTATTCTTCTTTTATTCCCTCCTGTCTCTCGTGACCTCGGCGGGGAGGCAGATCTCCCTGCTTTGGGAGTTTTTTGTTGATGCACCATATCAGCAATCTCCTCTCTCGAGGGCCATTCTGCCGACAGGGTGTTTCTTCGCTTTCTCTTTTGCGATTGTATAGGAGTCGAGGTTGTTGGGAATGTCCCATCCCTACCCTGACTGTAGTCCTCCTCCTGTAATGTTATATGTGCCGTTTGCTCCTCCATTTCCTTCTCAGTTTCTCTTTCTGAGATGTATATTGGAGCATTGGCCTCTTTTTCTGATGGGTTCTTTATTTCCACGTCCGATTCTTCGAACGTCGGCTCTATCAACTGATAGTACGGAGCCGTCTTATTTTCTCTCATTTGAATTTCCTTTTTATTTTTCTTTTGTTGTTTCTTTCTTTTGTTTCTTAACTTCTTTTTCCCCTTTTGAGTCTCAAAAGGCGGACTTTCATTGTTTTCAAAGTCCATCCATTCTAATCCTATTCCCCCTATATTTGTTTCCTCAGACGGCTGTTCAGTTTCCACTTTAAATTCCCCCTGAAGTTTACAAATGTTCCCTTCCGGTTCGTGTTCCGGTTCGGGATCTTCTCCCTCAAAGGCTTCAACTTCGCCTGAGGCTATGTTTTCTGGTATGGTTGCTGCCTTTGCAGCATATGTGTCCCCTTGTTTATAAGGGGGATTTTTGCAGTCCCGGGGCATATGCCCCGTTTGCCTACATCTGGTGCAGGGTCGGTGATAGATACACCCCCTGTACCAGGATTTTAGCATAAATCCCATCACGTAAAAGAAGGTTGGGACTGTTTTGGCCTGTTCTATCTCCATTATAACTATCCTTACCCCAGTACTAATACTCGGATAATCCAAGTATGTGGCTTTTCTTTCCTTGATAACTTTAATTTTGAATTTTGTTTCTAGTTTATCTATTAGTTCCTTGGTTGGTACCTCAAGCGGGAGTCCAGTAAAATGGACTTCTACCGTCTTGGGCTCTATGTTTCTTTCTATTGGAGGCGCCAATTCTACTCTGACCTTTCTACCCCTGATTTCAAGTACCCCTTCTGGTAGAATGTGAGTGTTTCCTGTGGCATACAGATAGTATCGCCCTCTACCCCCATTCTGTATGGCGCCTATTACCTCTACAGGCACTCCTTGTTGGACCAGCACTTGCAGAATTTCTACCGGTCTCGGTCTTTCTACTTCTGGGCATTCTTGGCAGTCCAACATTTGGCACCCAGCATTCCTGTGTGCCAAGAGAACTTTATTGCCTTCCGACATGCCAATTTCAGTATGGAAATATTCCTCAAGTTTCTTTCCAGACATTTTTCTGAGAAACTTTAGATTCAATTGCAAATTACAGATACACTATAATAGGTATTTTGTTTTACAATAGCATAAATTCAATATTTTACACTATCATCAATTTGTTTTGGGTGTACATTTAAACAAACATTTAAACAAACGACAAGTTCATTTAAGGATTCAAAAGTTTACATTTAAACAAACATTTAAACAAACAAAAAGTTCATTTAAAGATTCAAAAGATGAGAAATGAGAAAGAAAATACTGTAAGATACAGTAGAATTATACCTCTACCAGCTAACTGGCGTATCAGGGTCCCTGATATCTACATGTACTGCGAGGTGTACTGCAAGGTGTAAGGCGTTTCACAGACCGCTTAGTGAGCGATCTGTGAGTAGAATTCACTCTCGCTAAAGTTGTATTTCTATGATTGTTAGAGTCTTGTTGCAATTGTGTTGAAATACAGAGAATGTATTCAACTACATGGAAGTGGTCATTGTTAATTAACTATTTATGTACTTCTACTACATGGAGGTGGTCATTGTTAATTAACTATTTATGTACTTCTACTACATGGTCATTGTTAATGAATTATTTATGTACTTCTACTACATGGATATGGTCATTGTTGTCATTGTAGTATATTATCTGAATGATGTCGCCTTCTATACAGAGAAAGTAACAACTATTTAATTGCATAGTAAATAGATCACGCAAACACACACGCACACACACAGATAACGCTCAAAACTTGCTTTCACCACTGTTGTACATGGATATCAAGAAGTTGATATGGGCTTTCACTATACAGTCAGTGATGATTAAAAATGCATTACAACGCTACATAAATTGTAATACTCACTTACCTATAATCTCTTTATTTATCTAAATTTGTGAAACTTCCATGCAGATCCTAAATAAATAGACCCAGTTCATTATTCCTAATCACAACGAAGCCAGTCATATCTATTAATATTCTAAACTTCTCAGTCTCTATCTTACTGAATCTGTAGACTTGAATATTACTGTCACTACTTTAAAATCAAATTCTACACTAATGAAATCATGGAAATTCTATATCACTAAATGATTAAAACTAAATTGTAAAAATGAGTACATATCATAATTTACAACATTCATTTATTACTTTGATTTTGTACTTGGTCATGCATAGAATAATAAGGATAACGAAATCTATATGAAACTCTTGGTCTTACTAAATCTCTAAATTTGAATGTTACCTTCTCGACTTGAGTTTTAAATTTAAATTCTACATTATTGTAATTATGAAAATGCTGTTAAACTAAATAATTCAAACATAATTGTGAAAATAATTAAATATAATAGTTCACAATATTTATTTAGTATAATTTGTACCCGGTAATAATTTGCATACAAACATACCTACTGTATTTCATTTATCTACATCAAATGACTTTTGTGTATGTTTTCAAAACGTCCAAAATGAGCAAAAATCGAAAAACAAATGGTCTAATGGTATGAAAATCCAATCAGATCGTTTATATATGCATATAAATAAGCCTATCCAATTTCATTTATCTGTCTCAAGTAGGTTTTGAACAATTTTGCTCATAAGATTCTCATAATATATGGGTATATGGACATACGTATAGGTAGAACCAATTTTAAAAAGCCTGGTATACAAGCATTGGGGTTATAAGAACACTGCTAGCAGAGGAATGGTACATCATACATTGCCGTCAACATTTGATATCTTAAAAAAATAATCTTTCAAGCAATTTGTTAATTTTTAGATGTTTTAATCTGGGTGGTTTCAATAAGGATAACGTTTTTTTTTGGGAAAGATTTTTTCAAGACATATGAATTATGTTCTCACCATTATTATTTCGTATATATTATCTTGTTCCTTTTAAAGGTCGTACAAGAAAACAGTGTCGCTCCTCATCTATTGGTCCCACCGAGGAGGTGGACTAGCTCATTTTTTGACTGAGTAATTACTACCACCTGATTTACTTCCAGCAGGCTGCGGAAACAACTGCTATCCTTCACTTCGTTGCTGATTGATTGATAACATCCGTAAGACGTGTCAGTACACTGAATATGCCCCATTTTCTTCTTGGATTTTACATTCAATGAATGATAGATGAAAAAAAAGTAACTTTGCCCCGGAGTTTTTTGAAACTGAAGAGAAAAAGAGTCTGGCTTTTATTTACCTTATCTGTTGACAGCGCATTATTATTTCCTCCGTTGGGTGCTACAGGACACACAGGGCTAAGTCAATTCCTATTATCAACACATGGAAACACGATAATATTGAAATTTCACTATATTTCGCTTATAAATACACAGGACGATACTAATAAATCACAGCATACAACCATCCTTAATATATGCTTATGTATAGCGAAAATCATATGAGCCACGTCATTTTTTTGAACGTCACCTATTCTGTACCTAAGGATTAAACTGTTACCTTCATAATTAGGGTTTCTAAACCAATCTAGTGAAAAACAAAATGAGAGTGCATGAGTAGAACCTTTTCTCACTCTCATTTCAAGTATTGATAGAATCAGCTTTCAAAAGATAATTTTACTTAAATTTTACTTTTAATGATCAACCAATTATGGCATCTCAAACCCGTATATTCTCTGTTTAATCTTTACCCATTTTTAGACTGGTTGTAATACTTACATGTAATTAATACAGCGAGTACTTCAGCTGAACTGTGACAACAGGGTTTGTGTTTTAGTAGCAAGCGCTCGTGTGTTAATATTGGTCAAAGATCTAGAGTTCCAGTTCGTTATTTGATTTAGAATTTGTGAATATTATGTCTATATCTCTGTTTGTATCTCTGACTGCCTGTCTGTCTACCAACCTGGTTGTATGTATGTATGTATGTATGTATGTATGTATGTATGTATGTATGTATGTATGTATGTATGTATGTATGTATGTATGTATGTATGTTTATCGGTCTAGGGTATATGATTTATGTAAATATACTAACCAGTCTAGCTGATCCAGACCTTTTAGCCTCGTGACATGTGCGCTAAACTGAAGTAGACATATTGGATTCGATCTTCGATGGTGGCTATACCTTTTCTTTTTTTTCCCCCTATTACTTATGCAGGGTTCGAAATACACAGTTGCAAGCAGCAAACTTACTATGTATTTGGTGGTCTTGCGGTATTGTAAAAGTTCAGGTAGATACGTTTTGCCATAAAGAGTTTTGAAAAGTAGGAACTCCTAGTGACACAAAGTTTTTATTTAATTGATCAGAAATGACGGTTGAAATCGCTAATGAAAATCAATCGATTTTTTTATTTTTTTGGAGGGGGGGGGGGTAATTCCTAAAATTTTCCATAAAGCGCCTTTAAAATTATGATTGTAATGGTATTATATGATAAGCATCCATAGGATATGGATTAGTTGAATCGGCGGTTGAATGCAGTATTATTGTCTTGCGCTCTTGTAATGGATCAGATAGATACATTTTCCACCAAGAATTTCGAAAAGAAAGAACTCCTAGTGACATCAGTTTTTTTTTTTTTTTAAATTGATCAGAAATGATGGTCACCGATGTTTACATCAAAGTGAAATTCGATCTTTTTTTTGTGTGTGTGTGTGTGACAATTCTTAGAATTTTCAACAAAGCACCTTCAAAATCATGATGATAATATTATTTGACAAGGATCCATAGAATATGGATTAGTTGAATCAGCGCGCAATGCATTGTTATTTTCACTCAGAGTTAATAGAAAATAAATGAGCTCTGCACGAGTGAATGACAATAATATAATACGAATCAGAAAGTTTTTAAAGTGACAAAGGCCGAATACGTTTTAGATAAAAATGTTGCCACTTGATAAGCCATTTTTCTACTGGATTAAGTAACATTTAGCAACAATTTTATACCTGCTACAGTAAAACCTCATGCTTCATTATAACCCCGATATAATCTATCTACGCATGTATAATACAGCTCGTTTGTTTTGTGGATTCAACGCCATTTTTCGGCACATGATAGGCTATACATGGCGGCAAGTATATCTAGTGGAGGAAGAACCCGGGCAAAAAACCGTGAAAAACCACCGACCCGCGGGAAGCTATAGGCAACATTCTACTAAAGCAATATAGTAGAGAGCATAAATCATGTATGGCATGCCGTTTTGTCATTTTATATTTTACATGCGATATCGTTTGACTTGATTTCACATAAACGAAATAGCTTTCTGAAATGAAAATAGTATAGCGCATGCATGGAAACATTGAATAATGTGGCAGTAAAAGGGCTTCACATAGTCGTGTTTCCTATATCCAGACAGATCATAAAGAATGAAAGAAAAACTTATCCTCAAGCTTTCAAATTTCCTATGTTTTAGTATTAAGACCATTTGGTTTCGATATCCACAAAGTTTTTTCAAGTAGTTTTTCTTTAAATTACTTTGCAATTCTTGGTTATT
Source organism: Margaritifera margaritifera (assembly GCA_029931535.1). Taxonomy (NCBI): domain Eukaryota; kingdom Metazoa; phylum Mollusca; class Bivalvia; order Unionida; family Margaritiferidae; genus Margaritifera; species Margaritifera margaritifera. Next base: position 671,685 of record JAQPZY010001309.1, read on the forward strand.
CGTTAAAAAAAAAGAAAACCTTTCTACTATACAGTGTAAAGCTTAATCCCCTAATAACCCCCGCTGTTGCAATATTGCGTTGGAAGACTTTTTTGATAAGGTCTGTCTGGGAATGTTGAAAACGTGTATAATTATATTTAATCTTTTGTAAGATATCTTTCTTTACAGTCCCATTTAAGTTAGTAGCAACTGAGTGTGAGAAATTCCGAAACTCTAAGGCTACACTACTTATGCACTATATGTTTTCAGTTTGTTTCATATATTTTCACAGATTATCAGTGCGAGCTCGCGTACCCTACAAAAAAGTAATAACAAAATTCCTGTGTGTATGGCAAATATGTCAACATATTTGAAATTGTTTGTACTATCTGATCTAGTAATGCAATACTAAAATGTAGAAATAAATATAATTCCGATTTTAAATATTAATATTTGTACACTGTGGTAACACAATTATTTAATTTCCAGGAATAAGGATTGAAGATCATTTTTTTAAATCATTCGTGCAACATCATTTCTAACGTCACAATTATTTCAGAAACATCAAAACAATAACAATTTTATCTGTTATAAAAGACGGTGTCGGAAGTATAGAATATATAGTAATACAATAACTAATATTACTGGGAATCGAGCCCAGGTCCTTGAGTTAAGGTACCCATCGACTTTCCTGCACGAAATCAACCCCATACCTTCTCGATCATGCGTGCATCCTCTAAAAAGGATGGAGCTAAGTCGTGAATATAAACTTCCATGCGTAACAGGCACACTTGCTAAGTGACCCTGCAATAACCCTCCTCTAAATGCACAGTCACTCCGTATTCCTTTGACAGAATGCAAGGTATATAAAAACTGTTATTGCACGTTACAAATATACAACACACAGAGCGGAAAGTGCTATCTCTGGATCATATAGAAGTGTGCGTGATAATAAAAGGTGAAATGACATGGGTAAAGGATATTATCATACAGGTTAAGTATTTATCATTCCTGACCATCTGGGAATCGAACCCGGGTCCACAAGCTACCGCACATCACCTTGCATGCACGCAACTATTCCTCTATCATCTCTCGTAAGTGCGCATCCATCCCACGAGGACATAACTTAGCCCTGAATATGGGTATTAATGCGTAGCAGAAACGCTTGCTAGGCGACCCTGTAATTAACTTTCATCTCATTATAAAGTCACTCTTAATTTGTCTCACAGAATATCAAGGTATATAGAAAGTTATTTTTGTAAGGTACTAATAAACACCACACACAGAGACAGAAACACACACACACACACACACACACATATATATATATATATATATATATATATATATATATATATATATATATATATATATATATATATTGTTACGACTCTATGGTCTAAGAAAAATGTAACAGAAAGAAAGTGAAACCAACAAATCAAGTAAAAATCAACAAGCAATTTATTACTAGATAATTAAAATGAAAAATCAAAAAGTCACTTACAGTAATGTGTTTATGTATCCTAATAATCCAATAAGAATGATTGTTCTAATCACAAGTCCTAAATATAGAATGTGTCCTTGAATGTTATTATGTGCTAATGGTCTCCAAAGTCCTGATGTACTAGAAATCTTGATGTGCTGAAGTCAAAATGAAGTAATCCAAAATTTCTGAATAAGTTCACATAAATTCCAAAATTGTCAATCAAAATCCAAAAGTTTATGAGCACTGTTATAATCCAATGAATAATTAAAATAATTCCTCTCTTAGAATTTGGAATGAATTTTCACAACTGTAATAGCTCTTTACAAGACTGATGGTAATGTCGAACTGAACAAAATGTCTACCAAACATGATATATATAAAGATTGGTCACATGACAGAATGTTCTAGAATATGAGTCATCTTAATGGAATTTTAACTGTAAACAAAATCAACCTTGACCTTCAAATTGAGAAAACATATTGATCAAAACAGCCTAATTCAAGGACACTAGTTATATATGTTTTTCCTAACAAACATAAAGATTTAAGCAAATATTAAAGTGAAGAAACATTTATAACCTCCCAAAACACATATACAACATTATATAAACATCATACATAACACCTCCCCTCATAAAGAAAAAGAAAGATTTATATAATAAAGCTTTCTTTTGAATATACATCTAATACTACAATAACCAAAATTACATAAGAACATGTTTTACGATACTGGACTTAATTACATCAAGCAATATTACATTTCTAGGCACGTGAGAGTGCATCTGCAATCACATTGTCTTTTCCCCTGATGTGTCTAATGTCAATGTTATATTCCTGCAATATCAAACTCCATCTCAACAATCTCCGATTTTTGTCTTTCATTTTGTTGATGAAAGTAAGGGGATTGTGATCACTGTACACAATAATTGGAGAAAGAGCTGAGGTAACATACACTTCAAAATGCTGTAAAGCCAATATCAAAGCCAAACATTCCTTCTCAATTGTGGAATAATTTTTCTGGTGCTTGTTTAGTTTTTTAGAAAAATAACACACAGGGTGATCCACACCACTTTTGTCTTCCTGAATCAATACTCCACCAACTCCTACATCACTTGCATCAACAGATAATTTAAATGATTGGCTAAAATTTGGTGCAGAAAGAACTGGTGCATTCTTAAGCATGGCCTTTAACTTGTCAAAAGATTCCTGACACTTGTCAGACCAATGAAATTTGGTTTTCTTACTCAACAAACTTGTCAAAGGTTCAGCAATTTTGGAAAAATTGGAACAAAATTTCCGATAATATCCAGCCATACCTAGAAATCGCATCAGTTGCTTTTTACAAATTGGAACTTGAAATTCAGAGATAGCTTTGACCTTAGCTTCTATAGGTTTAACTTGACCTTGTCCCACAATATGTCCTAAAAATGTGACACAAGCATGGCAAAACTCACTTTTGCTCAAATTAATTGTCAGATTCGCATCACTGAGTCGATCGAAGAATTTTCGAATCGTTTCCAAATGATCTTCCCAGGTGTTGTTGTAGATAATGACGTCATCGATATAAACATCACAATTATCAAGACCAAATGTTATCATGTTCATCAGACGTTGAAACGTTGCAGGAGAATTTTTCATTCCAAACGGCATGACTTTATATTGATAAAGTCCATCTGGAGTTGCAAATGCTGAAATTTCTTTTGCCCTTTCCGTGAGTGGAATTTGCCAGAATCCTTTTAAAAGGTCAAACTTGGTGACATATTTAGCATTTCCAATTTTATCAATGCAATCGTCCATTCTTGGGATTGGAAATGAATCAGTTTTGGTGACACTGTTGACTTTTCTATAGTCAGTACACATACGGAATGTATTATCTGGCTTGGGAACAAGAATACATGGTGAACTCCAGTTACTTTTACTTGGTTCTATGAAATCATTCTCCAGTAGATACTGAATTTCTTTCTTCAAATAGTTCTGTTTGAGAGGATTCATCCTATAAGGATGCTGTTTCACAGGCGCAGAATCTACAATGTCAACGTCATGATAAATTTTTCTTGTTCGTGTTGGAACATCAGGAAACAAGTGCTCATAGTCATGTAATAGCTGTTTTAGTTCATTTCCTTCCTGTTGTTGTAGATGTGAAAGTTTCTGGTCTAGGTTGTTCAATATTTCTGAATTCCGAAGATTGGTTATACCAGAGTCACTATAGTCTGATCGTATTCCATCGTTGATATCTTCACTGTGTGGGACAGGTACAACTAAATTAACTGAATAATTAGCTGAGCTATCTCTGTCAAAATATTCCTTTAACATATTTATATGACAAAGTTGTTTCTGTTTCCGTCTCCCAGGAGTGTTAATGATATAATTTAAGTCATTTACTTTCTTTTCAACGGTATAAGGACCATAAAATTTAGCCTGAAGAGGATTCTGAGGTATGGGAAAGAGAGCCAGAACTTTGTCACCAGGTTTAAAACTCCTTTCCTGTGAATTTCTGTCATACCTTAATTTCATTTTTGACTGAGTAGTGTGAAGATTAGTTCTTGCTACTTCACAGGCCTTTGACAACTTGTATTTGAAATCAGAAACATAATCAAGAAGATTAATCTTTGCGTCTTCATTTGAAAGAAGTCTCTCTTTCAATAATTTCAATGGTCCACGGACAGTATGACCAAAAACTAGTTCAAAGGGACTAAAACCCAACGACTCTTGAACTGATTCCCTAACAGCAAACAACAACAAATGAACACCCTCATCCCAATCCTTTTCTGTATCAAAGCAATATGATCGAATCATATTCTTCAAAGTTTGATGAAATCTTTCCAAAGCACCTTGACTTTCAGGGTGATAGGCAGAAGATTTAAACTGTTGGATGCCTAATTCATGCATAACTTGTTGGAAAATTCCAGACATAAAATTTGACCCTTGATCTGACTGGACAGATTTGGGAAGGCCAACAAGTGTAAAAAACTTCACCAAAGCTTTCACAATAGTTTTAGTTTTTATATTTCTCAGAGGAATTGCCTCTGGAAATCTTGTAGATGCACACATGATGGTCAACAAGTATTGGTTGCCTAACTTGGTTTTAGGTAAAGGACCAACACAGTCTACCATTATTCTACTAAATGGTTCATCAAATGCAGGAATAGGTTGCAGATGAGCCTTAGGTATCTTCTGATTGGGTTTTCCTACCATTTGACAAGTGTGACAAGATCTGCAGTATTTAGAAACATCACTTTTGAGTTTCGGCCAATAAAAATGATTCAAGATTTTGTGATAAGTCTTACGGACTCCTAAATGACCAGCCAAAGGAGTTTCATGGGCTAAATTAAGAATTTCCTGTCGATATGACTTAGGAACAACAATTTGATAGCTCACTGACCACTCGTCACCAGCGGGTACATCAGGTGGTCTCCATTTCCTCATAAGGACCCCATTTTTCACAAAGTAACACACTGGAACTTGTGTGGCTTCAGTTTCACTAATAGCCCTCTGAAACAAACAAGATATCTCGGGATCTTGCTCCTGTTCAACGACAAGAGATTGTCGTTTGTCATCCTGAGTAGGACAAAGAGAATGAGTTGCCAAAAGAGGATCACTGTGATCAATACCATTTGATTGATCAATACCTGAGGAAAAAGTGACCTCATCAAAAGACTGACCAATACATGTGTCAGCTAAAGGAATAATATCCTGATCAACATCAATCTCAAGAGCTCTTTTTGCCATAGCTCTAGTAACTGCACAAGCAGGGTACAAATCAGGGATTTCAGTTTCGACAGGATCAACTTTCTGATCCAAACAAGGCTTGTCAGTTACAAGTGGATTAACCACAACCTTATCTCCAGCTAGGTCATTGCCTAGTAATAAATGAACACCCTCTATGGGTAAAGAAGTCACTGCCCCAACAGTCACAGGTCCAGAAACTAAGTCTGATGCCAAATTTACACAATGAAGAGGAACATTTACAAAGCCGCACTCTACTCCCTGAACAAGAACACTTTCACTTGAAGAAGACTCCTCAGACAAAGGCAAAGTACCTGATAATAAAAGACTCTGAGAAGCTCCAGTGTCCCTTAATATTTTAATTGGGATAGGTTTGGCAGAATCACCAATAAGTGATATAGAACCTTCTGACATGAATGGTTCATAAGCCTCTAAAATAGAATCAGACTGGGGTTTGTTTGACCCAACAAATGTATTGCTTTCAATACAAGACCGTGACCTTGACCTCGTAGAAATAAGAGCATTTGGAAAAGCTCTGTCTTTACTCTGTTGCTTATTTTTCAACTTGAAGCAATCAGAAATAACGTGCCCTTTCGTTTTACAATAAGTGCACGTAGGAAGAGATAAGGATTTCTGATCAGTCTTATCAGATGTTTGATTCCTAACAGTTGTGCTGTTGTGAAATTTGGAAGTACTCGAATGAGATTGAAATGGTTTTTTACCAGAAAACTGCTGAGAGGACGACTTATTGCCAAATGAAATTTTGTGAGTCAAGGAATAATCATCAGCCATACGAGCAGCATTTTCCAAAGTTTCCACTTTCTGCTCGTCAAGATAGGTTTTAACATCACTATGGATGCACCTCTTGAACTCTTCAATTAATACGAGCTGTCTGAGGTTATCATAATCTTGATCAACTTTCTTGGCTGAGCACCACCTATCAAATAGTTGTTCTTTATCCCTTGCAAATTCGACATGAGTTTGTCCAGTTTCTTTTCTACAATTCCTAAACCTTTGTCGATATGCCTCTGGTACCAACTCATAAGCTTTCAAGATGTACTCCTTAACCAAATCATAATCAGTGCTTTGTTGTACTGACAGTGAAGTGTAGACTTCACGAGCTTTGCCAATAAGTACACTTTGTAATAACAAAGTCCAATGCTCTCTGGGCCATTTCAAGTTTTCAGCTATTTTCTCGAAATGAAGAAAGTATTTATCTACTTCTTTTTCCTGAAAAGGGGGTACTAACCTAATATATCTAGTAACATCAAAACCTGAACTTGTGTTTAAAGGAGTGGAGTGTGCTCTGTTTGCCAGTTCTAATTCTCTTAATTTAAATTGCATTTCCCTTTCTTCTCTTTGCATCTGCATTTGCCTCTCTTCTTTCTCTCTCTCCATCTGTATCTGCATTTGTCTCTCTTCTTTCTCTCTCTCCAACTGCCTCTCTTCTTTTTCTCTCTCCCTCTGCCTCTCTTCTTTCTGCATTTGGATCTGCCTCTCTTCTTTCTGCATTTGGATCTGCCTCTCTTCTTTCTGCATTTGGATCTGCCTCTCTTCTTTCTCTCTCTCTCTCTGAATCTGAAGCTTTGCCAATTCTAAATCAATCTGTTTCTTTAACTCTAATTCCCTTAATTTCCTGTCAGAACCAGATACAGGCTTTCTCTTCAAACTTAAAGCACTGCTATCAAAAATTCCCTTTCCTACTAAATACTGAATCAAAATAATCTTTATCTCCTGTTTTGTCAATGATACTTTTGCCTCAGATAGACTGTATTTTCTGGCAAGCTCGAGCAACTCATCCTTTCTCATGCACTCTAACCCCTCCTGGGTAGGTTTTGAAATGAAATTCTGAACATTAGATGCCATTGTAAATGCTTGTTGGTTTTACACAAAACAAATTTCTCTATTTAAAATCTTTGCCAAAGACAAAAAAAATTCAGAGACAAAATCAATATGAATTTCAAAGATAAATTTAATATCTCTAATATGCTTTAATGAAATTCAGATCCCGGAACAGCCCCCAATTTCTGTTACGACTCTATGGTCTAAGAAAAATGTAACAGAAAGAAAGTGAAACCAACAAATCAAGTAAAAATCAACAAGCAATTTATTACTAGATAATTAAAATGAAAAATCAAAAAGTCACTTACAGTAATGTGTTTATGTATCCTAATAATCCAATAAGAATGATTGTTCTAATCACAAGTCCTAAATATAGAATGTGTCCTTGAATGTTATTATGTGCTAATGGTCTCCAAAGTCCTGATGTACTAGAAATCTTGATGTGCTGAAGTCAAAATGAAGTAATCCAAAATTTCTGAATAAGTTCACATAAATTCCAAAATTGTCAATCAAAATCCAAAAGTTTATGAGCACTGTTATAATCCAATGAATAATTAAAATAATTCCTCTCTTAGAATTTGGAATGAATTTTCACAACTGTAATAGCTCTTTACAAGACTGATGGTAATGTCGAACTGAACAAAATGTCTACCAAACATGATATATATAAAGATTGGTCACATGACAGAATGTTCTAGAATATGAGTCATCTTAATGGAATTTTAACTGTAAACAAAATCAACCTTGACCTTCAAATTGAGAAAACATATTGATCAAAACAGCCTAATTCAAGGACACTAGTTATATATGTTTTTCCTAACAAACATAAAGATTTAAGCAAATATTAAAGTGAAGAAACATTTATAACCTCCCAAAACACATATACAACATTATATAAACATCATACATAACAATATATATGTATATTGTGAACGACAGAGTAAATCTTTCTCAAGATTCAGCTGTTTGTGTCAATGGAAAATAATAACCCACAGCATGTTTCTAAGTATGCATTATTTCAGAGTGACATCATCTCTAAAAGATCTGCTTGTGTCGGTACGTGGATTGATATAGATTGTGAACCGAATATCAACTATTACACTGTGCTCAACACAAATCGGTCCAACAATAAAAAGTAGAAAAGATGAAAAGACCAATTCTGACAGCCCTATTCTGATTAATTTTGAGTGGATAAACTTCTCTGCTTAAAACGACGATTACTTCTATCCCCGCTTGTGAAAATACTTACTTTCCAAGATTGCCAGAAACTTTGGACCTAGAAGTACGAGATGAGGAGAGATATTTGTTTCTGCGTTGTTCAAGAAAGAGTCTGGTCATAAATAGCCTGAGAATTCCGGTTTTAATGCCAAAAAAAAAAATATGCGCACATTATATGAATTAGATTCATAAAAATGTATAAGTCAGATAAAGATGTCATTCTTTCGAATATGATTTTATTGCTTGGCTTCAGTTTTAGCCTCGCAAATAATAATCAGAATTTTTTTGTTTCTCAGTACCAATAATTGTATCGGTATGGACCATTAAATATATAATGATCAATAAAAAAAGATAATCAGAATTTTTTGTTTCACAGTACCAATAATTGTATCGGTATGGACCATTAAATATATAATGATCAATAAAAAAAGATAATCAGAATTTTTTGTTTCTCAATACTACTAATTGTATCGGTATGGACCATTAAATATATAATGATCTATAAAAGAGGATAAGGAGAATAACAATTTATTCAGCATTTACATGGGTTTTTTAAAAATCTCTTTTTTAATATTGAAATTCTGACTTTATCTACGTTTTATGGTAAATAATGACTTTGTCGCAGTGAATACATATATGGACTCTGTAATTGTCGTAAGTTTTCCCGCGTCCTTTTCATCTTTTGGTGATAACAATAAAATTGTGCTTACTACCAAGAAGTTGCCAGTGATAACGAAGTCGATAAATATATTCGACACTCTTAAGACTTTTGGTTTGTTTGATGTTTGTTTGGCTGGTTGGTTAGTTGATCATTATGATGCCTGGTTAATTGGTTGCTAGCTTGCATGCTTGTTCGAATAACTTGTTTACTTGAAATAAACGAATCAGTACTAAGAAAGCTGATTTTCCACAATAAAAGAAAAACTAATATAATTTTTCTCTACCTTTCAATGAGCAGGAAATTGAGCTGTTATGTAACATCCAAAATATTGTTGTTTACAATGTATTACATCTTTACATGTTTTGTTTCTTTTTCTTAATACTGGCATGGTTAGAAGGTAATCATTAAACATTTAGAAAGACTTTTGGCACAAAGACTAAGTTTGTACAAATAATGCCCATCCGACGATCAATATGGGCACGATTACTTAATACAGTAAAGCCTTTCCAGGAAAAGCTTCAATCAAAATAGCTATATGGTAAAGACAGGAGTTTAAAACGCAGTTTCTAAGTTGCATGGTAGCTGGCTAGCCGGTGGTGTATTTCTATCTTTACAGATGAGTCAGTTATATCGTTGAACAGAGAAACATTCTTTAAAATATATTTTAGTAAATGTTGCAGCTTCCGTATGTGTGTGCTCATATTTTTCCACAACTATTTGGTTATTTCGGTGTCCTGACGCTCAGTTTAACTCTGCACTTTCAACCAGTGTTGAAATGATCAATACTAGTTGAATTGTCACTGTTTAATATGTCTCTAGACATATTTTGCCCACACCAGTTGTAGTGTAGGACACTATAGACCCAAACGGGACTCCCATATTAAACAGGGTAAAGGTATACGGGGCATAAGGGGATTTTAACATTAAAATGTATGTTGTAACAATGTAACATTATGGGTATGTCTGCTCTCTAACTGAAATGCCGTATTACGTCATAAGTTGATCATATGTGGTGAGTCTGTCTATCTGGAAATGTAAAATTCGGCTATGTATGCACACTTACTGAAATGAATCTTACGTCGTAGGTTTATCATGTGTGAGGTTCTCTGACCTATAACAAGAAATGTAATGATAAAACTACACCTACTATTTAAAATACCTTTTAGAATGATCAACATTCAGTCATTTACTGACCACGCAGGATAGAATGTAAAGAAGGGATAAAAAAACATAGATTTTAAATCCCTTAGGAATAAAACTAACTTCTCTCTCTCCCCTACCACCCTATGATCCTCTCATAAACAAAGTGAAACAATTATCAACTTTTAATTTTACTGCCTCCGTTTGGAGGGACCAGCACTCACGCATATATTAACCACACAGGGTAGGATGTTAACGAAAGGGGAATAAAATATAATGTAATTCCCTTATAAATTAAAATACCTTCCGTATTCCCCTACCACTCTATGATCCCCTTTATAAATAAAGTAAAAATCTATAGTCCCTCTATAATGTCCCTACTATCATCTACCCTCCTTTTTTTAAATGAAACTGCAATCCCATTCACACAAAGTAGGATTTAAATGAAGGGATATAAAAATAGAATTTAAAGCCCTTATAAACAAAACTAACTTCCATATCAGCCCTACCACCCTACAATCGTCTTATAACCAAAGTTAAACTCATATCCCCATATAACTTCCCTTCCTCTGGTTCGAGGGACCAGCACCCACACACTACTGACCACATGAGGCAGAATGTAAAAAAGGTATAAAATATAATTTAAATCCCTTATAAACAAAACTATATTCTCTATCACCTCTATCACCCTATGATCCTCTTATAAACAAAACTATATTCTCTATCTCCTTTATCACCCTATGATCCTCTTATAAATAAAGTAAAACTCCTGTCACTGTATAAATTCCCTACCTGTTTATGGAGGGATCATCATTCATTCGTTTTACTGACCACACAGGGTAGGATGTAAATGAAGGCGTATAAAATAGAATTTAAATCGCTTATAAACAAAACTAACTTCTCCATCTCCCCTACCACCCTATGATCCACCCCATCCGCACTCTTGATAGCTTGAAGGCGGTGTATTGATCATCAGAACGTGCATCATGTGTCTAAGTCTACACTGCATTATTCTGCAGGTATGGGCAACACATATGGGAATACAGTGGGGATCAGAAAGAATCTCTAAAGAGTTATCTCCCATATGATTCACCATTTTAGCTCTTAGATATCTTTAATAGATCTTATAATGATACTTTAGAAAGGCACCATAAATGCTTAGCCAGTCATTTCTTGTTATATTTTAATTAGCAGTGAATTGAGTGAACCCATATTATAACTATGTTTTACAAATTACGATAAAGAAAGAATCCTATTCTGAAGCTGATACAAGCTATATAAAGACTGTGTTGAATGCCAGGATGTATGCAGATAGCTCAGAGGAATTTCAAGAACAGAAAGACAATTGAGTCTTTGCTCATGAAGATGTGCGTTGTTAAGAGTTTTGGGTCCCTAAAAAAGGATGTCACAATTTTATAAATGTTAGTTTCAAGCTTCCTCCTCTACTTAAGCTAAAGAATCTAAGGGCGCAAAATAATTCTTCTTGTCATCGAAATAATTCTTCTTGTTATCAACATAATTCTTCTTGTCATCAAAATAATACTTCTTGTCATCAAAATAATTCTTCTTAATAATTCTTCTTGCTATCAAAATAATTCTTCTTGTCATCAAAATAATTCTTCTTAATAATTCTTCTTGTTATCAAAATAATTCTTCTTGTCATCAAAATAATTCTTCTTGTCATCAAAATTTCATTTAGATAAAGGTAACTGGAAGTGACATCTGTGACATTTGTATTCTTCTTTTCCATACGTTCCGCTAGTGATATGTTATTTCTGTAGGTGTTTCAAATCTTAGAGCCACATTGAAATTTCTTTCCTTTGGAGACCTTAAGAAAAATCCTTTAACTGTAGGACCTCCATATGTGACAATCTAGCTAATGAATATTTTTTTAAAAAATCATTAAGAAAACTGATTGAATATCGAAACAAGCATGCAAAGGTTATCATGGATGAATAAGATACACCGAAGTTACATTCTGTGTCTTAAGGCATTATCAGCCTCTAGGATATGAGTAAATGGGAATTTATAGATGCAACTCCACAATCAGATTCGCTTAAAATTTTCCCAATTTTTAAATTACTTCAAATTGCCTTACAATATGGATGAATGATAAACCATTGCTTTCTCTGTCTCTGTAAGTTATATGATATACATGTCTTTCAGTTAAAGAAATAATGTTTCTTTATAATGTAAAAGTATATTTTAGCTCAAATTTAGTGGATAATATATCTCAGACTTTACTAATATTTGTATATAAACATGTAGATATTGTATTGTAATTGCCTGCCATCCTAAACAAAAATTTTGTTTGTTGGAACAAATGCCCATTGGTTCATAGCAATAACGACTTTATTGTTATTATTATTATTATTATTATTATTATTATTATTATTATTATTATTATTATATGTTCGTACGTCTATCCGTTATGACATAATACGAAACTTCATATATGATGCAGCCACAGCGGGAAAAGGCAGCATAGTTGTAATGGATAAGTGTTATGACCCCTATGTCAGTTTTGGTTAGTTCCAAAGAAGGGGGGGGGGGGGGGGATAAAATGTGTGTGAATACACATTTCATTCCACACATCGTATTTTTAGTTTTTTTTTTTTTTTTTTTTTTTTTTTTGTGTTTGATCAAGTTAAGGAGACGCTTCGCAATGGAAACAGCTCCAAACTGACGAGGAAGAATATATTTGATTGGTTGAGGATATTGGACTTGGAGGATTGATTGGGAGTGAAGCGTGTGATGGCAGACACTTTGAATTCAGTCACAGAATAAGACAATACCGTTATATGCAGCAAATTACCTACCAATAACTGGTCCCATATGTGTAGATGTATGGTTATCTGTCCACGTGTGGTAATAACAGCACAGCATCATTGTCTACAACGGATAGAGCCCAGCTATGAGTAGACTGAATCCGCATGATATGTGAAAAGTATCATTATGTGATGGACTAAACAATCCATTTTATACCAACTCTCTGTGTAACAAAAATTTTATGCTATTTTTATCTGCCCACATTCTCTACCTTTTCTTTCCATCCGATTGTTTGTACGCAGGATCATTGTGTCTTAACTGTACTTGGACTAAACTATTAGTTGCTAGAAACATTACTAGGCAGAATTCGCTTTTTTTTAAACAACAGTATGGCATTGGTATATTCTCCATAAATATGCTTACTGCATGCATATGTTTAATCGCTGACGTTACACGAACGATCAATCAGTTTTGACATTCCTAACCTTTCTCAAGTTAAAAAATAAACTGTATTGTTACAGAACAATACACATGGCTAAATTGTGTCTCCCGACTTTAACATGTTATTTGTGTTAAATGTTTGTGTAACCTTAGTGAAATAATATAATTGCTTCTGAGGTTACGTCCATAGTGAAAACCTAATTCGTCTAATGTCTGACAACTGTAGAGTCAGTTCTGATCAAACTTGATATAAATGCGATTATAAAACATTGTATATCAAGTCTGTGTCCAAAGCAGCTTCTCTAGCAACAACATGACATTGTAGCAACACCTGATGACATAACAACACTTAATAATACATTATACCATGAGGGTAGCAGTTATAACTGCAACTGTGGCCGCTAACGATATAAATGTATCATTACTACAGCAAAACCTGCTGCATTTCCCGTTGTTATGTAGCTTCCTTACTTGTGACATCAACTCATAATGGTGACAAATTTAACCTTGCAAGTTCACCTGGGTAGAGAGGTGTTGAATCTTATTTCGGTCATATTTTATGTTCAATTTTGACAAAATCTGGTGTATTCTTAATAGCGGTATACTCAGACAGTAGAAGGCATTTCCGTCACTACCTCAAAGACGTGGTATATGGCAATGTTTACCATGGCTTTATACGACTCTCTGTTTGTTCTGTGTACTCGCATTGTAGTTCCCGCAACTCAATTTTAAATTGATTTCTGAACTAACTGTAAACTCTATGACTGTACGATTCTACATGATTAGACTGTACCATTCTACATGTTTAGACATTACGAGTCAATATTTTCAAACCATACGATTCTATGTCTTTGGACTGTACTATTCTATATGTTTACACTGTACGATTATACGTGTTTAGACTGTACGATTCTACATGCTTAGACTACGATTCTACACGTTTAGACTGTACGATTCTACATGTTTAGACTGTACGATTCTATATGTTTAGATTTACGATTCTACATGTTTAGACTGTACGATTCTACATGCTTAGAATACGATTCTACACGTTTAGACTGTATGATTCTACATCTTTAGACTGTACGATTCTATATGTTTTGACTGTACGATTCTACAGATTTAAACTGTACGATTCTAATGCTTAGACTGTACGATTCTAAACACTGTTCTACATGTTTAGACTGTACGATTCTATATGTTTAGACTGTTTATTTATACATGTTTAGACTGTACAATTGTAGATTCTTCCAAAAGATATTATTATACATTGCGTATCTTAATGGAGTGACACCTCCCTAGTCACTGTGACGGAGAGGAGGCCAAAAATGTTCTTACTCTCTCTCTCCTCTTCAACTCAATAGTATCCCCGTCAAACAAACCTTATGGGAGCTATGGCGAAAGCATAACCTTTATGATCAACCCGGACACCAACCTAAAACTATATCATAATAAACTGGGCGGCGAAAAACATTTCTTTCATAATAGTTCCAAAGGGTTATCGGCTGGAATGCTGAATATTACAGAGGAATTTGTAATCTCTTATTCTAGGAAAAACCATGAATACATTATTCATTTTGAGAACTGTCTTTTCTGACGTTCGTGTAGTGACCGGCGATATGCCTTTTAACTAGACCTTCTTTATTTTTTTGCTCTTTACCAAAATAGCTAAAACCAGAGAGTGAAGCCCATGGATTCAAAGCCTTTCCTGCGTGAATACAGCAAACCGTGTATTATTGTTATTCCTACATGCTCAATCACTAGGTACATACATTTATATCAAATATCTACGAAATTGTGTGTTTAGAGTTAATAGAGTTGACGTCAGAACAATGCCCGATGTCAAATCAGCAGATCCGGTCCGATCATGCAAGAATAAATTTTAATAAAGCAATGTACACACGGTGACAAAACACAATAGGAATTATTATGTAATTGTATTGTTATTTCTGTCAAGAATGGTACAATGCTAATTAAGTTTAATATTGCATAATACAATTACACACAAGACTGACACAGTATTTAATTTAAATTAAATACATTTTGATATTAATTCTCTCTCTCTCTCTCTCTCTCTCTCTCTCTCTCTCTCTCTCTCTCTCTCTCTCTCTCTCTCTCTCTCTCTTCTAGCAAATATAACTACAATAGACACACGACCAAGAACCTAATTAGTATCATACTGGCACTTATAAAGAAATCCTGCACATATCATTCATTCTATTTAGGGTAGTTTTGACATTATTTTTTCTCATTTGTCTGGTTATATTTTCCACTGCTCATTGCTAGATATTTAATATCAAACAAAATGACCAAGTGCGGAATTAACTTATTGGACTGACTAACTGGTGTTTAACGATACATCAGGACGTGAAAGGTTGTATTGTGGCGAGACAAGTAAAGTGCCTAGTTCAGAGACACACCACCGCAGGCGACCTGATGTGGTCTGGATAGGATCTGAACAAGCGCCCTTCTGATTGTAAGTCCACAGGTCCACCACTGCTTCCAAACGGCCAAGAAACACATGCAAGCATCTTTATTAGTATCACGTAAACAGGTTGTAAATCTAAATTGTTGGATTGCTTCCTTAATTGATGAATACAGATAGCCAACTAAGAAAACATATCCCTAGTTGTTTACAACATTTGTAAGGATTCAGCTTGTTTCATTGAATTTGATTTGTCCGTGCACCAGTCGTTGAAATGATTGGAACTTGTAACCTTGAATCATTCTCTTTCTAATGTTCCGTTCTATTTTTGTGAAAAGCTTGACTTGCAAGAACCATAACATTTATCTGCAGTTGTCTAGGAAAATGGATATCTTGAACTTTGACCTTGACCTACACGTTGTCGATGAAACCAGAGATTTAACTGAGACCTATCGACATGTAAAAGGTATCTTAAGTACTTATGAGTATCTATTTGATGAAAAAAATTAAATGACCGAAGGATTTAATGCAGCATGAAGAATGCACAACAATAAAAACACAACATTTTGTCAGACGTCATGGCTGTAAGCCAATTAGAATGTCTTTATAAGTAAAATAATAAAGGTAAGGAGAATTGGTCAGGTATTTCAGCATACAAGACTTTTTCCTTCGGTATAAATACAGGGTGTCATTAGCAGCATTTGCGAAAGTTTACTGATACGTCAGTGAACAACATTAATCTTTTCGGTTGACTCAATAGCACCTCTTTGATTTGACAATATCATTTTCCAAAAATGAAGTTCAAAAACTAGTCTTGAAAATTATAAATTACCGAGAAATGTTTGGAAATTGTCACTAGCTTCTCCTGTCTCGTTTAAAAAGGACCTTCTCCAACCCCATCATCGGTGATTCAAAAGTCAAGGACAAGATAAAGGCTGCAGCGTATGCGAATACTAGATGACCCACAAACAGGTAGGACTGCAAAAGGAATGTCAAAGCCAATTATTAGAAACTCAGTCATTATTATAAATGTCCCCTCTCTATTCTAATTCATATGGCTGAAAAGTGTCAGTCAGGAATACAAGAATCATTTGTAAGCTTATTAGTAACAATAGCAATATAAGTATATAAGTAATCAGCAAACTACTAAACTATATTTTCCAAAAACAGTACAAAAGGTACACATACAAAAGCTTGGCATACGCAATCTTTAATTTTTATATGTAGGTCAGTACATGAAACAGAGAAGGAATATATATATATATATATATATATATATATATATATATATATATATATATATATATATATATATATATATTTGAAAGCCATTATTGGTAAATGAACAATGAAGACTGACAATATTTTTTTGTCAATTCGTAAGTATTTAGTCCACCCCCTCATAGTTATTCACCGATTAGAAAATATTCACCGATTAGAAAAGGGTTTCATTTATCTATAAGGCGTAAAAAAATTGCTTTGTCCGAAATGCGCAGTTTCTTTGGTTTCATAGCGAATACGACATAAGGATGAAACCCGTTTTCATTTAATTTATGCTGGTTAAGAGCGCAATATTTGGCAAAATTAACCTGAGCACGTTTGTATGCGTAATAGGAGATTAAAAATAGTATAATTGTTCCACCTGGAAAGGAAGATGTTACACGTTCTTTAAATATCCGACCATCATTTGTATAGGGAAACAGATGGCACGCAAACAGAAAATCAGAAAACACTGTCATCTTACCCTCGGTTTACGTCTCTGAGAAACTGGTATAAATAAATTCTCAAATAGGATATGCGTGTATTTACCGTATATAAAAATCTGGTCATCTTTTCTGGACGGACACACTGCCAATGGCGGGTTCATTCTTGATGAATCATGTAGTGCGCTATTCAGCATTTGCCAGTTGTTGCTACCTACTAGGCACTTGTTTACAATATAGCCCGTATATTTTGCTGAAGCGGTGCCTTTGCTTGTGTTTTGGGTTTTATACTCCAGTCACATGTTGAAATGAGTATCGAAAAACATATACTTCCGCGAACATTTGTAGACAAAGACACAGGAAATAAAGTCTTCGTAGATCCTAAATCGATTGACTAGTTTTCTAAAATTTTCTCCTTGAAGGCAAAATGACATCACTATTTAGGTCAAAAGCTGGGAATCTATCTAATGAGAAATAGACAAACGGCCTAACGTGTGACGGGAAACGTCATGATATAGGATACTGAAAGCAGCATGGTAATCAGGTAAAACAAATCGACCCGTAGGCATACAAAGTAGGTGAATATAACAACGATTTGAAAAAATGGAAGGTGGGGGGAACCAAAGTACAGAAAGTGCCTACCTACTGAGATTAAGTGAGTTACCTCACCCCCATACAGCGCCAATGATATTCTGCTGATACTCGGGTATATATATATATATATATATATATATATATATATATATATATATATATATATATATATATATATATATATATATATATGGTGTTATTGGAGCCTTGAAACTTCCTTTAATTTGGCGGATAAACTGTCAGTACAAAACCATTATATTTAGATTTTTACATGTTCTGAATGAAACAATGAAACACATAAAAAGAACTGAGATAGAAGTAAATACTTAAATGAAGGAATCGCTGACTGAATGAAATACATGGAGACAAGATAAAAAAAATTGGATACAGGAATAACGTCCGATCATTCCTATACGTGATACTTACTATTTCTAAATCACTTAAGACAATAGTGGTACGGCGACTGAAGTAGTAGAAATACAGCACGATTGGATGAATTAGATATGCGCAATAGGTCAGCCTGCCCAGTGGTACATACACATTCCATGATAGCAGAGTATTAATAAAACCTGAAAAAGTACAAGACATATATTTTCAATTAGAGTTTGTACCTAATTACGAACAAGTGTTTAATGTTGACTTCCAAGGTGCGAGTTTGTGGTGTTTTACAGAAATTGTGCATATAGTTAGCACGTGTATGAACTTATATAAAAATCACAATAAACTTCTTCTGAAATAAGAACAAGTCAATTTCGTTTATTTGAAAATGAGACTTGTATCAACTTGATACTGCAATTTCGTCGGTTCGAAAAATGTTCTTTTAAGAACGAATTATTATCATTCATTCATTTTACTACGGCAATATGACAGTGCCGATCACAAGGTATATACGATAGGTTTTTAAACGTTTGAACTAAAATGTTTCCATCAGCATGAGTTTTTGGAACTTCATGTACATTTTCCGTATTTATGACTGTAATATGTCAAGTAATGGAGAGTGAAAATGTTTATGAACTTTCCACTTATTAAAGTACTACCTATTTTGACAGAAATACCAGGAATCTATGTTTTATTATGTGAGACAGAGTCAGACCGACTCATGATGTAGAACATTGTGAACGTATTTTCTGATATGAATTTTCTGTCACACATTCAGAAATGAAACGAAAGTCTATTTTAAATTAATTCATTGCTGAACATCTGCAAATCACCTCCATTTCCGGTTGCGCATACGAAGATGACCCATGCCAAAGCCACACCCCATGCCGTTCTTGCCGTGGACAGATAAAGGGCGGATACTCCTTTGCTGAGTGTATTTTCGTTGTTAGGATTATACAGACCATATAACACCGCCAGCGCAATACCGGTTGCTACCACCCAGCCGATTAGATTCTGTACCTGAAATCCATGTGTTTATCAGTCAGTTACTAGCATATTGCTTTCTGCTACAACACCGTGGATTTGTTCATACATCCTGTATCTAGTGCACTAGTTGGAATGGTGTTCATATTTTCACAGCCGGATGAAAATATAAACCTCATGCAAATTCCCACAATATATCTGTAAAATTCGATTATAGTACAGAAACAAATATTTAAAGGCCTAAGTTCAAAACCGTTTGGTCGCTAGAAACGGGTAAGTAGCGTATGATATTGACATTTGCATGACTTTTCCATTAACACAATAAAACTTCAAGATTGTACAAACCGCCAAATTACAGCTCAAACAGTTTTTCATTGACTAAAACTGGTGCATCTGCTGAATGTCACAAAAAAGAGATCGATGGTTCCCGTAATTAGAGGTCGACAAAAGTGGCTTGTAAGCGTAACCTTTTCATGGGAAGGAAACCAGTGTGTAGGTTGCGATTTGACCTTTTTATGGGGAGGAAACCAGTGTGTAGGTTGCGATTTGACCTTGTTATGAGAAGGAAACCAGTGTGTAGGTTGCGATTTGACCTTTTAATAGGAATGAAACCAGTGTGTAGGTTGCGATTTAAAACTAGAAATATCACAATGTAGCCGGTATAAAGGGTAGAGGTTTTGTTGATCGAAGATGAAGCATAGACCGATGCGAAGTTAAGTATGATGTTTTAATAAACAAGTTGTATTTTCTAGAAAAGCCAAACCTAACCTCTAGTGCAGACTCGCTACGTAGCATACGTGCAAAAACAGAAGCCTTAATTTAAAGATATGACAATTACCATTAAGGTATGACAATTACCATTAAGGTATGACAATTACCAATACGGATGATTAAACTGAGAAAACTATCTCCACAGTTCATTTCATAAGGACGATATGATTGCATATTCTGAACATTTATGTCATTATAATCATTTGACGTATGTCATGTTAAGATCGGGCTTCTATTTCGATTGTCAGAAAATCAGTCTTACAATGTAGATACTTACTCTGCCGAGTTTGACTTTGCAATCTGTTTTAAATAAGATATACCCAGTAAGAATACCGACAATATATGGTCCCATCCGACAGTACGGCTTAATATAAAGCTGCTGAAAACTGAAATTATAAAAACAAATATAAATATTAAAATTAATGACGAGCATCATATGATAATGCTTGAAAAAAAGCAAATATTTGTAACCAAGATCGGATTCAGGATCGAAAGAATCTTCTAATTTTCCCTAATTATTTCTCAAATAAATGATATTCATTTCACCCAATCTGCAATAGAAAATGAAAAAAAATACCACACTTTTAATATAATTCTCAAGAGATAATGCCACGTGATATTGTCAAATATTCAGTTCAAAGAGTAATTGCTTATAAACAATAGATTGTATTGGACATTTTAAATAATTGTATGCATATTATAATAATAAGACAAGAACTATCCTCAACATGGTATTCGCATGCAGTATACTTATACATTAAATATTCCTTCTCCAGCAAATAAAAAAGATTCTTGAGAACAGAACCTATTGCTTAAGAGAATGAAAACCATATATGTTGACCAAAGCTACGATTTACAACATAGCAACATGTATATACACAGGGATTTTCTCCAAGCAGAAATCGTTCTCATGTTTCTCAGGTTATATTCTCTCTTCATTTATTTTGCAGCGGAACCAAAATTTTCAGTCTTTACTAATCAGAATTAATGAACTATATCGCATGGGAATGCAAACCTATAGGAATTTATTTTCAAACATAATTTTGTTTTGCATTAATAATAATAATAATAATTTTGATTTAGGTGCTGATGATGACGTCCGCTTAAATATGATGATGATTACGATGGAATCGTAGCGGTTTTGATGATGATGGTGATGGTGATGGTGATGATGATGGTGATGGTGATGGTGATGTTGGTGGTGATGATGATGGTGATGGTGATAATACCCAATAGTTCCTTCTTGCGCAATGATGACAGCACTAACGTTGTTAACAGATGCAATAACTCCGGATGTTATGTAAGTGGCAATCAAGAATATACTGGACACAATGCCTCCAGCAATGGGTGATCTACCAGTAAGTAAGAAAAGGTTGTATATAAGTAAATCGTAATTTTTTTTAATTGATACTACAATTCAACATTGACTGAAAGTTGGCCAATACATAAATGAGTCTATGAGAAGTTCGAATAAAGATATGAACAAATATTACCTTATTTTTAGGAATCAACAGCGTAAAATGAGAATTTAGTACTTGATTTTCATAACTGTTCGTCACATCATTTAGAATGTTGCCAGATGGAATCAGTATTCAGACTTGTGGTGAATTAGTGTAAACACCACGTAGAAATGAATGGTAACAAGAATAACCTGAGACAAAGATTTGATTATCCTTTGAAAACTCGTTGCAAATGTCAAGATTCATATAAAATTATCGCTAAATGTGTATAGTTTAATTAGTTACGTAAGACTGTAAAGGTTTCATTGTAATCACTGTATTTCTCTCTCTCTCTCTCTCTCTCTCTCTCTCTCTCTCTCTCTCTCTCTCTCTCTTAAATGTTTGTCTGCTTCGCTACTATGCTACATAGATACGTTGTGATACTGTTCTCATAAAAGTTATTTTTAGAAAAACGCTATTTGACACTTATCTGGAGGAGGAGGGGTTGTGTGTGGCTTTTCTTTTCTCTTAAAGGAAACCAAAATTACACAACTGCAAATCTCAAATAAAAATGGATACTTACACATATAGCGATATCAGAAGTATTGGACTAACTACGAAGAACTGCATATCGTTTGCCAAATACCAGCTCCAAGCCATACACTGAAAAAAAGATTAAACTGGTCTTACGTGAGTGATCAATTTAAATTAAATTTATGACAGGAGTTAAACAATTTTTATTTTCTGTGCGCCTTGGCAAACAACAGATTGAAATTAATCAGAGAGTTTCATACATTTCGGAATTTTGTACTTTATTGACTAAATCAGTGATTGTCGTTATTTGATAAAAAAAAATGCACATATCTGTGCTCATTTTAAACAAAATATGTCGAACTCTTGGAGCAATTTAGCAGGTTCATTTGAAATGAGCATACATTAAGATCAAATATTTACGTTTTTCTTGATTTGCTGCTTTCATTCTATAAAGATGACATTACAAAACAGCATTTAAAAATACCATTGAAGTATATGTGTTCTGTTTTAAATACTATTGAAGTGTATGTGTTCTGTTTTAAAATACCATTGAAGTGTATGTGTTCTGTTTTAAATACCATTGAAATGTATGTGTTCTGTTTGAAATACCTTTGAAGTGTATGTGTTCTGTTTTAAATACCATTGAAGTGTATGTGTTCTGTTTTAAAATACCATTGAAGTGTATGTGTTCTGTTTTAAAATACCATTGAAGTGTATGTGTTCTGTTTAAAATACCATTGAAGTGTATATGTTCTGTTTAAAATACCATGGCAGTGTATCTGTTCTGTTTAAAATACCATTGAAGTGTATGTGTTCTGTTTAAAATACCATTGCAGTGCATGTGTTCTGTTTAAAATGCCATTGAAGTGTATGTGTTCTGTTTATAATACCATGGAAGTGTATGTGTTCTGTTTAAAATACGATTGAAATGTATGTGTTCTGTTTTAAACAGATATTAACTGCTTTATTGGTTATTGTTATTGACCTAAACCAAGCGATTGAGAGTCGCTCTATAAATCTTTCCATTGCGGTTTTAATGGGCGTGGCTATATTTGCATCACGTGACATTCTGCCATTACGGTACAGAGATCGCCCAGTGCTTGGCACTGTGGAAGCTATATTCGTACACATTTACTGTAAATATAATTTATCTGCATACACATTTATGTTCACAATATTTGGTGAACTGAGTATCCTAAAATTTCAATGTTGTTATAATTTAGACTTTTTTCCCGCGTAATTTCGTATAATTAGTTCATATTTTAGCCCGAGGATGTAAATCATGGAATAATTCCTATTTTCGTCAGTTATTTATTTCATGCTTCTACATTTTTAATTATTTAACTAATTTTATCAAAATGTCTTCAAAAGAAGTTTATATTTAATTTGTTTGCTCTTATTAACCACGCCAGCTAAAATAGACTGATGTCGGAGAGTGCTATGCAACACGAAATATTTAGCTAATTTAATTCCACAATATCAGTTTTGTTTGACTGGTATAAGGGAGAACAAAATCCGATGTGTGTTAGGACCTATTATATTCTTTAAAGGGATAGATGTGGTTTAAAAGCAGAATTACCTGAGCTGCACCATTTTTTAAAAATCTGTTATGACCGTGAATAAACATCTTAATAGGACACCTTACAAAGAAGCAACTACCAGTGACCGATCCCTCTGCCCAACTGGTCTTTACTTAAACCCCAACCGCACCCCGGGGATAGAATGAAATTTAAGAACAATTGTACCAACCCTCTTCGTCAGCTCCTCCACTATCCGCTACCAAGCAGATTGAATGAAATTCAAGGACAACTGTGTTTATCTGTAGACCATCGAAATTGAATCTTAAACCTTGAAGTCTCTTGTTAGAGACACCATTACACGCACGCAAAGTGGCGGATATTCGTATCTGAATATCCGTGTACTTATGGCGTATACCTAAATAGAAACTACTAAATTGTTGGCATTACATTATTATGCAATTGTGGAAAACACACAGTGGAATCTTTTCAATGCACTAATACAAAAATGTTAAATAACTTTTACTTGAAAAACTTACATATCTTTCATCTTCCAAGTAATACTGCGGGATTCATTCCATTTTATCGCTATTTACGAAGTTGTTGATGTAGAGTATGACGTTGTGAGATTCATTCCATTTTATTGCTATATACAAAGTTGTTGATGTAGAGTATGACATTGTGAGATTCATTCCATTTTATTGCTATATACAAAGTTGCTGATGTAGAGTATGACATTGTGAAATTCATACCATTTTATCGCTATTTACAAAGTTGTTGATGTAGAGTAAATTTGTCCACCACGTATCTTTGCAGTAATCAATGTCCATTCCATCTTTTGACCAGAAAGGTCCGTCGCTCCAGTATTTAATTGTCGGGACATACAGCATCATTAGCAACATATACGGCGGTGTCAGTCTGTTGACAGATGATAAAATAGTGTTTTTGATGAATAGTTTAACAATAAAGGCTTTATCTCACCAGACATTCCGGTTTTGCTCAGTTTATGAAACGTTGTTCTTTTTTGATATCAAATTGTATTATTTCCCATTGCACATATACCTTTCCACAAAATTATTTAATGACCAATTACCCATGTGCTTCGAGCCAGGCAGGGAACAAATTATCATCGACAGTATTAATTAAATGGATCTTCCTTGGATTTTAATGCATTGCTGTTGTTGCTGTTTTACAAAAAGAGCAATACGTATTCTTATGTGATCAATACGTGAAAAGACTCTTGTCATTGTATCAGTCTATTACCTCTATCTACGGAAAATAAATTTAATTGAAAATCAATATTCTTTTCATTTACCTCCAGAAGCGATGGAAATAAAACATTCCCCAACTGAACTTCCTGACTCCACCAACTTTCTTCAACTCACGAAAGGTTAAATATGCGAGGAGGAGTCCGCTGCAAACATGCGTGTCATATCGTAAGATTAAAGTGAGTAGCAAAACATACAAGAACATTTTGTCGCCCAAAATGTAATATTTTATTTTAGAACGATATTCTATGCATTAAAAGTAGCCAGAATTAAGCAACGAAACGCAACGAGATCATATTTGTCCTCTTTTGAACCCGACGAGTATTCAATATTTAACATCCACTTCCGTATTACAGTACACGCCGACATGTTTGTTTGTGCTATATAGAACGTCATATTTCAAACCCATTGCATGGCAAATTGTTACCTTTCTTTCTACATTACAGTATGAATCATTCATCTGTAAATACGTTTTGTTCTTGTCAGTGACAGAATAAATAGTTTCTGATGATTTGAATACTCCTTTACTTCCAAACGATCTATGAATAATCAAATATACTGCCATCCATCTTGCAAGAAATAAATGAAATCTGTATTATATTTATTGCTAAGTGAACTAGCAGATTACTGTCATTAGATCAAGTACGGAGACACACAGACACGTATCAATTATTGTGTCAGTATATATCTATCTATCTATCTATCTATCTATATATATATATATATATATATATATATATATATATATATATATATATATATATATATATATATATATTCCAAAAAGTGTCGGGTTTAGAGGTATACACACTTTCCTGAATATGATTTTGGCAACGCAATCATTCCGTGTCAAATAGAATAAACATATTCTGCCTCAAGTATGTAAATATAGTTCTTAATGTTGTTTAAAATATCGGTAGATTGCTTTTTACTTCATGTAATATTGGTATCGAATGCTCTTTAGCCGTAAAGTACCTTAGAACAAAAAAGGAATCAACGGAAACAGAGGCGTTGTCGATGGCTTGGAAAGTAAATCGATTTATCATCTTTGGAATAAATGAGCCTATGTTAGCTGGAAAAAAAAGTAACCCGTAGTTTCATGTCTTTTTATTTATTCAATTTCATAAAAATATATTTTCGTATCCAATTTTATATTCAATTTCAAATTTAAAACCTATATGTGTCTTAAATATTACTTTTTTGAAAGTTGTCTACGTGGATTGTCACTGTCTTGTAGCATTACAATCACAAACTGTACCTACAGAATGTATACAAGTGCTATAATTTCATTGTATGGCATATATATATATATATATATATATATATATATATAGAGAGAGAGAGAGAGAGAGAGAGAGAGAGAGAGAGAGAGATAGAGAGAGAGAGAGAGAGAGAGAGCATTAGAGATTACAGAGACAACTCTTATCTCATCTAAAGCATTGAGTTTTGTCAATAATTGAAGGTCACATCGGCGTTTTCTATTGCAATAGTAAGATCACATTGATTCAAGGGCACGAGTCAAAACAATCAAATAGGATAAAAAAAATATTTACGTGTAAACAAAATATGTACAAAAAAAAGTTAAAATACAAAAATCTCACAGCCGAGTCTCCATCCGAAAGAGTATGTGTGGCCTAAGATGACCCACGACATACTAAGAAAGCGGATCCCATTCACCGCGCTCAGACTTCCGGCCGCCTGGTTTGTGCTGAGGATTTTAACAGCGTTACTGTATATTGAGAATGCCAACAATATATGGGCAAGGATACCTGTATGAAATGGAAACAGCTATTATTAATTGCACCATTTCAGTCGAACTGCTATATTAATAAATGATCTTTTAAAAATTCTAGTGAAAGGGAGATAAAACTGATTGATTTAATTTTGTTCTTGGTGAAGTCACTGACTAATTACGCTTCTTTTCATATAATGAGATTAAAATATAGCAAGATTTACACTACAAAAAATACACCATGCATCCTTAGTTAAATTGATCAAACCTCTGACGGCATTGTTCAAAAGACTCTTCGATGCCATACTTGCAGAATGTCCACAATTATATATATATATATATATATATATATATATATATATATATATATATACACACTCTTTATTCAACAATGTCATCGAAAATCTGGAATTGCATTCCACTTTACTCCTCAAGTGTTGTGATGATACATAATTCACTTAATCGATGCTACCTTTAGTTTTTATTCATCCGTTATCAGTCAAAGAAAACAATATGTAAAACCAAATATTTTTCTCAGCAAATATACCTAAATCACCTCAATGGAACTGCTTCGGTATATCACAAGCTACTTTATAGTTTGAACGATTTACAACATAAACCAGTTATAGGAAAAGGACCTAGAGATTTAAAATACAGACAAGGCTAGTCATTGACTACATGAGAACGGTACCACCACTCGGGGATTCCCTAATCTCATATCAAGTATCAAACCTTGTCTCTATATTAGTCTTCAAGTCCTTTAGTCTATCATTGGCTTGTGTTGTAAATCAATCAAACGATAAGGATGCCAATGCGTATGTCACCTTCAGATGTCTTTTCAGCTAGGATAATGTGAATATATTAATATGGTTTTGCCTACTGGATATCTGCTCCTGATAAGGAAATATCGGATAATAAAATATGTAATGTCTTCGAATGCTGAAGAAAAACATTCATCAAAGAATATGCTTCTATAATATGCATAAAGGTGTATGTAGTCCTCCTTGTCAGACAAATGATATATAGAAAATGAAAATGTAAATGAATACATTAATCTGAGTGCTAGATTTATGCAGACTTATAAGACGGATATACAGACATATTCAGATCAACAGAATCATTTTCGTACGACAAAGAACCAGAAATAAGTATCAGAAAATAATTGAGTGAATACAAGGACCCATTAACATACCTACGTCAGCATATGTCTTTGCAGACTTGTATTTCTCAACAGAGTCGTACTCCGCATATTTCGTTTCAGAGAGGAGATGGGTCCTATCGTGGACGTTTCCATTCGCATGCACGTCGCTATTGCTGTGAGCGTCGTTTGCAATAGGAAGGGAGCCATTAACTTCTTCAGTCTTTGACTGTGAAGCGTATGTTGCAATCAGCCTATTTATGACATCATAAGCAGTACCCAGAATAATGATGGCCGCAATGACTGATGCAATAACGCTGAAATCAAATGGTGAATTCGTATATTGTCTTTATTTCAGATCTCTACACAGAAAAAGTAGCTTAAGGTAGATACTGACACTCAATTCTAAAAATAAACTTTCCATTGATTGTGTCCAAACGTGCATGATTGAACGTCTACGTGGCCTAATTAAAAATAAGAAAAATATTTCAGTGGATACCCTTACCCGTTTTCTTTGTAAAATCGTAAATATTTGAATATCTAAGTGTCCACACAATGACTTCTATAGTATTGTAATTCATTATACACAGATCGTTTCATTCGGGTTGTCGTAACTTTTGCTACATCAAGTCATAATAAACTTGTTATAATATTGATGAGTTCTTATCGTACTTTGTTTGACAATTGGGGAGGGGTATTTAATTAACCTACTTTTCAGTGTACCAAGAGATAGACCAACATGTGTTTTCTTATCACACCTTGGTTGACACGTTTAGGAAACTACGTTCCACCTACTCGACCAATCATAATTCATATGCAGACTATGTAACCTATGCTAGCGACCGACAGGTTTCGGATCTCGACCTTTAAATATGAAGCATGTACTCACGTCACAGCTTTGGCTCGATCATCAAACTCTCTGTCTCGTCCCTGACATTGGACAAAAGGGTTTATGCTTTCAGTGCCATTCAACGGTAACAGACTAAGAGCTTAAAGACAAAAAGATAACAAAACTGCCGGTGCTTTATGTTTGTATAATCTGACTAAATGGTTGCTTTGACTAACATATGGTGGTGGCTGATATAACAACGAATATAAAACATTTTTTATTTACTATGTGCCGCAATACTAAATAGAAAATGTTCCACATGAAGTATAGTCATGAAAACGATATTCAACATTTAAAGTTCGCGGAAATATTTTGAATTTGTGGGGTTCTATTTTAAAATCTAAAAAAGTTATTGTATCAGCTTAATTTAACATGCAATTTTCAATGAAATTATCATGAAAAGATCTTACCTTATCAGAAAATTTATTTAATTATATTTCTTATGAATATTCTCATTTACTTTATATATATATATATATATATATATATATATATATGTGTGTGTGTGTGTGTGTGTGTGTGTGTGTGTGTGTGTGTGTGTGTGTGCTCTCAAAATATTAGTATATATTGCACTTTATTTTGCATATTTCACTGTATGTTAATAGATGCGTAATAATATCATTACTGTTCATGTAATATATTACTGTCACCCTTACTATTCTGTTTTACATGTAACTCCATGTTGACTAACTGATGGTATAATAGTATATTACTGTCACGCTTACTATTCTGTTTTACATGTAACTCCATGTTGACTAACTGATGGTATAATAGTATATTACTGTCACGCTTACTATTCTGTTTTAGATGTAACTCCATGTTGACTATATGATGATACAATACTATATTGCTGCCACGCTTACTATTCTATTTTATATATACCTCTATGTTGACTATATGATGGTACAATAGTATATTACTGCCACGCTTACTATTCTATTTTACATATAACTTTATGTTGACTATATGATGGTACAATAGGGCAAAGATTTTAAATATTCTATAAAATAAATCCTTCATACATTAGAGAATTCCGCTGTACCCAAAGTGTTCAATGTTTGATGATACTGACTATTGTGTTGCTGTACAAAATAATTCTGATACCACTATGTAAGACAATTTTTGTTCCTGGGTAGTAAGTGTTATTTCCTAATTGCTTATGCCTCAAAAGTATAGAAAATGGCTATTATTCCCCACAAACTTTGCTTTTGTGACCAGGACAGTGATATTTTGAAATTTACCTATTTCCAATGAGAAAACGGGCGAATTTGTGTCTTTTCGTTCTCATAAAGTTATAAAAAACAACATATGAATCCAAATTAACATGTATTTATACTAAAGTAATACAAAAATGACTACAAAAGATTTAGAAGTGAGTAGTTTTTCGAGATTTACGATTATACTGTAAATCACTTTCACGAATCAGCCCCCAAATGTAGTCTCCCATCATGTTCTCGTTATACTGTCCTTGGTAGCGGCGTTCAAAGTCCAGTATATCCTGGTGAAAGCGCTCGCCTTGCTCCTCCGAGTACGCTCCCATGTTCTCCTTGAATTTATCAAGATGAGCATCAAGGATATGGACTTTGAGGGACATCCTACAGCCCATTGTGCCGTAGTTCTTCACCAGAGTCTCAACCAGCTTCACATAGTTTTCGGCCTTGTGATTGCCCAGGAAGCCCCGAACCATTGCGACAAAGCTGTTCCAAGCCGCTTTCTCCTTACTAGTGAGCTTCTTGGGGAATTAATTGCACTCTAGGATCTTCTTTATCTGTGGTCCGACGAAGACACCGGCTTCGACCTTTGCCTCAGACAGCTTAGGGAAGAAGTCTTGAAGGTACTTGAAGGCTGTCGACTCCTTATCTAGATCTCTGACAAATTGTTTCATAAGGCCCAATTTGATGTGCAGTGGTGGCATCAGCACCTTCCGGGGGTCCACCAGTGGCTCCACTTGACGTTGTTCCTCCCCACAGAGAACTCGGTCCGCTGTGACCAGTCCCGCCTGTGGTAGTGCGCCTTGGTGTCCCTGCTGTTCCAAAGGCAAAGATAGCAGGGAAACGTTGTAAAACCGCCTTGGAGACGCATCAGGAATGCCACCATTTTGAAGTCTCCTATGACCTCCCAGCCGTACTCATCATACTTCAAGGCGTCCAGCAAGGTCTTGATGCTGTTGTAATCCTCTTTGAGGTGCACCGAGTGAGCCAGGGGAAGAGACGGGTACTTGTTACCATTATGGAGCAGCACGGCTTTGAGGCTCCTGGATGAGCTGTCAATGAAGAGGCGCCACTCATTCTGGTTACAGGCGATTCCGATTGCCTCGAACAGACTGGTCACATTGTGGCAGAAGCAGAGCCCATCTTGACGGGTGAAGAAGCTGGAAAAAGATTGGTGACGCTTCCTCTGATCTGCGACTTGCACACTTTCATCCAACAAGTTCCACTGCTTGAGTCTAGACGTCCAAAGCTCGGCATTGGACTTAGTGAGACCAAGATCTCTAATCAAGTCGTTGAGGTCTTTTTGGTTGGGGTAGTATGGGTTTCTCTTCTCAGCTCCACCTCTGAAATTGTCATCTGGATCTACAACGTCTTCCTCGCTCTCTGACTTGCTGCTCTCTTCTAAAGACGGCTGTTCTCTCTCCGGAGGAGTGGGTACGGGGAGCTCATGGCAGTGTGGCACTGGGGCGATGGATGAAGGAAGGTCCGGATACGTGATAGCAGGTGCATTCTTGCCAGTCCGACGTTTGGAAGGGTCCACCATGCAGAAGTAACAGTTGCTTGAGTGGTCAGTGGGTTCCCGCCAAATTCTTGGGATAGCGAACTTCATGGCTCTCTTTTCCCCTCTGTACCATCCTACAAAAATACATTTATTTCACCCATGACTAATGTGTAAGAGATTCTCGCAACATTTTTCATATATGATATATTTTTTCAATAACATTGAAAATTGTAAAACATTTTAAAATAAAAAACTTTTACAATTTTCAAAATTTTAAAAAATTTAATAACATAAAATTCCGAACAACAATTGTCCATCTTACCTTCCAGAGTTTTTTTTACAGTGCTCGCATGTGAAATGAGGTGCCCAGGGTTTGTCTTGATCCCCGACAGGCATGCCGAAATATGCCGTGTAGGCCTCACGCATCTTAGCAGATGCTTCCACGGATTACTATTTCGTTCTTGTCTTGATAACTTGGCCGCAGACATAGCAAAATGCGTCTGCCGGATGCTTGCAGCCTCTTGATGCCATCTCAGAAAAATGCAGATATGTATCCACTTAGGCAGCTGGAACTAAACTGAACTGGTGGGCTTAAGGCCCCTGTATTTATACTACTATTTATATTACTGGAAAGTTCTAGAAAGTTTTAGAAGTTAATCCAAGTTTACTCAGCACTGAATCTATCTGGAATGTTCTGGAAAATAGGTACATTTCAAAATATCACTGTCCTGGTCACAAAAGCAAAGTTTGTGGGGAATAATAGCCATTTTCTATACTTTTGAGGCATAAGCAATTAGGAAATAACACTTACTACCCAGGAACAAAAAAAAATTGTTACACGGTGTACCCAAAGTGTTCAATTTCTGATGATACTGACTACTGTGTTGTTGTACAAAATAATCCTGATACCCAAAGTGTTCAATTTCTGATGATACTGACTATTGTGTTGTTGTACAAAATAATTCTGATACCCAAAGTGTTCAATTTCTGATCATACTGATTATTTTGTTGTTGTACTAATTAATTCTAACACCCAAAGTGCTCAATTCCTGATGATACTGACTATTGTGTTGTTGTACAAAGTAATTCTAATACCCAACTATTGCGTTGTTGTACAAAATAATTCTGATTCATGTAATATTCTCAGTATTTGATTTATCACTCTGAAATGAGTCATGCTTTTCTACTATTATATCACTTTTTACATTAAACTTCAAAGAGGATTCCTTGCTCAATCACTTTAAAATGTTCTCCTGATTACCTGATTGAGTAATGACTATATTGTAGATGAGCTGGTTGTACAGATGACTGTACAACTTCATTTTTGGAAATTCTTCTGAGCACAAATACGTCCGTACGTGTGCAACAAAGAGCTCACAATCATGTACAATCATAGTTTGTTCGTAATTAATGCACTTTTAATGAGCTATTTTTGTGAGGTACCAATTTTCGTGGATGTCGGGGCAACTTCAAACGAGGAATTTAAAGACTCAACGAACTATCGTTTTTCTAAGGAAACCTTAAGACCCCTTTAACAATCCACGAATTTAAATAACGACAGCAATATGATTTTTCGATAAAACAAACAATTGAATAGTGTCCAAAATACATGAATTCACATATATCTTATAGTATTATTACCTGTTCTAACAAGAGCAGCAGCATCGTCGTCATTACAAGTTTCTGGCAGACATATACCAACCGACAAAGCAGTGGTACCGGCAGATAACTGTAACATTAAAATTAATTTATGTGTAAACGATAATCCAAATGTTCTGAAGCAGAACCTAGATATAGTCTAAAGTTCCATTTGAACCAAAACTTTCATACGATATTGTACTTTTTAATCAAAACTTACAGACTATGTTATAATTTTGGATCGGAAGTTGCAGTGTTGTAATTTTGAATCAGAAGTTGCAATGTTATCATTTTGAATCAAAACTTTCTGACAATGTTGTAATTTAGAATCAGAAGTTGCAATTATGTAATTTTGAATCGAATAAAGAAATGGCAGCAAAACATTAGACCAAATTGTCGAAAATATTTATGATTTGGGCCTGTATCGTTTGTTAGATCTTTAACACGAATAACTTGTAGAAATCTGCATTGGGTTTGTATTTTTTTATTTTTTTATTTTTTGCCCCATCTTTAACGCGATTAACCTGTAGAAATCTGCTTTGGGTCTGTATTTGTTTGCCCCATCTTTAACGCAAATAAAACCTGTAGAAATCTGCTTGGGGTCTGTATTTTTTGCCCCATCTTTAACACGAATAACCTGTAGAAATCTGCTTGGGGTCTGTATCTTTTGATCCAGCATTAACGCGATGAACCTGCAGAAATTTGCTATGGGTCTATATCTTTTGCCCCAGCTTTAACGCAATTAACATATAGAAATCTGCTTCAGGTCTGTATCGTTTAACCGAACTTTCATACAATTAACCGGCAGAAATCTACATTGAGCCTCTGTCTATTGCATATTATCGACATATTTTGAAGCCAATTGAATTCCCATAATACTTACTAATGGTCTTGAAACTTACCATCGCTTGAAACGGTTAAAATTTGTTATCTCCAAAAGTGTTTGGTTTAGAGAATTAGTAGTAGTGGTATATCTTCTCGTTGTTGTTTTTTGTTGTTGTTGCTGTTGATGATGATGAAACACATTGCAATAATAATATGAAACAAAAGTATAGAAACATTATCAAATCTAGCAATAATGTACTGACCGCTACACTTTTTGAGTTTGGAAGAAGTACGGATGCCAAACAGTATTGGCCCTTATAGGGATAGCTGGGCCCTGATCTGTTGGTCGGGTCCCTATAAACAATCGCCTGTGTATTGATGCATTCATCGAATGACCCGGGCCAAATCAAGTTTCCGTCAAGTATACCACTCTCAATTTTTCCAAGGGCATCGATAACTGGTGAGGAAACAAAGATTAAAACGCATCTTTAAGTCTAATAATGGAGAGAGATGAAATCTTGCATTAAACGTAATATATAATACGTCCGTCATTTTTCAAACAATTTGAAATGCTTACCCAACGAAGGCTCATCTCTCTCTCTCTCTCTCTCTCTCTCGCAAACTAAAAACTACAAACCAATTCACCATAGAAATACGATAAGATAACAGGGCTTAGATCCAACGATAACTCTGTCGTTACGTCTGAACTTGCATAAATAGCACAATACACCTGACTATTTATGCCACTTTTTATCTATATCACATATCGCATTAGTATCATCCGTCGTCACTAAGAACGTAAGAGAGGACAAATATTGAATTAATTTTGCAGGTTTTCTGTTTGTAGAAAAATACACCTTTAATTCTTATAATAAAGCAAAATCCAGAATAACGAACATTAAAGTCTCTAAAGTTCACAGAGTTTTATTTAAGTTTCCCACCACACTTCACACCAAACCTGGTTTCAACTTCGAAATTCGCTTGGGACATGCAAGATAGAACACAATGACAGTCGGACAAGACTCCTTGATCAAAAACGACTCGTCGAGAAATAAAAATACATAAATACGCTTAAAGGATAACACCATGGTTAGGTGGGATAGAAAACTGGGTCTTCATTAAATGCACTCATTATTTCATCCGAATACTTTTCATACTTGTATGTTACCATCTTATATATCTTTTTCTCTCTCTTTCAAAGGTAAATCATTTTTGTTTATCAAAGACCTCTGATTGTATATTCTGACTCATTCAATTTCGCTAATGACATCACTATTAGCCTCACAAGGAAATTCACTGTATTTTTCTTGTTTAAATCTCGCAATTCAACGCTACGAGAGGGCGACTTGACTGGAAATTGGAATAGCTTCAATACCCATTGAGGTACAGAGCTGACATTCGGAACACAGTTAGAAAACTGAATATTCGAAACCTTTGATTCGTATAAGGCCTAGTATTTTACCTACTTATAATAGATATTGGAGGTGGAAGTTGACCAATTAATTTTCACGCATTCGTATCTAACCTGGGGAAAAAATATTTGTGTCAGCTTTCTATTTTGCACCTTTGTTTGCTTATTATCGTGCGTGACTAGTTCGATACATTATAAATGCTTAGTTGTCGCCATTTTCAAATCAAGAGCTTATTACTATTAAAACAAATGTACACAATGTTAGACTTTGGACTTTGCTGGAGTCACTTTCCTTCCACATTTCCCTTGTAACAATCTTTGCCATAGTTAACAAAATTGAAATCGAGGACTTTAAATATTTGCACCAAAGATGTTATTGTCTGCATTACTTGTAAAGCGTAAGTGTTTACAAGCTATCGCTAGCATTATAAAAGGAGTGTAGATGTCAATTCAATACCGCAGTGTCGA
The DNA here is from genome assembly GCA_029931535.1 of Margaritifera margaritifera. NCBI lineage: Eukaryota > Metazoa > Mollusca > Bivalvia > Unionida > Margaritiferidae > Margaritifera > Margaritifera margaritifera. The sequence goes on from JAQPZY010001309.1 coordinate 707,372, forward strand.
GTTTCGTTCAACACTTTCAGATATTTGTTTGGTTTTAATTTAATTTTCTTGTGATCTAATAATGGGTCATTCGATGAAACAACAACATAGTTTTATACGTTCAGATTTAATTTGAACGTACTCGATTGCACCAAATCATTCAAACAATTTGTTCACGATACTCTTTCAGTTCACGGGAAACGGAAAAGCCCCCCACCCCACCCCAGTAGTGGTTGGGGTTGGGAACCATAGTTTTGTACATAAGTGTAGTGTGAATCAAATCCCGTATATACAGTAGTTGAGTTTATGTCCAGTTTGAATTATTGATATATCATGCATATAAGGTTCAAAACATGTTTTGCAATACAAGAAAAAGGTAATCGACGATGTCTTGTCTTTTCTGTTGAATATACATACATATATATATATATATATATATATATATATATATATATATATATATATATATATATATATATATATATATATGTATATATATAGCTAACTTCCATGTCTCAAAGATCGATCACCCAAATACCATAACCCACACGGTCATGCTCTAACCCCAATAACAAGAAAAAAAGTTGAAAGGGTTCGAAATGCTCGTGTACTAACATGCAAGGGAAGCAGAATTTAACATGCAGCTATATCAATAAATTCATTGTATTTCCAGTTAGAAATGCAAATTAAAATCTGACAATTGTAAATTTGTGCAAAATAGCTGAGTTAAGAATAATAACTCTTTAATCTGTTTGCTGTCACTGTTGTCTATTGGTGTCATTGTATATAAATGTATTTGATAGAACCATGTTTCAATATACATATATACATGTGATATAGATGTGAAGATATATATATATATATATATATATATATATATATATATATATATATATATATATAGAGAGAGAGAGAGAGAGAGAGAGAGAGAGAGAGAGAGAGAGAGAGAGAGAGAGAGAGCTTGTACAATTTATTGCAATACTGATAAAGACAGGATTAAGTCTACTTATCTGCAATTACTTACATCGAATTGCCCATATCTCTCTTCTGAACAAAGCTTCAATCAAAATTTCTGTGTGGTTAAGACAAGTGTCACTCACATTGTAACCCGGTGAAGCGCCCACTCTCAAATCGTCTGCAAGAAGGCTAGCGTGTTGATGTATGCCAATCGCGGCAGGAGATTCAATTAGATCACTCAAAGGAGAACCGTATGTTACTATGGATTCTAGTACAAGTTGTAGCTTCCAGAGTTCCTTGTGAAGTTTACTTAAATCTTCTGTAATAAGAGTGTCATGACTATACGTGTGACACACCAGCCGGAACAACAATAAAAGTATCGATCTTATTTGGAGATTCATTATTCAATGTAAGGTATTGAGTCTTTCTCCTTGAATGTGAGTATGACAAACAATAATTTCTACGAAACACGTCGGCCCTTTGAAACTGTGTGCAGTTTGGCTTTTAATATTGTTGACCGCAAGGGGTGCGTCATGGTTTTGCAATACTTTTCACCGTGTTCCCGTCACGAGGATTTGTTTCAAACACCATATCTTTCCCTCAAATGACACTCATGTAATTAAACCTTTAAGATGCTGACGAGTCAACTGAATAAGTTCAAACGGTTATAAACGCTAGAAAAAACGATATAATTTTTTCAAAACTAAATAATAATTTTCACAATATAAATATCGTTTCTACAGACAAACATTCTGTACTATTTTCGTCACCGAAAGATATTTAAAGAACGAGCATGTTTATATCTTGTATTTGAGAGTTCATGCAAGGGAAGAGGGAGTACGTGACGAATATTGCTTTAGAAATCCCTTTAACATTGCAAACATTGGTGGCAAAGTAAACCGATATAAGTACCAGAGTTGGAGTGGCCACTAAGATGTGGGTGTTTACTTCACACCCAAATCCAGAGTAAATACGTATTCATCCCGCGAGATATCGGTTACGTTTAACTCAGTGCACCAGTCTATAAAATGGAATGACTCACACCCCGTACGACATTGAATGGCATTATCAAGATGACCTCCTGAAAAGCATTGATAGCCAGACTTGGAAAAGTTGACAGACATCGAATTGTACCTATATAAGGCACTTGTAAAAGAGAGGATTCACTTTTGAATTTTATGTATATATATATATATATATATATATATATATATATATATATATATATATATATATATATATATATATATATATATATATATATATATCCTCTACGATAGAGACATTATATTAGGTGACAGCGTCCTCCCCCCAGGATGGAGACATTTTATTAGGTGACAGCGTTCTCCCGCTCTCTCTTTTTCTCTCTCTCGGAGTATTAAAATTTTGTCACACAGTTTTGCTGTCATTTTAATAACTTTGTGTATTTCAATATATTTCGTTCTGGCATTAAAAAACAACCCGACTACTACTACATTTTAGTTTCATTATATTCGATCATGGACGTAACAACTACAATAATATGGTGAATTTAAATAGAAAAATGTCATGAATGAAAGTTTAATTGTACATGGCTAGTGATCATATTACATAAATAAATACATACACTTGTCTAGTCAATGACGACACTCTCACAGATGCTGCCAAACTCCTATGAAAACAGAAACAAAAATGTCATAAAACAAAAATAGTAAACATGTAAATTAAAATCTAAGAGAGGAAAAAGATGCTATGACATCAAAGTGTCAGTTTAGATCAAACCACCGTTTTAATATTAATGACCAACCTGTCGAAGGTATTGTGGTAGTCATGGAGCTATTAATATTTTTCTGTACAAAAAAGAAGGGAAGACATAATGTGGATACTGTACATAAAAAGAAGGGCAGACTAGTAGGCAAAAAGAAAACAACTACATCGCTCATTTACACATGACCACACACCTACAAAACACAAAATGGTAATACAAAAATACTTTCATCTTTGATGTATTTTCTTTAATATAGATAAGTGCTCCAAATATGTTCCTTGTTATACGTTATTTTCAACCAATCAAAAGAATAAACGGTATCATTACTTGCTACTATAGCAATAATATATCAATAACGGTACCATTACTTGCTACTATAGCAATAATATATCAATAGCGGTACCATCACTTGCTATTATAGCAATAATATATCAATAACGGTACCATCATTTGCTACTATAGCAATAATATATCAGTAACGGTACCATCACTTGCTACTATAGCAATAATATATCAATAACGGTACCATTACTTAATACTATAGCAAGAATATATCAATAGCGGTACCATCACTTGCTACTATAGCAATAATATATAAATAACGGTACCATCACTTGCTACTATAGCAATAATATATCAAAAACTGTACCATCACTTATACTATAGCAATAATATATCAATAACGGTACCATCACTTGCTACTATATCAAACAAATATCAATAACGGTACCATTACTTGCGACTAAATCAATAATATTACTCTCACCTTTTTAAATCAATTTTTGAAACAAACATTTTGTGATCGTGCAGGTTTGAATAAATAAAGTCAAACAGAGCGGTGCAAAGCGTATCGTATCCACTGTAATAACGTTGTACAGTGACCGAATCAAAACTTATTGATATTTGATCCAATGTATTAACGTTATACAGTGACCTGATCCATATACAGTGACCGGCTCAATATACAGTGACCGGATCAAAAGTATTGATATTTGATCTAATGCTGAAACATTTCTACAGTCAGTGTTACAAAATTTAATTTTGTTTGCTTTATAATTCACTTCCTCAACCAGGATATTTTCAGTTCTCTGAAAGATTGTTTTATGTATATCATTCTAAAACCATCTCGTTACAATTTGGAATATAACACGGCTCTTAATTTTGTCTGGACCAGAAATCCGAATACAGTTCAATGTGGCAAAATAATATATAAAAAAATGTTGTTAAGTGACACGATGTAAAAAAAAATGAATGCATTCAACTGAAAAGATTAATCTGAAACATTAGATAACCAGAAAATGATGACAGTATCTTGTGCAGTTACTTCGTCGTACTTTTTTTCATCTCGTCCAAACTGGACACTGCTTTTGTAATATCCGATGTTTGAAAACGATATACAAAATGATCCCCCCCCCCCTTTCTGTTTCGTGCATGACACCTATAAACGTTGTAATCATACATGACACCTATAGGCGTTGTAATCATACATGACACCTATAGGCGTTGTAATCATACATGACATCTATAGACGTTGTAATCATACATGACATTTATAGACGTTATAATCATACATGACACCTATAGGCGTTGTAATCATACATGATACATATAGGCGTTGTAATCATACATGACACCTATAGACGTTGCAATCATACATGACACCTATAGACGTTGTAATGATACATGACACCTATAGGCGTTGTAATCATACATCACACCTATAGGCGTTGTAATTATAATATTGCAGCTATTTATCTTGAAGGTACTTGCTCACCCTTTTCAATCAGAACATGTAATTACATCTTACTAACAAGGGTTATCAAATACCACATTTGTTTACATGTGCCGAACTTGGTAAACACTGCACCCTTCTCGGCACCGATAAAAGACAAGTCGAAAACCAACATGTATGAAACAGTCATCCATTCATCTGTTATCATATGGCACTCACTCACAATTGCATACACTCATACACACGCATGCACGCACAAGTGACACAAATGGTATACATATGAATGTAGAGAGAGAGAGAGAGAGAGAGAGATAGAGAATATATTTTTGTATTCAACAGGATATCAGTAATATCTTCATCCAATATTCCCTCAAGCGCTTTCGTATCATCATCATTATTTTAGCAAATAAACAGTTTGACGTCTTGTTTATTGTTTATTTACAAATATACTTTGTAAGTATAATACATCTACCTGAAGAGTATCCATGACGATGATACGAAAGCGCTTGAAGGAATATAGGAGGAACATATTACTGATACGAACTGTTTGGCCTTGTTTTCTTATATATACTGCATAAACAATTATATATTCTTCTTTATTCTTTTGATATGAATGTTTATGTATGTATGGATGGATGCATGTATGCATATATGTAGGTAGGTAGCAGGAGTGTACTGGGTAAGGAACTCGGCCCTAGACTTATCTGCCAGGGACAGGCCAGGGGTTTTGCTCACACCAGTAAAACACCGGTAAAAACGGATTTTTTTGCGGCGGCCCACTAGGATTTGTCCCGGTATGCCAGTACACCACTGGTAGGTATTTATTAGTTACGTTGGAGAGTGAGACCTCTCTCTCTCTCACTCTTCTTATTCTTAGCTGGTCAAAGTGTGTCAAGAGGGTGATATTCATTGTTACATATACACACAATTATGGATAAATACATGCTCCACTGTATAACTAGTACGTTTATGCAACCCGCTGTTACATTAACAATTCACAAGAATGTATTATTTATAAGGAGTTATAAGGAGCTATTCTGGTATTTCGCACAGCTATAAACTTCCAGAAATAAATCTTGGCTTACGGTTAACGATTAGCTCTATGTTATTTTCCACGCAGAAAAGGATTAAAGCTTTGCCTCGAAATAAATATAGACAGTATATTATTAAAAAATTATCTTTATCATGCATTTATCTCCTGCATCCGGAAAAAGAAGAGGTCACAAATTTGCGCGTAGATTGTTTCCTTTGAAATTACAAATATCATGTAGATATAGTTGAGGAATTGAAGATGCTGGACCACTTATACATTTTGATTTCTTAAGTTCCGTATAGCAATACGTGAACATTTAAAATAAAAAATAAAACGTTACTAGATCGGCGAGAAGGCGGAACCTCAACGAAGGTGCTTATGTATGACTATGAAGACAATTAGCGAACACTAAGTTATTATTTTCACACATCATAAATAATGACATAAAGCTACATTGTGTTAAATTCAAACGTTTTCAGATTGGTAATATAAATATTTCATGAGCTTAACATGAAAACAACAGTTTCGGTATCAAGGGATAATGTGTATTTGTTTATAAGTTTGGATTAGATGAAAGTGTGGTCAATGATTGTTGGGTTTCAAAATAATAGAGAATATAAATATTGATATGTTGATTTCCAACCTCAAAAAAGATACCATCAAATGCTTTAGAAAAGATACAAACTAACATATTACTTTTAATGAAGACAACATTGAAATAAGCATCGTCAGCCATGATAGCAGGATGGTCACAACAGTGCAGTGTGAAGAAGAAATAAATTACGTACTTGATGTTGATAAATATAAATATTTCCTGCGTCTAAATTTACGGTACAGTTTGAAGATCTCCTAAACTTTACATGGTCACTCTACAATGATTGGACAAAAATAGGGAGACAATATATTAAAGCAAAGTTTGACTTAAACAGCACATGGTAACTCAATATATCAAGTAGATCTTTTAGATTCAAACATAATAATGGAAAAAATTAACATAAATTTGAAATGATTACTTAATACAAATTGATGCAAATAAAGATAGCTGCTTTAGTTGGTTGTCCTGTTGGCTTGTTGATTGCATCCTAAAGAAAATGTATCTAGCACAAAGAATTCTTTAGAATTTCTTAAATACCGTTTTAATTGGCCGGCAAAGAAGAGTATTTAAAGATTTTTTCTGAAAGTCCAGCTGCTTTCAACAATTTCGTTCTATTGTGGAAACTAGTTCAACGAAAATAACATATAGTAAATTAAAAGAATAGTATCCTGAATAATCTACTTAACGCATTACACAAGCAAGCGAGAAAAATATTTCCCAACACTCGAGTTCATCTAAGCCACGTGGATGGCTACTGGTAGGTGGACATTGTTGGCATGCAAGCATATGACAATATAACGATGGAAAAAAATACATTTTAACACTGACAGATGTCTTCGAGAAATACGTCTTGGCTAAAAAAAGTAAAAACGAAAAAGACAGATGACAAACAATATGCTTTTTGAGAAATCTTCAAAGAGAGAATTCCTGAGAAGATACAATTTGATGAGTGTAAAGATTTTAGAACATAAAGCTTTCATGGATTTACTATAACAGGAGATATCGAATACTTTTCAACTTTCTCAGACACAAAGGCATCTGTAGTGGAAAGGTTTAATTGAACATTAAAGATAGAATGTGGAAGCATTTTACACAAAATTAAACAAAAATCGGATTGACACTTTACCAAAGCTAATTGAGGAATACAATAACGCTCATCACAGACCAATAGACATAACTCCACTTGAATCAAGCAAGGAAGAAAACAGATCAACAATATAGATCAATCTATTCGATAATCTGACAACTGATACATTTAGAACTCTTTAATTTAAGATACGAGAAACAGATATAATTTGGAATACAAAGCAGTCATTGCAAAACGCGACCTTCCCAACATTAATGAGGAAATATTTAAAAACAAGAAAGTAATTTAAGTGACCCTTCTGTTTGCAAGCAGTTATCACACAATAAAAAAATCTGTTGATATGGGAGGAGTTTCTACACCACATGCATGAAGTAAAATCCAGTACGCCTTGAGCAGCATGTACATATACAAATTTTAAAGAATTTCAGAACTTTCATTTGCTATTTAGTAGTAACAAAAATTAATATAGAGATAATATGAGACAATCAGTACCTGAGATACACTCAGTCGTAAAATGTTACAAATGCAACAGAGAAAAACAGACAGAGAAAATAAAAAAATGAAATAAAAAATACCAGAGATTTAAACATTCTGCAAAGGAAAGTAGATTAAAGTGTTATTACGGTGCAGGAAAGGTAAAGATTTGAGAGATAAATTAACAATGAATTACATGAGAATGTGACAAAATACAGTAAATTGAGGCTCTAGATATCAGCACAAGATAAGCCAACTTTACATTCATTTCCTTTATATAAATAATGGATTTCAGTTTAAAACAACAAAGTTATTTTATCATCCTACCCTTATTTTGCGATGCAATTTAATAAATGAATGGGTTGATAAAAATGTTCGTTACTAAAATTCAATTTTTCTCATTCAAGCCGTTAAGCAATTTTGATCACTATACATTTAAATTTCACGATGGTAACTATACGAAAAGATACAGAGTCCAGTTTGACATACCAATTTAGCAGAATTAATTAAACTGGGATGTATGAATGGCAATATCTAGTTGCGTGATTTCTTACTTGCATTTAGTAGGCAAAATGTACCAGGAATTAGTCAAATAAGTATACAAATTTCATACTTATTTCCAGATGCGGAAACAAACTGCTGTCTGAATTTGAAATACCCTTTCCTGTTGATGATGCATTAAAAACAAACAATATCATTGATATGAAACAATTTAGTTTGATCTGCAACAATTTTAAGATTCCACCACAGCATGACTGGAGATATTACAAGGGGAAAAAACAAGTACTTGATCGATAATGGGACAGAAGAAAATAAAACTGCACGCCAAGCATACGTCTGATGTTGTATTAACTGCTTACAGACGCAAATATAAACATGGAGCAGGTACTTTTGAATACTGTAGAACATTGTCAGTTGATGAAATTAACTATATGGCAGATAACGATGAGCCTACTAGACGTGCTTACTTCATTCTGCAATATTGCAACAACGGATTAACAGATGAAGGAATTGCCACATTCAGTGAAATTATAGGTTCTCATGGAATCTGCATATTAGGTCCACAGGTGCGAACTAGAACATTTACTGGACACAAACCGTCTATATCAAACAACCCATTACTAGAGATTCTAGCAGATGCTTGCAAACTCTGTATACATGCAAAACTTAAATATCTTCTCACAGTTGCAGGAGTTGTTTACGATGTCAATAGGCCTACCATCAAACATGGATAATGAAGAAATTATTATGCCAATTATTCCACTTTCATTTAGTTCAGAAATGACTGTCTTTTAGCGCATGAAAGTTTACCGGCAAACGTGTTAATACAAAAGAGGCGAAAGCAAAATAATGCTAAGGCAGTGTATGCCAAAAGCACAGTCAAACTTAAAGTGCTAAACGATTAAACTTTTTGTCTAATAAATACCATAGCTTTAACCTGCGGAAAAGGTCGGCTGCAAGAAAAAACATTATCAACACTATTTACAATTCAGCAGTAAACTTTGCTCATACTTTTAACTTCAGCAGCATTTGAAGAAGCTATTGAGGTTTACAATTGAACCACCATCAGGCATGGATATTCAAGAAGTTGTAAAGATAATCATATCAGTTTATTTTAGTCAGTTCAAAATTGTTTATCTAATAGCAAATGGACTTTAACCTGAGAAAATCGTTACTCAATGAATCGATATAATTTGCTACGGATAGATGATTGCACCTAAGGTGCAACCTTTATTGTGCTGTGTGCATAATAAACTGGTATCTCTGCGGCTAACGATAATTACAGCTCTGGTGTATTTGCACAATACAATTACATTTCTATTTTAAAAAGCATGAAAAAGAAAAATATTAAAATTGTAAATACAACAGAATACCAACATCTTCCATCAAAACAGACACTCTAAAGTCCATGTTGTCTTTATCTTTTATATAGACGAGTGAAAAGTACCGAGTGAGCCACTGCTATGTCTACATTACCACTGAAGGAGGCTATGCAAGGCATACGTGATAATAGAGTAAACGTTAGACTTAAAACGTTTTTTAACGAAATTACAAATGATTTGATCAGAGATCGAACATTATAGAGGAGTTAAAAAGAAATACAAAATGGCATACACAATTTGGAACTGTGTGGATGCTAGTATGGCCACAGTTACAGGTGGCATGGAAATAACAGCAGCCGGATGTATATGTAGTTGTTATTTTCTCTTTATCGTATTCGATGCAAAGATGATAGGACCTGGTGAAAAGTTGCAAAAAATTATTACAAAAAAGTTTTAAAATGTGATGAAATGGTAACATCTGCCATTAGTAGTTGAAGAGTACTGACGACATGATAAGCAAAACAAACAGTGACGATGAACTTTGCCACGGAAACATTTTTGTGATCATGAACGAGGCACTAAGGGATGAAACAAATACAATCAGGAAATTTTTTTTTAAAAATACAAAAAGCTAAGACAGAGAATTTTTATATTAAATTGAAAATAGGAGACAATGAAATGAAAATAAATGCAAGAGAATATTACAGGAAATTATACATGCTGAAAATATATAATTTAAGAATAATATAACTGTAGTATCAATCAAGCAGACCAGGTACAGAAAAAGTTTAAATAACTCCGAATAAGACGGTATATATCACCAACTACAATGCAAATGTGTTAGGATTCAATAACCCGGTATTCATTTAATCTAATACAGTGTGTGGGATTTTGAAACTTAAACATTATACATTTATCTCGAGCAAATTAAAAATTACTTTAATAGATAAAGCGATTGAAAATCAGCATAAAAGATGACGATGTAAAGTGTAAGACTTTCACGGTATACATGTCACGTATGTTTTTTATGCAAAGTAAATGGGAGAGATATATTTAAGAGATCCTAGAGATTTTGGGTTTTATTTGAGCATTGAGGCATAACTAGAGGAGAAAAGTGTTACATTATGTCAAACATTTAGCAGTGACTTAAATGGCAAAAATATCTGTATTATCAATCCATCAGGTCCGGTACTAAAAAAGTTCAAATAACTCTAAATAACAATTACACGGTATATATAACCAACTACAATGCAAATTTGTTAGAATTGAATAACCGGATATATATATATATATATATATATATATATATATATATATATATATATATATATATATATATATATATATATATATATATATATATATATATATATATATAGGAATCTACCAAATCTGATACGGTGTGTCGAACAATATACATTTATCTCGACCAAATCAATAAGACCAAAAATTACTCTAGTAGTTATGATTAGTGTTTGCTAAAGTCTCTACTTGTTTAAACTGTTTTCTGGCGACTTTATTTCAGGCAAAGTTAATGGCCATTGCGAGAAATTAAAAAGCGGCAGATTGAATATCAGCATAAAAGATGAAGATAGAATATGATAGCCTTTCACGATACGCATAAAACATATGTTTTTTTTCATATTACTTAAATGGGAGAAATATCTTTAACAGAAGCTAATGATTTTGGTTTTCCTTTGAGCATTGAAACAAAACCAGAAGAGAAAAATGTTAAACTGAGTAAAACAATTGACAATGACTTACGCCTCAACAATAACAGCTATAGCAATTTAGCATATACTAACAATCGTTAATGCAGCTAACATAAATGTTCTATTCTATGTCATCTCCATCCCTGTATCAACATTGACGTCATTAAGCAACTCCGTCATGAAGTGACGACATTCATCCCTTGTCGGACTAGGATTTTATTATGACGTAATTTCTTCACTAGACTAATCGTTGTTATGCCACAGTAAATAAATAATCAAACTGTCGCTGTTTCCGAAGAACAATGATTCTTGCATAGAGTGTTAGGATGGATGAATTAAAAAAGTAAATCGATAAGAACAACAACAAACAAAATTTTTTTACAGATAAACTATCTTAATACCTGAATATATATTGCTTTACGATTTTTGCAATACAACAAGTAAGCAAAATCCTGATAATGTTTTATAGCAGTAAATTAAGACGTAATACATTCTATAATGGATTGTATTTATGACTAATATGAAAACTTGTAAAATATTTTTGAAGCTGAAATAACATTTCAAATATTAGCTTTACTTATGGGTTTAACTATATAAACTTTACAGCAATATGTCACTCAAATTAAGAAATATGGTTTGTTTACAATTTGTATCAACTTGTACGTTCAAGGTTTGCATTTCATTGACTTTTATTGGATTAGAGAAAAAAATAACATTTAGCTTACACAATATATGTATATGCAAAAGAATCGAATCTATTAATATCCACATATTGCCACGAAGAGAGCAATATTTTAATCCTTAATGACCTGGATCAGGTGCATCAAACCTGGCAGCAGTATCAAAATGTGTTACTCATAAGACAACAATGAAAACAACAACAAATTCTGACTTCAATGGAGGGAGTTCGAGCATCTACAGGAAACAATCATCGTTTAAATTAGTTGATCCTAATGGGTTTGATATGAAAAAAACTACACACTTAAAAGCCATGAAGTATCACTGACATATAACTGTAGAGTTTGATAAAGCCGGGGTAAAGGACACTGAACTGAAAGATTGAAAGAACAATGTTTGGAGACACCGACTCCAAACAACCTGCATCATGCTTTTAGTTTATACGCTTCTACTCAACCTGACACATGTACCCACCCAGAAAATAATGTCAAACTTTAAAGTCGCACAATCATTTAAGGATAAATCTAGAAATGGAGTTCATTTATTTTAAGACTTTATCACTAGAGATAGAATAAAATCCATAAAAGTCAATGCAAGTTTGATGAACCTTACGCTTGATTAACCGGAATGAGCTTTAAGCGGAGTTCTTTGATACCTTGTAGTTATATCTATTATCATTTGGTTACTTTTAAATTTGTTGAAATATTTCGTTGTCTCATATCGTAGTGAGAATGTATCCCTTGGTAACAAATGATAATTTATTCCACTTATCTGAATCCGGTGGAGACATCTCCTTTAAACACTTGATACTGTGTTATCGGGGTATACATTTGACACTCTATGATCATCTTTTAAACGTTAAATGAATCTACTGCTAAAGAAGATCTGAACGTGTTGGTATTTAGGCTAATATTTACATTTGAATTCAACGGTAAACAACTAGTACCGTGATAACTTAAATAGTTTCTAAACTACCTGGTACTGTACGGTGTAGTAATATACTGTCTGACGTAGTAATATACTGTATGCGGTAGTAATATACTGTCTGACGTAGTAATATACTGTCTGACGTAGTAATATACTGTATGCCGTAGTAAAAGAAGATTTATTTGAACCGACATGTATATTTAAACGTTTATCTTATAATAACAGATCGAATAACTACATACACAACATGTTATCTTGTACATAACGATATCAAATAACTACATATACAACATGTTATCATGTACATAACGCTATCCAAAAACTATAATAAAATCAGAATGCACGTAAGGTTCCTACAGGTTTTGTACACATCCACATGTATATTATAGAAGATGTTCTGTGCATTTTCATACTACATTGATTCAGAAAAACAGATTCAAAACATATTTCGTTGTAATAGCTATACATAGTTTGATCTCACCACCCAACCCCGGAGCTATCATATGCAGAGTTTAACCTCCTATCCCCACTATAGACATATTATCTGTACAGTTTGACCTCCCAACCCCAGATAAATCAAGCGTATTGTCTGACCTCCTACTCTACCCCAGAAGTATACTGAGTACAGTTTGACCTCCCCATCCCACCACATGGCTATTATGTGTAACGTTTGTCCCTCCCACCACACCCCAGAGCTATCATGTGTACAGTTTACCTCCAGACACTACCAAGGAGCTATCGTGTGGACAGTGAAATCACTGATTATCCATATTCGTTTGTATCATTCGACTTTTCCACTTCTTAACACCCAAGAGATTTTCTCAGTTTATCCACATGCTTTCAAACTTCAGAACATCAAACCCATCATTGGAGAGTGCAATTCCTCATACAGAAAAGATCGAAGAGATGATGTGGTATTGAGCCGCATCGGACACACATACCTGACTGATGCATACCTCTTGAATGGAATAGGTTTAGGTATGGTATTTCTCTCTTTTTTAATATCCAGCTCTATATCATACCTGCTAGATACACATGCGGCAAGTAGACAAAACTGGCATGAGATTATTTCTGGTAAGTGACTATGTCCGCTACGAAATTGCATGTTCAAGGCACGGCTTAAAATAGCAGAAAAACACCAATGGGAATCCCGGATTCAAATGGACATAAGTGAGATTTATAGAATTATAACAAGCAGAAATCTTGCTTCTTTAATCTGTCAATATATATATATATATATATATATATATATATATATATATATCGTCTGCGAGTATCTTTATGTATCCAATGATAATACAGTCTCTCATATACGTGTCGGATACAAAAGTCTCGCTCGAGAGTAACAGTTTTTGGGAACGCTATGGAGTCCTGTTCATATATTCTGACTCCAACGGAGGGATTTCCCCATACCTGTCCAATCCGCATGACAATTTCTCTTTCATTCCTTTTCATTCAATATGTTTAATTTCATTGGGGTTTTTTTTTCTTCTTTTCTTTTTCTTCTTTTTAATTACACTTTTAACATATTATTGGCTATATCATGCCGAGTAAATGGGAGCTAAGTGCCTTTCCCGAGAACACAACGAGGCAGCAGAGGCAGGCTGGGCGGTTAATTGAAAAAGCGACCCTTGGATTAAAAATACGACGCTAGATCAATATGTTTAAGACATGGCTATTATATATATATATATATATATATATATATATATATATATATATATATATATATATATATAAGTGGGTGGGGTAGGTGTTATCGACATCGTTTGACTCAAAGGCAAGATTATATCAATTTCATTTTAAATGTTGCTCGTTGTGGGATCGATTTATACCACATTGCCTTATCACATGGGCAAATATATCACTCATGTATAGAAATGAGTTAAATATCACCAGTGAAACACATCAGAGTGAATTATTTGCTTGGAGATGAGCCAAGTCTTCATTTTCATTCGAGTTTTATATTTGTTTGCAAGGTCCGAGACATTTTTATCTAAAAATCAATGTCACTGTGATCATTTATAACTCGGGTCGCAACAATCCATTCTAATTTATAAATGAATAGCCAGACAGTCAAGAGGGGGAACTGATGTTGTCATAGATGAAGTATGTAAAGAAAACCTGTATGTCTGTAATTTAGAGTATTTCCACTTGCAAGACCGTTCTTGTGACTGTTGCTTATATTTAGCTTTTGCGCTATAATTTTACAATTCTACCACTTCTCCTTTTGTATGTCTAAAGATAATTACTCTGTAAATGCAATGTTGACACTATCCAATTCACTATCTGGTCATTGAATTCGATAGCAAAAAGCGTCCCCTATCAAAAACTTGCCGTTTTCGGTTTTAATTCTTTGACATTGATGTTATATAATATTCTCAGCTTCTGATTTCTCTCTCCTTCTGTGTCTATTAAGGCAACCAATATTTACGTTTTAAGGTGTTCCTGCTTAAAGTAAGATGGGTGCCTGGTATTTTGTTTTGAAACCATAATACGGGACAGTTATTATGGTGTGGTACCAACTCAAAAAGGTGATATTTCAACAAATAGCGAAGTCATGAGCCAACATTATATATTTTTTGTACCACATGATTTAATATATCTGGTATTGCCGCATAAAAAGAAAATTTCCTTTCTATTATATAGCAGGTCTGAATCGAAGCTTATATAAGAAAATTAAGCTAAGCCTTCAACTCAGCCTTGGTTGACAGGTTGATTAAGTGTTCCCAAAAGTAAATTTAAAACAAAAACAAAAAACAAATAAACTTTGATCACATAAAATGCACAATGTTCACATTTTTATTTATGTTTCGAGAGAACAACATACAATCTGTATAGATAACACATGTTTTCGCTCTTGCACGAAAATCATGCCAATCACTAGACTCATAAAAACTCACTGAATACATAAAAAGGGAACGATTTGCCTGGTTTGCACTGATACAATATATCGCCTCTAATGTACATTATGGTATGTTTGCATTTATCGATTATGCATAAATTGCAGTTATGGTATAGGTTGTGTAATTTTCGGACAGAAGGATAAAGATAGAAAACACAAATGAGCGACACCTATAGATAACAATAAATTGCAGAGACCTCTCATCGACTATCAGCTAACGAAGATCTCTCAGAGTGACTCGAATCCGGTTAAACGAGAATACACACTGCGGCTTGACAGTGTTCACAAGGGACTTAACTTCGTAGTGAACGGTGGTAGATCAAATATGCGCAGCAAAAATAATTTCCATGCCTAAAAGGTACTTCAGTTTTCGTTTATTGGTCTACGTTGCAACATGCTTGTTGTTCTTGTAAAATCCTGTATTTTCAAATGTTAAGGATATATTTTTAAGAAGCAAAAATATAGGAATGAAGATGTATGAAAGATATTTCACCTATTACCTTCTATGTTTCATTTTCATGTATACAATGGACACATTTGTTTTCAATTTTCTCTTTAAAGTTTAGAGATAGACATGGAAATGTATGCATATTTCTGTAGATTTTGAAAAGGAAAATAATCGTAATTGAGCAATAAAGTATTAGCTTTTTTGGAGAGAGGCTTTATATTCATTTAAATATAAATTTCTTGCAACAGTTATAAAAATTTCTAACATTCAAATCTAAAAATATATTGAAATTATATCTTCTTCCAAATGTACTGTCTTATACATCTACATATGAATTAGTAAACTATATCCGTTATATATGTATCACATGAAAGGACATCATAACTTTTAATGATTATCTTGAGTCTATTAAATCGTCCATTTAGTAGAGCATTGACTGCTATTTTCCGAAATATTAATGTCAAAGCCAACATCACTTTGCTCCATTGGTCACAATATGAGGGAAAAAATATGTATTGATCCTTACACAACAAAGTGACCGCATCTCATATTTTTCACAAGAGTTGACTCAAATTACATTGAGCAACTCTCTCAAATATTAAGTTTTTTTAGTGCATGGTGCTTGCCAAAACAATTACCCCTGCATCATTATAGTTACAATGATCTGGAAGAAATAGAACAATCTTGTATGGTGGAAGGACTGGCAAGTGGTTTGTAACATAAAATGGACTCATTCTGCTCTACGCAAAAGAATTCATTTACAACAAATGGCGGATAATTAATTATATGCATATAATTTCTTGAACTCATCAGTGAATGAATTCAATTATAGCCATAACTAGAATAATCTTAATGTTGAATGAATGGACCTCTTTTGCTATTCGCTTAAATGTTAATGGTATGATTGTCGGGATTAAAATATTTGCACAAAATATATAAACATATTTTTTTTTTCTCACTAAACTCATTTAAGTTCCTCGGAAAAGAAATAACTAATAGTGCTATTGGAACAAAACAAATCAATGAAGGATTGATTAACAAGTTTTTGTGATGATGCTGCATAATTTAAGAGAAGACATGGATTGTTACTTTTGACTACTGTATAATGTAACCGAAGACATGGATTATTATTTTTGACTACTGTATATTGTAAACGAAGACACGGATTATTATTCTTGACCGCTGTTTAACGTAAATGAAGACACTGATTATTATTCTTGATTACTGTATAATACAAACGAAGACACAGATTAAACTCGTCTACAAATTTTTAGAAGTCGTCTGCTTCAGAGATAAAATGTGCTATTTATTAGGGATTTTGATGTGCTGATTTCAAATATGACAATTAAGACAACTGATTGGATACTGTTTCCAAGATATTTAAGCTTTTACATTTTACGTCTATGTATATTGTGTACATAGTAGACTTTAAAATCATAAATTGTAAATCTAGGTCTTTTCATGTGTTTATGGTTGCTTTAAATGATAATATTTCACCTGTCCTGTTTATGTAACACTTTAAAAAAAGGAAAAGGGTTAAATAAATAAAAAATATATGGAAACAAAAGTAGAAAATCTATTATGTAATGTATATGTAAGGACATAGTTTAGTCCTTATTCAGTGTCTACTTGGCGCTTCTTGGCTTGTCTCTTGTATTCCATTAAATGGAGCATCTCTTGTCACTGTCCAGCAATAGTCTGCAAGCATTGATGGGCTCCATTTGCCCTGAGAGCGTTTCTCCATTGCTGCAATGTCCTGGTGAAATCGCTCGCCGTGCTCGTCGCTCACTGCTCCGCAGTTCGGTGGAAAAAAAATCTAGATGAGAGTGCAAAAAATGTATCTTTAGTGACATGTTGCAACCAAGGCTTTTGTATGCCTTGAGGAGGTTTTCCACCAACTCCCTGTAGTTGTCAGCCTTGTTGTTTCCGAGAAAATTTGTTGCCACGAACTGGAAGGCTTTCCATGCAGTCTTTTCCTTGCCACGCAGTGCACGGTGCAATACATCATCTCGAAGAAGTTCACGAATCTAAGGACCAACAAAGACACCTTCCGTTATCTTAGCTTCACTTAACCTTGGACATTTTCCACGGAGGTACTTGAAAGCTGCTTGTGTTTTGTCCATGGCCTTGACAAAGTTCTTCATCAGACCCATCTTGATGTACAAGGGTGGTAACAAAATCTTCCTTGATTCAACAAGTGGTGGATGCTGAACACTTTTCATCCCAGGCTCCAATGACTGTCGGAGTAGCCAATCTCTCTTGATGTAGTGAGAATCTCTCGCATTACTATTCCATTCGCAGAGAAAACAGCAGTACTTTGTATATCCAGTCTGCAGACCAAGCAAGAGAGCAAGAACCTTGAAATCGCCACAAATCTGCCACTGATGTTGGTAATAGTTTATGCACCTCAAAAGTTGTTTCATGTTTTCATAGGTTTCCTTCATATGGACTGCATGACCAACTGGAATTGATAGCAAAACACTGTCATTATGCTATAAAACAGCTTTAAGACTCGTCTTCGATGAATCAATGAACAGTCTCCACTCACCTGGATCATGAACGCTGTTGAGGGCTGCCATCACACCATCGATGTTGTTGCAGGCTACAAGATCACCTTCCATGAAGAAGAATGGGACAAGATCATTTTGACGGTCATGGAACATGGAAACCCTAACATCACCTGCCAGGAGATTCCACTGCTCTAGTCTGGAGCCCAACAGCTCTGCCTTACTCTTGGGCAGTTCCAAATCCCTGACAATGTCATTCAGTTCACCTTGTGTAATAAGGTGTGGTTCAGAGGAGGAGGATGGGAGAAAATATGGATCATGTGACATTGATAGTTCAGGAGAAGAAATTTCTTCCTCTTCCTCTTCCTCGATTGACTCAAGTGAGAATGATTCTGGTGCATCAGGAACCGGCAGTCATTCTCCATGGGGTACTGGGCTTATAGCTGATGGAATCTTTGGATAATGTACAGTCCACTTTTTCTTCTTTGACGCACCTTTCCCAACTGGAGGCACCATGCAGAAGTAACAATTGCTGATATGATCTGTTGCATCTCTCCAAATCATTGGCACTACAAAAGGCATAGATTTCCTTTTCCTGTTCAACCACTGGCGAAGATTTGTTGCACAAGTGTTGCAGCATATGTGTTGGGCCCACCTCTTGTCATGATCTCCAATTTTGCAGCCACAATAAAGCTTTCTTAACCATAGTGGTTAAACTGTGCTTTTTTTGCAAAAGTCACTTCACCACAAACATAGCAGAAGTTATCTGCATTGTTCACACAAGTACGAGGCATCTCTGCTCACTTTGGCTAAACAGAAATGTGTCCCTATGCAAAATCAAACACTGACAAATAAGAGAGCACGACACTCTATGATTTGTAGAGCTGATATAGGGCAATTTCTTCAGCAGAGTGATGTAAGCTTAGTTATGATTGCATCATCCATGACTTATAGGAATAACATCATGCAATTCATATCATGTATGACGCAATACCAGCTTCAGATTGCATCATTCATTGTTGTGCCTAAAAAGCAAGTATTGTCCAAACCCAGTCATAGATTTATTCATAGATCCAGTCAAAGATGTATTTTAGTCATTTCTGGTTTAAATGGAGATCCCTTCCCTTTATTACTCACTTACCGTCCGCCATTCCCAAGTCAAGGGTCGTTTATACTGACCCAGTATCATATCTTTAAAACTAGAGCTAATCAACAATTTTAAGCATCATTTTCGTTCTCAGTGACCCAGAATTAGTAAAGTTTGACAACATTTATTGCGGAAGCATTTTGACTGTAGACCAGTGTTATTATTCATGATCTGCAGGATAATTTTGATACAGCGATCGTTAGAAAAAAAAAATACCTTTATCGTGTAATGTTTAAATACTAAAATAGTGGAGGTCTTTTCCACATTCAGCGAAGCTGTAGAAATGACAATTTAACTTAACTAGCTTCAATATCTATTTTATTTTCCAGTTGCAAAGATATGTTTATTCATCTAGTCTCAAGCTCAATGACAGCGACTAAACTTACTAACAATTATCCAAGAGATTGTATACGCGTAAGTGTTCTCTGTCGGGCGTCCTCTTAAATACGAAGCTGCTATGAATCAGTATGTAATACAATACGAAGATGGGCATGCGATATTGACACATGCCAGATTATTTTTTCATGCTTTCTACACATCAAGTGCATGTGCATATAACATTATGATAATAAGGCTTGGAAATAATACATAATCTCCTTTTATGTTCACATTCCCCTTATGTTGGAATGTTTTTACCTCTATTTGTTATGCAGATAATATGCACGTAACTGTCAGTGTGGAACATTTGTTCAAATATGATATTTCTGCATAATAAATTTAATTTTCATGTGTATATTTTATATGAAAGATTGTTTTCACATATTCTTCATCTAGGGAAATATATTTGATGCCCCTATTTGTACATGATCATATTGTAAACTATGTTCATTTGCCTCCTACTTTGAATGGCAAAAAAGCCACTTTCATTGATTCTTTTGCAACGCAATATTCCCGTATTTTCATAGCTTGTTCTGCATCAATGTGATAAAAGTCCTTATGTTCAACTTTTATTCTGCCTGCAGTTCATTGTAAAACGTGTTCTATTCTCGTCAATCGAAATCGGGCGCCATTTTCACTACCGTGAGAATTGGCCATTCATCTTTCCACTAGAGGGTGCTCATGTTAATGTACTGGCAAATTCTTCCATATTTGGTAATATTAGTAAAAACTGTTTCTCTGAATTTAATACAATCGAATATAATAGCAAGGAAGTTTTTATCGACACACTAAATCAAGACAAATATTTTGGTCTGATACAGTAATTATTAAATACTGACCGGTCGAATGTATCTTCACTCACAACACATTGGCAGAAGATATAGTTTCATTAGTCATTTTCCAACATAAACTTTGTCGTTGAGACACACTACCAATATTGATAATAGTAATTCTCCCAAGTTGTGTCAACGTTTGTTTTTCTCATAATATCGGAGGCACGTTTCCACATAATGTTTTGACTTGCAACACTGTTTCTGTGTCGTTATTAACCAAGACGTTTGCTTTTCATTGCCGTAGTCCAATCCGTATTCCGATTGGCATTAGCAAATTTTATTCTCGAATCCATTTATCACATTGAAATCACAAATTGTCATCTATTTTTTTGTGTCATTCTGGATGTTGATATAATCTACACGATACACTTCTTGCGCATCAACACTCTATTTCGCCTTCAAACCACGCGAAAGACTTTTAATATCCGGTTCCATACACTGCCACTACCTTTTTTGTTATCTAAATCTAATACAAAAAGCCAGCTATTGTTTCCAACCTTAATTTTACTTACAAAATCCGGGATCACTTCGGCACGTCTCATAAACAATGCTTGGTAACCATTAAATCACTTTTCTTTTCTAGCCTGGTTTGAAAAATATGATTATTTGAAGATGTGAAGCACCATGCAGTATGTCGTAAGAGGCTACTGACGGATGCAACCCCTTTGCTAAGGGTTGCAAAACTTGTCGGCGGAGGAGAGGCTCCTGGTAGTTTAATTGAGGAGAGTCCGGTTATTTCCTAAAGGATGCAACACAATTCTTTGGCCTGAACAACTTCAGCTAGACAGGTGGTCACAAGTTCTCGGTCTTATTTTTGACTAGTCACACAAATCTTCATGACATATGTTAATGACAGACTCAGCTTTACTGATCTCAAAACTTTTAAAGGTCATGATTTTGATTAAGAACCTTATCCTGTTCTGCTAGGAAACTAACACAGGTCATAGCCTCTGAGGGCGGTGGCGATGGTCAATCGAGCAAGGATTATACTTGACTCGAATATATCACCCTATGTAGCCCTGGCATGAGATACGCAATCAATTACCGAAAATATGTGCTCCCATATTGGACTCCTAAGCGGATGGACAGCACGTTTGAGAAAATATTATTATTTTAATATGAGAAAAAACATTAAACAAAGTATCAGTAGTAGAAGATCTGGTCTAAACAATCAGAAATAATTTGAACAGTGATTCGGACGAAGAAACCCCTCTTATGATAGAATCGACTGATGAGGACCAGAGAAAACACAAAAGTCTCCCTATTTGTCGTTGCAAAAGCCTTTCAAGGTCTCGCTGAAAACCCATTAAGTGTTAAGAAGCTCATCTTGGGCTAATTGTTTGTTGAAACCAGCAATAAAGCTAACTCTAATAATCTGGTTCGCTCCAAACTGTTTGTGGAGATACCAATCAAGATGTCTCCGCATAAATCGTTGAACTCATGTCGCGATGTCGTGCAATCTAGGGATTTGGATGCTGCAGAGAATATGAGATGCTTTAAAATGTCAGATCTCAAAACTTCCCCCTAGCGAATCTAGTTAACATTTGCCGAAACGGCAAGTTGATTTACATCGTGACGTTCGACTGTGGCTCTTTGCTAATATCGATTATCCTTCATTATTCATTGGTTTCCAAACATCGCATTTGTTTATAATCCCTTGTGGTGATTTAACTGCCTGAGATATTATAGTCGGCACAAAGATGGCTGCAGAGAAAATCAGCCTGTCCCATAAGTTGGCTGAAAGAACACAATTCATTCTATTGCCACGAGAAAATCTTGTGTGTGAATTGCTAGAGCGACCACTTATCTAACTCCAGAGATTGTCCTAAGTGACGGAAAGAGAAGGAAATACAACGAGTAGAACATGAGAAAGGCCTAAGTGTAACTGGGGCCAGAACATTTGTTGACGGCAGAACTCCACTTAACACAGCACGGAAATCCTTCGCAAACGCGGCTGGAGTCGAAAAGAAACCTTCCCCAAATTCTACATGTACATAGACAGACATTACATGCCCATATGGTATATCCAAATCTATAATCTTGTTTGCCTCCCAAACCCTTTCGAGCCACCCAAACCGAGAGTGAATTAGACACCCAAATGCCATTAGCGAGACACCTGTTGAAACGAACCCAAAAAAAGCAGCGATCCGCTGGTACCAATGTAACGGTATGACAAATACAAAACGCAACAATACTAGCTCAAAACCGATTAGATACAGCCTACAGAAAGAGCAATCAAACACTTGCCCAGATGTAATGCCTGCTCAAAACCAAAGATAAAACAATATAAAGACTCCACCTACTTCGAACCGGATCAAACCATCCTATCAAAATTTTAAAAAGGTTTGTAAGTCTAGAACATAAGTCCACCACCTTCATAAATATCTCGGACACCATATCACAACTGAATAGCCAAGCTTGAAAGAGAAATATTTATGAAATAAATCTTCTACTTAAAGAACATGGCCCAATTGTTGTTTGCCTTCGGGAAACCCTTTTAAAAGAAAACGATAGAGTTAATTTGAAAAATTCCTAAACTGCATAAACACTTCAAAAATATAGACAAGGCCGGATGAATGTCCATCATCATAAATAACAAAGCTCGTCACAGCCAGATTAATCTCAATACAAAATAACAAGTTTTATCCGTCCGTCTGTCCATACAAAAGACCTTTACCCTTTCCTCAATATATCTTTCTCCAACCAATCAAATGAATCAATCTGATCTTGAACAGTTACCAGCAGCTTCTGTTAATATACAGGAAGTTTGTTAAGCAGTATTTCATTCCTGTGCTAACTATCAGTCTTTAATAAATTTGGTTTTATAATCAGATGTTTTTCTTTGTGTTGTGAAAAGCAGAGCAAATTCAGAGAGAGGAATTATTTATCTAAAATATTAGTTGGAAATACTAAAGTGCACATAGACTTTAGGACTTTTTGGGATTAATAAATGACTTTAAGATTTTTGTGAAATCATTCCAAGACATTCTGGATTACATCATTGTGGTACATCAGGACATTCAATACTACTGGCATATCAGTACCGTCAAGGCTACTGGAATTCATTCGGAACATTCTATATTTAGGACTTGTGATTGGGACACTTAGGATTATTGGATTATTTGAATTTTAATTCACAATATTGTAAGTGTATTTACTTACATTGTTGGTTTCACTTTCTTTCTGTTACATATTTTTAGACCATAGAGTCGTAACAGATCAAACACTGGAATAACCCGATGAATTGGTCATGACTCTACCATAAATGTCTTTACATTCAGTTTTGTTAAAGACAGAAATGTCAGAGTTAAGGTAGGTACCACTTTTTCTGAAAACTATACACAGGACATGGGTGTACCTTGGGTTAGCATATTGTCAGTCACCCCTTTTTAACATCAAAATTAATAAATAGCGAAATGCCTTAAACCTGGAGCTGACATCTTTTTGATCTGCTATAGATCAAAGAGAATGTATGTTATTCAATGTTACCTACAGATAACTCTAAAACTGTTTGTGTGCACTTCTACCGAATACACATAATTCATGATGACTCAAAACTTGACTCTTCTCTTATCCAATTTCTGGAGGAGGCTACATCTTTGCCAATGTTCCGACTAGAAGACACAAAGTTATAGTTCCAAAGGATTATAAACTAGAAGTTTAAGACCCAAAGTTATAGCTCCAAAGGGTTATAGGCTAGAAGTTTAAAAATACAGAAGACTCCGTCATTTCTTATTCTTGGAAACACTCTGAAAAAAAAAATTCCGACATGTCTTTCAAAACTTCCTGTAGTGATCGTCAATATGCCTCTTACAAGGGAGCTTATGTGGCTATCAGCCTTTATTATAGGGACAATACACAGTTTTCTATGTGCAAACATGTGCCTGCACACGAATAGTTCTAACACGAGGGTTCGGTCTTTTTTGAGTGTTCCGACAAATGACTGCAGACAACACTGTTATTCTTATATGATCAATTACAAGGGACATAAATTATGTGCCATATGCCTTCAAAATTGTGTTTGTAAAGACGAAAAAAGCTGTAATAGGCAGCTAGCGAAATTTCGATGTTTGAATAAAGATGACGTCAATAAAGTGCACGAGGTCAAATCAGCCAGATTCGAACAATTATGTAAAAATACATTTTGATAAATAGATGCACACACGGTGACACAAAAGAATAAGAATTCCGTGTTTTATTTTCTTATTATTTCTGTTAAACAATAATCAGCCTAAAGAAGTATATTTTTGCATAAATACAACAACATAAAAGATTGAAAAAGTTTCAAATTTAAATCAAATTAATTGTACTACTACTGCTGCTGCTACTACTGCTACTACTACTACTACTACTCTCTCTCTCTATCTCTCTCTCTCTCTCTTAGCATTCACAACTACAACTAGACACACAACTAAGAACCTAATTAGTATTATATTGGCATTTATACGCCAATCGTACACATATCATCAGTTACATTTGGATAGTATTGACATAATTGTTTGTTTTTTGTTTCTTTTTTGTCTTTTTTTTCTTTCTACAATACATTTCCACTGCTGACACTTTGATATCGAATGGCACATGAATAGATGACAAAAATGGCCAGTTGCGGAATTAACTGACTGAATTGATTGGGATTTTTAACCGCATATCAACACATGAAAATTATAATGTGCCGGGCGAGTAAAGTGTGTTGCTCAGAGACACACCACAGCGATCGGCACGACCTAGTCTGGGCAGGATTTAAACCAGCACTCTCTTGGTCGCGAGTCCGGCACGCTAACAACTGAGCCACTGCATCTTTCAAACCGGTAAGACATAAACATCTTTATAAATATGACATATGTTGACTGTAATCAAAAGTGTTGGATTAAATGGCTCAAATTAATCAATACAAATATGTAACTAATAAACTATATCATGATCGTTCCTAGTTGCTAATTTTAAAACAATTTAACTTGTTTCATTAAATTTGTTTTGTTGATACACTAGTCCAAGAGATAACCTTGAATTTTTTTAATGTTTCATTATTTGCTTGTGAAAATCTGCATATAAGAACTATAAAATGTATCAACAGTTGTCTCCCACAAATATAAATCTTGAGCTTTGACCATGATCAACATATTTATCGAAACAATCCGCCATTTATTTGATACATACTGACGCATGAAGCATCTTTAATAATGCTCAGTGTCTATTTATTTAAAAATATATAATTGCTAGTTCTACAAAGGCATTATGTAAGTATTGAGTAGTGCACAACAACATACACGTACAACTATGTTAACCGTCATGGCTTTAAGCCCATTAGAATTTTGTAACGACCACAAGCATAAAGTTAGGTAGAATTTATCAGGTATTTCAGCAGACAAAATTAGAAGATTATTGTTTTCTGCACAAAGATTAAAATAGCCTTTCAGATACATAGGTTTAGGTAAATTGCGTCTGAGGATCAGAATTCTGCGTTAGAGGCGAAGCTTTCCCTTGTTTCTGATTCAAATATATTTACCGCGGGTGGAAGTTTCCTAGCTAGCACCAATGAATAATGAAGGATAATTTATTTATCACATTCCTGAACGAAAAATGAAAGATGGAAGACAAAATGACGTTTTGTGAAAAATGATGCAATTTTACAACAGCAAAACGCGCATTAAAAATGTCTATATCATAAGATAGAGCGTAAAAAGTTAAGTTCACGCTGTCAAATTAAGTGTAAACTTTAAATGACGTTTTAAGACATATCAGTTTTTAAAATACAGTGGATGAGACCATCGAGGAATGACAGGACACATCGTCGAAAATTGTGTACTGAATATATCTTGCGCAATCATACAAATGTAAACAGGTCACACACACAAAATTAATAAAGTCCAGTCTTATTCTTAACATTACACGAGACGATCAGAAAGTAAAGATACAGTCATCGATTGAACTTGAATCTATAATTAGTATTCCTTTCATAAATTAAACGTCTTGCTTGCGTTGCACTAACTTCGTCCGATGCATGCTTTAAGATGCAAATATCTTGCAGTTAATTTTAATCTAGACTATTGTGAAATAATGCATAGTTGATGATGGAAATCAGTGAATTTGTACTATGAACGCAGAAGAGAGTCATGTGATGAAAGATAGCAGTCACTCGCTGCAAAACACAAATATTCCCATCGTTCTTCTACACATGACAACACGATCATACATACGTAGGAATTTGAGAAAAGGAGTATCTGTCATTAGCAACTTTTACTCATCTGTCAAAAAATAATGTTAATAATGTAACACGCAAGGGGTCTCACTACCGAGTGTATCAAACAACACATGCGTGAGCCTGGCTTGAAGTCGATGTTTCCTCTATTTCCAAAGCCCTCAAAACAACAGTCGTTGTAAACTGAAGGGTTCTTAAACGCGCAAATACCACAAATAAGTTCCCTCTAATAAACTAACAACCA
This sequence comes from Margaritifera margaritifera, assembly GCA_029931535.1. Classification (NCBI taxonomy): domain Eukaryota; kingdom Metazoa; phylum Mollusca; class Bivalvia; order Unionida; family Margaritiferidae; genus Margaritifera; species Margaritifera margaritifera. The sequence goes on from JAQPZY010001309.1 coordinate 734,777, forward strand.
CACATTCACGAGACCCTAATTTCACACTTTCATGTTTTTTCTTGCAGACATTCGCATGAACCATCAGTGAGCCTTTCCAAGCCATAGATCGGTACTTCACGACACGGACCACAAAACACGAAACAAACACCTAATACAAAGAATTATACCTATCTCAAATTACCAAAAACTTAGACGTGAAAATATGCCGAGAATTCCGTATGTTAAGAAAAGATCGAGGGTCCTTGTTACGAAAGTAATCCTAGTAATTGGCTAATTACTCGGTTTGAGAAATATCTTCCCAACACCGACTTCCCATAATCAAACAAATAATCACTAAAATCTAACAAAGCTGTAAACAGAGACGCAAGTACAAATAGCACACGCCCTATGTTTGTTACAATAATAATACTGTTAGTAATAATAATAATTTTTAGTAAACGAAGATAACACATTTGGTCACGAAAGATGCATCTGCCACGTATTAGCCGGTTATGTTATACAAAAGTCATTTCTACAAACTCGAATATACTCGCACACGTACTCACACAGGTTGACATGGGTAAATAGTGGTCAACAGGTATATATATATATATGAACATATACTATACACATGTATACATATTTCAACATTACAGAAGTCGTACAAACATAAGTAGAATAAAATACACACAGATTATTTCTGGATACAATGGTACACTTCTGTACTTGAGGCTTTAATATATCATTCCAGATGGTCAAGAAATAATTTTTTTAGTGAGGTTGTAAATGAAGCAAGGGGAATTTGAATTTCATATCAACAGGAGTAGTTAATTCCAAACGGTAGGTGCTTATACAACACAAGATCTGCTGAAATAGTTGGTTCTCGACCTAGGAATATGGGTTTCGTTATTAGCGATAGAGCTGAGATTGCGTTCAGTATTTGATGATCTTAGTTCAATTGGGTTAGATATATAATCTGGAGAAAAATTATTTAAAGACTTAAAATGAGATATGGTTTGAACCAAAAAACTGAGTTTGAAGAAAACTTGTAGGATGTTTTTCAAAGAATACCAAATGGTCAACCATAATGGAATGCTTTTTAACATCAATGAAGACCGCAGCAGTAAGTTCGGCGGATTCAATCGCTAATAGCTACTGGTCTATTAGTTAGGCAGTTATCATGAATGTTTTGTCGGAAGCCTGATCCAGAGCTATAGAGGAGATTGTACTTGTTAAGATATCAATAATTTTTCAAAGTACAGATAGAGCAATATTATTCTGTTCTGTTACTTCTATTGCACCTCCTTGATTTGACTGTATCATCTTTCAAGAATGAAGCATTAAAATTAGATTGAAAATTAAAAATCTCTGAGAAACGTTTAGAAATTGTCGCTAGCTTCTCCTGTCTCGTTTCAAAAAAACCTTCTCCAGCCCCATCATCGGATATTCAAAAGCCAAGGACAGGATAAAGGCTGCAGCGTATGCGAATACTAGGTGACCCACAAACAGGTAGGACTGCAAAAGGAATGTCAAAGATAATTATTATAACTCGCTCTTCTCTATTTTAATGCATATGATTTTCAACTGTCTGTGAGAGAAACAAATATGTTTTGCAAGAACATGTTGACCAGTATCAAAGAAACAACTTAACCTTTGCACAGAACTAAAGACAGACATGCAACGGCTCAGGATAGGCATACGTTAATTTTGATATGAACTTCAGTACATGAAAAAGAAAAGTGTGTGTGCATATATATATATATATATATATATATATATATATATATATATATATATATATATATATATATATATATATATATTTATATATAAAATTACTTAAAGTTTCTTCTTATTCATTTGCCTGCACAGGCTGTCGGTAAATGAATACGAATAAGCTTTTAGTAATTTCCAAGAGTATTTAATGCTCCCATCATACATTTACTGACCAATCAAAGTGAATGTTTTCATCTATATGGACGCAAAGAAAGAAACGCTTTGTCCGTAATGCTTTAGGCTGTTTGATTTAAAAGCGAAAATGATCTTAAACATGAAACCATTTAGTTTTATTTTTATAAGTGCTAGTGTGTGTGATACGAGATTAAAACAATATTATAATCATTCAACTTCTGCCAAAGCAAGGTTGTTAGTTGTTCTTTTAAATATCTCTACAATGATTTTTAAAGGGAAACAGACGTTGAGCAAACAAAAAATCAGAGAACATTGTCATCTTACTCTGGAAAACTGGTATACAAATTCTAAAGTTGGATATAGCTGTATTTAGCACATATCGAAACCTGAAAAACTTTTCGTGATGAAAACGCTACCACTGAGGGGTTCATTCTGGGTGAACCATATTTTATTCGATTCTGTGCTGGTCATTTGTTGTTCCTTTAGAAACACAAAGTAACCTGTTGATTGTCGTAAGAAGTGTCTTGGATACGTTGGAGTTTCTCTTCTTGATTATAAAGGATATACTCCAACCACAGGTTGAAAAGCGTACTCAAAGAAATCTCAAAGGAACAAGGGTAGTCAAAAAAATCTAAAAGGATCAAAAGCCTTTGGAGCTCTGGAGTCAATTACCTGATTGTATTCCATTTTATTTTTGAAGTCAACGCGATGTCCCTATTTAGGACAAGGCCTGGAAACTTGTGGACCTATTGATAAGTATGTCGACAAATGGACTGACAGGTGAGTGGAAATAAATGGGATAGTGGAGACAGCACTGTAATAAGGGTAAAATATATCGACCAATAGTCATGGAACTTTAAGATAGATTTTAAAACATCGGCGAGGAAATGTACTTAAAGTACCTAACTATGTAAAGTAATTAAGTTGCCTTACTCCTCGCACCAATCTGAGAGAATCAGACCCTCGGGAAGATATCTCACTATGATGATAATCAAATCTTGGAACCACGTTCAATATGGCAGAACAACTGTCAGTTCAGGACCGTTATATTTGGACTTCGTGAATATAACACATAAAAGACTGGAGACAGGAGAAAATAATTAAATACAGGAATAACGCTTGATCATTCAAATAAGTGATACTTACTATTTCTAGATCGTTGAAGACAATTGTGGTACGGCGACTGAAGTAGTAGATATTCAGCACGATTGGATGAATGAGATATGCGCAATAGGTCAGCCTGCCGAGTGGTACATACACATTCCACGATAGCAGCGTATTAATAAAACCTGAAAGAATTAAAAGTCATATTTTTAATTAGAGTCTATACCTCATTATAAAGTAGTCGTTATTGTTGGCCTCAGAGACGCAATTTGCATGGTGGGTTACATATATCCTTCATATAAAAAGCACGTATTCGAACTTAAATAAAAATGACCCGCTATTGAATTAAAAGCAAGTTTCTTTTGTGTATTTTGAAACTGAAGTTAGTATATACTTTATATTCCATTTCATCGGTTCCAATATGTTTTAGAAAGAATGAATTTCTAGTTCGGAATGATTATGGTGAAAGACGTAGAAATGTTGGCAATGCTGTTGCCATATGGATATCAAAGCCATAGCGTTCCCTGCTGGCTGGTAAATGTAGAATAGGCTCTATGCGCCCTCCTACGATCTTAAATGGAGATTAATGGAGAAAGGAGCCGCGGTGGCTCAGTTATAATTAGGGAGAACAGCAAAATTGACACTATGGAGTTTTTTGGAAATATACCATTTGCGTTTGGGACTGTATGGAAATATATGGAACTTATTATTACGGGTGTGTATATGACAATATATGGAAATTTAACATGATGTAACCCTTTAGTTATGTACTGAACTTTAACATTAGAGTGATATAAGAGGGTTTTTATGGGGATTTATGTGAACTGAACGAAACGTGGAGACAAACTTAATAGAGAGACGGACTAAAGGACACCTAATGACAGATAAATACTTATTCTTGCAATCCAGCACACATTCTTACTGGCCAAAACTCATATCTAAAAAACTCACTTGTAAGGGAGGATGTATTTTTATCGGATAAGTTTAGGATGACTAACCCACACATGCCCTTACTATCCAGTACCCACACTTATACACGAAAAGAGAAGGGATAAGATGGGAGTAATGAGGGTCATTCACACATATCCTTAATTTTCAATAGCACACTTACATACTAAACAGTGAATGGAAAGGTTGAGAGGTCACTAACACACAAACTTACTGATCGATACCTACACATTAATCCAAAACGGAGGAGAGATGGAACCGGGAATAGGTGACGGTCCCTAACACACATACTTACTGACCAGCAACCACGCACTTACAAATTAAAACGGATGATGGCAATTGGGGTATGTTGTCATGGAATCGCTAACACACCTACTTTCAGTCAGCACCTACAGTTACAAACTAACATGTTTAAGGGGTATTTTTATGCATGCAACCAAACACAAACAGACAAGCACAAGATATTTATATTTTTTTTTTTGGGGGGGGGGGCAATGATGGCTAAGTCTTCATTTTCTAAGAGTAGTCTCTGGTCCTGAAACGCACTGTTGGGGAAAACAGCAGTAAGATCGTCTAAACAAGGTCTCAGTTTAGGTAGAATATGGATTTACAACCCTTTTTAAACTTTTTTTTTTCTTTTGTTATTGTTGGGTTTTTTTTTTTTTTTTGTTTTTTTTTTATAATTTTTTGGAGGTTTTTCTTTGTTTGTTTTAATTTGCAAGCAAAACTACATTGTTGTTTTCAAGATAACGATTGTAAATAATAGAATTATCGTGTCCTAAACTCAAAAAATAGAACAATATTTAATTTACCTCACGCAATCGCTGCTTTTGCGCAAATATAAACTTTGGGAAGAAACAAAATACAAATATGAGTAAATAAAAGGATGAAAATTATTGATTGAATTAGAAAACAAAGGAAAAATGAGTACGTATTTAAAACGAATCATAGAGAGAGAAAGTGGTATGTCATGGTTTGATAACAAACACACACACTCTTGCAAATCAATACTTGTTCTTATAAACCACCACGTTGCACTGAATGGTGGAAGCGTATTACGTCGGGTCTCTATATAGTGAGGGAGAACAATCGCATCACCACCACTGCCAACATGAACGAGAGAGTCAATATCGTTCAAGAACGAAAAAGTACAATTAAGATACGGCATATGTAAACTGCTCTTTTCAATATAAAGGATCCAGGTCTTCGTTAAACTCTATAAGCTGTATGTTTTGTATCCTGTTCATGACTCGAGAACTTAGGTGTGAATCATACGAACAATCGCCTATGTTTATTCTCAGTCTTTTCAGTGATCCTCCGTAATAAATTAAAACTCAATTTCGTTTAGGTTCAGGTATTTATCTCAATAATTTCTATAATAACCGACCAAGAAGAATTATTATCACCATTAATTATTGCTTTGGGAAAAAAATCAACCGTGTGTCTCCAACTACACTAAAAATGGCTACATACAGTCAGTTTTAAACAAAAGTCTTGCGATTCAAAATGATTCTCATGCATGCAGTCCTTTGTTTGTTTGTTTGTTTGAAGTTCTTTTGTTGTTGTTTTTTTTTTTACACCATCTCAACAGGCTCCATAAACTTAAATTTCATTCCGTGAAAATTATCATATGATGCTCTTTCTGAGCAGATACGGATACAGATATTGAAGCTGAACAGGTTGAAATTGATTCTTCTTTGCCGGGCCATCATTATTTCTGTTTAAATAGAATTTCAAAATTACATTCAGATGGAGAGAGAGAGAGAGAGAGAGAGAGAGAGAGAGAGAGAGAGAGAGACAGAGAGAGAAGAGAGAGAGAGAGAGAGAGATCATATATTGTTACGGTATCCACAATACATGTTATTCATCAGTGCCTTTGCAGTATACCGGAATTTCTTTCATAATAACACAACGAGTAACAGGAAACTATCATTAATATTGTTAGCACACTATACGATTAAGGTGCAACTATTCCTGGCCACTATTTTGTCTATTCAAACCCTGTATTTACATCTGTACGTGGATGGGTGCTGCATTCTGTGGACCTCATATAATAAACTATGTTTATGTGTGCATGTATGTACGTATGTATGTATTAGGGTTTAACGCACGTCAGAACAACACTGACTATATGGTGCCAATTAAAGTAAAGATCTACAAATGTAAATATAAAGCACTGAAAACAAAACAAAACTTTAGGAAGATCAACCCTTCCAAATAACTGGAATCATGAAGTACTATGAGGCAAAAATTTCAAGAGAAACTACACTTTTTTCATATTAATTTACGTTTTTGTTGCACAACACCAGAATCTAACAGAAATGGGGTTAGATTTGGAGCATACACATAGTGTTAGGGGTAGGTAGACTAGATATACCAATATGTCGATAATCTATTTCGTGTGCATGTGTCTTTTGGATAAAGAGCAAGATAGATGGACAATAATAGAAGGACAGATGGGCAGAGAGGCATGAAAAGACAGAAGAACGAAATAGGAGCAGGGGCGGAAATAACAGTAGTACAAATACATTGTAGCTCTTACAGGAACACCCTGCGGGTTCGGGAATGTAAAATAGGCCCTATGCGCCCTCCTGCATGTCGAAGGATGCAACTAACAGAGCAAGGATACAAGGTGTGTCAGACATTAATTTGCCGAACTCACGGCCGAAAGGTTACGGTTTTGAATCCTACCATCAGTTAAACTGTTAGACTTTAAACCTTTTAACAATTGATATATTATTGCCACAAAAACAATGGGATTTTTGTGAAATGATGTGTTTTAAATTTCATTGGGATTAGTTTTCACGAGTATATACCAACACTAAGTCATAATCAAACAGTTTTTATTTGTTTATATATCCTTCCTAACCTTCCAAATCATAGTTAGAATATCTTTGTACTCTCTTAAGATTATATAATATTTACCATCACACACATATTTTTGTTTTGTTTTTGATTTGGCAATTCATGATAAGTATTCCGTTTCTAAAATATTTGGTAGCCATGAAAAGGTACTACCTTTAAAAAGGGACAATCCATGCATAGATTATCCATCATTAACTACAACTGTCTTTTCCTTCTCGTTCTCCGAGTCCCACTTGCTGCTGCCATAGTCATTGTCCTGGCAGCTGTGGTTGTGGTTGCGGTTGCTGTCATGGATGATTTCGATTTGTCTGCGATGCATGTATTTTTCTCTTGGTCTCTACCAAAGATGTTTCATCAACGCTTTCATTTATGCAAGTTCAGCCAGGATTTGTTTTGTAATACATCTACCTATTCCAAAGCTATTGTTTCACTTCTCTCGCTTTATTGATCGCCGACTATCATTGTGTTCTTTCTAGCTTCCTCTTTTCTTCCTTTCTAGTTGAAAAATTTATCTAACTCCTCTTCCAGCTTCTTTTTAAAATAATCGCAGTCTGGCAACGATGCTGTGGGTGCCATCTAACATTCATTTGTTGGCAAAATATTGCAGAAATCCACATCCAAATTCAATAAATCCTGTGGGTTTGGCAATGCCACTGGCTGAGTGGTAGCGATAGTACTGTCACTATAAGTATAATGAACCGCTGCAGGTCCACCCTAGACAATATGGTTCGTTTTCATCTCAGTTAGGGTAAGATATGGGTATTTACTGCCCTAACTTAACATGTACTTTAATGTTATTTGATCGTAGAAATGCTACTTTGTAGATCAACTGAGTCACGCCACACGTCGTCCCGTGTTATGATTGGTGGATAAAACACACGCCATGAATGGACTGAGTGAGGCGTTCTTCTGATTGGTTGAGCTAGAAACATCACACGCTACGGTTGGGAATTTCCCAAAACATGTTACAATCCATTACGTATCTATATAAGGGTAATTTATTTTATCAGTCTTTCAATCCATCGTCAAGCAAACAAGAAGATTATGACTGGAAAGTGCTCAACAATTATTTCTTGCATTCTGTTTCATCCTGACCATCCTGTCTACGTGAAGCGAAATTACACGCATCACTGAGACGGCTGCATTTGTCTGAAGAGTCTACGTAAAATGTCAAAGGTGTTTGAAGACAGTCCTAGAATACTGACCCATCGTCAGACGAAGTTCATCTTGGCGCAGAGGTAACACCTGTGGTATGCGGTAATAAACTTTAATAACGCACAACGATCCTTTTCAGGGTCACCTACTACTCTTATAAACGAGAAACTGATCCATCCTAGCAACAAATGTTTTGTGTTTGTTTGTGTTTGTTTTTGTTTGTATGCATAAACACGCAACTCCTTGTCTGCCAAAACATATTAGTTTGTAAGTGAAGGTGTTGATTGTAAGTAGGTGTGTTAGTGATTGTATGATAACATATTGACACCAGTGTGTGGGTGATGGTCATTAAGGATGAATGTTAGTGACCATCGCCTATACACCTCCATCCCCCATCCATTTTGTTTGTATGTGTGGATATTGGTCTCTGAGCATATGTGTTGGTGACCATCACTTATCCCACTTCATTTCTCATCAATTGTGTTTGCATGTCTGGGTATTGTTCAGTAAGTATTTGTGCCATTGACAATTACCTATCGCCCTCATCCCTCATCCGTTTTATTTGTATGCATGACTTACTCCTCTTAAACTTTATCCGTGTTGTTTGAATGTGTGGGTATTGCTAACCAGATATGTGTGTTAGCGACCATCACCTATCCCTCCACCCTTCATTCGTATTACTTGTATATGTATGTATTGCTCAGTACGTGTGTGTGTGATTGACAGTTACCTATACCCATCCATCCATATTCCATTTTCTTAGTATGTGTGGGTTTTGATTAGTAAGTATGTGTGTTCGTAACTAAGGCCACTCCCCCTCCATTTTTTATCTGTTTGGTTCTTATGTGTAACTTCTGGTTACCAGGTATGTGCGTTAGTGACCATCACCTATCTCCCTCCATCCGTCATACGTTTTGTTTGAATGTGTGGGTATTGGTTAGTAAGCATGTGTTAGTGACCATTACCTATCCCCTTCCATCCCTCATCCGTGTGTTGGAATGTACGAGTAAAGGTCAGTAAGTATGTGTGCTAGCGATTATCACATATTCTCCTCCATCCTTCATGTTTTGTTGATATGTGTGAGTATTGGTACGTATGTTGTTAACTTTTGCGGATTCTAGCGTACGAATGTGGATCCCTGTGGGAAATATTATATTTTCTCACATCCATTATAATTTGTACTTTATTTATTTATTAACCTTTTCTCGTATCTTATGTTCAAATAATTGCTTGAAATTAAAATCACTATATATAATCGATTGGTTCTTTGCTTGTTGCGACGCTTAAGTACTACCGAGTTTAAGAGAAATACCACGAATACGTGGTAGCGTCCGACTGACTCATGATATGGAATACTGTGAGATTGTAGTCTGGATATTGCTTTCCTATAAGGGTGTTTGTATCACACATTTGCAGAAATGAGCAAACAACCTTGTTAGCTAAAGTAATTATTGCATCTGCGAATCACCTCCATTTCCGGTTGCGCATGCGAAGATGACCCAAGCCAAGGCCACACCCCATGCCGTTCTTGCCGTGGAAAGATAAAGGGCGGAAACTCCATTGCTGAGTTGGTTTTCGTTGTTAGGAGTATACAGACCGTATAACACCGCCAGCGCTATACCAGTTGCTATCAACCAGCCGACCAGGTTTTGTATCTGAAATTGATACGTGGATCAGTCAGCTACTGTGAATTCACAAGTTTGACCGGTAAACAAAAAACAAAACAAAAAAAAAAAATGGGCTAATGCATTTTGTTTCTTGTGCATCAGCTGGAATAGTGTTCAAGTTTTATGGCCGGATGGGAAAAAAATTAATACAAATTCCCACTATATATATATATATATATATATATATATATATATATATATATATATATATATATATATATTGTTACGACTCTAGGGGTAATGTAACAGAATAAAAGACACAAACAAGCTTTCAAGATTAAAATGCAAATCTTTAATTTCCTAAATTATTAAAAGAATTAAAATAATTCAACAAACAATCAAAGTGAAAGAATTAAAATAACTTACAGTATAGAATATCCTAAAAAGTCCTAAAATGTTTTAAAGTTCACTTCCTGATGTTAATCCGAGTAATCCGGATGAAGTATTCCGAATGAAAATAACCTGTAATGTGCTGAAGTAGATAAGTTCTGATTAAATCCAAAATAATCCTTGCAAGTCTGGAATCTCACAAGTTTTAGAATAATGTCCGATAATTCCACGGAGCTGTATAGTAATTCAGATGAGTTACTAATTGAATAAATTCCACACTGAACTGAATAATTTCAATAACCTCTCTTCATTCAAGCAATTGTAAAGAATGATAATTCCCAAGATTATTCCCTATGTATCTTTACTAAGTGCGCAGAATTAAAAGGGAATACCCTTTCTCCGTCTTAATATGGTATTTCAAAATAACACAACCCTCCAAGAACCAATCAGGAACTAGGTTACGCGTCATTTATCCAAAGGTCTAGCGTACTAAAAATCTTAAAGAGTAAACATAATGTTATTGTAGTATGGAATGTGACCTTTCAATGTTGATTTCCAAAAGTACAAAGCCAGATCGACTTCATTTTCCCGCGCAATTGATCATGTGACCACTTATTGATCGAGCAATTGTCGTATCTATACTGATATGCTAACTGCTATTCAGACTAAAAACAGAGATCGTAAATTAGTAAATTAAATCATTATAAAAAGGTAAAAAGGTATGATTCAGTAACAAGATATATATATAAATATATATATATATATATATATATATATATATATATATATATATATATATATATATAATAGAATAAGAATAGATGTATAGATTGTACTCTGTATCATTGATATACCACGAGATGTATAAATTGTTCATTAAAAGAAATCAAGGCTTGCCGAGTTTCCTTTTAATGAAATTTTTTGACAACTAGTGGTATATCAAAGATACAGCGTACATACTACACATATATTTGATTTATATCACATACAAATACACATAAGTGCATTTCCAACGGAGTTAAGATTGGCTACAGGAACTGTGAACTCTTCACATCCCTGCCCAGTGTGTATGCTACAAAATCTAGTTCTGTTCCTATTGCGGTTATTCACAACTCCCTTTGCAAATTGATAAGTTGTTTCTTTTTTTTTTTTATAGCTTCTATTTTCATTCATGTTGATTAAATAAATATAAGACACACTTATGATTTAAACATGAAAGATGGTTTAAGAAAGTAGAAGCACTACAAATACAGCATGGTTAGCTTCTTGAATACTGAACGCGCAGCCGTTCAGTCACCGTCGAGTATATTGAAACGTGTGTGGAATATATACTAATCTAAATGACGAGCCAACAAAAAGTAATTCAAACATTTAAATGTATTTACAGTTGATATAAGTCATTATTATGCTTTAATTAACATTGCTACCGACCATAAGGTTGTTTTTATCCTCCATCTCTCTCTTTCCCCTTTCCTTTGGTCGGTTTATCTGTAATATTTACCATCATTCATAGGTCCAGAGACATCGTCGCATGACAGGCGAAAATCCACTACGCTCGTTTTTTTTTTTCACGGATATTCGCCCGTAGCTAGCGACGATGGTCCAGAGAGAGAGAGAGAGAGAGAGACTGCGGTAAAACTGATAAACTGATATACTGAGACAGACCAACCGACCAACCAAGAGAGAGAGAGAGAGAGGTGGGGTGGGGGCGTATAGAGACTTAGCATAAGATTTTTTTTCTTGTCCATCCTTATGTTTCTCTGTTGGTCAATTAGTCTGCTGCCTGACCAACCAACACAGTGAGAGAGAGAGAGAGGGGGGGGGGAGCGGCCTTCGGACATTTTAATATTTAAAAATAATGTTTTTATAACCCTAATATAGATTTTAAACAAAAGACAAAAAAAGCATTAAATATATTACAGTATGTGTGTGCCTCCTAACCAAGAAATTTACCGTACAGTCTCGACAGGCCATTGCAACTTCGTATCATTGGCATTGTGAACACTGGAGATAAATCCCATGAAAAGTGTAAGCATACCATTACGACGACCCAGGTTCTTGTATGTTACTTGGTGTAAGGGTTTCATCCAGCTCAATTTTTTTTTTCTCTCTCTCTCCATAGATTTCCACTTATTTGTGTCCCTTATACATGAGAGAGAGAGAGAGAGAAACGGGAAAGCAGAGGGGATTTCATTGAAATTGTGTACCATGTTTAATTCATTTAGAAAACAGGGATTATGAATATCTTTTTCTTTATTTTCTTATCTTGATAATGATTAATAAGTGGAAATTCATCACTGATATAGAGAGTATAGAAGCAATAACAAATGTTGAAACCATGTTTATATATGCATATTCATGCGCCATGGGCGGATCACAATTTGACATATCAACAGTATTGGTATATCAATTGCTTTATACCAACACTTTAAAAGTCATGTTATTGTTAATGTATGTGGGATATATATATATATATATATATATATATATATATATATATATATATATATATATATATATATATATATATATATATATATAAACCTTTAACTTTTTTAAATGTGTACATAATGGTCTTTTCATACTGTAGCTGAAGTATTTATGAACATGTATCTTCATCTTTCATATATCATACATGTGTTTCCCTCATAACATCCATGTATGATTACAGGCGCTGTATCAGATAGCTATTTTGGATAATGACATTTGAATGACTTTTTCCACAACACAATACAATAGAGGGATTGTACAAATCGCCAAGTTGCAGCTGGTACAAATTTACATTAGCAGCAAGTGATGTACTTGTTTAACGTTACTAAAAAGAGACCGAGGCCTACAACAGTTACCCATCAACTTAGCATTTCAATGGGATATAAAGCAGTATGGAACTGCAATTTTTCGGCTAATCGACAAGACTGGAAACGTAAGTCTTGACTGCGGTCTAGAAAAAAACAATTTCACAATAGTGCCTTCACGTCAGCAGAGGTTATATTGATCAAAGATCTAGCACATACCAATGTATCGTGGTGTAGGATGTTTTGGGTTGTTGCTTTTTTTTGGGGGGGGGGGGGCGGGTTGGAGCGGTTTTTTTTTTTTAAAGAAAGCTATATTCACCCGAAGAGCTTAAATAATCTCCAGCGTAAAATTTCTATGTAGCATGCATGAAAAAGCAGATGCCTTTATTAAAGATATCGCAAAGACCGTAACGCATGAACCATCTCCACTTCACTGGCCATCTTTTGCAAAATGATATGGCTGCATATCGTTAACATTTATGCAGTTATAATCACTTGAAGTGTAAACTAGTATACTTTTAAGATCGATTATCGATTTCAATTGTCTGAAAATCAATTAAAATATATAGCTGCTTACTCTGCCGAGTTTGACTTTGCAATCTGTTTTGAGCAAGATATACCCAGCAAGGATACCGACAATATATGGTCCCATTCGGCAGTAAGGCCTGTCGTAGAGCTGCACAATCCTGAATGAATAAGATAAAAAGATAAATATTGAAATTAATAACGAAAATCATCGGATAAATGCATAACGAGAAGTAAATCAATGTACCAAGCAACGGTTTCTCGACCGAACTAATCTTCTAATATATCCTGATTTTTCTCAAATAAATGATATTAATTTCACCTGATCTGCAATTGAAAGAGAAATTACTACCACACTTTTTTATTACCATTTTTAAGATATAAATGCCACGTGACAGGGTCCAGGATTTGACGTTCAAAGTAGTTGCTTATAAACAATATATTGTACATGACCATTCCAATAATTTTATACATTCTATAATAATAACGTAGGAAATTTCCTCAAAAATGTATTTATTAACAGCATGTATTAAATTTCCCTAATCAAAATTTTAAAAATACTTGACACAAAAACATTGTTTATGAGGTAAGGAAAACCATCGTTGTTGACCAAATCTACTGGTTACGTACATATGGGCAGGTATATACACAGGGATTTTCTCAAAGTGGGAATCGTTTATTAGTTTCTCAATCTAAGTTTTCTCTTCATTTAATTTTCAGCGGAATATATTTACTGTATAACATGGGATATATATATAACATTTTTGCCATTTATAATAATAATAATACTAATAATAATAATAATAACAAAATCAAAAATAATCATAAAATGGTTTTAATGAACTGCTGATGAGTATATCCGTTTAAACTCGACAATGATGATGATCACGACAGACTCGGTCGTGATGATGATGATGATGATGATGATGATGATGATGATGATGATGTTGATGATGATGACCAAATACCCGTTATTATCTCCTTGACCAATAATCTCAGCTCTGACCTTGTCAACAGAAGCAATGACCCCGGATGTTGTGAAAGTGGCAATCAAAAACATACCGGACACAATGCCTCCAATAATCGGTGATCTATCAATAAATAAAAAGAAGTTGTAACAAGTAAATATTAATTTTGTTTTAGCACTGTTGATGATTTCAGCTGCTGGTCGTTTTATTCAGTAATGTGGTCAAATAGATATATAGACTTATGGTGGATAAATGTAAAAACCACGTAGAATTATTTTTTAAAGTAATAACTTGTGACAAAGATATGATTATACTTTGCAGACTTGTTTCCAAATATCAGGATTCATAAAAAATTGTATCGAAATTTTTATAATTTACATAATTAAGCAAAACTTTAAAGATTTCGTCATTATAACTTGAATTATTTCCCTTAAATGTTGCCTGTTGCCTATATTATTGATGTGTGCTCCAAGATATGTTTTGGTTCTCATACTAGTTATTGTAAATTCTGTTTCTTTAAATGAATCTGGCATATTTCATTCTTTTCATTTTCTTGAACGGGAATCAAATTTACACATCTGAAAATGGCAAATAAAAACGGATACTTACATATATAGAGCTATCAGAAGAATAGGACTCACTACGAAGAATTGCATATCGTTTGCCAAATACCAACCCCATCCCATGCACTGAAAACAAAATTGTCTTAGATAAGTAATAAGTTTTTGTCAGAAATGGTAACCAAAGAAAACCAGTATGCAAAAGAAATTCATTAGTATAGTTTGGCAATGATTGTATTGAGCGTTGATAATGACAACCAAAAATACTTTTTGGGTGGATGTATTCATGTGGATTTTGTTCTGGAAATGTGACAGAACAAAACAAGTTTGGACAGAAGTAATGACATGGTAGTATGGTATTAAACTTAAATACGATTTTATTAAAACTGAAACAGTAGACAAGAGTAATGATATTCTACTTAAATGCATTCATGCAAAGTTCATGAATGGCATTTGCTTGAAAAAAGAATACATAGTTGTCATTTTATTAGTACGACATTGTGATATTCATACCGTTTTATCGTTTTCTACGATGTTGTTGATGTAGAGTAGGTTTATCCACCAGGTATCTTTGCAGTAGTCAGGTTCGAACCCATCCTTTGGCCAGAAGGGTCCGTCACTCCAGTATTTCACTGTCGGGACATACACCATCATTAGCAACATATACGGCGGCGTCAGTCTGTTGACACATGAGAATATATTGTTTTCATGATGAATGATTTCACAATAAAATCTCTCATACTATATTTCAAGATTTAGCACTTTAAAATCTGCTACTTAATGCACTTGTATCTCGCAAACATGAATTAATCTATGGGATCTGATTTATAAATGATAAATGACATGGATATTCTTAACTTCAATCAGTTCGGTGTCACGATTTACATTGATTTTTGGTGTCAAAGATTTGTGCTGCATCTTTCATTATAGGCCGATGTATTGAGAAGAATGCAGCTCGTCTATGTTTAATAAGCTGTAACTGTTCCTTAGCGTATCTATCAATATTCCTCAAAGCTATGTCTTCCAAGGCATTCTAGTTAACTCATTTTGTTGAAAAGAAAGCTTTGCTTTTTTTATATATTTAGTTATTATTTAGCATAACATATCTAAAGATGTATTTTTGTCAAAGTACCCATCTACTATCGACGAGACAGGGCCAGTAATTATCATCGACAATATGACATGTAATTCAATTGTGCCTGTACACGAGGTTACCAGTATTAAGATATGTGACATCAATAACTTAGTTCATAACGTAACTGTAATTATCACGCTCTGTTGACAGAATTTGGAATTAATAAAGACAATGTGCTACGAACGAGACAGGGTCAGTAATTACCATTGACAATATGACATGTAATTCAATTGTACCTGTACACGAGGTTACCAGTATTAAAATATGTGACATCAATAACTTAGTTCATAACGTAATTATCACACACTGCTGATAGAATTTGGAATTAATAAAGAAAATGTGCACAGACGAGACAGAGCTGATAATTATCATCGAGAATAATACGTTAAATTCAAAGGCTAGTCTGGAATTATAGCACATTTATTCTGTTGCTAAATGACAGTACGTTTCTGTGTATTATACTGTGATTGTGGAAAAAAAAACCCATATCATTATACAATTTAGTAAGCTCTACCTATGCAATATAAACTGAATTGAAATTAATTTCTTTTTCAGTTACCTCCAGAAGCGATGGAAATAAAACATTCCCCAACGGAACTCCTTGACTCCGCCAACTTTCTTCAGTTCACGAAAGGTCAGATAGGCCAGAAGAAGCCCGCTACGAACAAACATGTAATGTCATAAGTGAGAATAAAATACTCATGATGAAGTCAAATGTATGCCTTTTTTGAGAATGAAAATATCTGCATTTAAACGTATTCAGAATGAAAAAGATCAGCATGTATGTATGTATGTATGTATGTATGTATGTATGTATAGGGTTTTATGGTACATCAGCACAACCCTGGTCATATAGAGCGGAGTAAAAGTTACGGAGAAAAATAGTTAAGGTAAACATTTGCTAAAATTCTAAGGAAGATAAACCTTTCCAAATAAATGAAAAAATATACTTCTCTCGAATAAAGAATTAGAGATTATGATGATATAGCAGTTATTTAAAAGGTCTGAAACTTAAAGATAAGGACAACGAAAATCTAAACAAAACAAAAACTAAGACTTATTATAATAACTGCATTCTTGATGAAAAGCAAGTTTTTATCTGCTGGCAGATCAACGTTAAAGTTGATTAATCGAGTTGACATTAAAATGATCTTGTTTCAAGAGGTTGAAGTCTATATATTCGACAAGAATGTCATGAACCGCAACCTTATCATGCTTCCCTTATTTTGTGTGAACGACAAGTATTTAAGATTTAACTTCAACCGCAGAAATTCAGTCACATGCCGGCACGGTTCCCTGCTCTACATAGAATTCCAAATATAAACCTGTCACTTGGCAAATTGTTACCAATATTATGAAGAATTCATTTATAAATAGATTTTGTTCTTATTAGTGCCATAACATACAGTTTCACTTGATTACAATATTCTTTTACTTGAATATTAGTTATGAATAAACAAATATGCCGATGACTATCGTGCAAGAAATAAAATAAAAAACATTAATATACGTATTGCTAAGAAAACGAGTATTTTATTTTCATTAAAATAAGCAATGGAATATATATATATATATATATATATATATATATATATATATATATATATATATATATATATATAATAAGGGATATTGTAGCTGAGAAAAGTACACACTTACTTGAAAAGAGTTGTTATTATTATTGAGTGTGACTAACGTAAGTAAATTCTGCCTGTGAAAGTAGAAACAGATGTGAATATAATTCTCATTGGTATCCGAAGTATCTCTAGATGACATTTTACTTCATGTAAATGCTCAAAAGCCAGAAGTTACCTTAGAACGAAGAAAGAATCTACGGAAAAAGTCCCGTTGTCGATTGCTTGGAAAGAAAATCTATTTAACATTTTCGGAATTAGGAATCCAAGATTAGCTGCAGAAAAAGATGTAAAATGTAGCTTCATTTATTTATTTATAAATTTATTTATTTATTCAATTTTACATAAATATATTTTTCCATTGAATATGATATTCTGTTTAAAATAAATTATTATAACCATTGTATTTGTCATTTGTACTCAAACGAAATTATATGGGTTTCTCCTATGTCTTGTTGGTGATTAAATAATTTCTGGAATATTTTGAAATATGATCAAGTTTGATGTCCTTTATGACGTTTAATAGCAAAGCTATCTAGAAATATTTCAAGAGTATGTCTTTATTTGGATTTGACTTTGTTCCTTGCATTTTTATTATGACAAGATAACATGCTCTGTTTTATCTAATCATTAACACTCAAAGAGTAAATTCAAACAAATGACATACTGGTATGATAGATGATGTAAATTAGTACAAATAATATTCTGGTATGATAGACGGTGCAAATTAATATAAATGATATACTGGTATGATAGACGTATAAATTAATACAAGTCGTATACATGTGCTTATATTATAGACGGTGTGAATTAATACAAATGATATACTGGTATTATAGATTGAGTAAATTAATACAAATGATATACTGGAATGATAGACGGTGTAATTGTTTTACTGTTTATTATCAATAAATGTGTTTGAAGAAAACAAAAGGGCTTTAGGCATGGATGAGTTACCCTGATTCAAAGCTCAACGGATGTTAAAACCGGAATCGGAAGTTCAGATACATTGGATGGGATATTTTCATCTGTACTGTCGAATACATAGTCGTAAAATCTTGTGTACTAATGAAAAAGATGAAATACGTTCAAAGTTATTCATCAGTTTTATTCTGTCTTGTAACCATAACATATATTCTAACGCCGGTTTCACATCTCGGGTGAACCATGCAGCCCATTTACCTAGAAAGAAAGGTACTTCTCTCATCAAGTAGTCTTCTGTTTGAAATGTAGCAGTTTATATGGATGCTGATTATTTCTAGAGATGAAGCGATTTTTGAAATACCTTTTTTAAAATCAGCTTTTGTACACTTTCAGAATTGATAAATATTACCAGCACCTTCATAACAGTTATGAATATCTAAAATAGTCAATTCAGACCATGTCTTACATTTTACTTTTTGTTTGTGTTTTCTATACGAATTAATTCTGTTTGATTCTAGTCAACTCAAACAAGGTCTTATATTTTCTTTTTACAAAAGTTTTCTATACGGATTGCTCCTGTTTTGTCGCACTGCGATCCAAAACTGCACCGCTAAAATGTACACAAGTGAAATAATTATATTTGAGGGCGCTAATTTGTATTATTGTTTTGCAGTATATCGCATTAGAGATTACAGCGCTATTTTTTATTATTGTTTTGCAGTATACCGCATTAGAGATTAGAGAGACAAATGTCACCTCAAAATAGCATTGAGTTTTGAGGGTCAATTCAGGGTCATTTCGGACATATTTATGTAAACAAAAAAGCAAACGAAGTAAATTACAAAAAATACAAAATCCTCACAGCCAAGTTTCAATCCGAAACCGTATGTGTGGCCTAAGATGACCCACGACATGCTAAGGAAACGGATCCCATTCACCGCGCCCAGACTTCCGGCCGCCTGTTTTGTGCTGAGAATTTTAACGGCATTACTGTATAAGGAGAAGGCCAGCACTATACGAGCAAGGATACCTGTACGAGACGGAAAACATCGCATTAATTGCACCATTTCAGCAGCATTGCTGCATTGATAAATTATCTTTTAACATTCTGGTGAAAGGGCCATAAAGCAAGCATATTACACTTATTTTTGCAAAATAAAATTAAAAGATGGCAAGATTTACACTACAAAAAATAGACCATGCATCTTTAGCAAAATTAATGACACCTCTACTGGTATTGTTCAATAGACTATTCAATGCCATAATTTCAGATTGTCGAATCTTTTTAGATACGTATAAGGTCTTCACTCAAACCATGTAATTGAAAAACTGTGACTGCATTCCATTTTACTTGCAAGTTTTGTGATGATAAATAGTTAATGTACTTTATGCTATCACTTGTATTATTTTCTTCATCTATTACACACTCAAAGAAAAGATATTTACAACAAAATATTTTTGTCACCAAACAGACTTAACTATTCTCAATGGAACAGCTTCACTTTTAAATGATGTTTCAGCTAGGATAATATATATCTATATAATATGAAACTCTAATTGAATAAAATAAGTTTTTAATGCTAAGTTTATGCAGAACGTAAGAAGATGGAAATATAGACATGCCGAGTTCGACAAAATGTTTTCTTGCAAAAAGGAACTGCAAATAAATATTATAAATGAATTGGGTAATTACAGGGACCCATTAACTTACCTACTTGGACTTGTCTGTCTGCTATTTGGTATTTATGCAAAGATTCATACTCAGCATGTTTCGTCTCAGAGAGGAGATGAGTCCTATCTTGGACGTATCCTTCATTCTCGTGAGTGTCTTTTGTGAAAGGAAGACAGCTATTGACCTGCCCCACCGTGGACTGTGTAACAAAGTTTGCTGTCAGCCTAGTTATGACATCATATGCGGTACCAAGAAAAATAATGGCCGCAATGATGGATGCAATAACTCTGAAATCAATTTTGGAAACGGTACATAATTTCTATTTCAAAAACTTAAATGTTTAACCAAATATATCGGGTTTACGGATGTAAAACAATATGAGACAAAATATGCTATACATATTTTGAGTACCTCGTATGTAAAACATACGCTTGGGTTCACATATGTAAAACATAAGTTTAGATCCGCACACGGAACATTTACAAAACATAGTCACAAGTGATTGCTTCGTTGTAATAACTTATTTTATATGTATGATATATAACGTCTCCAAATATATCTTAGCTTTGGTACCCCAGGTTTCCGGTCATTTTACTTTCGTCACTGCTAGGGAACATATCCGTGCTCAGGACTGCTGTGTGATGTGGTAAAACATTTATTCTCGACCGTACTGAAAAAATGCTGGTTAACTTGACAAGGGAAATTAGATCACTTACCTTATTTGTATACTTTTTACATTTGTTACACATGTTTTACAAATGTGTCTTACATACGTGGTACTAAACATATGTCTTACATACGTGGTACTAAACATATATCGTACATGTGTTAGGTCACATACGTAACGCATAAGATGCTACAATCCAGGTGGATTATCCTTGATACAAAAATGAAAACTATTTACCACACATTACAGGTTTTCACTGTACAATTAATCTGGTCTGAGTTACCATTGTAAAAGAAAGAATATAAACACTTAGCATATCTGCTAGACAATTAACATAATTTTAACTTTAAAAAAAAGTTTTGACTAAAATGTGCACTTGGTATTTTTTAAAATGTAGATGAGTTTGTTTTTAAAGGCCGAGGCCCCACAATACAATGCAGCAGGTTACCCATTTATATTAGTCTGTATTTGAATTTGCCTGTAGTCAAGGAAATGTGCTCCTCATCATGGTCTTACTGGCTGTTAGACTTCTGCAACCACCGACAGTCATTGACAGTTATGACTTGATGTCTTACTGACTACCAGTCAGTGTTAAAAGACAATGGGGGAGTGGGTCAAATTAGCCTTAATTTGAGTACATCAAGAGATGGACCAACAGATGTTTTCTTATCACACCTTGTTTGATACGTTTACGAAACTTAGTTCCGCCTTCTCGAACAATCATAATTGATATGGAGACTATACTACCTAACCCTTACATGCGACCGATAGGTTTCGGACCTCGGCCTTTAACTATCAAACATTTGCTCACGTCACAGCTGTGGCTCGATCATCAAACTCTCTATCTCGTTCCTGACATTGGACAGTAGGGTTTATGCTTG
The DNA here is from genome assembly GCA_029931535.1 of Margaritifera margaritifera. Lineage (NCBI taxonomy): Eukaryota > Metazoa > Mollusca > Bivalvia > Unionida > Margaritiferidae > Margaritifera > Margaritifera margaritifera. Next base: position 756,479 of record JAQPZY010001309.1, read on the forward strand.
CAGTGCCATTCAACTGTAACAGGCTAAGAACTTAAAGAAAAAAAAGCTGATGTTTTTCTATATGTCTGGAAATTTTGATTAAGTAATTGATTTGACCAACATATGATAGTGGCTGAAATAAAAAAAAAAATAACAGGATATTCATTTTATTTACTATGTATTGAAAAACTAAAGATTTATCACACTAGTGTAGCCAAGAAAAAATATTTCTAACATGAAAAATCATCCATACATTTTGAATTTGCTGGCTTTAGTGTAAAATATGGCAAATATATAGTATGAGCTTAATTGTACATGCAAATTTTGAGGACACTACATGGAGACGTTGTATCTAATCAGAAAATAGAATTTATATCTTTTATATTGCTGTCATCCTAACTAAATTGTACATATAAAGCTATGTAGAATATATAATTGTACTATGGGCCAAATACTATAGATACTCTATGAAATAAATCATTCTGTAATGAATGCATCCAACTTAATCCAAAGTGTTATATTCTTAATATAAAAGACTGTTGTAATGTTGTTTAAAACAAATGTTCTCTGATTAATGTTACGTTCTCAATATTTGATTTAGCACTCTTGAAAACGTCTTGCGCGTCTACCCTTATATCACTTCTTACATTTCATTTCAACCGGGATACATTGCCAACCTTACATTCCAATTTTATATTGATTAGCGGATTGATTAATGACTGTGTTTTAGATGATTATTTTTAACAGATGACTCAACAAATACATTTTAGGAAATCTCTTCCAAGCAGAAACACTCTGTCACAAAAGAAACACTCTGTATGTCACAAAAAAGCTAAATACAACCATAGTTTATGCATTCGTAATGCTCTGTAAATGCACTTTATTTGTGGGTTACCAATTTTAGTGGATTTCGTGGTTGCTTCAAACCAAGAATGTAAAGACTCAGCAAACAATAATACATCTGTAGAAACCATTGGACCCGTTCCCAATCCATGAATTTTAGCAAATATTATTTCTCGCAAAACCACGAAAATTGATACCTCTATCAGCAATAAATGAATTCACTATATCTCTTGATAGTATTACCTGCCCTAAGAAGAGCCGCTGCATCATTGTTGTTACAAGTTTCTGGGAGACATACACCAACAGACACGGTAATGGGACCGGCAATGGACTGTAACAATAACATTAATGGATATGAAAACGGTAAGGCAGTGGGACCGGCAATGAACTGTGACAATAACAATAATTTATATGAAAACGGTAATTCTAAATCAAAGTGTAGTTTTAGACTCCGTTTGATTTAATAGTTACATACAATATTGTGATTTGTGCAAGAAAGATATAAATGGAATCCAAACATCAGTCCAAATAGTGTGTGTGTGTGTGTGTGTGTGTTTGTAGACACAAAAAAATGGTATCTGAGCAGCTATTGAACAATTTCGAACGTTTCGAGCTAATCAAACTCTTCGTAAGGGGAAGAAACAATTGACAAAAACAAAAATAAACACGTAATACAAAACATGAGAGAAAACCTAGTATATTTACATGTTAGAATGACGGGAAATCGATAGAAAAAAAGAGTTAAATAACGAAAAATATCGAATGGCAAACAGTATCAAAATTGTCAAACTGCATGTCTATTTTGTGTGAGGATCAAAGTAGCAAAGATTTGTCCAAAAGAAATATGATATGCGGTGATCCGCGTAAATACGTACTATCCGTACGGAGACTCAAATACTTTTGACCTAATTCCAGGCTAAAGACAAAAGACGGAAACCGTGTGTAGCGAGAAACAACGCCATCTAGGATCAAAAACTACAATTAATACTAAAAATTGTAACCAGGTAAAGTCTTCCCTGGAAAAGGTAATAATGAAACGTGTTATGCGATTATTTTAAGCGGAATACTAAATAATAATAATAATAATAATAATAATAATAATAATAATAATAATAATAATAATAACAAACAGTTCATGTAAAGAATCAAGGAGTATTTACATGAATAAAATTTAGCTCAAAACTTATGCCTGAATGAAATATTGACAAGACTAAATTGTGAAGGTTACTTTTTTCATGTAGACTCTACTGTTGATTATAGTTCCTGCATTTATATAATTATTCTATTTAAATCTAGCAAATATTTATAACAAATGCATATTATTAGAGTTCACATTTATTTCTTTCATATGTATCAATATTTTTAAAATTCGGATATTTTTAAAGAAAACTGTCGCATACTTATGCGTAATAGCTAAATATAATTAGAATGTGTTTAGGAAATGTTGTTTGAACGAGAGTAGACTTTTGATCATGGATTTTATTTAGCTCTATCTCTATTTCTCTCTCTCCCTTTCTCTGAAAGACGAGATTGAAGGATTTCTTTTTAGATTCAATCACTAACAACTTTTCAAATATAATACACACAAAATTTAACAGTGATAATGATGATTACGATGACGATGATGATGATTGCGATGATGACGAGATCAATGATGGTGATGATGATGAAATTAGTATCATTATTATTCGTAGTATAAGAAGTATATCTGTTCTCTTTGTTGCTTTGCCGCTGTTGTTCATAATAATGATGACGACGATGATGATGACGATGACGACGATGATGATGATGGTGTAGATAATCATCAGACACTAAAATACCAATCTGGAACCTAACAACGTTTTAGATGATTCATTAAATCCATAAATAATTTACTGACCTTGACAATTTTTGAGTTAGAAAGAGATATGGATGCCATGCAGTATTGGCCCCTATAGGGATAGCTCGGCCCTGATGTGTTGGTCGAATCTTCGTACACAACCGCCTGTGTATTGGTGCATTCATCGTACGAACCGAGCCAAACTGAGTTTCCATCAAGTATACCACTCTCAAGCTTTCCTAGGGCATCGATAACTGGTGGGGAAAAAAAAGATTAAAATCATATTGGAAAACTTTATGTAATGGAGATTATATAAATCTTAAATTAATGATATAATTAAACACATTCATCCTCTTTCAAACAATGTGACATACAGATCAATATAAGGTGCTTTTTAACCACCACCACCTCTCTCTCTCTCTCTCTCTCTCTCATAAACTACAGACTTTTTCAACCTTGACATGTCATATGGTCACACGATAGATATCGAACTCTATGTTCTTATTTCTGAACCCGTATAATCGCTTGAATTGCACAGTACAACTGGTAAAATATGCAGCTGTTTATCTATATCATTTATTTCATCAGTATCGCCCCGTCGTCCTTAATAACTCAAGAGACGATAAATAAAGAAATTAATTTTGCAGGCTATCTAGCTAACACAAGAATCGAAAAAAATTTCAGGGCCATGAAGCAAACCAGAGAAGTACAAACATGGAAGTCCATCGTCTTCTTAACATCCATGTAGTCTTGCTTTAGTGCAACAGCTATTTACCAGTGTAATTAAAGAAGCCTCTCGGCAGGTGGAGGAATAAGGCATTTTTTACTTAATTCATTAAGGAGCTGAAGTGACTTCGTGGTTAACGTGCCGCACTCGTGGCAAGATGGGTGAGGGTTGGTTCGAATCCTGTTCAGACCAGGCCAGGTGAGCCACAATAATCAGCACCTGGGCAATAACCTTTATTCAAGTTGTATCATTAAACACCAATCACTCATTCATTTATTTCAGTAACTTCTTCCTCAAAGAGAAAAATGTGATCAGCGAGTATATGCCCAATATATTTTAAAAAGTTTCATTTTTTTGCGGCAATTTCGGGTAAAACAAAAAAGCAAACAAAACAGCAAGCTAACAAGGATCAGGACAAGTGTCCACATTTTTCAAATTAATCGCTATAATTGTTATTTGTGTAACCTTTTAGGAAGGAGTGATGGAAACAATGGCTGTAGTAGTAGTAATTGAAGTAGTTGTAGTAGTAGTTAGTTTTGTTGTAAACAAGATAATAATGTTATCAGTAGTAGGACTAGTATTTAAATTAGTAGAATTAGTAGCTGTACAGTTTGAATAAGAGTAGCTAAAAAAGAGAATTAACTGTTGTTGTTCTTATCGTTATCGTTGATATAATGATGATGATGGTAGTAGTAGTGTTATTGTGGTAGCAGTTTTCAATGGGTATAGAGCGAGGAATAGTTGTGACTAAAGCGGAGAATCATATATATTGAAATTGTACAAACCAGCTAAATTAATAGACAAATATTTCATTATGTCTAGCCTGTTGTAAACAAGATATAAATATTGTGTAACTGTTCAGGTGAGATTACAGTAGTAAAGTCTTAACAAGTTTATATTGAAGGCGTCGCTGGTTACTTTTTCTTGTGTTGCAAAATATGTTTGAAAGTTATATGAGTAATATAATAATAATTGAAACTGAACATAACATTCAACTGAAATATATACGAGATCAGATTCCCACAAGTGTTATGTGCAATACTGCGGTCCCCAACCAACATTCATGTTTTGGGGTCCCTACCGGTTCCAGCCATCTGCAAGAGTATAGTGAGCAAATTGTTTGTACACACGATATCTCTGTTGTAGGGTGTAGAGGTTAAACTGTACACATGTTAGCTCTGTGGTAGGGTTCGAAGGTCAAACTGTACACATGATAGCTTCGTTGGAAGGTGTGGAGATCAAACTTTATACATAATACCCCTGGGCTGGGATGGGGAGGAATACCGATTATGTTGTATTTAAATCTGTATGTGTAAATCTACGTTTTTTTATCAAATGATCCCTTGTTTCATTTGCGCAATAAAAAATTTATTTAGAAACAAACGATTGAAAATCTTTTAGGACATCCGCCACTGCGGGACAGAATTAACATCTTCACCCTTTTCATAGTACTAGAGATCGCTAGTAAAAACATATTGCATTACCTATGAAGACAAAATTATATATACTTCTTTACAACTACTTACATCGAATGGCCCATTTCTCTCTTCGGAACAATGCTTCAATCAAAATTTCTGTATGGTTAAGACAAGTGTCACTCACATCGTAACCTGGTGACGCGCCCACTCTCAAATCATCTGCCAGAAGTCTAGCGTGTTTATGTATGCCTATCGCAGCAGGAGATTCAATTATATCACTCAAAGGAGAACCGTCCATTACTATGGATTCTAATACAAGTTGTAGCTTTCGGAGTTCCTTCTGAAGTTTACTTAAATCTTCTGTAATAAGAGTGTCATGACTGTATATTTTACACACGTGTCCGAACAACAATAAAAGTATCGATATTATTTGGAGATTCATTATTCAAATTAGGTCTTGAGTTTTTCTCCTCGAATGTGAGTATGACAAATAATTTCTACCAAACAAGTCGATCCTTTTAGCCTGTGTGAGGTTTGGCTTCTAATAATGTCGACCGCTATCTATGTGTTTTGCAATACCTTACATGATGTTCCTGTCACGAGGATTTGTTCTAAACAACATATCTTCCCTTAAACGACACCTATGTAATAAACGCCATATCTTCTCTCAAATGACACCCATGTAATTAAACATTTAAGATGCTGACGAGTAAACTGAATAAGTTTAGAATGTTATAAATGCAACAACAACGATAGAAACTTTCCAAAATAAGTCATCAATTTCCCAGGTATATTCTTTGAGAACCCTTTCGTGTGACCGAAAGCTACGTTATGAATATAATCGATATGCTAGAAAGATTGACCTTGCTTTTGTCTTGCATCTAGAGTTCAGAAAAACAGAGAGGGTAGTGCGTGACAAATATTGCTCTAGAAATATCATTAATATTCCAGATATTGATGGCGAAGAAAATAGAGATAAGTACCAGAGTTTCCGACCTTGGAATAAGTGTAGCCACTAAGATATGGGTGTTTACTTCATACCCAAACACAAGAGTTATTACTCCGGCGAGATAACAGGTACGTTAAACTTAGTACGCAAGTCTATACAAGGGAATGATTTTGACTAGCATTAAGAAAAGCACTGATGTAAAGTCTTTGAAAAGTTGACATACATCGAATTGTACCTATGTAAGGCACTAGTAAATGGGAGAATTCGCCTTTTCATTTTTCCAGGGATTGTTGTCTAATCGAATCAATCATAAAAACACCACCTATAAACCCAGAGGCAAAGTATTATTTGAATACAGTCGTTTTTTTGATAAATGTCCAGTAAAACATGAAGACATAGGCAAATTTGGAGAGGATATATATATATATATATATATATATATATATATATATATATATATATATATATATATATATATATATATATATATATATATATATATATATGCTACGCATTTCGCGATATCTTTAATAAAGGCATCTGCTTTTTCATGCATGCTACATATGAATTTTACACTGGAGATTATTTAAGCTCTTCGGGAGAATATAGCTTTCTTTTAAAAAATCCTACACCACGGCACCTTGTCACGTGGCATTTATATCTTAAAAATCGTAAGAAAAAAGTGTGGTGGTGATCTCTGTTTCAATTGCAGATCAGGTGAAATTAATATCATTTATTTGAGAAAAATCATGATATATTGGAAGATTAGTTCGATCTAGAAACCGTTGTTGGGTACATAGATTTACTTCTCGTCATGCATTATCAGATGATTTTCGTTATTCATTTATTTTCCAACCACCGATTTCGTATTACTCCTTCAATCGTGCGCCATGTTTCTCGCGCCCTAACGCGCTTGTTTCGAGATAATTACGTCATTCACTGTGTCACCAGCGTTCTTCAAGTGTGACCAGAATGAATTAAACAGTAAAATCAGACAAAATGAGATTTAAACAGATAATTTCTTGTAATTTTTAAAATTCATAATAAAAATCCATATTTTCCCTATTGAACAGTAAAACCAACTGTGGGAATTAATGCAACTAGATATCCAATGTAAATATTTGGTTTTAATCATGTGGGGTTTTTATACAAAGTACAAAAAAATACACTCGAAATGTATATTCACTACGGACTTTTTCGTTTCAGTATTATTTCATAATTAGCATATATTCTACATCAAAAGACATAGATCTATTATAATAAAATGTGTATCCATTCACCAGGTTCTATTTGTAACTTTCTCTCTCCCTCTGTCTCCCTGTCTGTCTGCGTGTCTCTCTTTCTCTCTCTCTCTCTCTCTCAGCCTATTGCGTCATGTATTTATATGGTAAAGAACAAGCAAGCAGTAATTTAAGTGCACATACTGCATATAGAATTAACGTGGAAAAAATTTCATATTAAAATTTTATTTTCTTATTTCAAAAACATGGAGAAGCTATGAACTAATAGTATCCATACCTTGACCTAACTGGCACATTCCGGTCATATGCCACATGACTGTTTAGTTTGCGTTACAAACCATGCACGCCACTTCCGGAAATAAGCAAAATGACACACGCTCGGAAAAACGGTATTTCTGAACTAATGTACATGAATACCAAATTTTTTTAAATGATGATAACTGGAGGTTATTTTAGCTCTTTGGGAGAATATAGCTTTCTTTTAAAACAAAAACAACATCCTACACCACGACACATTGGTATGTGCTTGATCTTTGATTCATATAACCTCTGCTGACGTGTAGACCCTATTGTGAAGTTGTTTTTCTCTAGACCGCAGTCAAGCCATTCGTTTTCAGTCTTGTAGATTAGCCGTCAACGTGCAGTTCCATATTGGTTTATATACCATTGAAAGGTTAAGTTGATGGGTCACTATTGTCGGACTCGGTCTCTTTTTAGTAATGTTAAACAAGTACATCACTTGCTGCCAATGGAAATTTGTAGCAACTGCAGCTTGATGATTTGTACAATCTCTCAATTTTATTGTGTTGTGGAAAAAGTCATTCAAATGTCAATATCCAAAATGACTATCTGATATATCAGCGCCTGTATTCATACGCTGATGTAATGAGGGAAACATATGGTATATTAAAGATGAAGATAAATGTTCATAAATACTTCGGCTACAGTGTGAAAAGACCATTATGTACACATCTTAAAAAGTTTCTGATTTTTTGCACAACTTTGTTGGGCTGATGGCAGCATAACATAGATATGCAGTTTTCCCCTTTTAGACCAGTTTTTTTTAAAACTTTTGTCTTCTTTCTTTCTTCCATTGTTGACTGATGCACCTTAACATATATTTACATCATTTAAACTTTATATTTTTCTTTACCAGCAATGTAGTTTTCAATTGCTGTATTAATGTATTGGTTAATTATCATTCTGTTTATTTCGGGAATAGAACCTAACCCAGGTCCTGAAACCTGGAGAAATCATCTTAATAGTATGGACCTAAATGTACAGAGTCTTAGACCTAAATTCGATTTGATACAGGTAAATGTGCATGAGTTTGATGTATTGATTTGGTACAGGTAAATGTGAATGAGTTTGATGTATTGATTTGATACAGGTAAATGTGAAGGAGTTTAATGTATTGATTTGATACAGGTAAATGTACAGAGTCTTATATCTTAAATTCATTTGATACACCTAAATGTACAGAGTCTTAGACCTAAAATTGATTTGATACACCTACATGTACAGAGTTTTAGACATAAAATTCATTTGATGCAAGTAAATGTACGGAATCTTAGACCTAAAATTGATTTGATACACCTAAATGTACAGAGTCTTAGACCTAAAATGGATTTGATACAGGTAAATGTACAGAGTTTTAGACCTAAAATTCATTTGATACACCTAAATGTACAGAGTCTTAGACCTAAAATTCATTTGATACAGGAAAATGTGAAGGAGTTTGATGTATTGATTTGATACAGGTAAATGTACAGAGTCTTAGACCTAAAATTCATTTGATACACATAAATGTACAGTCTTAGACCTAAAATTGATTTGATACACCTACATGTACAGAGTCTTAGACCTAAAATTCATTTGATACAAATAAATGTACGGAATCTTAGACCTAAAATTGATTTGATACACCTAAATGTACAGAGTCTTAGACCTATAATTAATTTGATGCACATAAATGTACAGAGTCTTAGACCTAAAATTGATTTGATACAGGTAAATGTACAGAGTCTTAGACATAAAATTGATTTTGATACACCTAAATGTATAGAGTGTTAGACCTAAAATTGATTTTATACAGGTAAATGTACAGAGTCTTAGACCTAAAATTGATCTGATGCACCTAAATGTGCAGAGTCTTAGACCTAAAATTCATTTGATACAATTAAATGTGAAGGAGTTTGATATATTGATATTCACTGAGATATGGTTTAAACAGAGTATTCTAAATTATGAAATAGTTTTTTGGAACTACTTGCAACCGTTTAGGAAGGATAGGGTACACTTGAGGGTGGCGTGGCCATTTATGTAAAAAATAAACTATTCCAGCAATTCTAAGGTTCGACTTGAGCCTTCCTGGCCTTGAATCTATCTGGATATAAATAAACATTAAAGGGAAGAAATTGTTAGCCACAGGAACATACAGACCGCCCAGTTGTGACTTAGCTGTTTGGAAGCGTGTTGCGTTAAGTATGGAGAAAGCCCAATCCACTCATCCTGACTATTTAATTTTACTGGGAGATTTTAATGAAAATTGCCTCCTTCCAAATAACAAAATTTCACTGTTGTGTCAGTCAAGTAATCTTCACCAGTTAATAACTAACTCAACAAATTTGACAGAATATTCTGATACCCTGATTGACCTTATTTTGGCGTCAAATCCTGATTTCTCACTCTGCTGACGTTTTGGGTCCGTTTCACGCTGAAGGTGTTCGGTATCACGGTCCTATATATACTACTTTTAAATTTATGGTTCCAAAATTAGCATGCTATGAAAGAGAAATCTGGTTATACAACCAAGGAAAGTATTCTCTTTTAAATTCAATACTCGTGTCTTTCTCTTGGATAAGTGTAATTAATGAAAATGATGTCAATGTCAGAGTTAAGAATTGTATAGATATAATACATGAAGCTGTCAGGAAATGTGTACCACACAAACTATTCGCAATAATGATCCACCTTAGATGCATGATGAAATTAGGAAACTATTAAGGCAGAGAAAACGATTGTACGATGAAGCGAAACGTATTCAAAATTGAAGGCAGTGTTTTCTTTACAGGCAAAAGAGAAACTTGGTTATTAATCAAATTAGGAGGTCTACATGTAATCATTCAAACACTGTGATGGAACGAATCAGGTCTTCACATTGTAAGCCGAAAGCCTGGTGGAAACTTATTAAAGAAATTTAAGGAAGGTCAAAAAATAAATCTTGCAAATCTTTGATTGTAAATGATATAGCTATAAGTGAGGGCGAAGAAAAGGCAAAAGCTTTCAATGATTTCTTTTGTGAACAGTCAACTATGAAAACCGAAAGTTTACCTCACTCGCGAACTAGTCCTACGATATTTATCTTATCCTGCTCTTGTAACCGACGATGATGTTTATAATGTCTTAGTAGGTCTAAATCCATCGAAAGCATGTGGCCCTGACTTACTACATCCTAAATTGATGGGAAAAATTGCACCATCAATTAAAAATCCACTGTGCTGTATATTCAATATCTCCTTGCAAACTTCAGTGCTTAAGATCACTGGAAATTAGCAAACGTAGTGCCTCTGCATAAGAAAGGTTTCAAAACCGTTGTGTCAAACTAATGTCCTATATCTTTATTTTGTACTTTATCTAAAGTTTTTGAGGATTGTGTACATAAATATCTAAATAACTACATTGTGCAACTTGATATCATTTCCCATAATCAATCAGGTTTTTCAACAGTTCATTTGACAACACATCAGTTAACAGACATTTACAATACAATTTGTTTTGCGTTTGAGAGGTTAAGACCGTTTTCTTTGATATTAGCAAGACTTTCGACAGAGTTTGGTATAAAGGGTTGCTCTTAAAACTAAAAAGTATTGGTGTTCATGGAAATTTGTTATTATGGTTTGAAAGTTTCTTACTTTCAAGAAAACAGCGAGTTATTATAAATTCTAAATCCTCAGACGTTCGATGCATCAACGCCAGAGTCACCCAGGGGTCCATTTTGTGACACACAGCCACATGTATATAAACGAAGGTGTTCGATGTATTTTCATGCAACATCGATAAAGAAAGAAAAAAATATTCACGGCAGTTTTCAAAACATATTTCCTTATAATAGCTGTACAGAGTTTGACCTCACCACTCAACTCCGGGGCTATCATATGCAGAGTTTGACCTCCCCACCCTACAACAGACCTAACATGTGTACAGTCTGACCTCCCCATCCCACCATTGAGACATCATCTGTACAGTTTGACCTCCTCACCCCAGATTAATCAAGTGTACAGACAGACTTCCCCACCCCTCCCCCAAGCTATCGTGTGTACAGTTTTTCCTCCCCATCCCACCCCATGGCTATTATGTGTAAAGTTTGACCTCCACACCTTACCACAGAGCTACCATGTGTACAGCTTGACCTCCGCATTCTACCACAGAGCTATCATGTGTACAGTTAAATCATTTATCATACATATTCATTGGGTCATTCGGATTTTCCACTTCTTAACACCCAAGAAACTTTCTTAATTTGTCCACATGCTTTCAAACCTCAGAACATCGACCCCATCATTGAAGGGTGGCATCCCTCACTTAGATCAAATCGAAGAGATGAGGTGGTATTGAGCCGATCGGGTATCGGACACGCATACCTGACTGATGCATACCCGCTGAAGGTTGAACCAGAGTGCATACCCTGAGAGTGTCCACTGACATTGGAGCACACTTTTGTTGAGTGTGTCGACTTCCACTTTGGGAGACAGAAGTTATTTACGTGAACCCAATGCAGAAACCTTATGTTAAATGTACAACCAGAGAAAATCTTTGACTTTTTGAGTGAGTGCTGTTTATATAATAAATTCTGACCTTATGTTTAAGGATTTAACTGTTGTTACAGAATTTTAGAATTTTTACCTTTGAGCTTTAATCATGTGGTACTTCATGTTTATGTTTATTTGGAAGAATTTATCTTATTAGATATTTTTTGCAATTCTTTATATTTACATTTTCAGAACTTTATGTTTAATCAGCACTATATAGCCAGTATTGTGCTAACATACCATTAATCTCTATTACATACTTACATACTTTCACACTTACCTGGTATAATAAGACAGCTTTTTTATGTTAAATCGATGACGTAAATATTCAAATTTTTTAACTATATACATCGAATAGCTCATTGCTCTCGTCTGCTTATAAGTTTACGATATATTCTTTTGTATTCCTCATCTGTCGCAAGGTGATACAGATTATATCCGTTGTATCTATCTACTGTCTGAAATAAAGCTCTAAACAAAATATCTGTATTTTTCATGCAAGTGTTGCTGACATCATGGACCAATGTCTCGTCTGCTCTCAAATCTTCTACCAGAAGCCGAGTCCGGTTATGTATTTATTTGGTACAAAACAGTCAATTACATTACTCAAATAGGGAACAATCCTCTGCTATGGGTTCCAGTACGTTCTTGATTGAATTTTCAAGGCACGGCTTGGAAAAGCAGGAAAACACCAATGGGAATGCCGGATTAAAATGGAAACTGAGATTTATAGAATGCTAACATACAGAAATCTTGCTTCTTTAATCGGTGAAAATATTATTTTTTATATTTCTCGCCTGAGGGTATTATTATGTAGCCAATGATAATACAATCTGTAATATACACTGCTGTGTGATACGAAAATCCCGCACGAGAGTAAACTTTTGTTGGTAGGTTTCATGGAGTTCCTGCTCACATATTCTGACTTTATCGGAGGGATTGCCATATACCTCTCCAGTCTGCATTATAATTTCTCTTTCATTCCTTTTCATTTAATATGTTTAATTGTTATTGCTTTTGTTCGTTTTAACGGCACTTTTAGCACATTATTGGTTATCTCATGCTGACGAAATGGGAGCTAGGTGCCTTTCCCAAGGATACACCGAGGTAGCCGACCCAGGCTGGCATGGGCGAGTATCGAAACCGCGACGGTTGGATTATGAGTCCGACCCTCGATCAATATGTTGAAGACATGACTATTCTGTTACACACACACACGCACAATATATATATATATATATATATATATATATATATATATATATATATATATGGGTGGGTGGGGGTGTCATCGATATCGTTTGAGTCACAGGCTAGATAATATCAATTTCATATCAATTTCATATCAACAGGTGCTCGTTGCGGGATTGATGTATATCACAATGCCTTCACATGGGCCAATATATCACTTATGTATAGAATAGAGTGAAATATCCTCCTAACTTTATATTTTGAATCAATACATAAATAATTAAAAGGTAAATTTTCTCCTCTGTAGTTTATAAATAGATTTATAATGTATGCACAATCCTTCGGGTTTTGGTTGTTGTTGTTGTGAGTGTACACGGGAAAGACTCTCAATTTTTTATATTCGGTTTAATATTTTTTGACACTGATAGCTTTGCTTTCTCGCACTTTGGGAAACAAATGGGTTCATATTGAAATTGAATATGCATTGTTTCACCATGACTTCGTTGTTAATTACAGTTGTACATTTTTGAAGGACCTTATTTTTCTTCAAAAAAGAGGTTCGTGCCAACTTAAATATTTCTAATAATTTAGGAAGCAATGATTATCGCTGGTTATGATGATTTTTTTTTATAGTTTTGTGACTGTTGCTTATATTTAGTTTTTGCTCTGAAATGTTACAATTTTTCCACTTTTCTCCTTTTGTATGTCTAAACATAATTACTCTGTAAATACAATTTTGACACTATCCAATCCACGATCTAGCCATTGTATTCGTTGCTTCGTACTTTCAAAGGATGACTGAAAAGAACAATAAATAGTGTGTATCGGCCCTTTCAATTGGTAAAAAGTAGCCCCGACCGGAAACGTACCTTTTTCGGTTTTGATTCTTCAGCATTGATGTCTTATAATATATCTGTTTCTGATTTCTCTCTCCATCTGTGTGTATTAAGGCAACCAATATTTATGTTGTAAGGTGTTGCTGCTTAAAGTAAGATATGTGCCTAATTGAAGAACGTGTAAGCACAGAGGGGATACTTACTTTTAAACAATAATACCGGATATATTTATGGTGTGGTACCAAATCTTGGTGTGGTACCAAATCAAAAAGGTGATATTTCAACGAGTGGCGAAGTCACGAGCTAATGTACCACATGATTTAATATATCTGGTATTTCCCCATAAGAAGAACATTTTTTAAAACAAATTCTTTTTTTTAATTATATATCAGTCTTGCTTCTGAATTGAAGCTTATATAAGAAAATTAAACTAAACCTTACACAACAAATCTTCTTCGTAAGATCACCAAAGTTTCAATAACATATTAATAGGTTCATGATAAAAAAAGACTACAGCGATTTATGAGAACTGAAGGTTTGGGATTATCTAATCCGTTGAAATGATTTATATGTTTGACATATTATAAAATATCTCACTTTATTCTACTACAACAGCAACCCGAATCGAGTGAAACAACACCCATAGTTTTCTCTAACCAGACCTCTCGCCTAGCTATTTGATAACTTCGCCATACAAGGATCTATTAAAAGTTTATACCAATAATTACAACGATCAAAACGAGGCTCAACAAAATTCCGGTAAAGTCGCTGATTGGTTGACATGATAGTAAGCGTTCCTAAAAGCAAATTATAAAAAAATACTTGCATTACATAAATGCACAATTTTCACATTTTTATTTATGTTTCGGACCGGGAACTTAAAATACGTAAAGATAATACGGGTTTTCGCTTCTGTACGAAAATCTTGCAAAATCATTAGACTTTGACCCAAAGTCACCGAAGACATAAAAGGTGCACGATTTGCTTGGTTGGCACTAATACATTATACCACCTTTAAGGTACATTATGGTATCTTTGCATTTATCGATTATGCATCAAGTGTAATTATGGCCTTTATGGTATAGATAGTATATTTTTCGGACAGAAGAAAAAAAAACACAAAGGAGCGACACCTATAGGTAACAATCAATTAAACTTATCGCCGCATGTCACTCAAACCCTAACAGGTGCCGATACCTATGGATTTCCGACCAATACTGTCGCTGGCAAAGATATGAGCATCAAGTGATTTACAAGAACATTGGCAGCTTGACGGACTTTAAGGCCTAATTTCCGTCACCTATCCGACTGCCATTTTATATCATTTATAAATTCAAATCGTCATAACTTAAACATTTTTCAACCATTTTCATGCAATTTTCAGTAGGCACTAACATATTAACACTAATTCACACTAGGTAAGTGTTAACATAAAATACTTTCATTTTATATGACTTGATACGCTAATGAGTTGGGCGTGTTATATATGCTCTGCCGATTGGTCAATTGCACAGACCTCTCCCAGACTATCAGTCGGCGTAGAAATCTCAGAATGACACGAGAGTCTGGTTGAACGAGTATACACACCGCGGCTTGATATTGTTGACAAGGGACACTACTTTGTAGTGAACGGTGTCGGGTCAAATA
Organism: Margaritifera margaritifera; assembly: GCA_029931535.1. Taxonomy (NCBI): domain Eukaryota; kingdom Metazoa; phylum Mollusca; class Bivalvia; order Unionida; family Margaritiferidae; genus Margaritifera; species Margaritifera margaritifera. Next base: position 771,940 of record JAQPZY010001309.1, read on the forward strand.
TCTTCAGCAAAAATAATTTCCATGGCAAAAACCTAATAGAGTTTTCATTGATTGCTCTGTGTTATACAATGTTCCTTCTTGCTGCCAGTACAACTCATGTTGAAACATATTCAGTATTTGTTTTCAATATGCCATGAATGTGAAATCACAAGAATGTAATAATTTGTCTGGTTATTTGCAAATGTTAAATTTCATCTTTATACTTTTTGATAAAACTTTGTTTTAACTATGGTACTTCACGTTGACCATTTTCACTTTTATATATGTATCACATGAAAGGATATCATAACTTTTAATGATTATCTTACGTGTATTAAATAGTCCATTTGGTAAATCATTGCTTGCTTATTTCCAAAATATGAATTTACATCACCTTGATCCATAGGTCAAAATTTCAACACCAAAAATATGTATTGATCCTTACACAACAAAGTGACCGCGTCTCATTTTTTTTACATAGTAGAATCAAATTATTAAGTAATTACACTGAGCAACTCTCTCAAACATTAAGTTTTTTTTACTGTATGCTGCTTGCTAGAACAATGGCCGCTGCATCGTTATTGTTACGAGGTTCTGGAAGAAAAAGACCAATATGTATGGTGGAAGGAACAGTGAGTGGTGGCTGTAACATAAAATGGACTCCTTCTGCTCTATGCAAAACATGATTCCGTTATAACAAATTGCAGATAATTTAACTATATGTGCCTATCACTCCTACACACAATGCATTTTTTTGTTTCACTAAACTCATTTAAATTTTAAGTTCCTCTGAAAAGAAATAACTAATAATGCTTTTGAAACAAAATAAATCAATGAAAGAATGATTAGTAATATTAGTAATTGTTTGTGATGATGCTGTATAATGTAAACGAAGATACAGATTATTATTCGTGATCTGCAAGATGATTTGGATAGAGCGATCTGCAAGATGATTTGGATAGAGCGATCTGCAAGATGATTTGGATAGAGCGATCTGCAAGATGATTTGGATAGAGCGATCTGCAAGATGATTTGGATAGAGCGATCTGCAAGATGATTTGGATAGAGCGATCTGCAAGATGATTTGGATAGAGCGATCTTTTGAAAATACAACACCTTTATCGTACACTGTTTAAATACTAATGATCGAGGTCTTTTAAAACATTCAACGAAGCTGCAGAAATGACAATTAAACTTGACCAGCTCCAATATCTATTTTATTTCAGATAAATGTTTCGTCTAGTCTGAAGTTTGCAGAAAGCTACTAGGCTTACTAACAATTACCCAAGAGATTTTATTCGCGTAAATTTTCTCGGTCGGAAGTTCTTTTAAATACGAAGTTATCATGAATTAGCTCTTAATACAATACGAAGACGGACATGAAATACTAAAGCAAACCTGATTACCTTTTCATACGTTTTACTCATCGAGTGTTTGTGAATACATCATTATGATAATACTGCATGGAACTAATAAATTATCTCCTTTTATGTTTACATTCCCCTCAAGTTGGAATATTTGTACCTCTATCTGATATGCAAATAATATACACGTAACTGTCAGTATGGAACCTTTGTTGAAATATTATATTTCTGCATAATAAATGTAATTTATGCATGGGTATATTTTGTATGAAAGATTTTTCACATATTCTTCATCTGGGGAAATATTTGTGATGCCCCTATTTGCACATGGTCATATTGTAAACTATGTTCACTTACCTAATACTTTGAATGGCAAAATAACCACTTGCATTGATTCTTCTGCAGAGTCAACGCAATACTCCTGTGTTTTCATAGCTTTTCTTCAACAATAGGATGAAACTGTTCATGTTCAACTTTTATTCTCCTTGCACTTCATTATAAACCGTGTTCTATTCTCGCCAATCGAAATCGGGCGCCATTTTTTACTACTGTGCGTATTGTCTATTCAACTTTCCACTAGATGTCGCTCATGTTAATGAATTTCCAAATTCTTCCATATTTGGTAACATTCGTGAAAACTGTGTCTTTGAATTTACTCTAATCGAATATAAGAGCAAGGAAGTTATTACCGATACACTAAATCATGAAAAATATTGTAGTCCGATGCAGTAATTATTAAATACTGACCGGTCGTGTGTGTCTTCCCTCTCAAAACATTAGCAGATGATACAGTGTTTAATTAATAATTTTTTAACATAAACTTTGTCGTTGAGACACTCAACCAATACTGGGTTTGTGTTTTAGATTTAGATAACAAAAACGATAGTGTCACAGTATAGAACCGGATGTCGACAGTGTGTCACTTGGTTTTGAAGGCGACACAGTGTGTTGTTATGTAAGAAGTATGTCATGTAGATTACGTCTATATCTAAAATGGCACAAAAACTAAGAAATAGATGGAAATTTGTAATTTCAATGTGGTAAATGTAATCGAGATGGAAATTCGAAAATGCCTATCGGAATAGGGATTTTTCTATGGATTGGACTAAAGCAATGGAAAGCAAACGTCTTGGTTGAAGATTACATAGTGACAGTCTTGTCAGTCTAAACACTACGTCGAAACTTTTCTCCGATATGACGAGAAAAGCCAAACGTTGAAACAACTTGGGAGAACTAATATTATCAGCTCTGGTTCCAAATCTTGATTTCACTTACAAAATCCGTTATCACTTCGGTACGTCACATGAACTATTTTCGGTAACCACTAAATCACTTTTCTGTTATAGACTGGTTTTGGAAAATATAATTATTTGAACATGTGATTATGTGACTCATGATTATTTTAACATTTATGCTGGTCTTGTACCTGCTATAAAACATTGCTATTATTCTTATCATTTTAACAAGTTTTTATTATCACTACATCTGTTATATACGTCATTCAGAACATTTGCAAATTTCACATTTTGACATTTTGATCTGTCACTAAAGTTTGAGAAAATAGATATAATCATGGACGAAACAAACTTAACTGTATTGACTGTTTATATGATTTGTTTTGTATATTATGAAGCAAGTAAGAATTTTTGTGATGAAAACATCATTTTGCTGGCACTCCAATACACCCAGAGACCTATTCAGTCATAAAGATTTTATCTGTCCATCTATTTCATTTTATTTGGCCTTGGTCCTCGGTACCTTACAAAATAGCCTTTCCTTTTAGTTGGAAAACTATTTTTTACAAGTTTAGACCAACATTTGTTAAAATAGCAATATTTATCATATTCATTCCAAAGAAACAAGTGCCTGGGTATTCAATCGAAATTCTGAAGCTTATTCAAAACTATTTTCTGGTACAAAAAAGCTAACTGTTGCAAATATGGTATATTTTGGCAGAAACGTTTGCTTCTGTAATATTACGGAGGACCGTTGCACCTTACCTGATTTACGATTCTGCCAGACATATAAATGATCATATCATATTTTTTACAGCAAACTAACTTTTCATCTGCATATTAGATAGAACAGAGATAAATGTCGAAAAGCACATGATTTAATACGAGTCGTGGCAAACACCGATTGGGGAAAAGACCGGAAATGTCTTACACCGTTCATAAAGGACTTTAGTAAGATCTAAACTCGAATAAGGGTACGAATCAGCTTGTAAATCGTACCTGCAGACGCTTGATTGGATACACAGTCAGAAATATGGACTCTGTATGGAAGCATTTAGAACTTCCCCTTCATTGAGCCTCGTTGTGAAGGGAAACGAACTATCACTTTATCTCAGACGAGCGACAATGGCTCTTCATTATGCTACCAAAATGGCCTCGAATCCATCTAATCCCCCATATGATGTCGTTTTAGGTCCATAAACCTAACCATGTATACTCAAAAATCAAATTTCATTCCACCTTTAGGCATTTGTCTTCCACTAAAATCAGCAAAAGTCAGTATTGCACATACTGCAGAATTCTATATTCCCAAATCACCATCTTGGTTATCAAAACCCCTCCAAAATAATATTTTATCTTTGCTAGTTCAAAAGAGTCTTCAATAAATCCTCTAGTTTTTTCAGAGTAAATTCTATGAAATCAGAGGCTTCTATTTGAGACATACGTTCCTGTATACAAACGGTTCGAAAGAGGTAGATAAAGTTGGAGCTGCCGTTGCAACACCCCATGGCACCATGTCAAGCCGGTTACCGGATAAAGCTTTCATTTTTGCAACAGAAATTATATCTTTGAACTACTTGGCAACCTCTCAAACAACAAGTTTTATAATCTATTCGGATTCCCTTTCCATACTGAAAGCCTTGAAAACTTTAAATTTGACAACCCATGAATAACCCAACTCTTACAGAAACATCATTTGCTGATACATTCCGGATAAAGTATTCTGTACAGTTGGATTCCTAATCGCACTGATATTAAGACAATGAAAAAGCAGCCAAAGGTTTCCTGGATTCACCCGTTTCCGATTGAAAGATTCCATATTCTGACCTCAAATATATAAATCTGTATGTTCTATATACCGGACAAAATATGTGGAATGAAAACTTCACAATCATCCGAAAATCAACCCCATCATTAGTGACTGACATTCTTCATATAGTACAAATTGCAGAGATGAAGTGGTATTGTGACGACAATGAAACATTGTAAAGCATCGAAGAATTTGATTCACCATATAATTTAAATTCTAATCAGTATTTGACTCATTACTTATTCAATGTTTGAAATGTCATGAGATAACATCGATTGTTTGACTGTTTCCTTTATGGATGTCTAATACTTTTGAGCGCTGAATGTACCTTCATTGATGTTGACTAGCTATATGATTATGTAAATTAAAAATCTTAACCGGAGACAAAGTTATAAGAAAGACAAAAGTTTGGTATTCACGAAAATAAGAAGAATTTACGTAAGTCAGGAATGAAATCAGCGAACACTACTATTTATATGGAATAGAAGGCACATAGTGGTGCGCATGTACACCCGTCCCGTTCCTCCACGTCACGTTTCACGCTACGTCAGTCGCGAATTTCTTTACCGCTTAATAACTTTTCATAGATAAAAACCAAATATAGGACAAGAGTTTACATTAAAAATACGTAAGTCAAGTTTGATTTTTGCTATCTTTTTGAAAATATTGAAAGGAGCTATAGCCACTGGTTTTTACTTAAAACTATTGTATTTTAATTGCATCAAATTTGCGGGAACATCTGTGTCATATTGAAATATTTCTTGTTTCTTACAGTTTGGTGTTTGATAATAAAACATTCAAAGAGAACTGAATCCCGAAATCTTTTAACAATAGCAGTACATACTGTGAATTAGTAACTAAAACATCACACATTACAATACAGGCAGGTATAAAATAGTATTAAATATTTACTAAGATCTGCACAAGATATCTTATCCATATGTACAAGTTTAAAAACACGATTGTTTATAAACAGAAAATCTGCACCCCTTACTGAAGTCCCTTCAGGGAAATCCATTCTAAAATCTTGGGAGTCCATGGGACTCAACTTGGAAAACTGTTTGCCATGTTTCTGACTATAAGGCCCAAACTTATAGTTCCAAAGGGGAGTATGTTAGAAAACTTAATAGCACAGATGATTCCGTCATTTCTTATTCTAGGGAAAACTCGGAAAACAATATCTATTTTGCGACCGGTCTTTCTAACGTTCTTCTAGTGACCAGCAATATTCGCGTTATTCGTTGGTTATCAGCCTTTATTATAGGGACAATATAAAGTGTGCAAACATGTGCCGGAACACAAATAAATAGTTTGAACCCAAGGATTTTCTTTCTTGACAAAGGTTTGCACACAACACAACGTGGATCTTCGTTATTCTTAATCAATTACTAGTAACATAAATTACATACCATATGCCTTCAAAATTGGTTTGTAAACACAAATTAAAACTGTAATAGCCAGCTAGCGAAATTACGATGTTTGAGTGGAGATGACGGCAGTAAAATGCACAAGGTCCAATCCGATTAAGTAACAATAAATTTTGAAAAAAATCGGTGCACATAAAGTGACAAAAAACAATAAGAATTCATGCGTTAGTTTTTTATTACTCCGGTCAAAAATTATTCAGCCTAAATAGAAATATTATATTTGCATAGAATTAACAACGTAAAAGACTTAAACAGTTTTAGCTTTAAATCAAATCAATTTTTACTACTATTTTTACTACTACTGTTGCTGCTACAACTGCTACTCTGCCTCTCTCTCTCTCTCTCTCTCTCTCTCTCTCTCTCTCTCTCTCTCTCTCTCTCTCTCTCTAGCAGTCACAACAACAAATGGACACACGACCTACAACCTAATTAGTATCATATTGGCACTTATAAGCAAATTGTTCACATATCATCAGTTACATTCTGGGTAGCTGTGACATCATTTTTCTTATTTGTTTGGTTCAATTTGTACAGGCTGTTTTTGTTCATACTTTGATATGGAATGGCAATGACTGAACTGATTGGGATTTTTAACGGCATATCAACATATGAAAGGTTATAACGTGCCGAGCAAATGTGAAGTACCTTGCCCAGACACAGACCATGGAGGTCGACACGACCTGGTCTGGGCCAGATTTGAACCGTCACCCTTTTGGTCGCGAGTCCGTCACGCTAACCACTGAGACACTGCGTCTTCTAAACCGGCAAGACATAAGCATCTTAATAAATATCACTTACGTTGACTGTAACCAAAATTGTTTGATAAGTGGCTCAAGTTAATTAATAGAATAACTTACTAATAAACTGTATCTTAATCGTTCCTAGATGCCACATTTTGAAACAATTTAACTTGTTTTATTGAATTTGTTTTGTTGATACATTAGTCCAAGAGATGATCATAACTTGCAGCCTCGAATCTTTTTTTTAATGTTCCGTTATTTGCTGGTGAAAATCTACGCATATAATAACCATACAATTTATCTGAAGTTGTCTCGCAAAAAATGTAAATCTTGAGCTTGGACCTTGACAGACATTTATTTGATACATTTTGACGCATAAAGCATCTGAAATACTTTTAAGGGTCTATTTAGTTAAAAATATCTAATGAGGATTTCTTCAAAGGCATTGTGTAAGTGCACGACATCACAGAAGTCAAACTATGTTAACCGTCATGGCTTTAAGCCCATTAGAATTTTTTAATAATCACAAGCATAAAAAGGAAGGAGATTGTATTAGGTATTTCAGCTGACAAAATTCAAAGAATATTGTTTTCTCTACAAACACTAATAGAATCCTTCAGATGCGTCGGTTTAGGATAGGAAATTCCGCCCGAGGGTCAGGATTTTTAGTTAGTGACGAGGCTTTGCCGTATGATTGATGGAAAATATTTGTCCCGAGGGTGGAGTTTTTCTATCCAGCACCGATACATAATGTAGGGACAATGTTCTCACATTCCGGAATGAAATATGCAAGATGAAAGTCTAAATGGCGTTTTGTGAATAATGATGCAATTTTGCAACAGCAAAACATCCATTAAAAATTTCTACACCATAGGATAGAGCGTAGATAGTTCTGTTTACTGACAAATTCAGTGTAATATTTAATGACGTTTTAATCCATATCAGCGTTCGAAAAGTAGTGTTTGAGGACTGTTGAGAAATGGCAACACACAGCGTCCAAAAATGTATACTGAATATAGCTTGCGCAATGATACAAATACGAACATGTAAACAAAATAATAAAGTCCACTCTTATCTCTAAGATTACACGAGATAGTCAAAAAGTAAAGATACAGTCCTTGATTGAACTTTGATCTAAAATTAGTGTTTTCTTCATAAATAAAACGTTCTGCTTGCGGGACACTGACTTCAATCGATGCATGCTGTAGGATACAATATGTTGCAGTTAATGATAATCTTAATTATTGTTAAAGAATCCTCAATTAATAATGGAAATCAGGGAATTTGTACAAGGAGCGCAGCAGAGAGTCATGTAATGAAAGATAGAAGTCACGCGCTGAAAGACAGAAATCTTGTCCATTGTTGTTCTACAAAGGAGATCCTACATACGTAAGAATGTAAGGAAAGGCGTATCTGTCATTAATAACTATTACTGATAGGTCAAAGAACAATATTATTAACTTATGTTACCTCGATTGAACCTCACTGATTTGATTGTATCATCTTGCAAGAATGAAGCATTAAAATTAGCTTGAAAATTACAAGTCACTTAGAAAAGTAAGTAATTATCATCAACTTCTCCTGTCTCGTTTAAAAAGAACATTCTCCAACCCCATCATCGGAGATTCAAAGGCCAAGGACAGGATAAAGGCTGCAGCGTACGCGAACACTAGGTGACCCACAAACTGGTAGGACTGCAAAAAAGGAATATCAAGAATAATTATTATAACTCACTCTTCTCTAATTTAATTCATATCATTGTTAAATGTATGTGAGAAAAACAAAACTGCTGTTTAAGAATATGTTGACCAGTATTAAGGAAACAACGTTTGCAAGAGCTCAGTATATGCATTCTTTCATTTTTACGTGAAAGTCAGTGTAAGAAACAGAAAAGTATATATATATATATATATATATATATATATATATATATATATATATATATATATATATATATATATATATATATATATATATATACATTGTTATGTATGATGTTTATATAATATTATAAATATTTTAGGAAATTATAAATGTTTCTTCACTTTAATATTTGCTTAAATCTTAATGTTATCAGGAAAAACATGTTTAACTAGTGTCCTTGAATTAGGTTGTTTTGATCAATATGTTTTCTCAATTTGAAGGTCAAGGTTGAATTGTTGTTTACAAGTAAAATTTCATTAAGATGACACACATTCTAGAACATTCTGTCATGTGACCAATCTTTATATATACCATGTTTGGTGGACATTTTTTCAGTTTCGACCTTACCATCAGTCTTGTAAAGAGCTATTACAGTTGTGAAAATTCATTCCAAATTCTAAGAGAGGAATTATTTTAAATATTCATTGGATTATAACAGTGCTCATAAACTTTTGGATTTTGGATTTTTAATTAATGATTTTGGAATTTAACTGAACTTATTCAGAGATTTTGGAATACTTCATTTTGACATCAGCACATCAAGATTACTAGTACATCAGGACTTTGGAGACCATTAGCACATCATAACATTCAAGGACACAGCCGTGAATTCGGAACATTCTATATTTAGGACTTGTGATTAGAACAATCATTCTTATTGGATTATTAGGATTTCAAAACACATTACTGTAAGTGACTTTTTGATTTTTCATTTTAATTATCTAGTAATAAATTGCTTGTTGATTTTTTACATGATTTGTTGGTTTCACTTTCTTTCTGTTACATGTTTCTTAGACCATAGAGTCATAACAACGTACAATTGTGTGTGTTATAAGAGATTAAAATAATATTATAATCATTCCACTTGGGCCAGAGCCTGGTTGTTATATGTTCTTTTAATGTCATTACAGTCGTTTGTAATAGGAAACAAATGGCGAGCAAACTGACAATCAGAGAACACTGCCATTTTACCCAAGGGTTTTTTCTCTAAGAAACTGGTATAAAAATTCTCAACTCGAATATATATGTATTTAGCACATATCAAAACCCGACAAAGTTGTCAGGATAAAAATGCTACCAATGACGGATTTATTCTGCATGAACCATTTGTACTCAATTCTGAGTTGGTCATTAATTCTTACTTATAAGACTTAAGAGGTGTTTTGGGTGCATTGAAGGTTCTCTGCTTGATTATAAACGATATATTCCAATCACAGATCTAAAAGAGTACCCAAAGAAATCTCCTACGAAAAAAGAGTAGTCAAAAAAATCTAAGTCATAAAAAGCCTTTGGAGTCGATTGATTAGTTATGTTGCATTTTCTTTTCGAAGGCAGCGTGAGATCCTGTTTAGGTAAAAGGATGGAAACATGTCGACCTATTTATAAATTTATCGACAATCGGACTGACAAGTGCATATCAATGTCATGGATAGTGGAGACAGCACTGTAATAATGGTCAAGTATGCTGACCAATAGGCGTAGAAACTGGGTGACTTTCAAATAGATTTTAAAAGGTCAGGGAGCAATGTACAGAAAGAACCTACATTGGAAGAGTAATTAGTTGCCCACCCCCTTGAACCAATTCACCAATCTGACAGTTATTAGACCCTCGGGAATATATATATATTAATATATATATATATATATATATATATATATATATATATATATATATATATATATCACTATGATGATAATCAAACCTTGGAACTACCTTCAATGTGGCCAAACAACTGTCAGTTCAGGACTGTTATATTTGGATTCTTACATGTCCTGAATGAAACAATCAAAGACTGGAGATAGGAGACAATAATTGGATACACAATTACGCCTGATCATTCAAGGATGTGGTACTTACTGTTTCTACGTCGTTGAAGACAATAGCGGTACGGCGACTGGAGTAGTAGAAATATAGCACGATTGGATGAATGAGATACGCGCAATAGGTCAGCCTGCCCAGTGGTACATATACATTCCATGATAGCAGTGTATTAATAAAACCTGGAAAAATTACAACACATATAGTTTCAATTGGAGTCTATACATGCCAGTCGTTGGCCTTAAAGTCGCAATTTGCATGGTGGATGACAGAAATCCTTTATATAAAAAGCAGTGTGCGAACGTATATAAAATGACCCGCTACTGGATTAGAAACAAGTTGTTTTTGTTTATTTTAAAAATCGGATCTTCTTCCATTCCAATTTCATCGGTTCCAAAATGTTTTCTTAACAAAGAATTTATATTAATAAGTTGGGAATGATTTTGGTGAAATGCTTAGCAGTGTATGCAGTGCTGTAACCATGTCCATATGGATATCCATAGATTTCCCTGCGGACCCAGTGATGTAGAATGGACCCTATGTGTCCTGCTAGATGTCATAAATGGCGACTAATGGAAAAAGGAGTCGCGGTGGCTCAGTACTAGTTAGAGGAAACAGTACGGGCACCAAACTGACACTATGGAGATTTTTAAAACTCTAACATTAGCGTTTGTATAGTAAGAGTATCTATGCGTAAGTATGAACTTTAGCATTAAGGATGGTATGGGGATGTATGGAGCTTTTACCGTGATGGATATCACTAGAGCGATCTAAGAGATTTTAATGAGGATGTATGGGAATTAAACCTGGGTGGACAAACATAATGGAGAGACGGATAAAACACATCTAATGACGACAAGTACTTATTTCTTACAATCCAACACATTCTTACTAACCAACACCCACTCTTACTGGCCAACACTCATATCTAAACACTCACATGTAAGGGGGGGGGGTACTTGATGGGATAACTTTATGATGACTACTACCATTTATGACTAGCCCACATATGTTCTTACTATACAATACCCACACTTACACACAAAAAGGAGAGGAAAGGTACACTTTACATTTAAAAACAGAGGAAAGGATAAGATTGTAGAGGTGAGGATCACTTACACATATCCTCACCTCCAATACCACACTTGCACATAAAACAGAGGAGGGAAAGGTTATGAGAGGTCACTAGCACAGACTTACTCACACATACAAACAAAATGGATGAGTGATGGAGGAGTATATATGAAGGTCACTAACACTTGTGCTTATTGACCATCACCCACGCACTTACTAATAAAAACGGATGAGGGCAAAGAGGGTATGTTGTCAGTCAATCACTATCACACCTACTTACAACTAGCGCCTACACTTACAAACTAATAATTGTGTGGAGAATGAGGAATATATGATATGCATACAAACAAACACATAGACAAAAATAAATAAACAGAAGACATATTTTTGAGGCAATGATGTCTTTCTTTACTGAGAGTATTGTATGGCCCTGAAAATGACAGTTGGGTATTAGCGAAGTTTCTTAACACATACCACATCTCTTCACTCTGCGCCGACATCTTCTGATGATGGGTCCGGTTTCCAAGATTGTCTGTAAACACCCTTGACTTTCAATGTAGATTCTTCCGATTATATTTTTTATTGCAATATGTATGATTTGTTGGATATACAGTATTTAAACATAAAATATGACCATTGCAAATCAAAACTTAAAGAACGTCTTCGCATTACTATTTCACGTAATAACATTATTTGCACATTAGAGTTTGAAATTAGGTCATTTTTTACTTGAGAAAAGAACAAGATAGCATATGTAAATTTAATTTGTGAGAAAGTTTCTTATATCTATTCGCATGTGTTGTGCTTATCCAAAGCGCTGTTGGGGAAAACCGCAGTAAGGTTGTTAAAACAAGGTCTCAAATTCTAAATTCAGCGTAAAGTAAGGTCACAAATTCTAAATTCAGCTTAAAGTAAGGTCACAAATTCTAAATTCAGCTTAAAGTAAGGTCACAAATTCTACATTCAGCTTAAAGTAAGGTCACAAATTCTAAATTCAGCTTAAAGTAAGGTCACAAATTCTAAATTCACCTTAAAGTAAGGTCACAAATTCTAAATTCAGCTTAAAGTAAGGTCAGTCACAAATTCTAAATTCAGCTTAAAGTAAGGTCACAAATTCCAAATTCAGCTTAAAGTAGGGTTTCGTGTTCTTTTATATTAAATGGATAGAATGGGTAGCTACATTTCTGATCTTTTTTAAAAATATTTTTGTTTTATTTTTTATTTTATATTTGGCAACCAAAAATTTATGTGGCTGTTTTCAAGATAAGGATTGTAAAAAATAGAATGATTTTCTCCTTAGCTGAAATAAAGGGAAGCAACCGTTATCCCCCGCCCCCCCCTCCCCCCCCCCCACACGTCTCAACACATATGTAAAACTTTGGAAGGAAACAAAATACAAATATGACTTAATCAATAGATGAAAAACAATGAATGAATTATGGATCAAAGAAAAAATGATTGTGTCCTTAAAAATAATCATATAGAGAGAAAGGGGTATGTTATGGTATGTTGACAAATACACACGCTGTGGCAAACAAATACTTGTTTTTATAAACCAACAAGTTGCACTGAACTGTGTAACTGTTTTGCGTCGGGTCTCTATTTAGTGAGGTAGAATCGAATTAAACTTTATACCATGGACGAGTGTCATCATGCAACGAGATGAGATGATCAATCAACCACGATCAAGAGAGTCAATTTCGTTTACGAGCGAAAATCGCCCGAGGAGTAGTTTCATATCAAACCTGCGAGCAGGTTGACTTTGAGAAAATTTCGAACGACAGCGTACATTTACACCGTCAAATTTAAGGATCTTAAGTCAGAAATTCCCGCAGAGAAATATGTTTTCATCCGAGTTGAAACGACAATGTCGGGCCAAAGATAGAGATCGCTTAGGACTTTCTATTACTTATGGCAATTTAAATCAAATTTTTTAGCAGACCTGCTAAATAGCCGGAGATCATCCAGAAAATGTTTATACAGCAGATACAATACTAAAATGATCCTCAACAGATAATTCGCTTGAAAAGGCGACATAAATATCTGTCTGGGGAAGAAAATAATGTAGTCTTTACTGCTGTCAATAGAAAGAATAGTCAACAACAGAATGCTCTATCGATGTTTTGAAATAAAAGATAACAGTGCTGCACATTTACTTTTTGTAAAGTACCGTTTTGTATCTTTACAAAACGTTTGCCCCTGATAATGCTGAAAAACTAAAACTAAGGTAATCTTCATATATATATATATATATATATATATATATATATATATATATATATATATATATATATATATATATATATATATATATATATACTGTGAACCATATTTTAAAGGCAGTATTGTCACAAAAGCTTCGCAAAAATATAACATTTATTTATTTACTCGCTTGCAAGCTTGTCACTAAATAATTTTATAATGTACAGAAATACGGAACCTATTTACAGTACACTGTTCGAACCTTCGTGGTGATTCTACTTTGGATAGATAGAAATACAAGAAATAGAGAAACAAGCCAACGTGCTACTGAGTAGAGATTTCATTAAAAGTACAATTAGGTGATGGTGGCATATTTAAACTGCTCTTTACAATATAGAGTGTGTTTATGTAAGATCGTGCAAAATAAAATTATTTTGATCTATTGCGATATACTGATTTCACTTTCATGAACGAAATTAAATGTTGCATTCAGCTTCCTTTTGCCACTCCCCTTTGCTAAAACTACTAATTATTATCACTCTGTGGGAATAACCATTCTATGTATTATTAAAATTTCTTTCCTTCTCGTGAAATCCTTTTGTCTAAAGCAGCGTGTCTGACAAGTTCTTTGTATCCTATGTTAGCATACTCTTGGCGCGTTCTGTGAAGAGTACAATGAACAGGAAATAAAAGTACTACTGTGAATAAATATTAGTTTAGTTTTTCTTTTTAAATTAATATCTTATTTGCAGAATACCTGATATGCAATAAAAACCTGTTTTCAACATTTTACATCCAAATATATTCCTTACTTCTAACATGAATATTAAATGTGAAGGTTTAATTAAGCGAATTTTGTTTCTATATTTGTATTTAATCGATAACGAGTTTTTATGACAAAACTGTCAAGCATTACAAATCTGATATCAATAATTTACATTTTCATTTTCGATATAGCAGAGAGGATCCAGCTCTTCATTAAACACTATTAGCTGAATGTTTTATATCCTTTTCATGACTCGAGAACATAGGTGTTAATCATATGAACAATCCTCTATTCTCAGTCTTTTCAGTGATCTTCCGTAAGAAAAATCATAATTCAATTTCGATTATGTTCTGATATTTACCTCAACATTTTCCAAAGAATGTTAGAAATATCATAGATTTTTCTGATGCTGCTGATGTTACTACTACTACTACTACTAATAATAATAATAATAATAGCTACACCAACAACAATTATTATCATCATTAATTACAGCTTGGGAAATACAATTAACTGTGCACGTCTATCTCTACCTACACTCAAAGTGGTTAAGTACAGTAAGTTTTAAACAAAGGTCTTTTGAGTCAAACTGATGCCTATGTATGCAGTCCTTTGTTTTATCTTTTATATCACAAAGGCTCCTTAACCGTCATTTTCTTTCAGTGAAAAGTATTACATGATGCTCATTCTGAGCAGAGAGGGACTAAGATATTGAAGCAGAACATGATAAAATTGACTGTTCTTTGCCAGGACATAATAATTTCTTTTTTAATTATTTCAAAATTACATTCTGATGGAGAGAGAGATTGAGAGATTGAGAAATCATATAATAGTTACTGTATGCATAATATATTATTGGTCAATGTATTAGCACAATGCATAAAACACAATGAATAAGAAGAAAAAAGGCAGTAATATTGTTTGCACGCTATAACATTGAAGTCAAATGATTCCTGGCGACATATTTTATCTATTCAAACCCTGTACTTACATCTGTACGTGGATGGGTGCTGCATTCAATGGACCTCACATAATAAACTACGTTTACGTATGTATTAGAGTTTAACGGCACGTCAGAACAACACTGGCTACATGGTGCCAATTCAAAGTAAAGCTCTACAAATGTAAATATAAAGCCTTGAACATTTTTCTTTTTAGGAAGATCAACCCTTCCAAATAAAAGGATTCATAAAGTACGACGATGAAAGGTTTTCATGAGCGACTACACATTTTCCTTATTCAATACCTTTTTGGTGCACAATACAAGAATCTGACAGAAAAGGGACTACATTTTGGAACATATAAAGAATGGTGCTGGGAGGGGGTGATAGGCTAGATATACCAATATGTAAATAATATATTTAGTGTGAATGTGTCTTTTGGACAAATAGACAGAAAGATGGACAAAACAGACAGGCAGACAGACAGATATGCATGCAGTGAAAGGAGAACGAAATATGAACAGATCGGAAGTAACAAATCCATTGTAGCTCTTTCAAGTACACCCTACCGGCTCGGAAATGTAGAATAGGCCGGATGCGCCCACGTGCGACATGCAAGAGGCAACTAACAGAGCAAGGAACCGACGTGTCAGTGACAGCATGCCAAGTCTCAACCGAAAGGGTCTGGTTTCAAATCCTAACATCAGTTAAACTTCAAACTTTTTAACAATTCACAAATTACTGCAACAAAAACTGGACTTTCTGTTAAATAATATGTTTCAAGTTTCATTATGATTAGTTTTCGCGAGAATATACCAAAACTAAGTCATGAGCAAGCAGTCTTAATTTGTTCATATATCTCTCTTATCCTTTCAACTCATATCTATGTGTGAATTGTTTGTGTTTAATTAATATAATGAAATGTTTTGTTTTTGATTTGGCAACTCATGATTCGTATTCCGTTTCTAGAGTACTTGGTGGCCATGAAAAAAGTTCTGTGTTTGCAAAGGGACAACCTATTAGTGGATTTACATCATTAACTACGACTGTCTCTTCCTTTTCCTCGTCTGAGTCTCCCTGCTGCTGCCGCCTCTGCCGTAATCATCGTCCTTGTAGCTGTGGTTGAGACTCCTTCACGGCTGGTTTAGATTTTTAGTGCGATACATGTGTTTTTCTATTGGGCTTTACCAAAGATGTTCCTAAAACGATTTCAATTATGTAAGTTCAGTCATGATTTGTTTCCATAGCCAATTTTTCACCGGTCTCGCTCTGTTGACAGCTGACTGTCATTGTTTTCATTTCTCGCTTCCTTTTTTCTTTCTTTTTGTCCCTAAAAAAATTTCTCCAGCTCCTTATCCTGTTTTTTTTTTTTTTTTTTTTTTTCCAAATTGCCGTAGTCTGGCAACGGTGCTGTGGGTGCCATCAAAACATTCATTTGTTTGTTGCAAAATATAACAGAAATCCAAATCCAAATTCAATAAATCCTGTGGGTTTGGGGATGCCACCTGCTGAGTGGTAGCGACGGTAGCCGTAGTACTGTCTCTATAGGTATAAGAAACCGCAGTAGGTCCACCCCAGACCATATGGTTCGTTTTCATCTCAGTCACAGTAAGGTATAGGTATTTACTGTCCTAAATTTACATGCTACTCTGTAGATCAACTGCGTCACGCCAAATGTCATCCAGCATTGTGATTGGTGGATAAACAAACACGCCATCAATGGACTGAGTTAGACGTGCTTCCGACTGGTTGATCTAGACAAATAACACGTTCCTGCTGGCAACATGCAAAGACTATTTACAGCCCATTACTTCTCTATATAAGGGCCAGTTTTTCATCAATCTTGCAAATAGTCGTCAAGCAAACAAGACACTTTTGACTGTAGAGTGTTCAACTATAAGGTCAAATAATTTGTTTCATCCTGACCATCCTGACGTGAAGGCGTACTGGCAAATTAAACTCATCATTGAGATAACTGCATTTGTCTGAAGAATCTACGTCGAAACTCAGGTGTGTAAAGAGAGTCCTAGAATATTCACTCATCGTCAGGAGAAGTCTATCTCGGTGCCGAGTGAAGAGGTGTGCAATGTGTTGATAAACTTTGATAACACATAAAGGTCCTTTTTAAGGCCACCTACTATTCTCAGAAACGGAAAACTGATCCATAACTGTCAAAAAATATATATGTCTTGTGTTTGCTTGTCTGTATTTCTCTTTGTTTTGTTTGTATGCATGAACATGCAATTCCGTGTCTTCCAAACATACTAGTTTATATGTTTAAGTGTTGATTGCAAGTAGGTGTGGTGTTAGTGATCGCATTATAACAAACCCCCTTAGCCCTCACCCGTTTTTATTTGTAAAGTGATGATGGTCAGTAAGTATGTATGTTAGTGGCCATCACCTATCCCACTTCATTTATCATCAATGTTTCTTTTGCATGTGTAGGTATTGGTCAGTAAGCATGTGTGCGATTGTCAATTACCTATTGCCCTCGATTTCTCATCCATTTTGCTTCTATGATTGGCTGACGGACGAACTGTACTTCCTCTTAAACGGTATTGGTGTTGTTTGTATGTGTGGGTGTTATTTACCAGGCATGTGTGTATCCCACCCATCCCTCGTCCGTTTTATTTGTATGTTTTGGCATCGGTCAGTAAGTATGTTTTTCATTGACAATTACCTATACTCCTCCATCCCTATTCCGTTTTCTTCTATGTGTGGGTATTGGTCAGTAAGTATGTATGTTAGTGATTATCACCACTGCCTATCCATTCTTTATCTGTTTGGTTTGTATGTGTGGCTAACACGTATAAGTAATAGTGACTCTCACATATTGCCCTTGATCCCTCATACGTTTTGTTTGTATGTCTAGGAATTGGTCAGTAAGCATATGTGTGCTAGTAATTATCGCATATTCTTCTCTATTCCGCATGTGTTGTTGGTACGTGTGGGTATTGATATATATGCTAGTGATTTTTGCCTACGAATGTAGACTCCTGTGGATAATATTCTTTTCTCCCCCACATCCATTGTAATTGGTGTTTTATTTATATATTAACCTTATTCCACATTTCATGTTTAAAGTATTGCTTGAAATCAAAATCGCTATATATAATTGATTGGTCTTTTATTTATTGTGATCCTTAAGTACTACCAAGTTTGGGAGAAAAATGCCACCAATCTGTGCTATAATAGGAGTGGTAGCGCCCGACTGACTCGTGATATGAAATACTGTGAGATTATAGTCTGGATATGGCTCTTCTATAAGGATGTTTGTATCACACATTTGCAGAAATAAGAAAACAACATTGTTTAACTAAAGTCATTAATGAGCATCTGCAAAATCACCTCCATTTCCGGTTGCGCATGCGAAGATGACCCATGCCAAAGCAACACCCCATGCCGTTCTTGCCGTGGACAGATAAAGGGAGGAAACTCCATTGCTGAGTGGGTTTTCTTTGTTTGGATCATACAGACCATATAACACCGCCAGCGCTACACCAGTTGCAATCAACCAGCCGACCAAATTTTGCATCTGAAATCGACACATACATCAGTCAGTTACTGTTCACGGTGAACCAATTTTCGCGGAATTACCACGAACCACGCATTTAAAGACCATGCCATCAATAATCATTCTGTAGAAACAGTAGGATCCCTTCGCAAACCACAAAAATGTCATTTAAAAAAAATAACACGAATATAAATTAATTCAGAGTATATTGCGTTTTTATAGCAAAGCCGTGGATGTGATGATTTACTTTGTATCTTGTGCCCGGTTGGAATTGTATTCAAATTTTACAGCCGGACCGAAAAAAGTCAGTCTGCCTCTACAAATAGTTTTGTAACATAACTTACTCGTGGATTATGATTGGTTAAATTAAGTTATCAAACTGTTTCAATCAATATGAAACTACTTTTGACAAAACTCCTATTCACCAATCGTGTGGAAAAATGGACATGTAGCCTATTCTACACCCAATTTAAAAGTAAAAATTTTGATCTATCAGCTGTTAAGCTTCAACTGTCAATTACTGTGTCAGTTTCCAACATATAAAAATCCAGATTTCGATAAGGATCAACTTTACTCTACGTCAACTATATTACACCTGAATGAAAGGTAAAATTCCACACTTATTTTTTAATGGGGCCTTAAAGATTTACTAATTCACGTGGTGAAGTCTGATAATCTGTAGTTATTAAAGAAGTGTTAAACTTTAAACTTTTTAAATGTGTACATAATGGTATCTTCAAACTGTAGCCGAAGTATTTATGAACACGTATCGTCATCTTTAATATACCATACATGTGTTTTTCCCTCATAACATCAGCGTTTGATTACATGCGCTTATATATCAGATAGCTCATTTGGATATTGACATTTACATGACTTTTTCCCCAACACAATAAAACTGAGAGATTGTACAAATCGTCAAGTTGCAGCTGGCACCAATTTCAATTGACTGCAAGTGATGTACTTGTTTAACGTTACTAAAAAAGAGACAGAGACTTGCAATAGTGACCCATCAACTTAACTTTTCAATGGGATACAAACTAATATGGAAACTGTAATTTGATGGCTAATCCGCAAGACTGTAAACGTTAAGCACTGACCACATTCTAGGAATAAAAATATCCTAATAGGGCCTATATCTCGGAAGAGGTTATGTTAATTAAACATGAAAGCACATACCAATGTGTTGTGTGTAGGATGCTTTAAGAAAAAGCTATATTTTCTAGAAGAGCTTTATTAATTTCTTGTGCAGAATTTCTAAGAAGCATATATGAAAAAGTATATGCCTTCATTAAAGACATCGCAATTACCGTAACGCATGATTACACTGAGAGAGAAACCAATTCCACTTCAGTGGCCATCTTTCACTAAAGGATATAGTTGCATATCCTTAACATGCATGTAATTATAGACACTTCAAGTGTGAACTATTATACTGTTAAGATCGATCATCTATTTAAATCATCTGAAAATCATTTAAAATATATAGATACTTACTCTGCCGAGTTTGACTTTGCAATCGGTTTTAAACAAGATATACCCAGTAAGGATACCGACAATATATGGTCCCATTCGGCAGTAAGGCCTGTCATAGAGCTGCTCAATCCTGAAAGAATAAGAAAAAATATAAATCTTTAAATTATTAACGAAATCATATGATAAATGCATGAAGTAAATCGATGTACCCAACATCAGGTTCTTGGTCGAAATACTCTTCTAATTTTCCTGATTTTTCTCTGATAAACGAGATACATTTCACTCGCTCTGCAATTAAGAAATAAATCACTACGACACTTTTCGTCACGATTTTCACAAGATAATGTCACGTGATATGGTCCAGGATTTGACGTTCAAAGAGTGATTTGTTATAAACAATATATTGTACAGACCATTGAAATAATTGTATGCATAATATAATAATAACGCAAGAAGTTCCCCCTAAAAGGTATTATTAGCAACATATATTACTTGAGAAAAAACATTGTTTAAGATAATAGGAAAACTATCCTTGTTGACCAAAGCTACGGGTTACATGCATATGGACATGTATATACACAGGAATTTTCTCCAAAGAGAAATCGTGTACCAATTTCTCAAGCTAAGTCAGCGGGATCGATTTGTTTTAGTCTTTACTAATCAAAATCAATGTACTATATACCATGGAATATATATATATATATATATATATATATATATATATATATATATATATATATATATATATATATAGATATATATATATAGATATATATATATATATATATATATATATATAACTAGAAAGATAGATAGATATATAGATAGATAGATAAATATATATATATATGTTTGTGTGTGCATTAATAATAATAAATATAATAACAATAATAATAATAACAATAACAAATAAATGGTTTCATGTAGTGCTGATGATTATGTCCGCTTAAACGTGATAATGATTAGGATCACGACGGGACTCGGTGTTGGTAATGATGATGATGATGATGATGATGATGATGATGATAAATACCCATAAGTATTCCCTTGGCCAGAAATGTCAGCACTGACTTTGTTAACAGATGCAATGACCCCGGATGTTGTGAAAGTGGCAATCAAAAACATACCGGACACAATGCCTCCAATAATGGGTGATCTATCAATAAATAAAAAGAAGTTGTAACAAGTAAATATTAATTTTGTTTTAGCACTGTTGATGTTTTCAGCTGCTGGTCGTTTTATTCAGTAATGGAATGATATATAGACTTATGGTGGATAAGTGTAAAAGCCACATAGAATTCTTTTTTAAAGTAATAACTTGTGAAAAAGATATGATTATTCTTTGAAGACTTGTTTCCAAATATCAAAATTCATACAAATATTATATGGAAATGTTTATAATTTACATAAATACACAAAGCCTTAAAGATTTCGTCATTATAACTTGAATTATCTCCGTTAAATGTTCCATGTTGCCTGTATTATTGATGTGTGCTCCAAGATATGTTGTGATTCTCTTAATAGTTATTGCAAATTATGTTGTTTGATATTC
Organism: Margaritifera margaritifera; assembly: GCA_029931535.1. Taxonomy (NCBI): domain Eukaryota; kingdom Metazoa; phylum Mollusca; class Bivalvia; order Unionida; family Margaritiferidae; genus Margaritifera; species Margaritifera margaritifera. The sequence continues at coordinate 793,762 of JAQPZY010001309.1, forward strand.
ATGTACTATATTTAATTTTTGTTCTCCAACGGAAATCAAATTACACAGTTGAAAATCGCAAATAGAAACGGGTACTTACATATAAAGTGCTATGAGAAGTATAGGACTCACTACGAAGAATTGCATATCGTTTGCCAGATACCAGCTCCATCCCATACACTGAAAAACAAGATAAAATTGGTCTTACATACGTGATCATTTTAAATTAAATTTATCACACGAGTTGAATAATTTTATCTTCTGTGCTCCTTGGCAAGCAACAGCTTGAAATTATTCAGTGGATTTAATAAATTTCTACACTTTACAAATCGATGAACAATTGTTGTTTATTTATGTCGTCCGCCTTGAAGAAAGATCCGTACATCCTGAAAGCGCTTGGCAAGTTTCGTTGACTTGATGCACCGTGCTTTGTAAAGTTTCTTTCCTGTAAAATTTTTCTTTCACAAAAGTGATGTACCTAAGGACCGGTGCATTTTGAGTCAATCGGTGTTCTTTTGTTATATCATATATATATATATATATATATATATATATATATATATATATATATATATATATATATATATATATATATATATATATATATACATACATACATATACATGTACATAAACCGAGAGAGAGAGAGAAAGTGAGAAAACATTGTAAAACAGGACATCTCTGATATCTAATTTACAAGAGAGGTTAAGTGTATAATTAATAGAGTAAAGGCTCATTATTATCCAAGTAGTAATTTGTCAGATTTATCCATTGCACAAATACCATTTACTATCAACATATATTGGAGAAAGCAAAAGATAAATTGATATAATCCATTATACTGAAGAAAAATATACATGGATTACTGTTTAATATTGACTTTGAAAACGCTTTTGATTTTAATTCTTGGAGATTTTTCTTTTTTAAATTTTGGTTCAATGATACATTTGGATTAAAATCTTCTATCAATATTTCACTGCAGCAGTTGTTCTTTCTTAATGTTGTTTTTACATTTCTTTAGTATGCAGACAAGGTGACCCAATCTCCCTATACCAATTTTTGGTATGTACAGAAAATTTTGTTAACGTATTAAAAGACAATACAGATGTTCAAATATAAAAATTTGATAACATTCATTATTTAATATCCCAGATTGTGGATGACGCAACATATTCATTGATGGTACCCCTTGTATTCGGTAAATGGAGCGTTACACGTTTTAGAAACTTCTGCTATTCTTTCCAGCCTTAAAATAAACATTACCAAAACAAAAGCTGTTTGGATTGGTAGTACAGACTTTACTGCTGAAGCATTTTGTGATCGATTACAATTAATGTGGCCAATATAATTGACATTACTAGGCGTCACGATTTCAGTTAACTTAGAAGATATGACAAAACTAACTTATGACAATAAATATCATAAGTTAGTAACATGTTAAATATATGGTCTAAAATAAATCATACACCAACAGGAAGAATACTAGTATTAAAACCCATGGTGATTCCTGTTTTAAATCATTTATTTGTGTCCCTACAAGATCCGCCAGGACAGATGATAGAAATATTCAATAAAGTGTTTTAATTCGTTTGGATAAATTACAAGGGAAACCTTAGTACAACATATTCCTTTGGGTGGACAAAAAGGGATTGACCTATGCAAATGGATCATGGCCTTGAAAATTACATGGATGATTAAAGTACTAAGCTCCACGCGTTTCAGTTTAGAACTGCACATAAAATTCTGATAACAAACTCTTTCTTAAATATAACCATAATAGTTGATAATGAACTTGCTCATTTGTAATACAGTTAATTAAATCATGCGGGTTTTTTGTTCTGGGAATGCGACAGAGCAAAACAAGTTGGGCCAGACGTAATTACATATATTTGCTCAAACGTTTAATTTATTATGATATTAGACTTCAAGACGATTTTATTTGGAACAGAAATGTTAGACAAGAGTAATGATATTCCACTTAACTATATCGTGCTTGTAGCGAAATTGCATATATGCATACCAAACAAAATCTAGATCTTGAGATTGTTTTATAAAAAGGGATATATGTGGAATTTATTAGACGCCATTATGACGATGAAAAATATGACGCTTCTCTGCATAAAAAGAGAACCGAGTTTGAGAATCTATGAAGAGAATGTAAACCAATAATTGTAGATGAATGAATGGCTATTTTTAGTAGAGTTATGAACATGCACCAAAAGTATGTAATATGGATTTGCTATATTATATGCAATAGTATTGCAGTTCTTTTATTGTCCATCAATTAGTATTTTCTCTTTTGTATTTTTCTAAAAGAAATGAATAGCTTTTTTCTCTTACTGTTCTTCCTTGTTTGTCTTTCTTTTGTTTCATTTAATTATGCTCCAGAATGTTATTGGCGATCTATGCAGTTTAATGTTTTCTTTTTATATTGAGAAAATTATGTATGCATATTTTTGAGTATATATTTACATGTATATGATGTTAATTCTTGATAATGAACAGTTACCGTACTGTGATGAGTCTATGGTTCTCTAACCTAGGCATCTTTGATTGGCTGAGACTGCCAAAAAACACTAGGCCATCTCACAACGAAAGAAGCATCCACGATTGTTCCAGTGCTTTAATTCACCCTGTCAAACTGATTCTTTACTCCCCCCAACCCCACCCTTTGGATAGAATGAAATTCAAGAACAATTGTACTAACCCTTTAAATCAAACCCCACCCTGGGATCGAATGAAATTCAAGAATAACTATGTGTATCCGGAGACCATCCAATCGAAATCTTAAACTTTTAAGTCTCCATCTTGTAGGCATGCAAAGACGGCGGGTAGCCAACACTTCCCTTCATATGGTGCGGGGATAATCAGTGCAAAGGTATTTATTCTATTGCATCCATGTCAAGATGGCGTATAACTAAATATAGACTACTAAATTGCTTGCATCACATTCTTATTTGATTGTGAAAAACACAAAATGAAGTTTTTTCATAGTATAAACGCAAAATTCGTAAATGCCCTTTACTTGGAAAAAGAATACCTTGTTTTCATCCTATTAGTATGATATTGTGAGATTCATACCATTTTATCGCTCTTTACGATGTTGTTGATGTAGAGTAAGTTTGTCCACCACGTATCTTTGCAATAGTCAGTTTCGAACCCATCCTTTGGCCAGAAAGGTCCATCACTCCAGTATTTCACTGTCGGGACATACACCATCATTAGCAACATATACGGCGGCGTCAGTCTGTTGACACATGAGAACATATTGTTTTTATGATGAATGGTTTTACAATAAACTCTCTCATAAGACGTTTCATGGTTTAACACTTTAAAATCTGCTACCTAATGCACTTGTACCTCACAATTCATGTTGAATTAATCTGTCTACGAGATCCTATTTGATTTATGCATGTTAATGACATGTGTATTCTTAACTTTCATTCATTTGTGTATCATGATTTACATAGATTTTCTATGTCAAGGATTTGTGCAGCATCTTTTCATTCTAGCCCACTTTGTAGAGAAGAATGCAACTCGTCTATGTTTATGCAGCTGTGTGTGTTCCTTAGTGTAATTATCAATATGCATCAAATGTTGCTCCTCTTGGACATTCTAGTTTATTCCATTTGTCATACGTACAAAATAAATTGTGTGTTCCTTAGCGTAATTATCAATTCTCATCAAAACCCTGTCTTTCATGGCATTCTAGTTGCCTCATTTGCTTTAAGAAAGCTTTGCTTTTATATATCTTTGTCTAGTATTTAGCACAGCATATCTAAAGAAGTATTTTTATAAAAGTACCCATCTACTACGGACAAGACATGGCCAGTAAGTATCATCTACAATAGGACATGTAATTCAGTTGTATTTGTACACGAGGTTACCAGCATTAATATATGTCACATCAATAACTTAGTTGATAACGTAACTATAATTATCGCACACTGTTGACAGAATTTGGAATTAATTTAAAAAAATGTACTACGAACGAGACAGGGCCAGTAATTACCATCGACAATATGACATGCAATTTCATTGTACTTGTACACAATGTTACCAGTATTAAGATATATGACATCAATAACTTAGTTGATAATGTAACTGTCATGAACTGTTATTATTATTATTATTATTATTATTATTATTACTTGTAAAGATATAAGTATATATATATATATATATATATATATATATATATATATATATATATATATATACACGATGGCTGAATTTGGAATTAATAAAGAAAATGTGCTACAGATGAGAAAGGGCTTATGATTAGCATAGATAATAATAAGTTGAATTCAAAGGCTAGTCTGGAATTATAACATATTGATGATGTTGCTATATGAACGTACGTTTGAGTGTATTGTGCTGCGATTGTAAAAAAAAAACCTTATAATTATATTATTCAATAAGCTCTACTTCCGGAAAATAAATTGAATTGAAAATCAGTTACCTCCAAAAGCGATGGAAATAAAACATTCCCCAACGGAACTTCTTGACTCCACCAACTTTTTTCAACTCACGAAAGGTCAGATAAGCGAGAAGAAGTCCGCTGCAAACATACGTGTCATGTTATACGTAAGAATTGAATACTCGTAACTGAAGTGAATGGTAAGAAATATGCAAGGAGATTCTTGGCCTCGTAAATTTAATGCCTTACTTTAAAATGAAAATATCCTCATTTAAGGGTACCCAGAATTTAAAAAATGAGCAAACATGTATGTACCTAAGTATCTATGTACATCAGGTGCCGAGTAAAAGTTACTCACAAAAATGGTATGGACGATAAACCTTTCAGATAAAATGTAAAGATATACTCCTCTCAGATAAAGGATTGAAAGATTAGGATGAGATAACAATTATTTAAAAGGTCTGAAACTAAAAGCTAAGGGTAAAGATGATGTAAAAGCAACACAAACTCTAAAAGGGTTAAGCTTTTTATAATAACTGCATTCTTAAAGATAAGCTAGTTTTTATCTGGTGGCACACGATCATAAAGCTGATTGACACCAAAAACTTTCGCGAAGTCTATGCATTCCACAAGAATGTAAAGAAAGGCAACGATATCATGCTTGCTTTATTTTGTGTACCGTAAGTATTCCGCATTTAATTTGAGCCACAGAAATTCAGTCAAATGCCTGCATGGTTCCATGCGCTACATAGACTTCCAAATATAAAACCTGTCATTGAGCAAATTGTTACCAACAGTATAAAGAATTCATTTATAAATATACTTTGTTCTTATCAGTGCCACAATATACAGTTTCACCTCAATTCAATGCTATATAACCTGTGTTATGAATAAACAAATATACAAATAGCTATCGTGCAAGAAAGAAAAGAAAATGCGTTAATATACTTACTGCTCAGACAACGAGCTGATTGCTTTCATTACAATAAGTACTGGAATATATATATATATATATATATATATATATATATATATATATATATATATATATGATGTTGAAGCTGAGAGATTCGCCCACTCTCTTGTATATTAGTGTTTTACATGTAATTACTGAGTGTGAATAACGCAATCAAAAGTAGAAACAAAGGTCAGTATAATTCTTATCGGTATCTGAAGTATTGATAAATTACATTTTACTTCATGTAATTGGTCAGAAGGCAGAAAGTACCTTAGAACAAAGAAGGAATCTACGGAAAAAGTGCCGTTGTCGATGGCTTGGAAAGTAAATCTATTTAACATCTTCGGAATCAGGAATCCAAGATTAGCTGTAGAAAAAGAAGCAAAATGTAGTTTCATTTTATTTATTGATTCAAGTTTACATAAATATATTTTTTCCATTCAATTTCGTACTCAGTGTGAGATAGACTATTATAACCAATGTATTTATCGTTTTTCTTCTAAAAATTGACTTGGCGACTTTTAAATCTTTTGGCGATGAAAAAGCTTTTGGAATAACTTTAAATATGATCACGTTTGATGTCATTTAGCAACTTTAATAGCATGGCTATCTAAAAATTACTTCGAGTATATGTCTTTACATGGATTTGACTTTTCTGGCATTTTTTATATTATGTCAAGATTGTTCTAATAGAAACTGGAAGATAATCATAGCAAGTACGGAAAACAATGACAATAACATGCTCTATTTATCTAATCAATAACACTCAAGCAGTAAATTAATATAAATAATATACTGGTATGACAGACAGTGTAATTTTGTACTGGTTAATATCAATAAATGTGGCTCAAGAAAACAAAGGGCCTTAGGTATGGATGGGTTACCCTGTTTCAAAGTTAAATGGATGCTAAAAATCGGGATCGGAAGTTCAGATACATTGCATGGGATATGTTCATCATCATGTGTACTGTCAAGTAGTCGTTAAAGCACATGTACTAATGGAAGAAACGAGATACGTTCAAGGTTATTCTTCGGTTTATATTTTGTTTTGTAACCATAAAATATATCCACCGGTTTTACATATCAAGTGAATCCTGCAGACTATTTACCTAGAGAAAAGGTACTCTTCTCGTCAAGGTGTCATCTGTTTTAGACTGTTTGTTATTGTTACTTCGCAGGATAAAGTATTTAAATACAGGAGTTTATCTGGATGCTGATTATTTCTATAGATTAAGCGATTTATAAGCGCCTTTTTAACAGCAGCTTTTAGCCTCGTAAGATATATATATATATATATATATATATATATATATATATATATATATATATATATATATTATCAGTACTTGCATAACAGTTATGGAGTATCTAAAACTAGTCAACTAAGAGAATATCTAAAAGTTTCTTTGTTTTAAAGTTTTCTATTCAGCTTGATCCTGTTTTGTCGCATTGCGATCCAAAACTGCACCTTTAGATTGCACACAAGTGATATACCTCACGAAGACATTAAGTTTTGTGGGAAAATTCAGGGTCACTTCGACCGTTTCTATCATATAAGTAAGATCGCACATATTCATGGGTACGAAATGGGACTTTCAAATTCCATTAAATAATATATATATATATATATATATATATATATATATATATATATATATATATATATATATATACATAAACAAAATAAGCAACAAAAAATACAAAATACAAAATACTCACAGCCAAGTGTCAATCCAAAACCGTATGTGTGGCCTAAGATGACCCATGACATGCTAAAAAAACGGATCCCATTCACCGCGCTCAAACTTCCGGCCGCCTGTTTTGTGCTGACGATTTTAACGGCATTACTGTATATGGAGAAGGCCAGCAATATACGGGCAAGGATACCTGTACGAAACGGAAAACATTTGATTAATTGCACGATTTCAGCAGCATTGCTGTATTGGTTAATTATCTTTTACAAATTCTGGTGTAAGGGCGATAACCAATCATGGCTTGATTATGTTCTTGCTCAAATCGCTGAATAATTACAATTATATTTGCAAAATGAGATTAAAAAATGGCAAGATTTACACTACAAAAACATATACCATGCACCCTTAGCAACACAGATGAAATCTCTGATGACATTGTTCAAAAGACTCTTGGATGTCATACTTCCAGATTGTCAAACCAATTTGATATGTACAAGTTCTTCACTCAAACCATGTAATTGAAAAATTGCGATTGCATTCCATTTTACTTGCAAGTTTTGTGATGATAAATAGTTAATGTACTTGATGCTATCACTTTTATTATCTACTTCGTCCATTAGCACTCAAAGAAAATATATTTACAACAAAATAGTTTTGCCAGGAAATAGATTTAAATATCCTCAGTTAAACATCTCCCTTGGATCACTTTCAGATGACGTTTCAGCTAGGATAATAGATACCTATATGAAATGAAAATCTAATTGAATAAAAGAAGTTTTTATGCTAAGTTTATGCAGAATATCAAAAGGTGGAGATAAAGACATGTTAAGATCGATAAAATCTTTTCTTACTAAAACGAACTGGAAACAAATATAAATACGAATTGGGTGATTACAGGGACCCATTAACTCACCTACGTCGGCGAGTCTTTCTGCAATTTGGGACTTCTGTACAGATTCATACTCAGCATATTTTGTCTCAGAGAGGAGATGAATCCTATCGTGGATGTCTCTGTTCTCGTAAACGCCGCCAGTACTGTGAGTGTCTTTTGGGAAAGGAAGGGAGCTATTCACATGTCCTACCGTGGACTGTGTATCATATTTTGCTCTCAGCCTAGTTATGACATCATATGCGGTACCCAGAGAAATAATGGCCGCAATGATGGATGCAATAACTCTGAAATCAATTTTTGAATCGGTATATTGTTCCTATTTCTAAAGTAGCTTAAATGTTAAACATATATTTGGATTCACAGATGTTAAACATATGACACAACATATGCTATACGTAGTTTGAGTAACACGTATGTAAAACATATGCTTGGATTCAAATATGTAAAATATATGTAACATCAAATATGTGAAACACTTCATACGTAAAACATATGTTTGTATCCGCACATGGAACATTTGTAAAGCATAGTTGTAAGTGACTGCTTCGTTGTAATCACTTGTTTTGTATGTATGATATATAATGTCTCCAAATACATCTTAGCTTTGGTACTCCAGGTTTCAGGTCAACTTACTATCGTCGCTGCTAGAGAACCTATCCGTGCCTAATACTGGAGTGTGATATGGTAAAATATTTATTCTCGACTGCACGGATAAAATGCTGGTGAACTTGCCAAGGGAAATTAGGTCACTTACGTTATTCATATATTTATTAGATATGTTACACATGTTTTGCAAATGTGATTAACATGTTTTACATATATGTACTAAATATGTTTTATATATATGTACTAAATATGTTTTACATGCGTGGTACTAACCATATATCCTGCATATGGTCACATATCTAACACATAACCTTCCCGGTGTAGTATCCTTTTTTTAAAAATGCATGCAAAATCAGAAAACAAAAGTACAAATTATTTTTGATAAACAAAAAAAAACAATTTACCACACATTACATGTTTTCATTGTACAAAATAATCTGATCTGAGTTCAGATTCGAAAATTATGAACTTAAACATTTAACATGAGTGCTAGAAAATGAACATTTTTTTTAACTTTTAAAATCAGATTACAATTTTCGACTAAAATGTGCATTTGATTTGTAAAATGTAAATGATTTTGTTCCTAAAAGCCGAGGCCCCATAATAAAATGTAGCATGTTAACCATTTCTATCAGTCACTTTTAAGCTGTAGTCGAGAAAACTCGCCCTGATCATGATCTGATTGGCTGGTAGACATCTGAAACTAGCGACACAGTCATTGACAGGTACAGTTTGACATTTTATTGACCACCAGTTAATGTTTAGAGACGATATGAGAGGGGTCTAAGAGATAGACAAATATGTGTCTTTAAATCGCATCTTGTTTGATACTGTTAGGACACTTATTTCCGACTACTCCACGAATCATAATTCATATGAGGACTATACCACCTACCCATTACAAGTTACCGACGGGTTTCGGACCTCGGCCTTTAAATATCAAACATTTGCTCACGTCACAACTGTGGCTCGATCATCAAACTTGCTATCTCGTTCCTGACATTGGACTTCAGGGTATATACTTGCAGTGCTATTCAAAGGTAACAGGCTAAGAGCTTAAAGACAAAAAGAAAAAATGCCGATAGTTGTTTGTATTTCTGTAGATTTTGATTAAATAATTGATTTGACCAACATAGGATGGTGGCCGATATAGCAAAGAAAAGAACAGGATATTTGTTTTCTTTACTATGTACCATAAAATTAAAAACGTATCACATTAGTGCGGCCAAGTAAAAACAAAGCTTTTTTAACATGAAAATTCACCCATACAACTTGAATTTGTCGACGCTAGTGTCAAACAGCAAATTTATAGTATGAGCTTAATTGTACCGGAAATGTTTGCGGAGACTACATGGATAAGTAGCATCTAATCAGAAAAATTATTTATATCTCTTATGAATATTCTCTTTTTCTTATATATATATATAATAATTATTGTAATTATGTTAAGAGGTGCAAAAATAGAGTCACTGTCGACTTGGTGTACTACTGTCACACTAACTATTATAGTGTACATATAAGTCTATGTAGAATAAATGTTTGTACTATGGGCCAAATACTTTAGATACTCTATGAAATAAATAATTCAGTAATAAATGAATTCAACTTCATCCAAAGTGTTTTATTATTAATATAAAAGACCGTCATTATGTCATTTGAAACAAATGTTCTCTGATTAAGGATACGTTCTCAATATTTGACTTGTCACTCTTGAAAAAGTCTTGCGTGTCTACCATTATATCACAACTTATTTTTAATTTCAAGCAGGACACGTTGGCAACCTCACATAACAACTTTCTTTCGATTATCGGATTCGTTAATGACTATATTGTAGATGAATACTTTTTACAGATGACTGGACAAATTCATTTAGGAAATCTCTTCTGAGCACAAACACGCTCGCATGTATGTCACAAAAAAGTTTAACACTATGTACAACTATAGTTTATGCATTATTAACGCTCAGTCAATACATTATTTTTTTGATGTACCAGTTTTAGTGGATTTCGTGTTTGCTTCAAACCACGAATTTAAAAACCCAACAAACAATAATCCATCTGAGGAAACAACTAGACCCGTTCCAATCCACAAATTTAAGCTAATGTCATTTTTCGCAAAATCACGAAATGTTGATACATATAGAAACAATACATGAATTCACTGTATCTCATGGTATTATTACCTGTTCTAACGAGAGCAACTGCATCATCGTTGTTACAAGTTTCTGGGAGACATATACCAACCGACAAGGCAGTGGGACCGGCAATGAACTGTAACAATAACAATAATTGATATGAAAACGGTAAGGCAGTGCGACCGGCAATGAAGTGTAACAATAACATTATTTGATATGAAGACGGTAATTCTAATTCAACGTGTAGTTTTAGGCTGCTTTTGATTTAAAATTCGCATACAATAATGTGAATTGTACAAAAAAAAAGATAAAAATGGTATCCAAACATCAGTCCAAATAGTTCATAACATTTCTGATTGACTGGGAAAATCAACAGAAAAATAGAGTAAAATAATGACAAAATCAAATGAAAGTCAATGTCAAAATGTACAAACTACATGTCTGTTTTGCGTGGGGATCAGAATAGGAAGGTTTATATAAAAAAAAAATAAGGTGCGGTGATCCGCGTAAATACGTACTATCCGAACCAAGAACCTAATTGCTTTGAGCTAATTCCAGTCTAAAGGCAAAGGACGGAAATAGTGCGCAGCGAGAAACAACGCCATCTAAAATCAAAAACCACAATATGTACTAAAGATTATATCCTGGTAAAGTTATGCGTGGAGAAGATAGTGAATGAAATGTATCATGAGATTGCTGTTGCGGGAGACTGAAAAGAAATAATAATAATAATAATAATAATAATAATAATAATAATAATTTAATGTAAAGAGTCTAGTAGTAATTACATCAGTACAAATTGTAGCAAAACTTATGCCTAACTGAAATATTGACAAGACTACATTTTGAAGGTTACTTTTTTTTACATTAGAGCCAACTGTCTAATATTCGAATATAGCCCCTGTATTAACAGAATTAGCCTATTTAAATCTAACAAATATTGATAACAAATTATTATTATTCGAATTAAAATTCATTTCTTTCATATGTATCAATATTTTAACATTCTAATTTTTTTTAGAAAACTTTGGCATACTTCTGCATAATACCTAAATAACATAAGACTGTGTTTTAAAAATGTTATTTAATGATTGTGTTTTAAATATGTTATTTAATGACTGTGGACTTTTGATCATAGATTTGATTTCTCTCTCTCTCTCTCTCTCTCTCTCTCTCTCTCTCTCTCTCTCTCTCTCTCTCTCTCTCTCTCTCTCTCTCAAAGACGAGACTGAAGGACTTAATTTTTAGATTCAAACACTAACAACTTAACAAGTTTCTGGGAGACATATACCAACCGACAAGGCAGTGGGACCGGCGATGAATTGTAACAATAACATTAATTGATATGAAGACGGTAATTCTAATTCAACGTGTAGTTTTAGGCTGATTTTGATTTAAAACTCGCACACAATAATGTGAATTGTACAAAAAAAAAGATAAAAATGGTATCCAAACATCAGTCCAAATAGTTCATAACATTACATTTTTTTTAGAAAACTTTGGCATCCTTCTGCATAATACCTAAATAACATAAGACTGTGTTTTTAAAATGTTATTTAATGAATGTGGACTTTTGATCATAGATTGTATTAATCTCTCTCTCTCTCTCTCTCTCTCTCTCTCTCTCTCTCTCTCTGAAAGACGAGATTGAAGGACTTCATTTTTAGATTAAATCACTAACAACTGTTTAAATATAATCAACACAAACTATAACAGTGATGATTACGATGACGATGATGATGATTGTGATGATGACAAGGACGATCATGGTGATGATAATATTATTATCATTATTATTTGTAGTAGTAGCAGTATATCTGTTCTCGTCGTTCCTGCCGCTATTGTTGATAATGATCACGATGACGACGATGATGATTGTGATGTTGGTGATGATGATTTATCAAATCTACAAATAATTTACTGACCTTGGCACTTTCTGAGTTAGAAAGAGATATGGATACCAGGCAGTATTGGCCTCTATAGGGATAGGTTGGCCCTGATTTGATGGTCGTATCCCCGTGCACAACCGCCTGTGTATTGATACATTCATCGTATGAGCCGGGCCAAATCAAGTTTCCGTCAAGTATACCACTCTCAAGCTTTCCTAGGGCATCGATAACTGGTGAGAGAAGAAAAGATTAAAATCATGTTAGATAACGTTATGTCTAGTAGTGGAGAGTATAGAAATCTTAAATTATTTCAGACATTCATCCTTTCCCAAACAATGTGGCATACTCATCCACATAATATGCTTTTTAACCACATATCTCTCTCTCTCTCTCTCTCTCTCTCTCTCTCTCTCTCTCTCTCTCTCTCTCTCTCTCTCTCTCTCTCTCTCTCTCTCATCAACAACAAACTACAAACCATTTGAGATTAGACAATGTCATATGGTAACATGATTGATATCGAACGATTACTTATGTCCTTACTTCTGAACCTGTATAAGCGCGTGATCTTTATGTTCATAACTTGCACAGTACACCTGGCAAAGTATGCCACTGTTCGTCTATATCACCTATTCCGTTAGTATCAACCGTCGTCCCTAATAACGCAAGAGAGTATAAATAAAGGAATTACTTTTGCAGCTATCTATCTAGTAACAAAATCCAAATTTTCCTTCAGGTACAGAAGCAAAACCCGAACTTCAAACATTGAAGTAACTCGTCTTCTTAAAATCCATGTGGTTTTACTTTATTGCAACTGCTATTTATAAATTTAATCAAAGAAGCATCTCAGCAGGTGGAGGAATAAGGTATTTTTTACTTAATTTGTTAAGAAGTCGCAGTGGCTTAGTGGCTAACGTGCTGCACTCGTAGCTAGATAGATGGCGGGTCCAATACTGTCCAGACCAGGCCAGGTGAGCCGTAATAATCTGCCTCTGGGCAATAAACTTTACTAAAAATGTTTCTCCTGTGTTGATGTGCCCTTAAACACCAAAGTTTTTCCTCAAAGTAAAACTGGATCCGCGAGTATATGCCCAATATATTTCAACTGGGTCCGAGAGTATATGCCCAATATATTTAAACTGGGTCTCAGAGTATATGCCCAATATATTTCAACTGGGTCCGAGAGTATATGCCCAATATATTTCAACTGGGTCCGAGAGTATATGCCCAATATATTTAAAACAATTTCAGAATTTATTGCGGAAATTTGTGGTAAAAAAAAACAGTAACAGACAAATAAAAAGGGATCAGAACAAGTGTCCAATAACTATTTTCCAAATACAGAAACGCTGTACGTTCATTCATGTAACTTTTAAGAGGATGTGATGGAGATTGTGGCGGTAGTAGTAGTAGTAGTGGTAGTAGTTATTTTTTTTTTAACAGGAACATAAATAAGGGTACTATTAGTAGCAGTAGAAATGTTCTTTAAAGAAGTAGCATTAGTAGATGTAGATTGAATAAGAGTAGCGGAAAAAAAGAGAAGTTACAGTTGGTATTGATCTAGTTGTTGTTATTTTGATGATGATCATGGTAGTGTTGGCTGTGGTAGCAGTTTTTCGTGAGAACAGAGCGAGAAAAAGTTGTGTATAAAGCAAAGAATCGAATGTTTTAAAACTGTACATGCCTGCTTAATTAAAAGAAAAATATTTCATTATGGCTAGCCTGTTGTAAACAAGATATTAATATTGTGTAACTTTTCAGGTGAGATGAAGTAGTAAAGTCTTAACAAGTTTATATTGAAGGCGTCGCTGGTTACTTTTTCTTGTATTGCAAAACAAGTTTGAAAGTTAAATGCGTAAGATATGAATAATTAAAACTGAACATCACATTGAAGTAAAATATATACGAGATTAGGTTCCCACAGCTGTTATGTGCAAAACTGCAGTCACCCAACCAACAATAAAGTTTTGGGGGCCTTCCCGGTTCCTGTCATCTGATTGGTGCAATCGATTACGTTGAAATTAAATCTGAATGTATAAAACTACGGGTTTTTAATCAAATAATCCCTTGTTTTATCTGCGCAAAAAAGTGCATTTAAAAACAAACGTTTGAAAATATTTTAGGACAGAATTAACATCGCCCTTTTTATAGTACTAGAGATTGCTTGTAAAAACATATTCCATTACTTATGAAGACAAAATTAGATCTACTTGTTTACAACTACTTACATCGAATTGCCCATTTCTCTCTTCTGAACAAAGCTTCAATCAAAATTTCTGTGTGGTTAAGACAAGTGTCACTCACATTGTAACCTGGTGATGCGCCCACTCTCAAATCGTCTGCTGGAAGGATAGCGTGTTTATGTAAGCCTATCGCGGCAGTAGATTCAATTATATTACTCAAAGGAGAACCTTCCGTTATTATGGATTCTAATACAAGTTGTAGCTTCCGGAATTCATTGTGAAGTTTACTTAAATCTCCTGTAATAAAAGTGTTATGGCTATACGTCTGACACACCAGTCCGAACAACGATATTATTTGGAGATGCATTATTCAAATTAAGGTCTCGAGTCTTTCTCCTTAAATGTGAGTATGACAAATAATTTCTACCAAACAAGTCGATCCTTTTAACCTGTGTGAAGTTTGGTTTCTAATATCTATGTGATTTGCAATACCTTCCATCATGTTCCTGTCACGAGGATTTATTTTAAACACCATATCTTCCCTCAAACGACACATATGTAATAAACACCATATCTTCTCTCAAATGACACCCATATCATTAACCATGTAAAACGAGTATATTGAATAAGTTCGGAAGGTAATTAATGCAGCAACAACGATAGAAACTTTCCAAAAATAAACAATAATTTTCCAAAATAAATTCTTTGTCAATTATTTCTTGCTACGTTATAAATATTATCGATATGCTAGAAAGAATGATCTTTATTTTGTCTTGCATCTAGAGTTCAGACTAGGGAAGAGGGTAGTGAGTGACAAAAATTTCTCAAGAAATCTCATTAATATTCCAGATATTGGTGCCGAAGTTAACCGAGATAAGTACCAGAGTTTGCGACCATAGAACAAGTGTAACCACAAAGATGTGGGTATTTACTTCTCATCCAAACGCAAGTGTACTTACGTATTGATCCGGCGAGATAACGGGTAGATTAAAATTAGTACGGGAGCCTTTAAAGGGGAATGACTTTGACTAACATTATCAAGATGACTTCCAGAAAAGCACTGATGTTAAGTCTTAGGGAAGTTTAAATACATCGAAATGTACTTATTTAAGGCACTAGTAAATGAGGGAATTCACCTTTAAATTTTTCCAGGTATTGCAGAATTCTCATTGTATTTTTTCCAGGGGTTATATATTGGTAACGATGGAGAAATTAATGTTATTATCATGTGAATGTTATACCAAGTAAGGTTTAAAGGCGGATTTATAATACGTGCAAAGACAAGTGTTGAAGATATATCTTGGATGTACAAATTAATTAGGCTAGGTGACGGCGTATTCCTCTCTCTCTTCCCCCCCCCCCCTCGCTCGCTCTCTCTCTCTCTCTCTCTCTCTCTCTCTCTCTCTCAGTTTAGATTTTGTCATTCAGATTTGGTGCCATTTGAATGGTTTTCTATTATGACAATATTATATTTCCTCTGACTATGATTACACAATACACATGCTATATGATGTACACAAACTTTCAGTGTATTTCGTTCTGGTAATGAAAGGTGATTCATATACTAAATTATATTTTTATGTTCTTTGTATCATAAACATAAACAATATGGTGAATTAGAAGAAAATATGAGATGAAAGAAAATGTCCTTCATATTAATTGTTCACAAGTAGTGAGGACATGGTATAAATAAATAAATAAATAAATAAGGCTTGTCTTAGTCAATGGCGACCACCAAAGAGATGCTAATGAACTTCAGAGAAAACAGAAGTAACAATATCTTTCGACAAAGATAGTAAAATGTCGATTCAAATCATCGAGAGGAAGTTGACGCTATGACATCAAAGTGCCAGTTAAGATTAAACCGCCGTTTTAATAATTATGGCCAACCTTTTGAAGGCATTGTGGCAGCCATTGAACTTAAACCTTGTTATACTTTATTTTCAGATTGTTGATACTGTACATAAAAGGAAGGGCATACAGATTGTTGATACTGTACATAAAAGGAAGGACATATAGATTGTTGATACTGTACATAAAAGGAAGGGCATACAGATTATTGATACTGTACATAAAAGGAAGGGCATACAAATTATTGATACTGTACATAAAAGGAAGGACATACAGATTGTTGATACTGTACATAAAAGGAAGGGCATACAAATTATTGATACTGTACATAAAAGGAAGGGTATACATATTGTTGATACTGTACATAAAAGGAAGAACATATTTTCAGATTGTTGATACTGTACATAAAAGGCAGGGCATACAGATTATTGATACTGTACATAAAAGGAAGGTATACAAGTTATTGATACTGTACATAAAAGGAAGGGTATGCAGATTGTTGATACTGTACATAAAAGGAAGGGTATGCAGATTGTTGATACTGTACATAAAAGGAAGGGTATGCAGATTGTTGATACTGTACATAAAAGGAAGGGTATGCAAATTGTTGATACTGTACAAAAAAGGAAGGGTATGCAGATTGTTGATACTGTACATAAAATGAAGGGTATGCAGATTGTTGATACTGTACATAAAAGTAAGGACATACAGATTATTGATACTGTACATAAAAGGAAGGGTATACAAGTTATTGACACTGTACATAAAAGTAAGGGTATACAAATTGTTGATACTGTACATAAAAGTTAGGACATACAGATTATTGATACTGTACATAAAAGTAAGGGTATACAAATTGTTGATACTGTACATAAAAGTAAGGACATACAGATTGTTGATACCGTACAGAAAAGGAAGGACATATAGAATATTGATACTGTACATAAAAGGAAGGGCATACAGATTATTGATCCTGTAAATAAAAGGAAGGACATGCAGATTGTTGAAACTGTACATAAAAGGAAGGGCATACAAATTATTGATACTGTACAAAAAAGTAAGGACAGACTATTAGACAGTAAGAAAACGATTGCCTCAATCATTTACACATGACTACACACTTGCAAAACACAATAAAGTAATAAAGACATACTTCCATCTTTGATGCATTTTCTTTAATATAGAAAAGTAGTCCAAAATGTGTTTCTTGTCATACATTAATTGTAACTCATCAAAAGAATTAGGGCACCATTACTAGATACCCTATCAATAATAATATGAACACCTTTATTATAGCGATTTTTTAAACAAAAGTGTTTTGATTGTGTAATAACCAAAAAGCAAACAGAACGGCGCAAAGAGTATTTTGTCCACTGTATCAATGTGCCCTCTATGTTTTTAATTCTCTCCATGCTTCCAAACCTTTTTATTTCCAAATTAATTATACACTGACCGGATCAAAAGAATATCGATATTTGATCCAATGCTATCACAATTTTTACAGACAATGTTAGAGAAATCCATTTGTTTGCTTTTTTATTAACTTTTCTCAATCAGGATATTTTCAGTGCTCTTTTTAAGATCCATTTATGTTTACCATTCTCAAACTACCCTTTAATTTTGAAACATGACACGGATCTTAATTGTGTCTGGATCAGAAATCAAAATAAAAAGTTTAATATGGTTAAAAAAGAAAAAAAATGTCAATCAGTGACAACATGTAAAAATGAACGCATAAAAACGAAAAGATTAATCTCGTGTTTCATGAGAAAGCCAGAAAATAAAAGGCGCAAATTGTGACAATATTTTATGCAGCTTCTTCATCATAAATTTTTTAATCGGTTTTAAACAGAACCCTACTTTTCATTATCTGAAGTGTGAAAACGACATTAACAATGACCGACCCGCCCCCCTCCCCCCCCCCGTCTTTCTATCTGCTCCAGGAACGATGACATCTATAGGTATTGTAATCATACTATTCCACCCATTTATTATGAAGCTAGGTGCTCACTCTTTTCAATCCGTACACGTCATTACATCTTATTAACTAGGGCTGTTAAATAGCACATTTGCTTACATCTGCCAAATATAGTATTCACTGCACTCTTCTGACTTAGATAAAGAAGTAGATGTGAAATACCGTTGTTATCAGGCTCCGATCGCAGGGAACCTTTAAAGTGTTGAGTTGTACCAGCCAACCAGCCGTGGCGGATCCAAAACGCTATATGCCAGCCGTTCGGCAGGAACAGAAGGTCGGCCTGGTGTACCCATTTAGAGGCTGGAACATCAAACCGCGGCTTGGGAATAATGCGCGGTGCAGGTAGGTAAATCTGCCACATGACCTGCTTCTTGAGTCATTCCCTGGCAACATCTTTTAAGACTTTGGGGGCTTCTGCCAGCTTTTCGATAGCTGCGACGCCCTTCCCGTAGCTTCGCGGGCTGTAGTATATTGTCTCGAACTTAGTATCTATTGCGTTTTAAACGACCGTTCCTTAAGCGATTGGTATGCAGACGAGCAGCTACCGCTCCAATTTGTCATTACAAAATATGCCCGCACTCGCCTGGTTTTTAATATTTGTTGTCCAGGTAGCCCACATCGGCGAGGCCCACCCCAATAAATAACAGCTCGTATAGTTGCTGTTCGGGCGAGGGCGTGTAAATGTCAGAAAACTTCGGCTAATCGCCAATCTGAGGTCCTTCGTACGTTTCCTCGCCAGTCACCAGGTAGTAGTCGCGTAGAGCTTCGCTGTCCTCTTGGTAAACCCATTCAGCTTGCTGTTCAGCGTTCAGCTTCTCGTTGAGGTAATCTAGATGCATGGTGCGCGTGCGGTTGAACTCAGACTGCGCAGCTTTGGGGTCTTCCAAAGATTTGTCGTGGCGCATGCGTTCCACAACGGACCCTGTTTTATCTATCTGGGCGAAGAGGAAATTTGAGTCAGTAAAGGCGATGGTGTTGACGAGAGTCCCACCTGCCATGAGATCAACCTCGGTCATTAGGCAGCTGTGATGATATTGGCCGGAATGATGCCTTGTTTTATTTGCATGTCATAAGTCCAAAGGCCTAATGCTGTGATGGTTACGGTCTTCGTTGTGTCTTCGAAGTCTAGGCAGCTAAGGCGGGCCGGTTTCATTTTAGCAAGTGCTTGATAATCATCGTGTTCCCAGCTTTAAGGCCGCCGAGTATTGTTTCATGTCAAAGGAGGTTTCCGAGATCACAGAACATAAGATACCATCGCGCTATCTTGCACTCGTGCAGCCATCAATGTGTTTGCCTGTACTGGAGTGGCGTTTCTCAGTCCTGCGTTGTTTCATCATGGCGGCAAGTGTCTTACCAGAGGCAGCTCTGCCTGGGCTTTACCTTTAGTGACCTGCATCACTTCCTGAGATGCTACTGTTGACGGTTCCGACTTCGTTACCGCTGACAGTTCCGTATTCGGTTGCGCTCACGGTTTTGCAGTCGGACTCATCGTTTGTTGTTTTGTTCTTTTTCTCTGCTTTTTTCCAATATGCCTATAGGTTATCATGCCAGCTGCAATTGGCGCTAGTACCGAGCCGTACCTTAAATGGAAATTATTGTTGATGCTCGGCAAAGAGACTTGGATGAGCAGATCATCTATTAAATCCCTCGCAAAGAGCTTGCTGATGTATATGGGCAGAAAGTAGCTCACAACTGCCATGTACATGCCAAGCAGCGATGACCACAGAGAAGCACATTCTAGCCCCCAGTTTAGCTTCGTATATGGCATAGGTGTTTGTAACCTCTTCATCGCTCATTGCCGTTAGGCTCGGAAATGTAAGAGGCCGGCTCTTTCGGACTAGTGTTTCACTTGCACTTGTGCGGGCCGTCATTGTGCTTTAGGGCATGGCTGCCACCCATATAGTAGCTCCTAAATATCAACGTCACTCACAGCTTCTGCCATTGCTGTTATGAAGTTTTAGGTATGGTTCACTGATCGCCTGATTCTAAGTAGAACGTAGCCTAAGGTCACAAGTGTTATGCCGCCGCTGAGAATGCACACAATATAAAGCCACCACGTCACGCACCCTCTCGAGCAGGCGGAAACAAACTCGCAGGACACTGGCAGGTCTGTGCGCAGAAAGAGCTGACTTTTAAAGAAACTCATAGGCCTCCACTCGACGCAAGGTTTCAGTGATATATGTTTTCTCTCAGAGTGTCCCTAAATGAGTCTTCGTTTTTGCAGTAGAAGCAGGCTATCCACGAGATCTGCTAGCAGAAATCATGGGCAACGGCGTTTGTTTTATGACACACACGCGGATGCCGGCATGGCGAGCATAGTAAGGGCCGTATCCGTATGCCGGACGCCACAGAGAAAGACATATATCGTCGATCAGAAATAGAGTGGTTTTGTCCTCGAACATTTTAGTGAGGGCACAAAGCAAGACATCCAGAGTTGTAAGCCTTGTTGAAGCGTATAGTAGGGCAGATGATGAGGATAAAACTGATGTGGCCCTTAAATGCCGATTAGAGCAGTTCGCAAAATAACACATTTCAACATCTATAATACGAATTTCATCTTAAAGCATAAACCGAATTACTTTTTGAAAGGCTGACATGAGCATGAATATTAGTTTTATGAATGAAGTTTGTGAAACAACGCTCGCTCAGTTTGAGTACCATCAGTGTCAATAACACGAATTCTTCGACTCTTGAGGACAGACTTCTCATATATGTGATTTACAGTTATTATGCAGTTCTGACATTTTGCATCACGGAAGTTTTCACCAGCTGAATGACTGGAAGTTTCTTTCAGACGCCAGGTTAAATGCGGTTGAACTGTTTCTGGCGGCACATTGCGAGAGGCTCCGATGGGAACTTGACACGGGAATGACAACATTATTTTGACAGTTATTTACAACAGGATTGGAGAAATTGTTGGAACTTGGTGGTACAGATTTGTTGCAGAGAACATTACTCATTTATAATTTCAAATTCATCCATTATGCGGGAAACTCACTAACATTACCATTTATGAATTTCCGTAAATGGGTTGCACTGTACAACTGTAATGTTTTGATACGCGATTTCTGAATATGATCTTGTTTTAGACGAACATTTTGACAATATTTTACTACTTCAAAATAAAGGAAAAATGCTTTTTTATTGTTGTTGTGACAAAAACATGGTTTAGACCTTTCAGGTTTCTTAACTAACGTTGCTGTGAGAGCTTTGTTTACTGCTAGTTTTGGCATTCCATCGTTAGTGGTGCTGCTATTGTCACCAGGAAACCTCAAGGATAAAGTAGTCTCAGCCTCGTTTGAGAGTATGGTGATACGGGTTTGGAAAACGATAGTATCGTTTTCCTGCTTGTAGGAAATGACGGTAAAATTCTGGCTCTTTCTTGGGTAGAAAATTGGTAGGTGTATAATAAAATCGATTATCACCTGTCTTTGCATCTCAATTAGTCATTTAACGATACAACTCATTATTTGTCGACAAGAGCGTAAAAGTTAAAAATATGTGCTTTATTGATTAATTTTTCCTCATAACCCAATGAACAAATGAGGAACAAATGGAGTGTTCAAAATATAATTCACACTGTTGTATGCTTGTTGACCTGTATAGTTGGTTGTTACGTGTTTAACGGCACATCAACATCGTGCCTCGTCGCAAACTTTGTACATTAACGCATGAGCCATCTGGATCGGTTAATCCAACATTGCGCCATATTAATTGTAACTTTAATAAGTCTAGTATACGTTTACTGAACATGCTAACCTCTGTTACTCCGAAAGAATCTGTATTCATTTTGATTATGAGGTTTGAGCTTCGATGCCTGTTAATGTTGTATGAAATGCCTTCTCTGCAATTTATGTTTTTCTGTTAGATTTTGGTTTCATACAAAATAAAGCAAGCAATCACTCTCACCCTCATCTACTCTTGTGTCGTGATTCTGTAAAGGCTAGGTCATATTAGCTATCAATGAGTTGTTGATACATTTTGTTCCACATCAACGATAAACAAAGTAAATCAACAACCCTTGGCTAGCAAAGATGGGGCTAAATATTCTGGCGCCATGTGAAGATGCCAACGAAAGAAAACAACGCACAGCTTAAAATCAAATTTCTTGATGGAATCTGCTGATTTGATAACAAAAAGGGGGAACATTGGAATTATAAGGATTATATGATTATGGTTTGGCATTTATCGAAGCGTAAATAATGTCCATCGGGCTATATTTACTTTGTAAGTGATGCGGCAAAATGTACACTTTTATAAATACCCAGCTATGATCATTTAATCCTATACTGAACTTGTACAAGACATTTTGTAAACTCCATAGCGTATGACGTTTAAAGGAATTCTTTTTTTTATTTTAAGACATCTACTAAATATAAAATGATATTATATAAACTTTTTAATACATCAGTTACATTTATCGTATGATATGTAAGATAGTGTACATAAGGACCAAGTTTATTCCATATATATATATATATATATATATATATATATATATATATATATATATATATATATATGTATATATATATATATATATATATGTGTGGGGGGGGTGTGGGTGTGATAGAGAGAGAGAGAGAACGAAAGAGAGAGAACTTTATTTTCTTTTACACAGTGATAGGTTCATGAAACACTTTTGGCAGTTATGATGGGGCAATATTGAAATTATATTTTTACACCTGAGCTTTCTTCCCACGGTGGAGAAATTCACAAAGTAAAATTATGAGTTATATTATTTTTAATGTTGGAACTATTTCTACTAGTTTTCCAACAGGAATGGCATAATTACACGTAAATCTTTTCGTGTTAACTAAAATTTCGTCACGTTTGAAATTTCGTTTTGACTTGAAAACATACCTTGTCGTGTCTTCCCCCCCCCCCCTCTCTCTCTCTCTCTCTCTCTCTCTCTCTCTCTCTCTACACGCACACACATGCAGACACAGATAAATAGATAAGATAGGGAAATGTGCCTTACTGCGGCTGCTACAAAGCTCAGTAACTTCAAATCGTCACCTGTGCGAATGATATGGGTAAATAACTGACTTAAGTCATTCTAACAACGCTTCTCAGCTATATCTGCTAGAAAATATTTTTGGTTTCAAATTTGGAGAGATCTATGCAGCACCAAAGCATAAAAGAGAATGTTTCTATCGGAAACTCCGAAGGACGTTGATTGTGCTAACTGTTGTCGGAATAACCTTGTACGCTCAGAAACCAGACTTCATACCCTTTTGGCATACGAATTCGTCATCACTTAGAAACAGCAAACATCAATGTTGGAAGTACTGCAAAAGTGTGTATTCACAAATCACAACTGTGGTAATCAAAACCTCCCAAAATAATATTTGACCTTTGCGAATTGACAAAAAATCATTTAAATCAGAGCCTCCTATCATAGCTATACGTCCATGTATGCATACGGTTCAAACGATGGAGACAAAGTTGAAGCTGGCTTTGCAGCACCCTATGGCACCATCTCGAGCCAGTTACCGGAAAAAGCCTCGATTGTTACTGCAGAAATTACAGTCATACTCATAGCTTTGAACTAGATTAAAACTTCTCAAAAAACTAAATACATCATCTTTTCCGATTCCCTTTTCACATTGACAGCATTGCAGGATATTAAATCTGACAACCCGTCAGTATCCTAGATATTAGAGAAACATGATATTCGCATACAGTATGGGAGACGTATTTGATAAGGTTGGCCGCCTAGTCACATTGATATTAACGGTAATGAAATGGCCGATACAGAAACCAAAGCTGACATGGGGTCACCCCTTTTCGTATGGAAGATTTCATATTCTGACTTCAAATATTGTATAAATGACTTCGAATGTTGTATAAATCAGCATGTTCGCCATACTTGGCAAAATTTGTGGTATGAAAACACCACAAATAAACTCAAGAACATGAAACCTACTATTGGAGAGTGGCATATCTCATATAGCACAAATTGGAGAGATGAGGTGGTATTGTGCCGATCGCGTATAGGACACACATACCTCAATCATGCATACCTCCTGAAAGGTGAACTTCGACCGGAATACACACCCAGCCAGTGTCCAGTGACAATGGAACACAGTCTTGTTAAGTGTGTGAGACAGAACGATTTTTGACGTGAACTGCTTGAAGAAACTGTATGATGACGTATCACCCTAGAAAATCTTGGACGTTTGAAGAGAATGCGGTTTATACAAAAACTTTTAATCATGCTTTAAGGATTTTACATGTGTTACCTTATATGTGATGTTATATACATTTTAAGGAATTTTAATATATTTACGTTTTATATTCTATCTTGCTGTACTTAATGTTTACATTTATTTGGAAGGGTTTAATTTTACTAAATTTGTGTGCAATTCATTTTTATTTTTTTCGAACTTTACCTTTAGTTGGCACTACATATCCCTTTTGTGCTCACGTGCCGTAAAACACAACTACATACATACTGTATATTTTGCCTCATATCGAGATGATTCATCTACTTATCAAACTCAATAAGCAAAAAGGAGCTGGAAAATATCCTCAGCTATTTCCGGAAATTGGTCCCTGACTTCCGGTTTCAACAGGTCTCGTTACTCTGTTCTATACCTGCTTCCGAATAGAATGAGCACACGGGCCTGAATGTTACAGTTAAACTGAATCTGCTTGTCAGAAAGAAAGCATCCATGGCAGACCCCAGGCTGATTGAGTTGATCAAGAAATGTTACACCGAACCACCTGCAGACAAACCCTACCCTCCTCAAAACCGGAATAAATTGGACTACTCCTGCAGTCAGTCCAGTGATATCGACGGATTCCTGAATTCCAAAGCGAGTAAAGTCTTTCAAAGCAGTATGCTGAATGTAAAGTTTTGGTCATGGAGATGAAACTGAAATAATTTGAAGAAAGTCGTACGATGATGTGCATTTGTTACACTAGATTAATTCAAACATTTTCTCGCTGGATCAGGTTCGTTACAGAAAAAAGTGTAAGGAATATGACTGTCACCAAATGTTATTCAGATAATTGCAAAAAGAGTATTTAAAAATTAATCAAAATTTTCACTGCTTGAGGAATACATGTCCTGTGAATAAAGAAATGTGTCTGTTGCAGAGTGAAATGTCCCTGTGTAACACATATTTATGATCTCAAACGATAATAATAATCAGGAGATTCCATAAGGTCAATATTCTTCCTTGTGGATACCGTAATAAGGAAGGCATGAAATGTTACCTTCCATAACAAGCCCAATAGTTGTCGTACGTGTAAAGTAGGTCAGCAACATAAATGTTAATAATGACCGATATTTATGGTTATGCCTTTCATTATGATTCTATTTATTTAGAGAACGCTCTTTTATTAGATTTGGTTTGTTATATATGGGTATTTGGGGGCTGTTTTTATTTTTTGAAGTAAATGAGTACTTCGTTATTCGACTGCCTTTCTCAACTTCAATTACGTAATACTCACTGCAATAGGAGAATGGTGTACTCCGTCCGCACGATATAACGAGACTAGTGTGTCTGACAATACTGGACTGTTTTTCTCAGCCTCAAACAAGAGAAAAGTTTACTGTAATAGGAAAATGGTGTACCCAGCAAGCAGGATGTAAAGAGAA
Organism: Margaritifera margaritifera; assembly: GCA_029931535.1. Classification (NCBI taxonomy): domain Eukaryota; kingdom Metazoa; phylum Mollusca; class Bivalvia; order Unionida; family Margaritiferidae; genus Margaritifera; species Margaritifera margaritifera. The sequence continues at coordinate 819,952 of JAQPZY010001309.1, forward strand.
CAGTGGACACGACAAGAATCATTCTATCGCATGTGCGAAATTCCAAATGACAGCTGACCAATCTAAAATAGTACGTTCTCCTTGGAGGGTACTGCTTAACTATCGGCAAAGGTAAGTCACAGTGACCTAGTTTTCTAGATCATGTGAGCACCCACACTGTTGCGTGTACTGTCATGAGACTTAATGTGTCCATACATCTTTATCACTTGTGTTAGCTGGAACCAGTGAATGCAAAGATAAGTGTGATTTTTATAATTTTATTACACAGTATGAATTCCTTTTATTTCTTGAGACTTGGGCAGAGAGTGCTGATCAGTTTAATATAGTGGGATACAAAATATTTGCATGTGTAAGACCTAAAAAACTTAATGCTATTAGGAATTCGGGTGGAATAGTATGTTTTGTTAAAAATATGCTTGCGGATTTATTAAAAGTTGAAGCTTTATCTAGTGAATCTAATAATGTGTGTAGCTAAAGCTTAACAGTGTAAATATTGGTATACCTTACAATGTTATACTTGGTTTACTATAATATACACCTAAAAATTCATCAGTGCACACGGATGAAGAGACTTTATCTATAGTTGAAAATGATATTGCACACTTTAAATCCTTGGAACCAGATGCTCATTTCTTGTTGGGAGGAGATTTCAATGCTTATACAGCACATGAAAATGACTACATAGACTTTGATAAAACTTTCGAGTTACTCGATTTTCTGGCAGACAGTCAATTCCATACGGTAGTCATAGAATTTGATGTCATAGAGAGGTTAGAATCAATACACATGCCATTGCATCTTATTCTAAATCTTAATGTCAAATGTAGCTCAGAGGAAGAATGTAAGGAGGATAATAGTAAGTCAGATCAATACAAATTTACATGGTCATGTGAGTATGAAACCCAGTATTCTTCATGCTTACATGACCTATTTGTATTTGCCCTTATGATCAATATTTTGAAATGATTTAGAATAGTAGCTTTGATAGAGCAATAGACTCTTTAGTACAAATCATTCAATCAGCTGCAGATAGATCTGGTATGAAAAGAGTGACCAAGAAGTCCCCTTTTCAAGGGTCGGTGTCAGTACAAAAACAGGAGTGGTTTGATAAGGAATGTGAAAATACTAAAAGAATGACAGTGAAGGCCCTAAGAAGCTTTAGGTTTAATAGATCTGCTCAAAACTTATCACAGCCTTATAAAAGTTACAGGAAGTTAACTGCAGAAAAAAGAGGACAATATGAAAGATGATTACAATATAGGCTAGTCTCTGCTGTTAAAAATAGAGATTCTGTAGCATTTTGGAATTTACTTAGATCGAGATCATGGCATGACCAACAACAGATTTCCAAGCTAAGATGGTTTGAGCATTTTTATGGTGTATTTAATCCTCCTAGCCCTGACTCATTTGATACATTCTACGCCTTGAATAATACAACATGGGATGATCTTGATGCATGTATTACTGAAGATGAGGTAAGGAAAGCAATAAATGATATCAAACCAGGGAAAGCTCAAGGATGTGATAGTATAAGTTGTGAAATTGTAAAAGCCTCTGAAAATTACATTGTACCATTACTCGCATATTTGTTTAATGCAATGTTTAATGCCTCATACTTTCCAAAAGACTGGTGTATAGCTACAGTTTTTCTACTTCTTAAAAAGGGTAACCAAAATGACCCGAATAATTACAGAGGAATAAGTCCGTTACCAGTTATGAGCAAAGTTTTTACTAATATTTTCAATAAAAGGCTCACACAATAGGAAGAAGAAAACCATATACTAGGTGAAGAACAAGCGGGATTTAGAAGATGTTACAGTAATGTAGATAACATATATGTTCTGAATACTATTTTTTGGAAATATTTGAGGAAGAAAAAGGGCAGATTTTATTGTGCATTTTTTAGACTTTGAGAAGGCCTTTGATAGAATTGATAGGAAAGCTCTATGGTATAAGCTTAATGTATGTAACTTAAGAACAAAGATGCTGAAAATGTTGCAAGCAATTTATGCAGACGTCAGAGCCTGTGTAAGAACCTTGAGTGGATATCTTTCAGTGTCCAATATGTGTTAGACAGGGCTGCATATTGTCACCACTGAATTTCTCACTTTTCCCAAATTACCTGCAAAATACACTTTCTGATGATAACAGTGGTATTTACATAGAAAATGTGCTGAAGCTTTTTCTTCTGCTTTATGCGGATGATCTTTTATTACTGGCCGATACAGCAATTGAAATGCAACGTTTATTATAAAGACTTATCCAATACTGTGACTACTTGAAACTTAAGGTAAATCTTGATAAAACTGAGGTAGTGGTTTTCCGAAAGGGCGGTTATTTAAGAGGTTTTGGAAAATGTCATTTTGGGGACAAGAAACTTAAGGTTAGTTCTTATTATAAATATTTAGGAGGTGTTTTCTCGTCAACGGGAGTTTGGAACAAATGTAAAAAAAAACATTAGCAGAACAAACATCTAAGGCAGTGCATGCTCTGAAAATTAAATTGATCAAATTTGGAAAATTGTCTGTGAATATTTTATTTAAAATTTTGACACTGCAATTTTGCACCTTTTGACTTATGCTTCTGAAGTATGGGACTTTAGTGAGGCCCATGATGTAGAAAGGGTGAATGATAATTTTTGTAAATATGTCTTACAGTTAGGTAAATCGAGTCCTAACTGTTTTGTGCGGGGAGAGTTAGACCGTAACTCTTAAATCTATATATATAGCCAGACCAATTAAATATTGGTTGAAACTACTTGAAATGTCAGATAATTGATTGCCCAAATTTTGTTATAAGATGTAACTCTCTTGGCTTGAGGGTACATGTAGTAGCTCTACAATTTGGGCTCATAATGTTAAGAAATTTTTATTGAGTTATGGTTTTGGTGAGGCATGGTATAACCAAGGAGTGGAGAACAAGGAGACTTTAATAAATTTATCAAAGATTAGATGTAAAGATATAGACCCACAAAACTGACATGCAGAGGTAAATAGCATGGACAAACTAAGAGTATACAGGATATTAAAGACAGACTTATGTGTTGAAGATTATTTGCTCTGCTTAGACAAACCTAATTTTAGGAATATATACTGTGAATTGAGGGGTGGGTTACTTGATGTTAAGGTTAATTCAGGACGCATTGAGAAAATGAAATATGAAGATAGACTCTGTCCATACTGCGATCTTAATATTGTGGAGACAGAATATCATTTTATTTGCTGTTATACAAAATTTACAGACATTCGTGTGAAGTATTTACCTCTGTTTCTGTATTGAACCCGCGTGAAAAGAACTTCTTATGATGTATTGAGAAGTAATCACAGGGAAACTATTGTATCAGTTTGTAAGTTTTTAATCTTTAGCAGGGAGAAAAGAAAACTATTATGAAAATATAAGTATTTACACTTACTGTACTTGAACTTGTTATACTCACCTGACGTGTTAGTTTGTTTAATATGTACGTATGTAATTTGAGCCAGTGGCCTGTTGTACTGAATAAAGTATTCCATAAACAAATAAAAAAATATCACTTGTGTTAGCACCCACGAAAAGCAATGACTAATTGTTTTCCTCAATTGTCTATGCTACGTTTTTGGACCATGTACCTGCAAAGCTGGTGAGACATGACATATTCAGAATTTTCTATTGGTTCATTCTACCACAAGCCTTAAATAGTTTGTCAATTATAAGCGTGAAAGAAGAAAAACATTTATAATTTGGATTAATTTCCTGAATGGGAAGTATAAAAACGACTCTATCTATTGCAATTTCATTTGCTTCCTCTCTTGGTCCTATTTTATAGTACCAAGGTTATTTGTTTATTTTTAAACTGTGGATAGACTCATCCAAAAGATGTGACTTTTACCATTTCTTTCTACATTTATTAAAACAAATATCTGTGCATTTCGAAAAGACTATTCTATATTTGTTTTTCAAGCAAAAATGATTTTTTGTGGAAGCGGAAGCATGGTTGGGTGAATATGCTTCCATGTCGCTTTCCTTCGAGTCACGTCGGTGGACGGGTCTTTAAATTGGACCAAATCATGAAAACTTTTAAACGCTGAAGAGACTGAACGAGAAAGCATTCATTAAACATATGTGCCTGCCTCAGCACACATCCATTTCAAGTTATGGTAAAATCATGATAAAGACAGGAAATCTCTCTCTCTCTCTCTCTCTCTCTCTCTCTCTCTCTCTCTCTCTCTCTCTCTCTCTCTCTCTCTCTCTCTCTCTCTCTCAATTCTCCCACAAGCGGAAATTACTAAAAGAGGTCATTTTCAAGGGTGATCATAATAGCAAAATACCACTGACTTTTAGGGTAACACTGAATAGTCAGGCCTTTTTGTTCCTTCAAACTCACATGTAATCTGTTTTAAGTTAATTCTTCATTTGTTATTGATTGTCTCGTTTCCTTTGAGGCTAAAAAATCATTTGGAAGCATAAAAAAATCTTTAAAAATCTAGCAAATGGAACGATAATTCCTGATGTGATATAGTGTTAGCCAAAATTATCGTCAGTGTATTGTTACACGGTACATACTGATATGAAATACTGTATATGGGGAAATCTCCAAGTAGTTTATTTTTTGTAATTTCGCCAACTAGTCACAAATCACAAAGAAATAAGATATTGCGAAACTCTAGGCACATAACCATGATGCATTTAGACCAATATCAAGCAGAAACAATGTCTCTGTAGTCGAACGCCGTTTGACGTATACAGAGTGACAAACAGGCGATATTCATTCCAACAGAAGGCACAGGACCTACCAATTGAAATTACAGGGATAACGTATGAATGATATTACACTGAATTTAACAAAAGCTTGAATAATAAAAAACGTTTTCACTCGGTCATTAATCCATGAAGAGCAATTTCCGCTAATAAAAACAGCAGCCATGCTCCCCGAATAACGTCATAAATAACGCCACGGCCTTTTGGCGCCTGTTCAGCCTCGTTTTGAAATGTAATTTCAATTATTTGAGCGATGAATGTTTGACGAAAAGATCGATAAATTTAGTACGACAGCGCTAGATGTGCTATTTTATTCTTTAGTTTTCTTTTCTATTTGTTACTCTTTGTAAATTCTTGCGAAGTCAAAATTAAAGCGAGAAAAAGCCTTTCCGCAAGTTTGTACAAAGTTTCAGCTTGTAGTGACAATGGCGTTATCCGTGCTTTAAAGGGAGGTTACACTCTGTGAGGAGTAAGTTGTTGCCAGTGATCTTGCGCCTAAAGTGAAGTTGTGTACTCTGAATATGCAATATTTTCTTACTTAAAAAAATATGTTAACACTTTTATACACAACTAACTAATCGCAAAAGATATTTATGTATAAATGTTCAGACTGTCTTCAGAAATTTAATTTAATAAATAATAGAACCTGTGAAACACACATAAAAATAAACAAATATTTAAAAAAAATAAAAAGATTTTGAAAAATATTCTGATAATTCATTCTTTCTTGCAATTTCTTGTAAAATGGAATTGCCGAAAACTGCATTTTCACTCTTAATTTCTCTCCTGACCTGTTTATGATTTTCTTGCTTGTTCAAGTGTTTTTACTAACCATATTCTTCATATCGAACGATCCATTAAAGGTTAGATCTACTCTAATACGGTGTGAATGTATATGAGGTGAACAACATGACATCCTTTAAGTGCCACTTTAAATGGACAAATCTCTCCCGCACCTAATTTTGCATGATTTTATCAAATTTGGTGCTAGGACCTAATCTAATGACCTTAATTTCAGAATTTACTCACAGTCCAACAATCTTGACTTCAGAAGATGCTCTGGTTATTTCACTTGTAGAATTTTTCAGCAGAAAACTCATTAAATAATTATATTAACTGCATGTAATATGAAAATTACAAAACAATCAATATCAAACCTAATTGGCCGAAACATAAAAAAGACAGAAAATGCACTAGATAAATTGTTTTCAGTAATGAAACGTGTGCATTCTTATGTTACAACGTCTTCGTGATAGTAATCACATTAAAAGAGTTAAGAGTTTAATGTTGTTTTCTTCTGTGTTATCGTGGTATAGGCTGTCAGTTGTCGAATCATACAGAACATTCGGGCGTTAAATAAGATATGTGATTCAGCAACTTACAGTTTATGTCACTAAAAGCGTCAGAAGAAAAAGCCCTAAACTCTTATGATTGATTTCCTAAACTAATTAACTTTAGTTTTGACTACTCTGCCTTTTATCATTTTTCTTGCTTGTGTTTTTACATCTGTTTTCCTTTTCTGATCTTCAAAACCATGTCGCGTAAACATATTCCCCTTTTTTTAATCAGTTTTTTTTAACATCAAAGAAATTTCACAAGACCTTAAGCTGATCAAGTTTCTTATTGAGACATCAGAATCTTCAATTTAGCAAGTTGAAAAAGAAAGCCATTGATACTATCTGGAATTTATGAAATGGTTTTCATATAATCAAATGCAAGAACCCTGACAAAGTCCATCAATAGTGATTGGACAACAGACATGTGTAAATTATACGGTGTCGATATTGACTACTTACTACGTTTTGGTAAACATATCAGTAATAACTGTAAAATGGCATCAAGACAAAATAAATACGGCCCTCTCATTGGTCGACAGAAAACGACGTACTACGCCTACTGGCAATCTGATTTCAATCAACCAATAAGGGGGCAGAATTCCATTCAGTGCGTTGTACCTGCATATTAAGCGGGCACGATCATGGCCATGTCCACTTATAGCGTGGGAAAATGGTCTGGAATTCCTTAAAGGTGCGGTAGTAAGTCAAACTTTGTGTAGGTATAAAAAGTTGAATGCCTGAGCTAAACATAGTTACCAAATGTATTGTGCTATGCGAAGTGTAGCTTGAAATATCAGCGTCGATTCTTAAATAGGTCGCGTGAGAAAGGACAGAAGTGTCCTCCGGTGTAGTTTTATATAGTACATGTATGACTGATAAGTAAATTTTAAGCAACAATACGAGCCCCTGTGAAAAAACCTACCTCGCACTTACACAGATTAAGGCAGATGGTTCTAGAAATACACAAGATAGTTTATGATATGGGACCAGCTCATATTAAAAAAACTCTTCAAGTACGCTTTCAAATACAATAACATGCTCGATATAACAAGAGTTTAAACAATAAGGTATGGTATCAATTAAGCTTTGGAATGCCCTATGAGATGAAGCCAAACATGCCAGCGGTGATAATAAATTTCAAAAGATTATTTACTATTTAGAAAGGTAAATACCACGAATACAGTACTTGTGCAAATATTTAAGTGAATACCACGAGCTTGATGTCTGAATAGCTTATGGCAGATACGAATATCCATCCTTAATATTTTTTATTTGCTTACTGTAGACGTTACTTTTAAACCCATTTGCTGATCTGTTCAAATTGCTTTGGTTTAATTTCCATTTTGGTTTTTGATATCTTTAAGTATCCTAATCTCCTTCATTTCAGCTTGCTGTTTCAGCTACTTTTTTAATATACAGACTCTAAATAACAATTACTTTACCTTACTTAACTGAATGTGACCTGATATTTTAGTACAATTTAAGCGAAATATTAGCCATACCACCACCCTTTCTCTCTCTCTCTCTCTCTCTCTCTCTCTCTCTCTCTCTCTCTCTCTCTCTCTCTCTCTCTCTCTCTCTCCACACACACACACTCACACACACACGAATACTGTTTACACACGTTTAACTTAGAACTATCTCTTTCTAGACGTCGTAATATGGAATGACTTCAGAGTCTGCACTGAGTGCACTTGACTTTGCAAAACTTCCTGGTGTCCAAGTTCAGATCTATGCTCATTCCATGCCCTCAGTGCACGTTTAGGGTTATTTAATGAGCTTGCAGACTTATAGTTTTCATTTTATTTAAAAAGACGAATTTACGTGTTCGAATCACAAACAATGACAGTCGCCATTTGCTTGGTGACAATATTGTTTTAAATTAAATGTCATCAGTTTTTTTTTCTTTCAAAGTCACATAATTTTAGGTGAAAGTTACTACCAATTTTGAGAGACAGATAAACATGGAAAATATGATTCAATCAAAAGTAATGTTGTACCTCTTTCTTGAATTATACTTTGTGCCAAAAATTACACAATTGTTTACCGAATTTTTATTTCTCGAATTTTTATTTAAATGAATTGTTTCCTTAATAAATGGAGAGCAACAAAAATGTGACTTCTGTCGAAGAGAAACAAAATAAGCAAATTTAAATCCACAGCAACAAGTGTGTAGTTCTCACTAGAGAATGCATATGAAAGTAACTTGCTAACAAATATAGTAGATATAGACTACACTAAGAATTATGTAGACCATTCCAATTACCGAACCATTCTGCCACAAAATAATGCTATTTAAACTATTTACCACAAACATATGTACAATAGATAAACATACATTATTAGTTTCAACACAACATTGTGGTGGAATAAGCTCTGTAAAATGAGGATATGTTTCTGAATTTAGATTACAGAGACATGGTCTGAAACTTTAAAAAAACAACAACAATACTTTATTTAGGAGATGACTGTTATACAAGGAAAATGGTTAAGAAATGAATAGGCAATAGTTTTACAAATCCAAAATATAGTGTTAAAGCACCATATAAGGTAAATTCAGCAGATATAGAACGCTCTAGATTAATCGTGAGACTACTAAGTATTTTCAGAGAGATGGCAAAAGATAATATCTACTTTTTGGACTTCGATATTACAGAGGACTTAGCTGGGATATTTAATAAACGAGAACTGGAGGATTATTTAGTAATTAAGGAACATTTTACCGTTGAAGAAGACGAATTAAAAGAATCTGTCGGCTATATAATAAATAACGATAATAGTGGTGGAATAAAATGTCTATTCTTGTGGATAATAGATTGCAGCTTTAAAATAAAGGAGAATTGTATATGCCAATTAACATCTTCATGAATAAACAAACAGACTGGCACACACATTTTGAGACTTAATGGATTGTCAAGATAAAAGAATAGCATCCACAATTGCAAATCACAAAACTAGAGAACATGGGATTACAACATTAGAGGGAACACTTACAACGTATTAAAGAACTTTAGAATTTTGGCAATTACATAGAGAGATTATCGAGCATGGAATATTTTATAAAGCTAGTTTAGCAGGACAAAGGAGACAACTTTTAAAACTAATAACCTAAAATAGCTTATGGATTTTGGGCAAACACACAGACTAATAATATTACATGATTTAAATACAAGCTTCCAGAGGTTTGCGGCGAAAAGAAGGTAATTAATTTCTGTCTCTCTGCATTTTCTTGTAATGCCTTGCCAGTAAACTATATAGACTTTACCGAAAATTGCAACGATTGGAAATAGAGCAGAAAGCATTCAAAAAATCTAGTAATACTTACATTACGAGAAATATTCAATGTGTAAGGAAGCTTCACAAAAATATGGCTGAGTAGACACAGATTTGATTACAAAATGTAACATTATAACAGGTAAGAATTCTACAACAGTATGCGATACAGAACCAATAGAACCATTAAATAAAGTATTTACAAAATGTTTAACTAAACGGAAAAAGGAATTTGAGCAGATACAGGAAGAAAAAGTGAATAAGGATTTTAAAGAGGACTATGGGGAAGTTTGGAAAATATTAGGATGTTAGCAAGAGAATACAACGATAATAAGTTATTGTTAAACTGGATACAGAATGTAGTGGAGAACATTATAAACTCCAAATGCAAAAAGAGCCTGGAATAATCCACAAAACAATTTGATTTAATTTCTATCTACATGGGGAAAAACAAGACATGGAGATAATTCTATCCCAATGTTAATGCAGGATAATAATGTTTACTACGAGATTGCTAGAATAAAAGGTTTTATATTAAAGGTTGCAAATAATCCAGGTTTACACATTCTAAAAATGATAACGAATACATAATTTACTTTCTACATCGACTACATACTCCAGAAAATTTTGAAAATATAAAAAAGTAATAAACAAAAACGATTTATTCCAGTACCTACTGGACTTTAAAAATCACAAACCTAGGATATAGAAATAAAAATGATTCATTGGCTGTAGAGCTCCCATACATTGTGGAGGACAGAAAAGCTATCGAGACAAATGTGTTTATGTTTAATATTAAAGACTGTATTAAAACAACAGAATAGAAGTTACACGAAAGAGAAGAAATAACCGTTAAAGGAATTTGCACAATAAATTACAAACCAAAAGACAGATGTATTTTAATGTTAGATGGAAAACAAGATTTGTATATGTCCAATTATTTTCTGGAATTAGATATTACATTAGAGCAACGAGATTTAAGTATGCAACTATTAAAGTAGACAAACAAAAACAACAATCTGTCTAAAAAAAAGGAAAGACGGGTATTTATTGCAGCTTGTCCAATAAATTCTAGCAGTTAATACTATCTTTCTTAGCATATAAATAATCCCTATCCGACACATATAGTATCTTTTGGAACTTTTTTCTAAAATGGTATACAATTGGTAGGTAAGTGTTACAATCCTTGATCTACCATGGTATATAGTTGGTATGTACTTGTTATAATCCTTATAGCTACCAGCATGATATATTGTCCTTATATACTTTTTCTCTACTAATTATGGATGGAATATTTAAATATAAACTATTATCAATTATTGTCTTTATTTAACTATTTGTTTATTTGCGAAATATCTTTTTAATACATTTTTTAAATCGTTGGACGGATTACTTGGCAAACTTTAAAACACATACCTTGTCAAACAAGAACAATAATAAATATAAAACATCTTGTTGACCCTTCCAATGTTTTCTATTTAATAGGTTTCTTTCTCTTTTTCCTTTCCAGTCTTTTTAAAATTTATCTAAATCAACCTCTATCTTCTGTTTTCTTTTCATTTATTAGTCCAAACTATTTATCTTGGAACCTTGAATGTTTATTTTTGAATCCAAACTATTTATCTTAGAATCTTTAATATTTATTTTTGTATCCAAGCTATTTATCTTAGAATCTTGAACATTTATTTGTGTATCCAAACTATATATCTTGGAATCTTGACTATTTATTTCTGTATCCAAACTATTTATCTTAGAATCTTGAATATTTATTTTTGTATCCAAGTTATTTATCTTAGAATCTTGAATATTTATGTTAGTATCCAAACTCTTTATCTTAGAATCATATTTATTTTTGTATCCTAACTGTTTATCTTGGAATCTTGACTATTTATTTTTGTATGCAAACTATTTATCTTAGAATCTTGAATATTTATTTTTATATCCAAACTATTTATCTTTGAATTTTGAATATTTATTTTTTGTATCCAAACTATTTATCTTAGAATCTTGAATATTTATTTTTGTATCCAAACTATTTATCTTAGAATCTTGAATATTTATGTTAGTATCCAAACTATTTATCTTAGAATTTTATTTATTTTTGTATCTAAACTATTTATCATAGAATCTTGAATATTTATTTTTGTATCCAAACCATTTATCTTGGAATCTTGAACATTTATTTTTGTATCCAAACTATTTATTTTAGAATCTTGAATATTTATTTTTATATCCAAACTATTTATCTTAGAATCTTGAATATTTATTTTTTGTATCCAAACTATTTATTTTAGAATCCTGAAAATTTATTTTTTGTATCCAAACTATTTATTTTAGAATCTTGAATATTTATTTTTGTATCCAAATTACTTATCATAGAATCTTGAATATTTATGCTAGTATCCAAACTATATATCTTGCTTTTAAGTATCTGTGGTTCGCTGAATAATAATTCTATGTGAACTCTTTTCACAGGTAGTTTTCTGCTTAATTCCATAGGATGCTTTCTCCCAATATAAAGTTTTATATTATAATTGTCCTTTGCCCTATATCCGCAATGTGGACAATATGTCTCTGGCATTATTTATTTACGATAAAGATGTATTTGTTTAAATTTTTATAACTTCTAACTTAACTTTCTTGTTCGTCCTCTTTTAGTCTATCGTAAAGAACCAAACCATTCTCTTCTACAATATCTCTAATAATTTCTCCAGTATCTTATATAGTAATTTTCCTAATATCTTCTCGAATGATTTCTCTAATATCTTATCTTACTTTATTTATTAGTTCCATCTGCTATACTTCCATTGTATGTATGTGCTTTGCAGACCAATGTCTATTTAAAGAGGATTTACTTTAGTTTTGTACAGTCCGCAAGTATATTCCAAGTCTCCCTTATATAAGCACGGAAAATTACTAATACAATCGCAGTGTAATCCTGATGCATAGTATTATTGTAGTAAGAACGCAGTATTAATGTATCAAGAAGCATTAGTGTTAAGGTAGAATAAATCCTTGGTATATTTAATAAAATATCCTTCACATACTTCTTTTTCTTTTTAATTGCGTTTCATTTAGCTTGCAACTAGAATTGCGTACAAACCAATATAAAATTAATATAAAAAGTAAAATATATTCTAAGCAACTCTTATAACGCCTTGGTGTCACCTTGTACCAAACTTAATTGATCTTCTTAATATAATGCAAGTTACCTTACAATATGTCTTCAACATTATAAAATAAAAATAAGGATATCTTAAAAAACACAAAACATGTTTACACCAAGGGTCAACCGTTCTATATAAAATATAGTGTTTGGTTGGCCTTGGGCTGGTGGCCCTGTTCTTAAAGCAACAATTTTGTTGTTATAACAACTATTTTGTAGATCAGTGAGCCAGGTTTTTGTTTTTATAACATCTATTTCGACGACCACTGAGCCAGGTTTTCCTTATAATTATTTTGACGACCACTGAGACAGATTACTCTTAAAATAAAATTAAAGGTCAAGTGGAATAAGTGGCACAAAGTAATGAGCAATATATACGGATCCTAAACTTGTAAGGACCAGGTTAGGGGTTAGGGGTTAAAGGTGATGGGTCAAATGAACCAGGAGTTACTCATTCTGTACTACTTCTGATGTGCGAACGACGTCACTGACTATCCATTCGGGAGACACACATTTACAACATTCCGGATTATGATATTTGCTTGCCAGGTTAGTCCGGGTACCAGAGAAGTGCCATTGTTGGCTATGCAGACAGTTGTTTAGAAACAGAGCGCTTGTTGTAGCCGTTGGTTCCCTTTATGCGAAAAACATCCTATCGAACGACTGACGAATGAGCATTGATTAATTAAAAAACAGCCTTTCGGGTGGATACTCTCCACTAACACATAAACCACACAGTAGTTCCTTTCGATACATAATAAAATCCTGTGACTCGATCATAACTTTGATATTGTCATTTTAACTTTTGAAATGGAGGTTGTCCGCCATGTTCTTTGACCGAGATGTGTATTGCCAGTCATCATGTGGCTTTATTAAACCACGATTGTAAGTCATATGATCTAATTATGACCTTGTTGTAGTTCTTAACCCTCGCTGGATTAATTTTACACAGAAATACTGGATTTTATATCTTGATAATTCACCACTCATATTTATATGTTTATTATGTGGTAATAATATGTACTATTATTGGTGTTACGAATATAAAAATTATGATATGGGTATATTAATCTAAGCAACACAATAGTCATGTGATATAAAATAACTTACGTTTTAATGTAAATAAATTAGATCAATCATTGAATTCCAATGCGAAGAGATGAGAAAACATCACTACAAATCGCTGTCTTGGCCGTGTGTGAGCCAAGCCATCGGCTCAACAGTCCATCGAGAATAAATAAAGTTTATTAGTAGTAATAGTAGTATTAGTATATAAAATTGTAAAATTTATATTTTTTCCGCAGACTGTATGCAAAAATAGGCAATACAGAGGTGGAAGCAAGATGTTCTTTCAACGTTGGCTCGAATTAGAGAAGGGTAGTGTCGTTTTGCTCAAAATGGCCTACTTTTCTTCTTTTTTGAAAATTGAAATATTTTAATTGGAAATGGGGGAGGGGTCGACTGAGCCACCCCAAACTCCCTGTAGATCCGTCACTGCGATAGGTGAATGCGATTGTGATATCTACATATAAGAGAGACAGAGTAAAAAGAGAATCAACACGAAAGTGTAAGGCAAATTTGGAGGTATTAATCATAGAGTAGATATTTAGATATTTTCTTCACGCAATTAGAAACTACTTGTACATGCGATGTCGTAACATTATATATATATATATATATATATATATATATATATATATATATATATATATATATGTGTGTGTGTGTGTGTGTGTGTGTGTGTATAAGAGAGAAGGAGAGAGGAAATGAACTCCATTTATCGACTACTACTGCTACTACTTCTCTCTCTCTCTCTCTCTCTCTCTCTCTCTCTCTCTCTCTCTCTCTCTCTCTCTCTCTCTCTCTCTCTCTCTCTCTGCACTAGCAGTCACATACAGCAAATAGACACACTGCTTACAAACTAACTAATGTGATAATGCCACGTTGAAGCAAATCCTATACCTATCGTTAATGACATATTGGAGAAATCTTGAGGTGCTTTTTCGTTTTGTTTGGTTCAATTTCTACCGAATTGTTTCTACAAATATAGTTTCTACTACTCTTTTCTAGGTATCCAAATGTCAATGATTCCATCATATTGCTAAGTGCGGATTTAACTGATTGGATTGACTCACTTGTGTATAACGATACATCAACACATTAAAGGTTATAAAGAGCCGATACAAGTAAAGGCCTTGTCCTGAGACACATCAGGGCGGCCGACCCGACCTGGTCTAGGCAGGATTTGAACAAGCGCCCTTGTGGTTAAGATTCCAGTACGCTAACAACTGGTCCAACGCGGCTTCCAAACAGGCAAGACATACATGTAACCATCTTTATAACTATCACATAAGTTTTCTGTAATCTAAGGTGTTCTATTGCTTGGTTACTTAATGAATACAAATAGACAACTAATAAAATGTATCCCAAATCGTTCCCAACATTTGTCAGAAGTTAACTGGTTTCATTAATTTGTTTTGTCAATGCACTAGTCAAATAAATGGTCGTAACTTGTAACGTTGAATCTTCTTTAATGTTCCGTTATAAATTTGTGAAAGTCTACGCTTGCAAGAGTCATAACATTTATATGCAGTTGTCTCGCAAAAATGTTAATCTTGAGTTTTGACCTTGAAATACATTTTGCCGAAGAAATCAGACATTTCATTAAAACATATGGACACAAAAAGCATCTTAAACACTATAACTGTTTATTTAATCAAATATATTTAATGGCCATTTTTTACGATTCAAATTATAGCAGTATGAATAATGTACAACAATAAAAAGCAAACTGTCGGTGGTCATGATTGTAAGTCCATAAGAATTTCTTAATAATCAGAATCAAAAAGATAAGGAGAATTAATCGGGTATTTCGGTGCACAAGAATTGGAAGACTATTGTCTTCAGTACAGAGACAAAGTGTATCTATCATGAGCAACATTTGCACATTTTATTGATACATCAGAGAAAAATGTTAATATGTTCTATTGACTCGATTGCACCTCCTTGATTTGACTGTATCATCATCCAGGAATGAAGCATTCAAATTAGGTTTTAAAATTATAAATCATTGAAAAAGGTAGGCGACTGGCACTAGCTTCTCCTGTCTCGTTTAAAAAGGACCTTCTCCAACCCCATCATCGGCGATTCAAAAACCAAGGACAGGATAAAGGCTGCAGCGTACGCGAATACTAGGTGACCCGCAAACAGGTAGGACTGCAAAAGTAATGTCAAAGACAATTATTATAGCTCCCTCTTCTCTATTTAAATCTGTATGATTTAGAGTGCACGCGAGAGAAAAAATACTGTTTCGTAAGAATATATTTACCAGTAATAAGGAAACCGCTTAACCTTTGCACGTACGAAAGGCACACATACAAAAGCTCAGCATATGCATACATTAATGTCGATATGGAAGTCAGTACATGAAACAGAGAAAGTATAACTATATCTTTGGAAGCATGTGTCGGTAAAAGAAAACCCTTTTAGTAACTTACGAGAATATTTTGTTCCCCCCCCCCCCCCCCACACACACATTTATTGACCGATTAGAAATATATGTATTTTACCTATATGGACGTATCACTATTACTACTTCTCTCTCTCTCTCTCTCTCTCTCTCTCTCTCTCTCTCTCTCTCTCTCTCTCTCTCTCTCTCTCAGCAAATAGACACACGAACTACAAACTAACTAATATGATATTGACACGTAGAAGCAAATCATTCACATATCGTTAATGACATATCTGAGCAGTTTTGAGATGCTTTTTATTTTTTGTTTGGTTCAATTTCAACCGAATTGTTTCTACAAATATATTTTCTACTACGCTTTGTCCAAAATGCGACAGTCTGATTTCATGGTGAAAATTACCTTAAAGATGAAACTATTAAGTTCAAATTTTATTAGTGCTCGTTAAGCGACAGTAATATTTAGCAAAATTAACCCATGAATTGTTGTTTGTGTGTGATCAGAGAATAAAACATATTATGCTCATTCTACTTGGACCAAAGCAAGGCTGTTATATGTTCTTTCAAATATCTGTACAATCATTTTGTAAATGGAAACACATGATGAGTACACGGGTTAATTCTGAATGAGTCATGTAGTACTCAATTTTGTGTTGGTCATTTGTTGTTACTTAACAGGGACTTGATTCAATGTAGCATATTTATTTGCTTAAGACGTGTTTTGGTATATGGGGGGAACTCTGCCTGATTATAACTTATTAGTTTCACCTATATGTTGAAATGGGTAACCAAAGAAATCTACTCCCACGAAAAAGACTTTGGTCAAAGAGATCTAAATGGAAAAAAAGCCTTTTCAGCTCCTGAGTCGATTGTCTGGTTTTATTAAATTTTCTTTTCGAAGGCGAGATGACATCCTTATTTAGGTCCAAGACTGAGAAATAGACAAACGAACTGACAGCAGATTGGAAAATATCATTAAATAGGAGAGTAGAAGCAGCGTGGCAATAAAGGAAAACATTTCGACTCACATGCATATAAAATGTGTGATTTTAAGATCGACTTGAAAAAGTGGCGGGGCAGGGTGAGCGGGGAAAATGTACGGAAAGTACCTATATGTGTGGATTCATTGACTTTCCCCACCGCACGTACCAAGCATCACTACCTCGGGAAGATATGCATTTAGAATGACACTCGTATAACCTAACAGGTTAGAGAGTTATAATAATGTCTAAGTAGCAATCGAATCCTCGCCGTGAGTAACAGCACACATCGCATAGTCTTCATGCACCAACGCGCTTCTCATTCACTCAGCTATTAATTCATCTCAATTAAAGGTTTGTACAAGGTGGAACAAGTGGCTCGAGATGCGCGGGAATCAACTCGCTAGACAAGCGGGAACCAACTCGCTAGACAAGCGGAAATTAACTCTCAGCTAAATGCACAACCATACTGGAAACCTATTTAGAAAAGCAAGGTACGTGAAATTATAATTATACGTTGACATCTATATACCAAGCAGAGATGGTGCCGCTTATCCATGATTATCTGAGAGAAAGGTATATTTAAATGGCTCAAAGCTCAAAGAAAATGACTCGAGGTGCAGGGGAACCAACTCTCTACGCAAACGTTAATTATAGAACCTTTGAACCTCTTTCAAAGTGGCCGAAAACCTGTCAGTAGGAAGCTATTTGGATTTTTAAATGTCTTGAATGAATGAATAAAAATACATGGAGACAGGAGACAATATTTAGATACACGAATAACGCCCGATGATTCATATACGTGATACTTACTATTTCTAGATCGTTGAAGACAATACTGGTACGGAGACTGCAGTAGTACAAATACATCACGATTGGATGAATGAGATATGCACAATAGGTCAGCCTGCCCAGTGGTACATACACATTCCATGATAGCAGTGTATTAATAAAACCTAAAAAACATTACAACACTTACATCTTCAATTAGAGCCTTACCTCTTTATGAATTTCGCGGTAATGTTGGCCTCGAGGCCACAAATTTATATGGCGCATTACAGTAATTTTTCATATACAAAGCACGTATACAAAGCTATGTAAACAAAGCACGTGTACGAAGTTATATAACAATGAACCTTTACTGTATTAAGAACAAGTCGTGTATTTCAAAACAAACTAGTAAATATTGATACTCCAATTTCATTGGTTCAAAATGTTTATTAAGAATGAATTTCTTTAATAAAACATATACATTCGGAATTATTTTCGTGAAATGCTTAACGATTTATACAGTGATGTAGTCATCTCCATGGAATATAAAAGCCATATCTACTATAGTTCAGAATGTACATTTACAAAGAGCATTTTAGTATGTATTTTTACAAAGAAGTATCTGAAGACAATTGACCCAATGATCATTGCTACAATAAGTTAAATTATGACAATAGAGAATATTTGGATAATACACTGATCTCAGAGCTCGTCGGCAAAGGTGAAGCTTTGCGGATCCTTGCCCACGAATGCGGATCTCTGAGGATAATATTATTATTTCCCACATCCATCTCAATTAGTGTTTGATTATTTACTAACTAACCTATTTTTGCATCATATGTTTAATGTATTGTTTTAAATTAAAATCACAGTATATAATCAATTGGCTTTTTATTATTGTGACCCTGAAAAAAAAATACTTCAAATTTTGAGAGAAATGCCACAAAAATATGCTTTAACTGAGTCAAGATATGGAACAATGTGAGATTATTGTCTATAGCGTTGCTTAGCAGTGGCCCTTGTGTAACATCACGGATAACTACCTCATATCTAAAAATAGAATGTGGCCCCAGCTTCGGACAAACAGATTATAATATGGCGGCCCAGTACCGTTACGTTTCACTGACAGAAGATGATGTTCCTGATGCAAAATTATCTTATGCTTTAATCAAAAAAATCACTTTGGGGTGCAGCTGAAGTGATGGTTAGAGTGTAGAGATCTGAGAACGATTGGAAATCGAGTCGATTTGATCAAAATGTAAGTAAAATTCAGTGTGTATACTGCTGGTATATTCGATGCTTCCAACGAAACGGTAAAGCTGAACATTCATCATGCCAATATATGTCATCACCCAACAACAAAGAAAAAAGAAGTAAATATACTGCCAAAGCATCTTACCTTTTCTCTCTAAATTTATGAGCTGAATTATTTTTTAAAGATTTCCCTTATATTGAAAATCTAAGCGGACAACGCTGGACTTCCCCTCGCCCGAATTTCAGTGCATTACCTCAGAACGTATTATCGTTTAATCATTTTTTTAAGTGCGTGATAAAAAAAAGATCTGCGAACTAATCGAGTATTTTTTTTATCAGTCCAGGCCCTTGAGTCCTTGTATCATTTCTGTAACAAAATGAAAATTAAATGAAGTAGCTTGTGCTGTAATATGGGGAAAATATTTTTTACTGACAGTTAAAATCACTGGATTTTCCGAGGGTGTGGGGTGTTTAAGATCGAATTTCAACGGATAACTTTATTTTACTCTATTCAAAATGGCCACAGTTAAACAATTTGTATTATCAATATGTACTTTATTCTTGTAAATCACTTCGAAAGGTTTACGACTGAATCGTACAAAGATCGTGTTTTAATAATAATAATAATAATAATAATCATAATAATTATTATTATTATTATTATTATTATTATATATCCTCATATATCTTTGCAGTGTCAAACAATGCACAGAGGCAGGAAACAGCCAGTCCATTTCCATAACAACAGTGTTTCACAACAATTATTTAAAAGTCCCCCTTGGACAACACACAAAAGTTATCACGTCGAAAAAGATTAGTACAACAATAAGGTCTACTGAACGCTATATCGTCTGTTTGCCCAAAAACAATATGGCCAAAGTCGCGATGCCTTGTGGGTAAATGACATCATATAATATTTATAGAACATGAGTGGCTCGCTAAAGAACTCTATATTGTGTTTTGTATCGCATATGCAGAAATGAGAAAACAGCCTTGTTTAAATTAAATCAGGACTAAACATATGCGAATTACCTCCATTTCCGGTTGCACATGCGAAGATGACCCATGCCAAAGCCACACCCCATGCCGTTCTGGCCGTGGAAAGATAAAGGGCGGAGACTCCGTTGCTGAGTGAGTTTTCATTGTTAGGGTTATACAAACCGTATAAAACCGCCAGCGCTACACCAGTTGCTATCAACCAACCGACCAGATTTTGTATCTGAAATCGATAAATAGATCAGTCAGTTACAATTATATTGTTTTTCTGTTACAACGCCATGGAGGTCTTTATTCAGTTTGTATCTAGTGCACAAGTTGGAATGGTTTTCAAATTTCACAGCCGGATGAAAATGAAAACCTCATGCAAATTCCCACAACAAATCTGTAATATTAGATCCTTGCACAGCTAACAGATATTTAAAGGCTGCGGTTCAAAACTGGTCGGTCGTGAGTAAGAGGTAATTAGTATGTGTTACTCCTGGATTGTGATTTGTCTAGTACGTGGAAATAAGTTACCTAATCATTTGAAACAAAATGTGAGTAATTAAACACATATTGGTCAACCATGTGGTATGGTGGATAGTTGGCTATTAGGCTACACCCAATTTTGAAGTGACATGTGATCTCTCAGCTGTTACGTTTCACGATGTCACTTTTTAATAAGGAGCAACTTTACTCGACGACAGCTAAATTCATACTAAAGAAACGGGTAAATAGCTCCATTTCTTCATGGGCCCTATGCATTCATAAATATCCTAATTCATGTGTTTAAGACTTAGAATCTGGAGTTTAATTGCAAACAGGCGTTGATCTATCCGATAGCTATTTTGGATATTGACATTTAGATGAATGTTCCGATAACACACTGGAACTGCGAAATTTTCAAATCTCCAAGTTTAAGCTGATACATGTTTTCAGTGGCTGAAACTGGTATAGTTACTAAAACGACACAGGTGATTCTTGTTATTATAGGTTTATAAGAGTGACCTTTCAATGGGATACAAAACAGTATATACGATGGAATTTGACGGCTAATTGGCAAGACAAAACGCGTAATGGCAATAGAGCCTGTATGTCGGCACAGGTTCTATTGATCGAAGATCAAACACTGACCGATGCGTTGGGCGCATGATGTTTTAAACAAGAACAATAGTCTTTCGAAGAGCTTACTTAATCTCTTGCTCAGAATTGCTATATAAGATATATACAAAGCAGATGCATTCAGTTATAGATATCTATCAATCTGTCAGAAAACTTTGAGAGAAATGGGTCTGTTACTTTTGTTAGACAAAAAGACATTTAGAAGACATGAGTCAGAAAGGCAAAATTCCAATACAAGCGAAATTATCACTTGCGTTATTCTGAAAATTTCTAATCCCAGGAAAGTTTGGAATTTCCTTAAGAAAATAAAAAATGTGACATGCTGAAAGTCTTTCGCCTGAACAATTTTCAACTTTCTTTGCATTTTGCATAACCAAAATAAAAGCCTTTTCAAATGAGGAAACGAGTGATTTTAAACGCGATATATATGAAAATGATTTACTGGATCACAAAACAATTTTTGAGCAACTAGACAAACAAATAACAGAGTATAAAAATACAAAAGCAGTAAGAAAACTCAAAACTTCGAAACAACATGCCAATGAGTAACTTTTCAATGAGTATTTTACAAACTGAGTGGATATACTTAGAACTTATATATGTAAAATATTTAATGCAATTTTCGATAGGGGGTAATTGTACTTATATCTGAGTCTGGTGATACTTGTAATACAGGAAATTATAGAGGTATTAATCTACTAAGTACTTTTTGAACATTATTTACCAGTATTTTAAATGAAAGACTTTTGAATTGGGCAAAGCAAAATGGTTTCAAGAAAGATTTGGTAACTACTGACGCTATTTTTGTTTTAAATTGTTTGATTAATAAATATTTAGATCAAGGTAAAAGGTTTTACACATCTTTGTTGATTTAAAAAATGCATCTAATAGTGTTTATATAAACGGTCTCCGGTTGAAAGTTTTCAGACAAGGTGCAAATGGCAAAATTTTAAATGTTATTCGTTCTGCATACAGTGTAGTTAAATTATGTGTTTCACATTGGAGGATTCGTATTGCCTTTTTGAGTATAAATAATGTTTTGATACAAAGTGAAGTTTTATCACCGATACTATTTTCGTTATTTGTTGAAACAAAATTACAATTGACGGGAGATATGTGTAGAATTAGTCGATTTGCTTTTATTATTGTTACTGTTTGTTGACGATTTAGTTTTATTTGCAGAACATACAAAACTCGCGGATAATTTTCACGATTACTGTAATAAATGGAATAAAGGTGGTCCAATAAGACAAGACGATGTATAGAATATAGCCAAAATCATTAGTGATGTGGTTGAAAAGTTTAATTACCTTGGTTTTATTTTCTCAAACAATGAAAAAGTCTCTAAAGCTCTACAAGCATTGGCTGATAAAGCTTTATCGGCAATCATTATGTTTATTTGCAATTTGAAAACCGTTACTTAAGTTAACATAACTGTTTTTAGCTTTTTGGTATATATCTTGTCTGAGCTTTGAATTATGCTGCAGAGGTGTGAGCTTTTCACCAGGCTGACGCACTTGAACGTGTACAACGAACGTTTTGAAAATATTTGTGAAATGTAAAACTATCTTCCTTTGACATTTGTGTATACGGTGAACTTGCAACACTCCCACTTATATAGTTGCAGTTAGTTAAGTTAGTCACGTGTTGGTTTATAATAAAGATCTGAATATTATACTGAGTGATGCATATGGGCAGTTATTTATTGAAGGTTAGTCAAATAATAGTAATATTATTAATCGGGATACACTCCTGAAATATACTTTAAACAGATTTGAGTTCGGTGAAGTTTTGATGTTTCTTTATACTGTACATTATTCCAGGTTTAATCCAATGTTTGAACAAAGGGTTACAGATGCTTTTCTATCAGACTGGAACAATAAATTACAAAATTCTGGTAAACTGTCTCTTTGTAAACATATCAAAAAATAACTTATGCTTCAAAGATTATTTCAAATTCTTGTGCAACCATAAACATAGATCAGCTTTGACAAAACTTCAAGTGTCTTCTCATACTTTGAAAACTGAACATGGACTATTTGAAACAAAATGATTGATAGAAGTGAAAGATATTGTATCCTATATGAAAACTGTGATATTGAAGATAGATATAATTGTTAAAGGGTATGTACTAACTTACGTGAAAACTTAATTAAAAAGTACTCAAGGAACAAATCAACCATGTACAACTTAAATAGAAAGTACTCAAGGAACAAATCAACCATGTACAACTTAAATAGAAAGTACTCATGGAACAAATCAACCATGTACAACTTAAATAGAAAGTACTCAAGGAACAAATCAACCATGTACAACTTAAATAGAAAGTACTCATGGAACAAATCAACCATGTACAACTTAAATAGAAAGTACTCGTGGAGCAAATCAACCATGTACAACTTAAATAGAAAGTACTCATGGAACAAATCATCCTTGTATAAGTGCGTTCAACTGTTAACTTCTAGTAATAAGAAAAAAATATTTACACTGTCTACATTTTTTATAAAGCGTTTAACATAATTTACAGTAATTTGTTATAAAGAATGTTTATATTTGTCCATTTTCTCTTTTCCTGCTTTTGTTGATTACATTTTCCTGAGTTTCCGTTTAAAGTTGTACAGCATTTGATAAGCATAAGAAACAATATGTAAAATTATCTAACAAATTGTATGAAACGTTTAAAATAAGAGATAGATTATTAATAGGACAGTAATTTCTTTTTACGATTGTTTATATTTGTCCATTTTCTCCTTTCCAGCTTTTGTTAATTATCATTTTTGAGTTTCTATTTGAAGTTGTACGTGTAGCATTTGTTGCCACGCAATATTTGTAGTTTGCACTCTGTGCGCATTTACATGCGTATGAGAATAAACTATTGAATTGATACCATAATCATTGCTACGCATGATTACACTGTTAGAGAAACAATTTCACTCTTCATTTTTCATAACGAGGATATGGTTGCATATCCTTAACATTTATGTCATTATAGTCACTTCTAGTATAAAATATTATACTTTTAGTAACGGTGTTCGATTTTGTTCATCTGAAAATCATTCTAAAGATATAAGTACTTACCCGGCCGAGTTTGACTTTGCAATCTGTTTTAAACAAGATATATCCGGTAAGAATCCCGACAATATATGGTCCCATCCTGCAGTACGGCTTAATGTACAGCTGCTGAAACCTACATAATAAGAAACAAATATAATTCATGAAATTAATGAGAAAAGACACGATAATGCCTGAAGGGAAGTGAATCAGTGTACCCTAGATCCTGTTTTATATAAAAAAATATATTCCTAATATTCCTGATTTTTCTCAAGTATATGATATTCGATTTGCACATCTTCGGATGAGAAAGATAGCACTGGCACACTATTTATTACTATTCTCAATCTATAAATATCAAGTGGCATGGTCCAGGATTTGATGTTAAAAAAGAGTAATTGCTTATAACAAAAATAGATTATATAGAACCTTTAAACAATTGTATGCATAATATAATAATGAGGCAAGAAATATCCTCAGCAAGTTAGTCATAAGCAGTATAAGTATATATTAAATGGCCCTAAAGCATCAAATGAAAGAGATACTTGAGAAAAGAACATATTGCTTAAGCGACAAATAAAAACCATCTTTGTTGACCAAAGCAACGATTTGCATACATAATGCCAGGCATATACACAGGGAATTTTTCAAAATCGACATCGCTTACAAATTTCTCAAGCCAAATCCTCTCCTCATTTATTTTGGAATGGGGTCACATATTTAGTCTTTATTAATTAAAATCAATGTATTATATAACATTTGAATTATATCCAATTCTTTAAAACATAATTGTTGTGCATTCATACTGCTAATAACAATAATCATGCTTTTGATCTAGATGTTTATGATGACGTTCGCTAAAATGTGATAATGATGATGATCGCTACGAAATCGATGATGACGATGATGCTGAATACCCGATAGTTCCTGCTTCATCAATGATGTTCGCACTGACGTTGTTAACAGTCGCAATAACTCCTGATGTAATGTAAGTGGCAATCAAGAATATACCGGATACAATGCCTCCAATAATGGGTGATCTACCAGCAAGTAACAAAAAAGTTGTATATGAGTATTTTTATTGATAATATTAATGTAGCTAAATGGAATAAATATGTAGATTTATGGTGGATAAGTGTACAAACCACGTAGAAACGATAGGTTAAAAGAATAGCCTGTGCCAACAATTGACTATCGTTTCCAAATGTCAGTATTCTTATAATATCACTTCGAAATATTTATAATTCAGATAATTATGTAAAACGTTAAAGATTTCATCATTATAACTTCAATTATCTCTCCTAAATGTTGCTTGCTTTGCTGCTATGTTCTGTAGATATATAGTGACACTCTTCTCATAATAGTTACTATGCTCTATACATACACTGTGACACTCTTTTCATAATAGTTACTATGTTATATACATACACTGTGACACTCTTCTCATAATAGTTACTATGCTCTATGCATACACTGTGACACTCTTCTCATAATAGATACTATGCTCTATACATACACTGTGACACTCTTCTCATAATAGTTACTATGTTATATACATACACTGTGACACTCTTCTCATAATAGTTAATATGCTCTACGCATACACTGTGACACTCTTCTCATAATGGTTACTATGCTCTATACATACACTGTGACACTCTTCTCATAATAGTTAATATGCTCTATGCATAAACTGTGACACTCTTCTCATAATGGTTACTATGCTCTATATATATACTGTGACACACTTCTCACAATAGTTGCTATGCTTGATAAATATGCTGTAACACTCTTCTCATAATAATTAATTTAAGAAATGTATATGGTATTTTTTTTTTAAACGGGAATCAAAAACTACACATCTGAGTATCGCAAAAATGAATGGATGCTTGCATATATAATGCTATCAAAAGTATAGGACTCACTACGAAGAATTGCACATCCTTTGCCAAATACCATATTAGTTAATATGCTCTATATATACTGTGACACTCTTCTCATAATAATTATTTTAAGAAAGACGCTCATTGACATTTATCTGGTACATTTTTATTTCTCCATTCTTAAATGGGAATTAAAATTACACATCTGAAAATCGCAAATAAAAATGAATACTTACCTATATAGAGCTATCATAAGTATAGGACTTACTACGAAGAATTGCATATCGTTTGCCAAATACCAGCTCCAACCCATACACTGAAAAAAAGATGTAGAGGATATCTGCAATTTATTGAGTAGATACAATGAAATATTTTACGACTGAAGTGGAACCATTGTATTGTCAAGAGTGGCTAAGCCACGAGTACCATACAAAATGTTTACACTTCACGAGTTCACGAGTGAAATATTTCCTTACATCTACTAAACAAGCGTAGACTTTCTTTTTATTATATGTTTTTGAAGGCAAAAACCGTCGACTTGCATGGATTCTTTTTTTTTTTTCCTACTAGGCATAATGCGGTTAACGGCTGCATTACTACATCGACAAAAAGATATTCCACAAGTTTTAAATAATTTAGGACACTAAATTTGTACACATTTATATCCTGCATATAATGCTTAGAATTGTGTAGTTTGTCAAATTAATTACTGATTTCATACGAAAATGAAAAGTACTTTATTTTCGTTAAGACATTTCTTGCACAGATTGGTACGGTGAACATTGTTTGAGTGGGGTGCTGTAGAATCATCATGCAGTGGTACTTCAGAACGTAACATATTTACACAAAAGACTTTATGCATCGTCAATTATTTCTTATAATTTTGCTGATTTATTATGAATACGCCTGTATTCAAACTTGAATGGTGTGGCCTTGGCAAGCTTTTAATCTAGATTGGTAAGACACGCTGCACCCAAATTTCGATAGTCATTTAATTTCCGTTTGCAATTAACACTCATCTATCCTTGATTCCTCAATCGTTTCAAACATGATTACAAATGTGATAATTTGTTATAAAAAAAATAGCTAATTAAATAACTTTTAGTACTATATTTAATCAAGAGTTTTGTCCAAAAGAAATTTAACCTTGTGCCGTAAAGTGTAACGGGTATTGCGTGGGTGACACTGAATATCGAATAGAAATAAGTCATGTAGGTACAGTCACTGACGATTTGCACGATTCATGTGGAAAACTAGTTTCAATAAGTTAATACTCGAAACATACTTGTTTGTTTGTAGATCCTTTTTATGCATTTTTATGGCACCTATTCATTACCTACATAAATGTAAAGGCTTGGCATATGTTAAGATCTGTTAATCCTAATAGAGAGAAGAAGAAGAAAAAGAAGAAGAAAAAAAAAGGAAAATGAATTAGTCCTAAATATAGAAAAAAAAGTGTGAATAATATGCATATAAGCAGACATATTTCCTAAATGGGAAAAGAAAGTCGTTCCAGAGGTGATATCGCTACAATGGCGGTACCACTTTTACAAATGTTCTCCTATTGATATATGTGGGTGTCTTATTATGAAATATATGGTAAAAAGTCGTCTTACATGAGTGTTAATTTTCTTTTAAATTGATTTCACGAGTTGAATGATTTGTCATCCTTGGTACTCTTTGCTCAGCAACAGATTGAAATTATTCAGTGGATTTCACACATTTCACGATTTTGCGCTTTATTGACTAAATTAGCGATTGTCTATATTTGATAAAATAAATATCCACATTTGAGCCCATTTTAAATAAAATATATCAACTTTTTTTAACAATGTCACAAGTTCATCTGAAAAAAACACTTGAAGATCATCTTTTTTTAAATTTATTTTTTATATTTAATTTTGTCATAATTTGTTTATTTGCTGCTTTCATTCGAAGGAGCTAAAATTAGCAAAAGCATTTCTGTTTATAAATACCAGTGAAGTGTGTTTGTTTTGTTTAAATACATAGTGACTGCTTTATTGGTTATGGTTATTAGCCGTTGCAAAAATGCAAATTACATATATTTCATATAATGCAAGCTAAATATAGGGATAGGGGATCGCTTTGTAAATGCTGATTTCAGAAAGTACTACCAAACACGAGAAAGTTAGCAAATATAAATTGCTTAATTGTTATAAAGGCGAATAAATTTGAAGTGTGTTAGGGCATACTGCATTGTCTAAAGGCAGTAATGTGGAATAAAGGAAGAATTAACTATTATGTGTGATTTTATCTTCTATGACAGTAAACAATAAAAAAAACTCAGCATATGGGCCTGATTGGTCATTTATATGCCTAATTATTTTGATATACATGAGTGGCCTTCAGCACACGATACATGGCGGTCGTTATATTTGGTGGAGAAAGACCAGGGAAGACCTGGTAAACGTACAATGCCTCCAAAGCAAGCAGCGGGTAGCAAAGGAAAGTGAAAAAAAACCCAACTATATTTGGAAAGAGGAACCGGAGAAATTTAAATATTACACCACAGCACACATCACAATTACCTGCTTACATCACTACGGCACTCCGGGCCGTGGGGGTGAAGCACTAAACAAGCGCTAAATTAGCACTAATATTTTTCATTTTTTGACGCGCGTCCTTTTTGTTTTTGACGCACGCTATTTTGATTTTTTCTGTATTTCTCTTTCTTTATATTTTGATTATAATTTTTCATTTTGAACTTATTACATTTTCAGCTTACAACCATATAAGCTGTATGACATTTGTCCTGCCTTCATTTATTCTTTTTCACTTAATCACTTTGTATGTGGGGTGAGCTAGAGCTTACCTATTTTGATACATTTGTGACACAGCGAGCATAGTGAGTTCATACTCACTCATTTACATATCTCATCCAGAGTCACATGGTTTTGGTATTTTGCTTTGTC
Source organism: Margaritifera margaritifera (assembly GCA_029931535.1). NCBI lineage: Eukaryota > Metazoa > Mollusca > Bivalvia > Unionida > Margaritiferidae > Margaritifera > Margaritifera margaritifera. The sequence goes on from JAQPZY010001309.1 coordinate 848,903, forward strand.
TTGCATTTTTGCCTTTTGTTTTTGATTTGCATATTTTGCTTTTGATTTTGTGTGTGTTATTTCTTCAGGGAATAATTTCATTCCTAGGCTTTATTTGAATTAATGTTTGCGCTTTTACATAGCTCTTCACATTTGTATGGAATTTAGAGAACGACGTTGACAGCTTATAAACAAATTAAATTAAAAATAACTTGTTAATCCCGTTGAGAAATGGAGTGAATAAAGCAAACGGAGGGAACAAAACTGGACACCTATTCACCACTGAACTAGTGGAACAGGGTGAAGAAAGGGTCCTGCTGGCGCACCGTGCAACGGGGTGCCAGCTAATAGACTGCGAAGGTCTACAGTACAATGAATGCCCCAGACTGGCCGAAATTTTAGCGATTTTGGAAGCAAGGGGTTTACCAATAGGGGAAATCGATACAATGCAAAATGGGGGGGGGGGATGGGAAATTCTTCATGTACCCCAAGAAGGGAATCCCCCTAGTACCAAATGGGCCCCTGGAGATAAATGGGAAAACTGTTCAAATCAAAACAGTACCCCCCCCCCCAATAAAGAGAGTGGTAGAGGCCAAAATGACCGAAATACATGTGTCAGGCCTCCCACAAGAAGTGCCAACAGAAGAAATCTTTGTAAAAATGAAGAAAAAATTTAATGTGAAACCATTAAAACAAAGACAGGCGACAATTTGGGGATTTCCAAGTGTGAAATCAGGTGTAAGAATAATATCTGTCCCAATAGAGCAAGCGGAGAAATTCCCGGCATTTTTTTATGTTATGGGTTTTCTCCTCAGGACCTGGTATAAAGGGTGCCTGAACCATAGAACATGCTCAAGATGTGGGCAGAAAGGGCATTTGCCCAAAGATTGCCCCAGCCCTGCGACTAGCCAAAGAATAATGTCGTACGCAGAGAAGGCTGCGTCAAATGACGTAACTAAATTTCCAACTGGTATAAATGACCAGGAAAACACGTACAACATCGAGGCCTCAGAGGCCCACATAGAGGGTCCAGAAACCATTCCAAAAGAGGGGTTAGATTTGGAATGGGAAAATTTCAACTCAAAAGAAATCTTCACCCCAGTAAAGGCTAGAAAGAACAAAAAAAACAAGGGTAAAAATATCAAAAATGCGAAAAAAACCAAGCCCCAAGAGAAGAAAACCTACACGGAACTAAATCCGTATTTCCTTCTTCAGGAGCCGTCCTTTGACGAGGACTTTCCGCCATTATCTAATGGCAAAGAAATGGAGATGGAAAACAGCGAGTTGATAGGGGAGGGGGGTGAAGGGAATGGCCCAATAACATCAACCCCCATACCCAACCAAAAGAGAAAGAGGGCAAACAATACCTCCGCATCAACAGCACGCAAGAAATGGTTATACCGAGACAAAGGATAACCATTGAGCAATATAGAGCTAAAAAAAAGCTAAACACAGGAGACAATTTAGAGGAAGATTAACTAAACACAAGCACAAACACACAAGAAAACGACAACGAACAAGAAATAGAGACCACAACTGAACCAGAACAAACTTTAAATGAAATAATAGAAGAATCAGAAAATAACCCAAATGTCACGGCCTTGCACGGCCGTGAAGAAAACGCCAAAGAAATAGAATAGGATAAATACACCACAAACATAAATTACCTAATTAAAACAATAAGTACAAAACCTCCTAAAACACACCATGGAGGAAAAAGTCCTAAACATAATATCGGTGAACATTAATGGTATCTCAAAAGAAAAACTTAATCAACTATATGAGAATACGAAACAATATGACTTAATACTCCTACAGGAAACGCACAATATTGATGAATCACAGGGAAGAGAAATAGAGGAGAAATTCAATGCAATATTAATAAAAAATAATAGCAACACTGAATCACACTCGGGAGTAGGGATAATAGTAAAGCTCACAAACTTGAAAAGCTCGTGGGAAAATTTTAATATAGAAAACAATTTTAGAGGTAGAATGCTACACATAAAAATTCTAGGGTGGCACGTAATAAATATATATGTACCATCCCAACATAACATAAAGAAAATACAGTTTATAAATTCGGCATCGGAATATATCCAAAACTACTCCATGGAAAATACGGTGATTGCAGGAGACTTTAACTGGGTGGATAATAATATTGATCGCAGTGAAGGAAAGACGGGGAGAGATGAACTTGTAAAAATACCCAGTAGAGATTTTATACTAAGTAATAAACTTGTAGATGCCTACAGAATTTTTAACCTATTAAGAACTGAATATACTTTTAAATATAGAATAGACAAAGGGAGCAGAATCGATAAGTACTATATACCAGAATCAAGTAGGAAATATATTAGTGATTGTAATATTGTAGACCTAAGAATAGCAGACCATAATGCAGTCAATATACAAATTAAAATATTAAAGTCGATCAAATGGGGCCCAGGGAACTGGAAACTAAATAACTCTATACTAGTGGATGATGGATACAAAAATATTATAAAAAATAAACTACAAGACTTCATTGATATTGAGACACAGGACATTATTAATGAATGGGAGAAGTTAAAGGAGGACATTAAAAGGGAAACTAAGAAATTCTGCAGAGAGCAAGCTGAAAAAAGAAAACTATTAGAAAAAATGGCATCACAAACTATGAATAGTGAAAATACGAACGCTAAAGTCAAACAAGAAGCCACAATAATATGCAAAAGGATCCAACAGATGAAAACGAAAGGGATAGAAATAAGGGCGGGGAAATTCAGTGGAACTTATAAGAGAGCCAGGGGCATATATAAAAGGGAAGAAATTAGGAAAGGTAATGAAAGAAATATAGAATCCCTAAAAGTCAATAATATAGTTTATAATGATAAAGAAAACATCCTGAATGAAATTGAGAAATATTATAAACATATATACACATCGCAGAATGTACAACAGGAAGAGATAGATACCTGCTGCGAAGGATTGAACTTCGAACAAATAGGCAAAGAAGAAAGCGATGAATGCGGGAAATTAATAACCCCAGAAGAAATAATATCAGCTATAAAACAGTTAAAAAAGGGGAAATCACCAGGGTCAGACGGCTTAACAACTGACTTCCACATAACATTCCAGGAGCAAATAGCGCAGATTTTAGAACTAATATACAACAATATATTCTTTAAACAAGAAATGACTGATACAATGAAGGAAGGTTTAATCACTTTACTTTATAAGGGGAAAGGGGAACATAATGATCTACAAAACTGGCGACCAATTTCCTTATTAAACTGTGATTATAAAATTTTAAATAAAATTTTAGCAGATAGAGTAAAAAAATTTATGGAGAAAATAATCGATATAAATCAAAGCTGTGGGGAAAAAGGTAGGAATATCAGTAATAACATTTTAACGATACAAACTGTCATAGATTTTATAAACTTAAAAGGTCTAAAAGGAGCAATGATCCTTTTTGATCAGAAAAGGCCTTCGATAGACTGGAATTCATATATACTAATAACATTTTAAATAAATTTGGTTTTGGACATAAATTCTGCACTTGGACCAAGATTCTGTACACAAATATATTTTCCAGTGTGCAAGTGAATGGAGCCAAAACCAATTATTTTAACATAGAAAGATCAGTGAGACAGGGATGCCCCCTGTCCATGTTGCTTTACGTTATAGCTATCGAAGTTTTATGTAAGAAAATAAACAACAATAACCTTATTAATGGAATACATATACCAAATTTACAACATGAATTAAAAATGGTGCAGCATGCAGATGACTGCACCAATTTTATTACAGATGACTCGTCTTTTAAACATCTAGAGAAAGAATTTTTAAACTTGGAAAAGCGTCAGGTTCCTTGGTGAACCACGCGAAAACGGAGATACTTTTAATTGGAAATTGGTGGGGCAACCACCCGGGCCTGCCACCACATCTAATAAAAACTAAAGTGAAAACCCTAGGGATAACTTTTGGACTAAATGCAATAGAAGCAAATTATAAACAAACTAGAGAAAATATCAGAAATAATATAGAAATATGGTCTTCTTCAAACCTAAACCTGATTGAAAGAATACAAGTTGCACAGACATATATAAATAGTAAAATAAATTACATAATAAATAATATAGATTTAACGGACTTAATGCTAGAAACAATCGACAAAGAAATAATACACTTCCTATGGAGGGGGAAACTACACTACCTCCCCAGGAAATATTTATACAAACCAAAAAATGAAGGTGGCCTAGGCATTCCACATCTAAGATATAAAAATACTAGTAACATCCTAAACAGGATAAAGCTTTTGACAGAAAATATAAGATATGCATGGAAAGCTATATATATATATATATATATATATATATATATATATATATATATATATATATATATATATATATATATATATATATATATATATATATATATATACTGGTATGGGTATGCACTAAACCAGTATAAAGACATATACAGAAACAATAACTAACCAAATTGGTAGAGTCGCCGAGGAAAACCAGATATATAAAAGATTTAATAGTTAAATATAGAGACATAAATCAAATATGGGAAAAAACTGATAGTGATATATATAGTATAATCAAAAAGGAGATAGATAAAAATGTCAAAATAAAAGTAGAAATTAGGATTTGTACGGTACAATGGAAATCCGTGTGGAAAAACTGGGCGGAGATAAAATCAACCCAAAAACAAAGTATTTTTTACAAATACCTACATGATGTATGGATGACGGGGGAGGTGGCCCTCCGATGGCACATCATAAGAGTTTTAACAAAATGCCCCCTATGTAAAATAGGCTATTTCACAAAAAACCACGTGACTCTAAAATGTAAAGAAACAAAAAATGAAAGAAACAAAGTAATAAATATAATAAAAACTAAATATATATACCATGATAACCAAATAATCTATCTAGATAAAGTAAATAATAAAGAAGTACTGGGAAAAATAATAAATTACATAGTATATGTAATGGAACGATGCGGTAAAGCCGAAGAGAGACAATGAATAAGTAATTACTTTTTTTTTTTTTTTTTTTATTATTATAATAATTAACAACAGACAAGAACTCTTGACACAGAGGCCGGCATAAAAATGCTGACCTCGTAGGAACGCTAAGTACAACCACTGTAGGTGATGAGTTTCAGTATGCCCCCCACTAGGGGGAGGTACGTCGTAAAGGTGACCTGGAGCTCACTCGCTCACATGTTGGAAAGGCAAACCGCGTCAGGAGTCCTTTTCTCTTCTAATACAAAATCCAAAGACACCTGATCAGACACAAAAAGAAAATTCTTTAGGAAGAAAATCTCTAACTTTAGACAAAGCAGCCAACACATATAGTGTTCACTGCTTAGAAGTTGAAGTACAGCCCACGGGCTAGAAAGAGAACTCACAAAATTTTTAACTGTGCCTAATATACAAATATCAAATAAATGTACCACACACACACACAATATGTAAAGACACAGTTCATGAAGAGAGACACTTCAATTTTCTAATAGCAGACGGAGGATGGAGAGGCTCCTCAACATCATACCAGACAGCTAGAAATATCAGTTATTTCAGGGGGTACAATTTTGGAATAAGGGGTTAAGAGAATAAAAATATAGAAAAACTGAAGCAAAAACGTGAACAGGTGTCGGAAAACTGAATAAGGGAAAAATATTATTAAAGATTTAAACACACAGGGTACAGGGACTCGTGGATATGGGAAGTATGGGGCAAAGATACTGCGGGACTATGCTACGAGGCTAACGCGAGGTAGACAGGCCTGCAGAGGAGCCCAAGAAAAAACCTCTATCTACGACAAATAGACACACAAAACAAAAAACACATATGACTTTCCCGTTAACATAGACAAATGAAACAAAACACAACATCTTTATCTCCTACTCTCTTCTCTTTCCACTTTATAAACGTATAAAACATCAGTAAACCACATTTATAAATAAAAATAAATAAATTTAAGAGATGTTTTCTTCTACGTTCGCGCGAAGAAAAACTATCTTAACTCGCTGATAGATGCGTGAAAATACACGAGTGCAGATGCTATGTATGTATGTGTGTGCACGAGAATGCACAAGCGTAAAAGTTACTTTTTATAATATTTTGATGCTAATTTGTAAGGCCCAGAAGGGCCAAGATAGTTTGTCGAAATTGTAACATATAATGTATGATGTGGTGACACTGACAAGCAAGTTTGTAGCAGCCTTATGGGAGAGAATGAGGAACCTGAGACAAAATATGACGAAAAACCAAGCGTTTCCTCTACCAGAAAAGATGACACCATAAAGGCACGAGAAACTAGATCTAAAACCAGAATTTGATTGAAGAACATTAGATAATAAATCATTTATACGGCAAATAAGCCGCATGTAATGCCGCCGGGGCACATAGCGAGGGCGAACACGTGGTAGAAACGAGCCCACAAACACCCTCCGTACCCCGCGGTGGAGTAAAAATTTTTGGAAAAAAGTGTAAGATAGTGCCCACTATCTCGTCCGGAGGTAACTCCCCGACATCGTTTTCCTCAAATCTGGAGATAGACCGAGTCGGAAATGGAAACCCAGGACGAAGAAAGGCGAAATAAAGGACACGGACGCCCGGTAGCTCATGAAAAGTCATTTCCAAAAAGGAGGCCCATGCCTCCTATAAACTCTTACAAACTGGCTTAACCTAGTGACGAGACTATGTCCACACACATAGAGCAGCATCGTGGAAGTGAGAAAAATCACAGGAAACGGTGCCGTATATAGTCACAGGAAGTGTCCTCCTCCAAGCACGCGCCTTAGCACAAATTTCAAATTATAAACTAAATGTATAAGAGAAGACAAAAAGAAATAAAGGCAACTCTCCTTGTACCTACAAAGAGAGAAAGCTCTCTAAATAGGAAGGGAGAGAAACCCCAAAAAACGCAGAACATACACACACAAAACAACAGTACCTCTTTTTGTGTGTGTGTGTGTGTGTGTGTGTGTGTGTGTGTGTATGTATGAGAATTACAACTTACAAGAGAACCAAGTTTTTAAAGAAGAAACTTCCAACAGCTGATACCAAGAAACCAAGAAAGAAGACATCGGAGACGGATATAACAAAACAACAACAACAACAACAAATTTCTACTGTTTCTACTGCTTTCTCTCATAAAAGTAAATAACAACCCAAATGATTTGACCTCTATATGCTGTCCATACATAAAAACAATGTATAGCACAACAAACAAAAAATATAGCACAAACACACAGCACACACTGGACAAAGAGAGTCCCTAGCAAAGACTCACTAAAAAGGGGATACATGGAATGGAAACCAGCCGAAAGGTGTAATGCCTGAGGAGGGGAGTACGGACCATAAATTAAATGAAAACATACTTTAGGCTTAGGGGCAGAACGGATGGGGACCAGAGAATGGAACCCAAACAAGTAAGCTCCCTACCCAAAACAAAAAGAACATCAAGAGAAACCCAAATCAAAAACTTATCTAAATAAATTTTTCCAAAATTCTATTTATTTTTGAAAGACACACAACAACAGACCTATGGAGGACACTAACAGATATAAAAAAAAACTCTTTTATAATCTTTAGATCCTATGGGGGTCGCCTTAAAGGCTTTCTAGCTTTTATAGCTAGAGGTCCGAGAGGTGTCCACAAATAATGGGAAGACCTGCGCAATGTTTTTTAGTGGCGTCCCTACCGAGGTGCCTGGGGGAAATGTTCTTTAGTGGCGCCCCTACTTTGCTACAGAGAACAGTTTTTATGTCAGTTGCCAACTTCCTTCCTCCCCCCCCCCTCTATATATTAGAATTGCTCCATTTACACAAAGGTGAAGGTGAATGACTATGAATATTTCAGCTGCAAAACAAAGTTCCCGACGGCGCCCTCTTCGAATGGAGCCCGGAAGCAATTGCCCGCTGCCCCTCCCCTCTCGTCGCCACTGCTTCGGGAAATACCACCGACCCACGTAAATCTACTGGGAAGCTTTTTCACATCCCACGTTGGTCGAGCCGAGATTCGAACCCACGCGTACAGAGGTGAGTTGTGAGTGCTCTATAAAGGCGAGCGCCTTACACCACTCGGCGACCCAGGGCCCCTCGAAACATATGCAACAAAAAGAAGGCACTGTGCAGTGTAGATTGAGGAAGGAAAGAAACCAATTAGGTAATTCTAGTTTATGTGGAAGTATTTTAAGGACTAATGCAAAATAGACTGCAAAGGAGAGAAACCAATTAGGTACTTCTAGTTTATGTGGAAGTATTTTAATGGCTAACGCTTGCATGCTTTTTAAGCTAATACTTTGAAAACAAAAATATGGAGACATAAATAAAGGAAGATGATGTCATTATAGTAGATCAGTAGAAAATTTTAAAACAAGTTAAGGAGTATCGTGATAATAGATATTCAGGTACTGAACAGAGCCAATGATTTTAATCTTAATGAAATTCTGAAATACAGTAATGTGCCAAAAATGTAAAAGTCTTCAATCAAATCAGTCAGAACGCAAAATTACAGATGAAGAAGCTCTTGCATGTTTGAAAAGGAAGAAAGAAACATAATAAAAGTAAAGGGTGTTAGGGGTTTACTAATGAATTTTTAAAATTTAATTTTATAGATCTTGACAATGTTAGTAAAGACAGTAAATATACGTATGATGCATGTGAACATTACTGAGACTATTAATAATTACATGTACACCTAAAGATGATACAACAAAACAGTATTTAAAACATCACTTCCAATATCCCTCATAAATATAGCGAAGAGATGTTAAGGGATTAAAGATTGAAAAAAATGAATATTTAATATCACAGTTTGTGGATGAAACAACATTAATCCCTGATGATACCTTCTGTGCAGTAAATGCGGCTTTACACGTCTTAGAAACTTTTGCTATTATTTTTTTCTGAAAATAAATATTTCCAAAACAAAGTCTATTTGGATTTGTGGTGTATACCTTTTAGTGCTGAAACATATCATCGTAGATTAAAATTGGACAATAAATGTTCACTTACTTAGATGATGTGATACAAATACATTGAGAATAAATGGAAGGAAAATAAATAGAAGAAAGTAAGGAACATGTTAAATATATGGCTTAAAGGAGAATTAAAAACCATGGTGATTCCAATATGTATTAATTACCCATGTAATCTTACATGATTGATTTAGTGTAGATACGGATGTTGAATCCGTATTTTGTATAGCACACCCAGATTGAAACTAATATTCTTAATTGCACCAAATCCAAGTTTTATAAGTTCTAATCTACTGAATTCCATTCACTCTGTATAGAGAAACATAGCGTGTATGTTATAAATACAAAACCACATTTGTGGTTTGTTCCTCTTCCGGTGAGAGAACTTGTTTGATATGGTCTATGACTAAGCATTAAGCCTAAGCACTTTGTATTATACACTATGAAAATACTGATATGGCTTATGACTACATCACGGCTTAACAACCTCGTATTAGATGCTATGATGATATTGATATGGCCTGTGAATACGTCTGGCCAAACCACCTTGTATTAGATGCTATGGTAATATATATATGGCCTATGAATACGTCTGGCCAAACCACCTTGTATTAGATGCTATGGTAATATATATATGGCCTATGAATACGTCTGGCCAAACCACCTTGTATTAGATGCTATGATAATATTGATATGGCCTATGAATACGTCTGGCCAAACCACCTTGTATTAGATGCTATGATAATATTGATATGGCCTATGAATACGTCTGGCCAAACCACCTTGTATTAGATGCTATGATAATATTGATATGGCCTATGAATACGTCTGGCCAAACCACCTTGTATTAGATGCTATGGTAATATTGATTTGGCCTATTACTACATCTCAACCTAATAACATCGTATTAGATCCTACGATAATATTGAAAAGTATACCAAAAAAGCTGACGTTGAGAATCAATGAAGAGAATTCAAGCCATTAATGGTGGAAGAATAAATGGTCATTATTAATACAGGTATGAACAGTCACAAAAATTATGCAATATTGATTTCCTATATTATAGTGATAAATGGTTCCATTGTGGACTTTAAATTGGCATTTTGTCTTCTAAATCTTTTTTCTATGTAGAAAAAGGAATTAATAGTCTCTCTCTCTCTCTCTCTCTCTCTCTCTCTCTCTCTCTCTTTGCTATATTTGCTATATCTTTCCAAATTTTCTCTTTTCTCTACTTTTTAGCTATGCCTCAGACTATGTTACTCCCAGCCTATTAAGTTGAATGTTCGCTTTCTGTATGCAGACAATTATTTTAGCATGTCTTTAAATACATCTTTCCATGTATACCTAATTAATTGTAGGTGATTAGCAATTAGTGTAAAGTGATGATTTCAAGACTACCCAACCTTGGCATCATTATTTGTCTGGTGCAATTAAAAGTAAGAAAACCATGTCACAACGAATCAAGAACCCATGACTGTTCCAACCTATCCAACTAATCCTCTGCTGAACCCTCACCCTATCCCACCCCACAACGAGGATGGAATTAAATTTAAAAACAATTGTGCGAAACTTTACATTAAACCCTACCACTAACCATTCCAGGAATCAAATCAAATTTAAGGACAACTGTGTGTATATGTAGACCATCCAAATTAAATCTGAAACATTTAAATTGCCATCTTGTAATTTGTAGGACAAGACGTTTTACGCAGGCAAAGTCAGCAGGTAGCGCACAATCCCCTTCAAAAAGTGTTTAAATAATCAGTGCTAAAGTATTTTATTCCTTTCTAAAATACATACCAAGATGGTGAATACCTAAATAGATACTACTAAACTGTAGGCATTACTATGTTTTGTAATTGTGGAAAACACACAATTTACTCGTTTTAAATGCATTGTTGCAGACATAATGAAAGGCAAATACTTGGTGAAAAAAAGCATTGTCTTAATCTTCTTAGTCATCTGCACTAGCCATGGGTCATCGATCCGCTTCATTCCACGTCAAACCTCGGCACGTGTAACTGACCTAAACTTTTTGAAATGAGTACCCTCTTGAGGATGAAAGTGTAACTCCTCCTAGCAAACGAAATGAAGTGACCAGTGAAATAGCTCGTTGCACATATTAGGTATTCAATACAGAACCTTTCATCATGCTCACATGCTTTGGCTCTAAATAACAGCTTGCGTGTGAAGTGAATAAATTGGCGAAACTGACATGTGACACGAGTTGTTTTATACGGCGGCCGCAGTGATTATTCCCATCATTTACCTAGGTAAATGTAACGAGCACTCTGGTTGGATCAGTTTCTTTCAGCGGCATCCAATCAGATCGCGGAGCGACATATACTGTTTCAGCTAGTTACATGTTCCAAGGGTCGATGTGGAACGAAGAGGATTGACGACTCTTGTCTAGAGATACGAAGATGCTTCATGGTGTTATATTGGGAAATTCATATAATTTTATCCATATTTACGAAGTTGTTGATGTTGAGTATGACATTGGGAAATTCATACCATGCTATCCCTACTTACGAAGTTGCTGATGTAGAGTATGATATGATTATGATATAAGGAGACTCTTACCATTCTATCCGAATTTATGAAGTTGTTGATGCAGAGTATGATATTGGAAGATTCGTTCTATTGTATCGCTACTGACAAAGTTGTTGATATAGAGTATGATATTGAAAGAATTATACGATTCTATCGCTATTTACGAAGTTGTTGATGCATAGTATGACATGGAGAGATTCATACCAATTTATCGCTATTTACAAAGTTGTTGCTGTAGAGTGTGACATTGGACGATTCACGCTATTCTATCGCTTTTCACGAAGTTGTTGATGTAGAGAGTACGACATTGGGAGATCCGTGCCATTCCATCCCTATTAATGAAGCTGTTGATGTAGGGTATGATATGAGTATGACATTGAGATACTCATACCATTATATTGCTATTTACGAATTGTTGATTTGGAGTATGATATGAGTATGATATTGAGACTCTCATACCATCTTGTTACTATTTACGAGCTGTTAATGTAGAGTAGGATACATGACGATTCATACCATTTTATCGAGATTGACGAAGTTGTTGATGTAGAGTAAGTTTGTCCACCAGGTATCTTTGCAGTAATCAATTTCAACCCCATCCTTTGGCCAAAAAGGTCCGTCACTCCAATATTTCAGTGTCGGGACATACACCATCATTAGCAGCATATACGGCGGCGTTAGTCTGTTGACAGATAAAAACAGCGTGTTTATGGCGAATGGCTTAACAATAAACAATCTCTAATACGGACCTTCAAGGTCAGGCACTTTAAAGTCCCCTCCTTAGTGCACTCGTATCCCACAAATATCAATTCATCTGTGAGACTCTGATTTGTTCATGCTAAATGACATAGATCTACATAACTTCATTCATTTGTGTGTCAAGATCTACATACATGTATGTGTGATAGATTTCTGCTGCATCTTTCATTCTAGACCGAATTGTAGAGAACAATGCAACTCGTCTATGTTTATGGAGCTGAGTGTGTCCCTTTGTGTAATTATCAATGTTGATCAAAGCTCGGTCCTTCTAGTAATTCAAGCTGACTCCATTTTACACAAACAAAGGAAAGTTTTTCTTTTTCGGATATATTTATTTAGTATTTAACGTTGTTTATCTAAAGAAGTATTTTCTTTTTATTAAAGTATCCATGAGCTACGGACGAGACAGGGACAGTGATTATCATCGACAATATTCTATGGAATTCAATGGTACTTCTACACGTAGATATTAGTAAAGGTACTAAGATATGTGAAATCATCGTTCTTGACGATAATCAATAAAATAGTTGATAGTGTGGCTGTAATGATCATAAACTGATTTTATTATTATTATTATTATTATTATTATTATTATTATTATTATTATTATTGCCACCACAACGTGTCAAAGACATAAGTATTGATATCGTCATAATATACATTCACTACATAAAATCCAACTGCTTAATATTATTTTATCATAGCATGGGCTACGAAGAGGGGATATATATATATATATATATATATATATATATATATATATATATATATATATATATATATATATATATATATATATACGCTCAACGTGTTGCTTGATCGAACTGCTTCTCTATCCCGACAATGTCTTACACTGAAATTTAAGAGACAGGTCAATAATTAACACGGATAATGGTACGCATATTTCAAAATACAGTCAGGAATTTTAACACAAAGATGTTGGTGCAATATGACCGTACTTTTCAGTGTATTATACTTCAACCGTCAGAATAACCTTATCATTTTATCAGGTAATAAGCTATATATGTGGGAATAAATTGAATAGAGAAAGAAAACAAACTCAGTTACCTCCAGAAGCGATGGAAATAAAACATTCCCCAACTGAACTCCTTGATTCCACCAACTTTCTTCAACTCACGAAAGGTCAGAAAAGCGAGAAGAAGTCCGCTGTAAATAATCATGTCATGTTATAAGTAAGAATGAAATACTCGTAACTGAAGTGAATAGTAACAAATATGCAAGATTTTTGTACGCCTAAATTAAATGCCTTATTTTAGAATGAAAATATCTGCAATAAAATTACCCCCGAATTAAATACTCATTATGTATGTATATATGTGTGTATGCATGTATAGGGTTTATCGGCACATCAGCACATTCCTGACTATATAGTGCTGAGTAAAAGTTTAGCAGTCAAAATAGTAAAGTTAAATCTTTGCTAGAATCTTTAAGAAGATGAACCTTTCCAAAAAAAGTAAAGATATACAGTTCTCAGATAAAAGATTAATGATCACGATGATAAAAAAATTCAGTAAAAGTTATAAAGCTAAAAGATAAAGGTGAACAAATAAGGAAAAAAACTTTGAACGGGCCATTACTATTTCTTATATACACGGGATTCTATAAGAAAGTCCAAGATTTTCTCCCGTAGCACATCGTCATAAAACTGATTAATCGAGTTGGCATCAAAAATCTTCGTCTCACAAGGTGGAAGTTGATAAATTCGACAATAATGTTATAAAACGCAACTATATCATTATTGTCGTTTTTTGAGTACTACATTTATTTAACATTTAACTGTGGAATAACAGCCACATGCCCACATGGTTCCCTGCACTACAAAGACTTACAAGTATTAAAATGTCATATGGCAAAATTGTTATTTTTCTTTAATACTACAGTATGAAGCATTCGTTTATATGTATGTTTTGTTCTTATCAGTGTCAGAATACATTGATACATAGATTCACGTCATTTATATTAGTTTTTATTTTACTTAACAATTAATAATAACAAATATACGGCTAGCTATCGTGCAAAAAGAAAAGAAAAAGAGTTACTATACTTAGTGCTAAGCGAACAAGCATGTTGAAGCTGAGAAATATTTACAAACTCACCTGAATATGAGTTTTGAAAACCTAATTATTTAATGTGAATAACATAAAAACATTCTGCCTATGAGAGTGAAAACATATGTACATATAAATATTGTTAGTATATGTAGTATCGGTAGATTACAATTTACTTCATGTAATATCGGCATGAAATCCATTAAAATGTTCTAAAGGCTGAAAATACCTTAGAAGAAAGAAGGAATCTACAGCAACAGTGGCGTTGTCGATGGCTTGGAAAGAAAATCTATTTAACATCTTCGGAAAGAATGATCCTAGGTTAGCTGAAAAATAGGAAAGTAAACTGTAGTTTCATGTTGATGCATTTATTATTTTATCTATTTGCCTATTCAATTTCATGTTAATTTTAGTTCTGATTCAATTTCATATTCAATAGTATATAAGCTAGTATTTCTAATTGATGTGTCATTTGTCTTCTATAAAGTTTGATCTGGGTGACTCCTAAGTCTTTTTGGTGATGAAAAAGCTTTTGGAATTATTTCAAAAATGATTAAGTTTAATAGTAGCGCTATCTAAAATAATTGGAGTATATTTATTGTATCAAGTACCTCGAGTTTTGATTATGACAAATATCAACCAACAGAAGAACCATTTAAAGAGAATGGAAAATATGGCGATGACATGCTCTGTCTCAGCTAATCGTTACTATTCAAGCAATAAATTAATATAAAGAATATAGTGTTATTACAGACGGTGTATTGTTTCTATTGGTTATTAGCGATAAATGTGGTTCAAGAAAAAAGCTATTAGGCATTGACCGGTTACTCAGCTTCAAAGTTACACGGATGCTAAAAACCGTGATCGGAAGTTCAGATACATTGGATGGAACATGTTGATGTGTACTGTCAAACAGTCATAAAAACACGTGTACTGGTGGAAGAAACAAGATATGTTACAGGTTACTCCTGAGATTTTGTTTCTGTTTTGTACCTGTACAAAACATCGCAGTGGGATAGATTATATGTGCAACACCGGTTTCAATCTAAAGTAAACCCTGCTGCCTTTTTACCAATACAAAGTTGTACTCTTCTCGTCAAGTATTCATCTTTTTCAGTATATTATTATCCCAATTTTGTAGGATAATGTATTCAGATGTATGGCTTGATATGGATTCTGATTATATCAAAGGATCAAGCGATGTCTAAAGTAAGGACATCTTGCTAGAACAGTCTGAAATGGCCCTTTTGACATCTGCTTGTAGCCCTGTACAGTTTTTATAATTTTACCGACCTCCTTTACGTTTATAGCAGTTATGGGGTATCTGAAATTAGACAACTCAGAGGATGTATTAAAGCTACCGTGCTTCAAAATTTTCAATGAGGATTGCACCTGTTTTGTCTCATTGTGATTGGAAACTGCACCTCAATTGTAATAGTAATCACATTGAAATTGATTCAAGGGTACTAATCGGCACTTTTAAAATACGATAAAATAATATTTATGTGTAAATAACATATGTACAAAAAATTAAATTACAAAACACTCACAGCCGAATCTAAATCCGAAAGCGTATGTGTGACCTAGAATGACCCAAGACATGCTAAGAAAGCGGATCCCATTCACCGCACTCAAACTTCCGGCTGCCTGCTTTGTGCTGAGGATTTTAACGGCATTGCTGTACACGGAGAAAGCTAACAATATTTGGACAGAGATACCTGTACGAGATAGAAATAATATCATTAATCGCACCATTTCAACAGAATTGTTGTGTTGATAAGTGATCTGACTTTGTTCTTCATTAAACTTACAAATACAAACGCTTCTCTTAACAGAATGAGATTAAAACAATGCAAGATTTATACTGCAACAAATATACCAATACAATGCACCCTTAATAAATTTTATGAAACCTTTCATATCTTTGTTCAAAGACTCTTCGGTGCAATACTTCCATAGTGTTCAAAGTTTTAGATACGCATACATTCTTTACACAGATCACGATATTCAAAAGCAGCTATTGCATTCCACCTTATTGTCAATTTTTGTCATGAGAAATAATTCATGAAATCGATGCTACCACTTTTATTACATCCATTATCACTGAAAGAAAATATGTTAACAAAAAAAATAATTCTTCCAGCAAATAGACTCAAATATTCTCAATGGAATTACTTTCATATATCATCTTCAGTTGACGTTTCAGCTAGAATAATGATGACTATATTCATAAGGTTTTGCCTACTGGATATCTGTTCCTGCTTACTATCTATCAGTGCAAGATATCTAACGCTTTTGAAAGTGGAAGGAATATCCCTATGTAATGAAAACCCAGAGGTGACTGACGGTCTTTCTATTTAAATAACTGATATCTATATAAAATGAAAATCTAACTTAATGAAAAATGTTTTGTGCTAAGTTCATCCAGAAGTTAGTATGATGGGGATACAGACATGTTGAGATCGAGAGATTAAGTTTTACGAAATATAAAAACTGTGACTAAGTATCAAAAGTGAACTGGGTGATTACAGGGACCCATTAACTTACCTGCGTTGGCGTGTCTCTCTGCTGGCTTGTATTTCTGTACAGATTCATACTCAGCATATTTTGTTTCAGAGAGGAGATGAGTCCTATCGTGGACGTCTCCATTCTCGTAGACGACACCATTGCTGTGAGTGTCTTTCGTGATAGGAAGGGATTCGTTGAACTGCGCCATCTTGGTCTCAGTAGCAAAGCTTACAATCAGCCTAGTTATGACATCATATGCAGTACCCAGAAAAATGATGGCCGCAATGATGGATGCAATAACGCTGGAATGAAACTTTTAATTAGGACAATTTTCCTATTTCAAATCTCTACACAGACAAAGTAGCTTAAATATGAAACATATTACGCAACATAAATTAAACATATTTAGAGAAGCACATATGTAAAACATATGCTTGAAGTCACATATGGAAATAGGAGACACATTTCATATGCAAAACACTGCATTTTGTAAAATGTATGGAGCATTATAGTATAGTGAAGGCTTCATTATAAAATTGTGTTTGAGCTTGCTTTGTTTTTATCATACGGTACGTCCCGAAATATATCATATTTTTGGTATCACAGGTTTCAGGTAATCTACTTTATACCAGTGCTAGTGAGCATATTCGTGATAGTGGGCATATCCGTGCGCAGTAATGAAGTGTGCTTTTGTAAATTATTTATTCTTGACCATATAGATAAAATGCTGCCTAACTTGCAAAGGGAAATTAAGTCGCTTCCCTTTTGAGTATACTACATACATATGTCACATATGTTTACACATGTGACTAAAATGTCTTACATATATGTACTACATATATGCCTTACATATAACATTTATTCAGTAATTTTAGGTTGTAAATATAATACCTAATGTGACACTTTTCCGGTGTATTATCCTTTAAACTGCATACAAAGTCAAAAACAAGTAACTTATTTTTATCTCAAGCACTGACCAAAATCATATTGTTGGACTTAACATTCTAAAACAAAGAACTTAAACACCTTATTGACCACCTGCTAACATTAATTGACGTAGTCGGGGGGGGGAGGGGGGGCGGGGCGGGTAATTAGCCAACATTTCAGTACACTAAGAGATTGACAAATTTGTGTTTTCTTCTCACATCTTGTTTCATATGGTTAGGAAACAAAGTTCCACCTACCTAACCAGTCATAACTCATATGTAGACTATACAAACTGTACTAGCGACCGAGAGGTTTCAGATTTTGACCTTTAAATATTAAACATGTACTCACGTCACAGCTGTGGCTCGACCATCAAACTCTCTATCTCGTTCCTGGCATTGGACAATAGGGTTTATGTTTGCAGTGCCATTCAACGGTAACAGGCTAAGAGCTTAAAGACAAAAAGGAAAAAGCTAGGATTTTTTATGTCTGGAAATTCTGATTAAATGGTTGCTTTGACCAATATATGATGGTTGTTGATTTAAGAAAGAAATTAAAAACTGTAGCCAAAAAAAATATATTTAACATGGAAGTTCACCTATATATCTTAAATGTGTGGGTATACTAACACACTTATAGCCTGGGCTTAATTTTATTTATAATCTTCAAGGAACACTACATAAAGAGATCGGATACGATCAGGAAATGTGTGCAATTATGTTTTTTTCTAAAGAATATTATATATATATATATATATATATATATATATATATATATATATATATATATATATATGTGTGTGTGTGTGTGTGTGTGTATGTGTGTGTATGTGTATATATATATCCTATTTACAACCTGGAACGCAAAGATAGAACCAAATTGGGAGTGGGTACTGCTTTATATGTTGCTGATCATGTGAACTACAAAATATCTACCCAATATGAGATCTCTGATATCGAAACCATATGGATTGAAATCCCTTCCCAGCACTTTACTGCTTTAATGGATTAAAATCCCTTCCTTGCACTTTAATGCTTTAATGGATTGAAATCCCTTCCCAGCACTTTAATGCTTCCATTTTATATACAGTATACCGGACTCCCAACTCTCCTTCCTCTTTCATTGACTTCAACATAAATTACCTCCCATGTACTAATAAGAGATGCATCTGTTTGCTCTACACCAGCTTGTCACATCATATATATGTATCACTTTACTTTTTGTTTTGTGCCAACATACTTAATAAGTGACCACTACCCTTTGTGTATTACAAGGAAAACTTCGTCGAAAGCCAAAAATCATTCACGCGTATCACTTGCTTACTGCTCTTTCACCAAATTTGATGTAATGGACTTTCTTGCTGAACTTGCGACTGCTTTTTCTACCCTTCCTTCCTAACTGGTAGTCTCCGTTTAAATATGTCAGAACAAAACGTGTGAAAAAGCTACAACTTCCTGGACACGGTATTCCCTTGAAATCGTGGAAGCACAGAAATTTAGAGACAGGTTTCGTCGTTTAAAAGACTGGGAAAACTATAGGTACTTTAGAAATATATATATATATATATATTAAATCTCACTATTACACAAGCTAAGTGAAATTACTTATCAAAATAAATTTCTAATTCGAAAAATCTTTAAACTATCTGAAATCATTTGCGTGGTCTGAGAACAAAACACTAACATGCCCAATGTACTGCATTTCAGTGAGGAAATATTTACCGATCTTCATGATACTGCTGAACAGCTTAATAGTTTATTGTTTCTGTTTCCAAATCCGCTAATATCTACTTCTGCGTATCATATCCAAAAATGAAATGTTAAAATATCTTCTCGGTTTTGAATCCAAATAAATCTACTGGTACTGATGGATCAAGACCTAAAATCTTAAAAATATCTGCCTATGTAATTGCTGAATCTTTGGCGGAATTAATGTACCATAGTCTCTAAACTAGAGTCTTTGCGCATACACTAATACTAACTAAAGTTAAACTCCATACATGAAGGTCGTAAAACAACTGACCCCTTTAATTACGGACCTATATCAATCCTTCATATTCTTTCCAAACAGTCTGGAAAAAATGTCGCCGTCCATTTTTATAGGTGCCGTGATAAATATGACCTTTTACACGGAAAACAATCAGATTTCTGAGCTCATCAAACTGATAGATGAATGGATAAACTCGATAGACAATAGCGATATTTTTGCAGCACTCCACTCTCTCTCTCTCTCTCTCTCTCTCTCTCTCTCTCTCTCTCTCTCTCTCTCTCTCTCTCTCTCTCTCTCTCTCTCTCGGCTTAGATCATATCTCGATATTCGTAAACATATTGTTTCACTTACTGATTGTCTTTCTAACTTGAAGATAATTACTGACGGCGTTCCACATGGGTCTAATTTAGGCCCTATTTTATCTTTGCTTTATATAAATGATATTTCATTTCACACTGATATATTCGTTGAAGACATAACTATTCATACCTCTGGGAAATAAAGAAACCATATTAAAAATAAACTGCAGGAGGACCTGGTCAATTTGTTCTGAATGGAGTAAATCCAATCACATGATAATCAACCCACTAAAAATCGCCTGCATGAAAAATGGTACTCGACAACGATAGGCTGATAAACCGGATATGAAATTAACTATCCAAGGCTATTCAACTAGTAAACGTTCGTTCTCAGAAAACTTCTTGATGTATTTATACATGAAAATCTCCATTGAAAACTTCTTGATGTATTTATACATGAAAATCTCCATTGAAAACTTCTTGATGTATTTATACATGAAAATCTCCATTGAAACAATCTTGATGTATTTATACATGAAAATCTCTATTGAAACATTCTTGATGTATTTATACATGAAAATCTCCATTGAAACATTCTTGATGTATTTATACACGATAATCTCCATTGAAACATTCTTGATGTATTTATACATGAAAATCTCCATTGAAACATTCTCGATGTATTTATACACGAAAATCTCCATTGAAACATTCTTGATGTATTCATACACGAAAATCTCCATTGAAAACTTCTTAATGTATTTATACACGAAAATCTCCATTGAAAACTTCTTGATGTATTTATACACAAAAATCTCCATTGAAATATTCTTACTGAGCTTTATTCAATATTTTCAAGTAAAACTGCTCTGCTGAAACATATGTCCTTATACATAATAACTAATATTCAAAAACAAAAACCTACTGCTGCATCATTAAAGGTAACGCGTCAAAATCTGACATTGAATTAATAAACAAACACCAAAGACAAGCAGCCAGATTGATATTAAATGCTGATTGTACATCCCCTTCTAATGAAATGTTCAGGAAATTGGATTGGCTCTTTGTTCAGGATAGAACCAAATACTACAAGTTCATGCTAGTAAAGCCATAAAATAAACGCTATGCCTAAATACATATCTAAACTCCTTATTTCTATATTTAGCATTCCTGGACGCTCATTATGCTCCTTCACTGAAGAGCATCTCAATATATACCTAACATTCATACAACTCTAGGGGACAAAATCATTTTCTTATTCCAAGACCACAACTTTGTAGAATATAATTCCTTCCTGTGTCAGAGATTCAACTTCTTTGTATTCATTTAAACTTTGTATAACATCGTTACTGAGGGACGGTCATTTTTGCTGAAATGTATAAGATCATGCCCCTGTCAGTGCAAAATATTATAATTCCTATCAACATTTTTATGCACATTTTCTGCTAATATGTCTCTATAAGTCATGATTTTATGTGTCTTTTACTTCTATGTTTTACTTCTTTGTTGCTGGCCGTGTTTGTGCATTTGCGTGCCCAGCTATGTGTGTGTACTGTGTTTGTGAGTGTAGTGGAGTTTGATAGGTCTACATACTTATATGGTATACTGATGTATTTTATAAGCATGTTTTATTCTTTGGGTTGTTGTTTTTTTTAATTTTATTTCAACTATGTATATCTATCAGTGTGTTTTGTGTTATGTACATACGTTATATGGTACACTGGTCCATGCCAGACGTATAGCCTCTCTCTCTCTCTCTCTCTCTCTCTCTCTCTCTCTCTCTCTCTCTCTCTCTCTATATATATATATATATATATATATATATATATATATATATATGACATACTCTCAAAATATTCATATTTATTGTACTTTATTCTGTATTTTGCACTGTAAAAGTTGTTAATAATAATATGGTTCAAGTTTTGTATTACTGATTGTTAAGTTTACTAATATATCTGACATATAAACATATGTAGAACATACTGTTGTACCTTGGACCAAAAACGTTAAATACTCTAAGAAATAAATGATTCAATTATTAATTTACAATTCAATTTCACCCAAAGAATTATATTCTAAATATAAAGAACTTTTGCTATTTTGTGTAAAAGTAACGTTTTCTGATTTAAGTAATGTTCTCAATATTTGACTTATCGCTATTGAAGAATCTTTCGCGTCTACCATTATCTCACTTGTTACATGAAACTCCAAAAAGGAATCGCTGCATCCTTCATATTAAAATGTTTTATCCTGATTACTCGTTTGAGTAATGATGTAGTTTGTTTTGTTTTGTTTTATTTTGTTTTGTTGTTTCTTTGGGGTTTTGTGGGGGTAGGGGTTTCTTGTCTAGGGGTGTTTCAGTTTTTTGTTTCTTTGTTGTTGTGTTTTTTAGTAGGATTTGTTTTTTCGGGGCGGGGTGCTTGTTTATTTGGTTCGTTAGTTTTTTTAACAGATGACTGAACAATTTCATCTTTGGAAATCTCTCCTGAGCACGAACGCGCTCACCGTGCGTAACAAAAATGCTCCAAATCATGCACAACCATTTTATGAGTGATTGATGCAATATGAATGGCAAAATGAATGCTTTAGGTATAGTGAGGCACCATTGGACTCCGATCTCAATCGACGAATAAAGTACGGACGAAAATGTAATTTTTCGCAAAACCACGAAAATTGATATTTATTTTTTAAAAATACATGAATTCACGGTATCTTATGGTATTATTACCTGTTCTAACAAGAGCAGCAGCATCATCATCATTACAAGATTCTGGGAGACATATACCAACCGACAAGACAGATGCACCGGCAAATAACTGTAATATTAAAATTCATTTCTATGTAAACAGTACTTCAGAAATTTGGAAGCAAAATCTACATGTAGTGTTTGGGTTCCTTTTGATTCAAACCTTACATACAATATTGTTTCTACGACAGTGAATTTTTTATCATGAATTTTACTCTCTCTCTCTCTCTCTCTCTCTCTCTCTCTCTCTCTCTCTCTCTGAAAGATGTGGTTGAACGACGCTTCTTTTAGATACAATCACAAACATCTTTTCAAATACAATCAACAGCAAATATTACAGTAATGATGAAGATTTCCATGACAATGATGATCACGATAATGACATTGACTATGATGGTGATGGTGATGGTGATGATAAGGATGGTGATATTATTATTATTATTATTATTATTATTATTATTATTATTATTATTATTATTATATAGAAACTTCTATAAACCGGTATATCTATAAAGCGACAGTCTCTACATCCTGGACACATGTCTCGGTCCCATCTGTGTTACCATGGTTTTCACAATGACCACTTTTAATATATTACTTTTATTTAAATTTTGTATCCCAGAAGTGATCGGTTTTGAGAATTTCATTTAGTAATAGTAGTCATAGTAGTGGTAGTGGTACATCTGTCGTTGTCGTTGCTGCCGTCCCTATTGTTGTTATCAATGATGATGATGACGATGATGATGATGATTACGACGATGACGATGATGACGACGACGATGATAATGATGATTACGACGACGATGATGATGATGATGATGATGATGATAATGGAAACGACGATGGTGGTCCTGGTGATTATATAGGTGGCCATCAAAACACTCCGATCACTTCTAGCAATCTGGAACCAAATAAAAAGTTTGGAGAATTATCAAATCTCAAATAATTTACTGACCGTGGCACTTTGTGAGTTAGAAAGAGGTATGGATGCCATGCAGTATTGGCCCCTATAGGGATAGCTCGGCCCTGATTTGTTGGCTGGATCCACGTACACAACCGCCTGTGTATTGATACACTCATCGTACGAACCTGGCCAAATAAAGTTTCCGTCAAGTATACCACTCTCAATCTTTCCTAGGGCATCGATAACTGGCGAGAAAAAAAAAGATTAAAATCATGTTAAAAAAAAACTATATGTCTAGTAATGGAGAGTATAGAAATCTTAAATAAAAATTATTATTTAACACATTCATCCTTTTTCTAACAATGGGACATACCCGTCCACTTGAAAATTGCCTTTTATGCTCCCTCCCTCCCTCTCTCTCTCTCTCTCTCTCTCTCTCTCTCTCTCTCTCTATCTCTCTCTCTCTCTCTCTCTCTCTCTCTCTCTCTCTCTCTCTCTCTCTCTCTCTCTCACATACACACACACTCACACACACACACTTTAAACTACAAACCATTTCACCATAGACAATGTCACTCAGTAACAAGATAGATATCGATAGATAACTGAAGGTCCTTACTTTTGAACCCATATCAGCTTGTAAATATTGTGCTCATAAATTGCACAGTACACCTGGCAAAGTAGTGCACTTTTGTTCATATCACATATCCCATCAGTATTACCCGTCGTCCCTAACAATGCCTGGGAAGATAAATAGAGAAATAAATGGTGTAGGCTTTCTACTAACAACAACAATAACAAAGTAATTTACTATAGGTACAGAATTGCAAACATGGAATCTTCCTCAGATACATGTGGTTTTACCTAAGTGTAAAAGCTATTTACCATTTTAATCAAATCAGGATCTCCTCGGGCCGAGGAGCAAGGTATTGTTTATCACCAACCATTTAGTTAAATTATTTATTCTTTTTGAGGGGGTAGGGGTGAGAGCCTGGAATATAATTAGTTTTTGTCTTTCACAAATTAGAGTCAGAATAATTTTGTGAAGCTAATTCGAGGTAGGAATATGTTTTAAACAAATTCCAAGCCCCTCCCCCTTCCCCTTTTCCTCCAAAAAGTAAATGATCGGTCCCTTACTTAATTCGGTAAGGATCTGCGATGACTCAAGCGCCATCTTTGGTCGACCTGTTCTGGCATTTCGCCCAAGTACATAAAAAAAACAAGTTCTCATATGTTCTCGATTGTTTCTGAGTGTGCACGCCCAAACAATATGAGTTGATCTCGGCCTAAAAACAAAAACGCCATGGTGGATCAACGTTTGGCATGTTCCGTCATCTTTCTTCTTGTCTATTTCCGCCTCAGAGGTGGTGTGGATTCTCAACCTACGAACGAGGTTGTTGACTCTTCTCGAAGAAGATTATTGCTGTTAGGGCGAGAAGAACAACAAGAATATTGTAGTCAGTTCAAGAACCTTTTTCTCATGTCTTGCCCAACGACACCCTCAGTGGTTAACGCGCCGCACTCGTAATCAGAAAAGTGCATATCATGTCCAGACCAGGCAGGGTCAACCGCCATGATCTGCCTCTGGACAATAAACTTTACAGAAACTGCCTCGACACGATGTAACCTTTCATGTTTTGATGTGCCATTAAACACCAATCAATAATTCGATTTTTTGGAGGGTTTTTTTGTTTTGTTTTTTTGGTTTTGTTAGTAATCTTTCTTTCTAAAAACAACCGGGGTTCACATGTACATGACATATATTTTAAACAGTTTCAGTTTTATTACGGAAATGTAAGATGGACCAGAATTAAACGAATCAGAACTAGTGCCCAATCATTATTGTTCAAACATAGAATCGTTATACCTGTTATTTTTAAAGCTATTTTAGATAAAGTGATGGAGGTGGTAGCAGTAGTAGTAGTATTAAAGGAAGCAGTTGCTGTAAACAGAGATTATTAATAGTAATAACATTACTAGTGGCAGTATAAATGGTATTTCAAGAAGTGGAATTTGTACTTCATAACTGAAATAGATTAGTAGAAATAAAAGATAGATAACTGTTGTTATTGTTCTCGTTGTGGATGTGCTACTGACTGATGATGGTGGTGGTAGTGATGGTTGTGGTAGCAGTTTTCCGTTAGAGCACAGCGAGGAATATTTGCTAGGTAAAGTAGAATCTTAAAAAATCAACACTCATATATATATATATATATATATATATATATATATATATATATATATATATATATATATATATATTGTTTACTGCCAATTTCAGTATTTTTGGGGGGCTATATATATATATATATATATATGTGTGTGTGTGTGTAGAGAGAGAGATGTATATATATATATATATATATATATATATATATATATATATATATATATATGAAGGCAACGTCGATTTATTTTTTGTTGTAGTAACTTTACAAGCTATATTTATATGCATAATAATTAATTCGAACTGGACATAAAATCTACAAAAGAGTATACGAGACTTGTATGTGCCAAAAAGCTGTGCCCTCCGCCCACATTGATCATTGTTTTGTTGATTTTTTGGATGTGCTATTTTTTAATTTTATTTATTTTATTTTTTTCACTTATTTATTTGTTGGGGGAGGAGGGAGAGGAGAGAGGAGAGGGTTGGCTATCGGTTCCCATCAATCTGAAAGAATATTGTGAAGGAGCTGTGAGAATAATTTTGTGCAATTGATTAGGTTGAAATTAAATCTAATAGTCTAAAGCCATGTTTTCGTGGAATGACCCATCTGCATAAGATAATGAGATTAAAAGTAAAAATTGGAAATATTGCGCGAAACCCGACATTGAAGGACACCGTTGACATTACACACCTTGCATATTGCTAGAAACAGCTTGTAAAAACATCTTGCAATACTGATAAAGACAAAATTAAGTCTACTTATCTACAATTACTTAAATCGAATTCTACTTGTTTACAACTACATCGATCGCTAGTACAAACATATTGCATTACTTATGAAGACAAAATTATATCTTCTTGTTTGCAATTACTTACATCGAATTGCCCATCGCTCTCTTCTGAACAAAGCCTCAATCAAAATTTCTGTGTGGTTAAGACAAGTGTCACTCACATTGTAACCTGGTGATGCGCTCACTCTCAAACCGTCTGCCAGAAGGCTAGTGTGTTTATGTATGCCTATCGCGGCAGGAGATTCAATTATCTCACTCAAACGAGAACCGTCCGTTACTATGGATTCTAGTACAAGTTGCAGCTTCCGGAATTCCTTGTGAAGTTTACTTAAATCTCCTGTAATAAAAGTGTCATGACTATACGTCTGACACACGAGTCCGAGCAACAATAAATGTATCGATCCCATTTGGAGATTCATTATTCAAATGAAGGTCTTGAGTCTTTCTCCTCGAACGTGAGTATGACAAATAATTTATGCGAAACACGAGGGCGCTTTAAACAATGTTTGTCTTCTAATATTGCCGACCGCCAAATGTGAGTCATGGTGTTGCAATACCTTTAATTATGTTATCATCACGTGGAGTTGTTTTAAACACCATATATTTCCCTCAAACAACACCTATGTAAGTAAACATTTAAGATGGTGACGTCTAAACTGGATAAGTTCAAAAAGTCATAAATGCTGAAACAACTATTGAGACTTTCAAAAATAAATAATAATTTACCCCAATAAATACATTTTATAACCTACATAAGGAAACTTATTGATATGTTTGAAACAATAACCTTTTTAATTTCTTGCGTCAGAGTTCAGAGAAGGGGAGAGGGTTGTCCGTGAAAAATATTGCTCTAGAAACCCCATCAACATTCCAAGCATTGATGCTAAGGTAAACCGAGATAAGTACCAGAGTTTCCAAACATGACCAAAGTGTGACCACTAAGATGTGGGTGTTTACTTCATACCCAAAATCCGTGAGTAGATACGTATTCATCACGCAAGATATCGAATACGTTAAACTTAGTGCGGCAGTCTTTAAACGGGAATGACTCAAACCTCGTACGACATCGAATGACATTACCAAGATGACCACCTGGAAAGCATTGATGCCAAGTCTTAGAAAAGTTGACATCTATCCAATTATCGAATTGTGCTATATATCTTGTATGCCTAATTTATTAGGCCACAGCATATTCCTCTCTCTCTCTCTCTCTCTCTCTCTCTCTCTCTCTCTCTCTCTCTCTCTCTCTCTCTCTCTCTCTCTCTCTCTCTCTCTCTCTCTCTCTCTCTTTATGTTTAAATTTGGAATTACTTTTTTCCTGCCATTTCAATAGTATTTTAAGTTTCATCATGACTTTTTGTATGTGACTTGTGTCTGCGATTTACTTCACACGATACATATGCAATCTAAAGTACAACAAATTTCAATGTATTTCGTTTCATCACCTAAATTATATCTTCTTTTTACATCATGTACGTAAGAAGTACAATATGGCGAATTAAAAGAAAAAATGCCATGAAATCAAATTCTCTTAATTTTAATCGCACAAATGTAGTGAGCATAAATAAATTAATAAGGCTTGCCTAGATAATGGTTACACACACTACATAAATAAATTAATAAGGCTTGCTAATTAATAAGGCTTGCCTAGATAATGGTTACACCCTCTGAGATGTTGCTGAACTTCTGGGACAACAGAAACAAAAATGTCATTCGACAATGATAATAAACATGTAAAATTAAAATCTGTGAAGGAAGTGGATAATAATAATTGGTCAAAGGCATTGTGATATTCATTATTACTGCTGTATACTTTTTTCAGATTGTTCACATTGCACATGAAAAGAAGGACAAACTATTAGACAAAAATATCTCTGTCTGTCTGTCTGTCTAATTTAATAAAATAACAATGAAATATATTTATATTTATCAGAGAAGGGGAGAGGGTTGTCCGTGAAAAATATTGCTCTAGAAACCCCATCAACATTCCAAGCATTGATGCTAAGGTAAACCGAGATAAGTACCAGAGTTTCCAAACATGATCAAAGATTCTTTTATGTTAACCATTCTAAAACAGCCTTGTTTATAATTGTGAAACATAATACGGCTCCTAATTTTTTCTTGACCAGAAATCCAAATAAATTTGTCAGATTTAAAAAAAATAACAAAAATGTCATTCAATGACAACATGTAAAGACATTTGCATAAAAAACAAAAATGATGACTCTTTCAAAAGAGATATTCATAACATGAAGAGCGAAAAAAATGACAGTATTTTGTGCAGTTAATTCGTCGTAAATGCTTTTTTTATATTGAGTTCAAACTGAACACAACTTTTCAATATCTAATGTAAGAAAACGACCTACCAAATGACCCCTCCCACTCCCCACCTTTTTATCTGCTGTATAAATAACATGTATAAGCATTGTAATCACAATGATACAGCTATTTATCATAAAGATACTTGTTCACCCCTCTCAATCGGTACAAGTCATTACATCTTAGTAGCTTGAGTTATTAAATAACACATTTGCATTCATCTGCCTAATATGGCAACCAATGCACTCTTCATGGCATAGATACAGGACAGGTTAAACTCCATAATATATAAAGCAGTCATGCATTCACCTGCTGTCACCGAGCACTCACGCACATACATTGAGAGGTTATTGGTTTACTGAGGTTTTTGCGGATGTAAAAAAATGCTTTTTTCTAATCGCTTACGTGGCAAGAGAGAGAGAGAGAGAGAGAGAGAGAGAGAGAGAGAGAGAGAGAGAGAGAGAATATAATTATGAGAGAACATCAGTGTAGGCGTGTTTAAGAATGCACACAATTCAAAAGCTATCAATTTTTTTTAAGGGGGGGGGGGTAAATACATCTACTTAATGAAAAATTAGCTGAACAACATACGTTCCTTCGGAAAATCACATCCTGTCACATGAATAAATACAGTTGTTCCACACAGAAATACAGTCCTCGTCACAAGAAACATCTGCGGAATGAGATACTTTTATAACTTTACTGTAGATCGTTTAGAACTGTGAATGATACTCCATAATGTTTAAATACTGCGTATAATTCATAATGTTCACAGTTCAAGAGCCTGGCTTCAGGAATGCATGAAGCAATGAAGCATTGTCTGCTTTTTTTCTTTTTTCTCTTTTGTTTTTTCCGTTGGGGTTTTTTGTTTTGTTTTTTAAATCTTTCTTTAACTAATATGGCTCGTGTTAATCATTCCATTTCTTGTGCAGTAGCCAATAAGGCTCACCCTTAGCAAGTTTTTTAATCTCAGTATAAGATGTAAAACTCATAGTATGTCATATCACTGCATCAAAAGCGAGGCCACAGGCCTGGTTAATAAAGCCCGGGTATTTAAATTTAAAAAAAACAAACAAACAAAACTGTTCTATTACTCACGTATACAGATGAATAGCATCAATCACAATTGGATACAAAACAGATAAACATAGTCATTCTTAAGTGGCTAACCTACCAGCATTTAGTTATTAATAACTCGCCTTAAAGCTGGCTTTTTATGGTACAATGACTTCAGATTAGCCTATTGTCAGCCCTAATCTGTGTCGGCGTGCGTGTCAAGAATTGCTTTAACCTCGCGTGCCCCTGGGACATTTTCCCGGTCTTTGTCTCAATGATAAGCATACTGCGGTACCTGCTAACGGTAATTAATCTGTTCCAGCGGGTGTCGGAATTTAGCAGCTAAGATATATATTCCAAGTTTGAATTGTGTTTTTGGTTTATGGGCGGGGGGGGGGGCATAAAATCGAAATATGGGATCAAAGTTTGTTCTGTATTCGGAGTGAAGGGGTTTCGGTTTTTTTCAGGGAAAAATGATGGTACTAAAGAAAGAAGGAACAATTCAGGACTCCAAGAAAATGTCAGTCTTGAGGGGATTCCGGTATACTAAGGGTTCGGTTTTGCGGAGTTTCGCTAACTTGTAAAGCTCAGCGAATGTAATACCTTTCATCTTTTTGATTGTATCACTCAAATCTGTAATAAATGAATCGAAAGTTGCTTTCATAACTTTAATCATGCTTTCATAAGTATTTATTTTATTTTTGTTGTCCACTGTCTTTTTTTTATCTCTGTTAAATCATTTTTTTTCTTACAGAGCATTAGTGTTGGCTGTTACCTTCTTTTTTAAGTCAGTACTTTTTGTGTTAAAATCATTCAATACCTTCTTAATCCACTCTTTTTTTTACGGTTTACGATGTTTGTATACTAAAAGATAAGGTTATGTATCCCTGTGTAAACAAATCATAAGCATCTAAAACCTCTTCTCTGGTTTCATCAGTCACTTTTTGTAGAGATTAGATTTTGTTAGCTCTTTCGGTACCACTCTCTTCTCTTCGTTAGCTGTTAATTTATTCTCAATTTGTTCCCTGCATGACAATATATTTCCAAATTGTTGTCTTCAAAAGTCTTAAATATTTGAGTACCAACACAGCTTTGCACAAGTCGTCTCCTAGCTGCATCAGTTAATTTGGTAGGAACATGTAAATTTTTGATGCTGGTATAGTTGAGGCTTGAGTCAATGTAAATAGTGTGACCTAGTGTTATATCTTTCTCCTTTGTTTTTGTTTCAATGTCTCATAGTGAACTTAAGTCACTAGGACCTCTCGGAGATGTTTCTGTCATCAACTATCTGACGTGAAAAAGGCATGCCATAAAATGTATCATTTTGGTATCTTCATCTTTTATGCTGGTATTTAATCTCTTTATGGAACTTTTTTGTAATTGTTGTAATGATTATTATCATTGTCTGAAACAAAGCCTCCTCTAAAACATTTTGTACAGGTAGAACTTCTAGCAAGCACGAACACTATCCATTAGAGTAATTTATGGTGATATTGATATTATAGAGGAAATATATAAATGTTTAGGTTTCAAAGCCCACAAATTGTATCCGACGAAGTAGGTGACTGCATAGACCTGTGTGTGTACATATATATGTGTACACACACACAAAAACACACACACACACATATATATATATATATATATATATATATATATATATATATATATATATAATTCTTTCTTTCGTCTATATTTGTATCCTTAGTTTGTATATTTCCATGTCGTTCAAACATGTTAGGAGTCAGAAACTTCGTTCGAAATTACAAATATTGCTCAGAGCAGCAGAATTCAGTATTTGCCACAGGCCAGATTAAAATAAAATCCAACTGGCATAGGCGAATGCGAAAATGTAATATGAACTAGGTCAGAATTACCAATCCAATAGCATATGCCGGTAACTAGTCGAATCTCTGTCTCACGATTGGTTCGTCAGTAACCTGATAGCACAAAAGTGATGTCTAACCAATAACGACCTATCTGTATTGGTCATTGACAACTGTGTCAAACTTTCAATACTCGTGAGACCGTGGATAGCTATCATCCTCCATACTTTTTTTCTCCGTGAAGCACAACTCCGATGTGAAGCTGCCAACCAATCACTGCAGTTCAGGAGAAAGTTTCGAAGCTCACCGTTATGAGAATGATGTCACTCTTGTGCAAATGACGTCACTGACTCACCAATCGGGAGGCACAGATTATACTAGTTACCGGCTTATGACATTAGCTTGCCAATTTAGGCCTGGTACCTGCGAGAAAAAGAACGGATTTCTCGATTCGTTTCGTTTAACCAGACTCACGCGTGGCTTGCGTGACATTTCCGCCATACGAGGGTCTGGTATAATGCTTCATTGATCTCTGTTACTGACAGAAGACGCTTTGGTCAAAATTTGTAGAAGCGAATATAAAAATATATTTATCTCTCTCTCAACATTTTTCTAGACATATTTTACTGCAATCATTCAGGCCAAAATTCTATTTTAGGCCTAAAATTGATAGTATTTTGCATCACTTTGTAAACCATCGCTGGTGCAGGAGACGTGCCTCAATCAAGCAATGGGACTGTTCATGTTTACCTGAAACATAACGTCAGATCATCATCATAATGATGTATAACGTTATCTCAAATTACTTTTTGGAAATCTTCATGAAGCCTCGTTCTGGCTTACAAGGACATGTTTTTTTCTATTACTCACCTTGCATTTGTTGTTTTAGAATGGTAAACACTGAGAAACGCGAGAGATCTGTATGAATGAGATAAATTTCTCCACACAATCTGTAATTGAAACACCTCGTGGCTTTTTCCACAACAATCGACCTCGCAATTAGATGGTGTGATACAGAGTAAAAAGGGAGAAATAGCCGGAAAAAGGCGAAGAACTCAATCACATGCTGTACCATAGGCAAAATAGAAACATGTCAAAAACATTATGATACCTTTATGGAATTACTTGCACAGGTTCAGTAAAGTTATTGCTTAAAAAATAAACTTTCGACCAAGAAAAAATCATCTCAGTTGAGTCACCAGTAATGAACGCTATAATGGTGTGATGTGAACGTGACGTCATTTAATAGACAAGGTGCATGTATATGCCATAACGTCTAGTGCAATATTTCCGAGGTTGTTTTTGTTTTTGTTTTTTAATTATTGTTGGAAAGGCTTGAGCTTATTCCGATTGCATGCCCCTCACAGTAGGTTAACTTTCTTTACAGCTTGATTAAAGCCACTAACACCATAAGTTGAAATCTGCTAGAAACTTGCAGAATGGCTATATGTCAATTTAACCATGCTTTTGTAATAATTTGATACAATAGAAATATTAATGCTAAAGGTCGAGCGCTGTCATGGTAAATCTATCGATCTTTTTATCAATAATTCATTGCTAAATAATACAAATAGACTATCAATTTCTCGTTCTAGCAGACGGAACGAGACTATTGTGGCCCCTTCAACCATTTTTTTAAGGCACTCCTTACCAATCTTCCAGCAAAATTTAATCCCTGTGTTAAATCTTTGGGAAATTTGCTTATAAAAGGAAAATATTTTCTTATTTAAAAACAGATTGCTGTCAATATATTTCTTTTATTGCTATGAAATAATATTATTTTTATTTTCTTCAACTCAGCAGTTTTAGTAATTTAATTTACATTCCTTGAGGTTAAATCTAAAGTCGATTACTATTGTTATGTTGTTGTCCATTGCTAGGCTTTTCCCAATCTATTTAAAGCTTGGTGTATGACGTATGGGTAAACATTATGACGTTATATACGGTAAGCATGGCTCTAATCAGGGTAATGGCTACATATATACATATTGGACATCCTAGATCTGCCCAGTTGTCTGGTACAGACTATAAGGGATGACCATCGAGGCCAAATGGTTTGTGTAGGCAGTGGCGTTGTTAGTAACATCATCTGGATTCATGTCACAATTATTTTCCCTGTATAGTCTCTACATTTCCATGTCAGTACTAAACTTTCCAGTGTGTACAAATTCTAATAAATCATATGTTAATATAAAGTATCTTGAAAGATGAATTCACGGTGAAGTTCTTGTCATAGGTTAACCGGCAGTTTTTGAGAGGTTGAACTGTAAACAAAACAGCGTGCCCTGGATCACAGATTTCACTTCCGGGCGTGCATCAATGCCAGATTGCTCACTGTGCGCTGTCGCCAGAAAATACACAGACAAGCATACCATAAACAGAGGCGGAAAGGAAAAAAATAAATACTCAAAAAATATATTGGAACTACATTCGTGGGTACAGACCCAGAAGTAATAATTGTCATCTGAATCTTATCAGGCCAACTTAGTTATGGTAAATTTTAGTCAAACTTTTATATTTGTAGGCTACACATATTTCAGCTTCACTCACAAAATCATGGCAAAAAAGGAATGTGACAACTGTCACAAAGTGTGTAGTGTTGGTGTTCAGTAAGTTGCAATTTTTTAACAAAATGCTTATGAGACCCTAAATCTAAGTTTGCTATATCTTCCTTAAATAAAGAACCTTTTCAATGTAGTAAAAGCCTAATTATAATACAAGATAATTAATATCTGAAAATATGTTTGAAATAGAAAAACGTTGATAAATTTAATTTAAATACAATTATAAATAAAACAAGCAAATTTAAAACATGAAACTGCCAACATTGTAAACAGCACAGCTGACCAGTGAATGATATTTAAGACAAGTAGTGGCTTGGGTCTGTGCAACTTACAACATTTTGTCCAGGGGAAGTAAAGCAGTGTAGCCCACGTTGAATTTTGAGGCATATTGCAACATGCTTGTTTAAATGTATATAGGTGTTCAATGTATATAGGTGCTCAAATGTATATAGGCGTTTAAATGTATATACGTGTTCAAATGTATATAGGTGTGCACACTAAAGAAACAACTACAAGTTCTATGTTCCAAATTTATTGTGTCAGGAACTCAATCAAATGTCACTATAGTTAACAGCACATTCAAATTCTCCATAGGAGAAAAAATTTTAATATTGAACGTAATTTGATAAACTTTAGCAATAAGATTACTCTAGGGTGTTGACGGACACGTACGCTGACGCCAACTTGATCTATGTGTCAAGCTTCCGCCAAGGCAGCCTCGATAAAACAATGTCCTAATGGATCACTGTGACACATTTTGACTATTTACACTAGGAAGAGAATGCTATTTTATACAGATGGGAGGTCGGAACGAATGACAAATGTGTTTTTATTGAGTACTCGATACAACAACAAAAGAGTAACAACAACAGTTTCAAATTAATGTTGACATATTACCAAAAGGGAAAGATAAACATCGAAGATCCTGGTTTTAATTAACTTTGTCCGAGTGTAAAACGTTCCAAACATTTATCTAGCCCCGGGAACATCGTTTTCTTGTCAAATTCGTCCGTAGGAGTCAAGACACTGCTCACGCCGGCTATTTTTAGATATGAAGTAATGATCCGCTGCGTTGCATCCTCTTAATTTGTAGCCAGTCCTAATTCCACGCAGATCCAAGATGATCTAAGATGGCCGCCAGAGCAAAAATCTCTCTCACGTGTTGCTGGGGGGGGTTGGGGTTGGGTATCTATAAGATACAATGTGATGGAATGATTCAGGTTGGAAATATCAAAATGTGAATGATTACTCTTTGGATATATCTTCTCAGAATTCTGTTGAATATGCAATTTAGAAGGAAGGCATTATTTTTAGATTATATGGAAAAATTCTATGCATTATTTCTATGATATGTTAGGACCTAAACTAACTATTTGAGACCTCTCCCTATTGTATTTCTGTGCTCAGCTGTAGATATTCATACATTCAGCTTATTAGTAGCCTAATCCAACAGACTTTTGATGAGGAAATAATTGCATTAATTGGAACTCTAATATTAGCACCATGAGTAATACTATGAAAACAGTTCAGACCACCCTCAACTCAAGTTTGCAGGGACAAACACCAACTCCCAATCCAGTGCAATGCAAAACCCATGAGATTTAATTATTGACACTGAGGAACAGAGTGGTGTTAACCAAATCCAGAGGGATTTGCAAGAAATTAAATTGACCCTGAAAGGTGCTGTTACAAAACAAGATATCAACTGACTGGTAACAAGAAAGGAATTAGGTGGTCTGGTGTCAGTAATTGTCTCAACTGTTTGCCAAAATGAAAACAGAGTTGAAATGAGAACTGAAGTAAGAAATCAAAGATAGGAGGACAGATTTGCAAGAAAGGATGGAGTCACTAGTGTTTGAAAATTAACAATATAAAGAAAAATTAGAAAATACAAAAACGGAGAATGTGAATTTGAAAGAATAACTCAGAACAAGAGTACACCTGGCAAATGAGGCAATTCAGAAAGCAAATCAGAACGAACAATACCAAAAAAAAACAATGTGAAAATATTTAACACGATAGAGACACAAAATGAAAATTTTAAAACCAAAATTGCTCAGTTGGTTAAAGAAGCTACATTTAAAGACATGGATAAGAGAGATATACTTGCCATCCATAGAATTCCCGGACAAACAGGTGTTCCAAGGCCAGTAATAATGAAACTTGGAAATTCTGAGGCCAAAATAGCCCTTTTAAAGAACAAAAGGAAATTGAAAGAAAAACTTTCAATAAGAATGACTGAAGATGTAATCCAACTAAGCATGGGTCTCATTAACAGGCTCTCCAAGCACAAATAAATAGAATCTGCATTGTACTCTAATTGCCAAGTCTATGCCAAAACAAAAACGTAGAGAAGGCTAAGATTATAGCTTTTTGATGACATTGATGCAGTGATTAATTCCAAATCATAAATCTCATATGCATGGTTACAAGGTATCATTGGATAATTTTATTTTATTTTCACTTATTAGAGAAGTTCAGAGTACCATGATATGTGTAAATTATTCCATACCTTATGATGATTGTGCTGAGGTTTGTATATATCTTTCTATACTTTGTGCAAATAACCTTTCGCAATTATTATAAATATTATGATACATCTTAAGTATAAAAAAATATATACAAAGTTGCTGGTTCGACACAAGCAAATAAATTACTAAATCAGTCAGTTCAAAAAAATGTAGCAACCAAATATTAAAACAGAATGCGCGTTCTTATGTTTATAATAGTTTGTTAGCCAGCGATCACATGTTGTTGTATGGTTTTTTGTTGTTGTTGTTATTTTTATTTTTATTTTTATGCTTTTAGGGGGATTTTTTTTTCTTCTCCTTTTCTCATTCGCTTAATTAGGTAGAATGTTTCCTTTTGTTCTTGTTCCAAAATGTTATTCATCTTGCACCTTCATATTTATGGGAAAAAGGTAAATCATAATATTGCGTAGATGAAGTGCTTTAACAGCTACTCTAAGGTTTTCATTAGCCCATACCATCTTAGCTAGTCTTGGTGATTTAACCTGAACCTCGAAAATATGAGTAGTAACTCACCTGTAGCTGAGTAATATGAGTAGTAACTCACCTGTAGCTGAGTAATATGAGTAGTATCACTGTGTATTTGATTGCCTGAATGTCCCTCAGCCTACTCAGCTGCGGTTAGTTTGACAGTTATAACGGTACGACAGCTTAAGTGTTAGGAGCACCCTACAGCTATTAGGATTAACTAATAATTACAGTGGTAGTGTTAATAAAGATAGTGACGAACGATATAAATATTGTTTTTATTGTTATGAAGGTAAAAGAATAATTAATACAGGAACTGACAAGACTCTGCTTCAAACTGGTCAATATAATATTTGAATGTTTCTCTATTTCTTCTCTTTTTTTTTACTCCCTACCATAATAATCTGACCTGTATTAGAGGCTATTAGTCTATTAGTACGCAGAAGAATATCCGTAAGTAATTTCACAACCTTTAATACTTCTGTGTACATGTATGCACTAGCATTAGCACAAATAATCTTCCAAACCTTAATATATGTATGTGTATATGAATGAATTAGTTTATCGTGGAATACAGTTTTATCGTAACTCGTACTCACATTGTTTTGTAGTAATTAGTAATTATATGTTTCTATCCAACACTTTAGTGTATGGTATGCTGATGATTCTTCTTATTGTGATTCTCACGACCCAAACAGTCGTGGCAAATCATGTGCTTATATCAGGTATCTCAGCTGATTAAGTTCTACTCAAATAATGTTGACATTTCACAACACAATTGTGTTGAAATTATAGTTAAAATATTAAATTATGAACGGTTAAATTAAAATTGTATCAATGAATGTAAGGGGTCTATACAGTTCCAGTCATAAAAGGAGAGATCTCTTCCATTGGCTTTAACAAAAAAAAGCATCCGTTATATGTTTACAAGAAACACACATCACTGCTGAGACTGAGAAATATTGGGAGGCGGAATGGGGTGTTCTGTGTGTTTTTAGTCATAAATCTGGCAGTAATGCTAGTGTTGCCATTCTTTTTATAAATAACTTTGAATTTCTATCCAAAGAATAAAATGTGATGGTGATGGTAGGTATATTGTATTAGATATATTTATTCATGGAAATAGAATTCTCGTGGTCAATTTATATGATTAAAATGACAATAATCCCGAATTATTTAAGAACCTAAGACAAGATATTGCTAGTTTTTATAATTCATCAATTATTTTGATAACTGACCACTCATATATTTAGAATGTTTATTATGAGATAATACTATGTGTTATTATATGTGTTACGTGTATAAAAATTATGTTATGGGTATATTAATCTAAATAAGACAGTAGTCATGTGATATAAAATAACTTGAGTTGTGATGTAAATAAATTAGATCCATCATTGAATTCGAATGCGAAGAGATGAGAAAAGATCACTAAAAAACATCACATTAACAAAAATCGCTACCTCGGCCCTGTGTGAGCGCAGCCTTCAGCTCAAACGTCCATCGAGAATATTATTATTATTATTATTATTATTATTATTATTATTATTATATAAAATCGTAAATGTCTATCTTTATTCGTCAGACTGTATAAAAATACAGGCAATACAGAGGCGGAAGCATAATTTTGTTTTGAACGCTGGGTCGAAGTGGAGAATGGGAGTTTCGTTTTTACTCAAACTGGCCTACTTTTCTCCTTTTTTGAAAATTGCACTATTTTAATTGGAAAGGGGGAGGGATCAACTGAGCCACCCCTACACTCTCTCGATCCGTCACTGCGATAGGTGACTGCTATATTATATCTACTTATAAGAGACACAGAGTAAAAAGATAATCAAACATGAAAGACTACGCGAATTCGGAGGTATTAATAATAGTAGATATTTAGTTATTTTCTTAATTCAATTAGAAACTGCTTGTACATGCGATGTCGTCACATTACACCCACCCACCCACCCACCCACATATATATATATATATATATATATATATATATATATATAGAGAGAGAGAGAGAGAGAGAGAGAAAGAGAGGCAGGCGAGAGAGAGGAATGATATGAACCACAAGTATCTACTACTACTACTACTCTCTCTCTCTCTCTCTCTCTCTCTCTCTCTCTCTCTCTCTCTCTCTCTCTCTGCACTAGCAGTCACAAACAACGAATAGACACACGACCTACAAACTAATGATATTGGCACGTAGAAGCAAATTATTCACATATCGTTCATGAAATAATTGGGCAGTTTATACACACTTTTTCTTTTTTGTTTCTTTTAATTTCTAGCGAATTTTTTCTACAATATCTTTTCCATTACTCTTTTCTAGATATTCAAATGTCAATGATTTCATCATATTGCCAAGTGAGGAATTAACTGATTGGATTAACTGACTGGTGTATAACGTACATCAATTTAAAAAAGGTTATAAAGAGCCGAGACAAGTAAAGTGCCTTGCCCAAAGACACACCACGGCGGCCGACCCAACCTGGTCTGGGTAGGATTTGAACACGCGCCCTTCTGGTTTAGATTCCAGAATGCTGGCAACTGGTCCACCGCGTCTTCCAAACGGAAAAAAAAACATGTAAGCATCGTTATTAATATCAAATAAGTTTGCTGTAATCTAAGGTCTTGTATTGCTTAGTTAATTAATGAATACAAATAGACAACTAAAAACATATATACTAATCGTTCCCAACATTTGTCAGGATTTAACTTGTTTCATTGAATTTTGTTTTGTCCATACATTTGTCAAAGAAACGGTCTTAACTTGTAATCTTGATCCTTTGTTAATGTTCCATTATACATTTGTGAAAATCTATGATTGTAAGAACCATTCAATTTATCTACAGCTGTCTCGCAAAAATATTAATCTTGAGTTTTGACCTTGACCAACATTGTGCCGCAGAAATCAAACATTAATTGAGATACATAGACACAAAAAGCATCTGAAATACTATGAATGTTTATTTAATCCCCAACAAATAAAATGAATGGCCATTTTCTACGATATAAATTATGGCAGTATAAATAATGCTCAACAATAAAAACCAAAATTGTGTCGGTGGTCATGGCTGTAAGTCCATTAGAATTTCTTAATTACCAAACCATAAAACTAAGAAGAATTCATCAGGTATTTCAGAACACAAGAATTGGAAGAATATTATCTTCTGTATAAAGACAAAGTGTATCTATCATGATCAACATATACACATTTTATTGAAACCTCAGAGAAAAATCTTAGAATGTTCCTTTGACTCGATTGCACCTCCTTGATTTGACTGTATCATCATCCAAAAATGAAGCATTCAAATTAGGTTGTAAAATTATAAATGATTGATAAAGGTAGGAAACTATCGTTAGCTTCTCCTGTCTCGTTTAAAAAGGACCTTCTCCAACCCCATCATCGGCGATTCAAAAACCAAGGACAGGATAAAGGCTGCAGCGTACGCGAATACTAGGTTACCCACAAACAGGTAGGACTGAAAAAAGTAAGTAAAAGACAATTATTATAACTCCATCTTCTCAATTTCAATTCGTATGATTTAGAAGTACACATGAATAATACAAAACACTGTTTGGTAAAAATATATTGAACAGTAATAAGGAAATTGCTTAACCTTTGCACGTACGAAAGGCACACACACAAAAGCTCAGCACACGCATACATTGAGGTCGATATGGATGTTAGTACATGAAAAAGAGAAACATGTATAGGTATAAGAAAACCCTTTTAGTAATTTACAAGACTATATAGACCCCCTCCCTACATTTATTGACTGATTAGAAATGGGTTTCCTTTACATATACGGACGTACGGAAAGAAACGGTTTGTCCAAAATGCGTCTGTCTAGTTAAGCAAACAAAAAAATAGGTTATATCAGTATTTAGTAGGTTATATCAGTCTTTAGCTCATATCAGAAAGTGACAATTTTGTAAGTACGAAAAGGCTTCCGTTGGCGGGTTATTCTGACTGAGCCATGTAGTACTTGATTCGGTGTTGGTCATTTGTTGTTACTTAACAGGCACTTGATTCAATCTATCATGTTTATTTGTTTAAGATATGTTTTTGGACCTTGGGGAAACTCTTCCTGATTATAAGTCATATGTTTCACCCATAGATTGAAATAGGTACCCAAAGAGATCTACTCCCACAAAAAAAGACTGTAGTCAAAGAGATCTAAATGGAAAAGCCTTTTCAGCTCCAAAGTCGCTTCTCTGGTTTTATCAAATTTTATTTTCGAAGGTGAGATGACATCCTTATTTAGGTCCAAGACTTGGAACTTGTCTACCTATTGAGAAATAGACAATCTAACTTACAGGTGATGGGAAATGTCATTAAATATGAGAGTCTAGGCAGCGCGGTAATAAAGGTACATATTTCGACTAATATACATGAAAAATGTGTGACTTTGTGATACACTTGAAAAATTGGGGGGAGGAGGGGTGGCGGGGGCTTATGTACGGAAAGTACCTATCTGTATGGATTCATTGACTTGCCCCATCGCACGCACCAAGCCTCACAACCTAGGGAAGATATGCATATAGAATGACACCCATATAACCTAACAGGTTAGAGAGTTATAATACGTTCTATGCTGGAATCGAATCCAAGCCGTGAGTAACAGCACCAATCGCCTAGTCTTCATGCACCAACGCGCTTCATATTTAATCCGTTATGAACTCATCTCAGTTAAAGGATGGAACAATGTCGAGAAAAGCGCTCGAGGTGCATGGAACCAACTCGCTCGACAAGCGGAAATTATCGCTCAGCTAAATCCACAACCCCACTGGATTCCTATCTAGAAAATCAAGGTGCATAAAATTATAATTACACAGTATTGCTTATCCATGGAGTCCACATTGTATGTAAGAATTTAATATTGCAATGGCACACCTATATTCAAACGGGTTCCATAGCTATAATTCGTTTACAGCAGGAATCGAACCCACACAGCAAGTAACGGCACCTATCACCTAGCTCTCAATCACCAGCCGTCTAACTTCACTCCGTCATGCGCTCATGCCTTTAAAGAATGGTACAAACTCGAAGGAAATGACTCGAGATGCACGGGAATCAACTCGCTACGCAAACGGAAATTATGGAACTTTGGAACTTCTTTCAATGTGGTAGAAAACCTGTCAGTACTAAACAATTATATTTGGATTATTACGTGTCTTGAATGAATGAATGGAAATACATGGAAACAGGAGAAAATAATTAGACACACGAATAACCCCCGATGGTTCCTATACATGATACTTACTATTTCTAGATCGTTGAAGACAATAGTGGTACGGCGACTAGAGTAGTACAAATACATCACGATTGGATGAATGAGATATGCGCAATAGGTCAGCCTGCCCAGTGGTACATACACATTCCATGATAGCAGTGTGTTAATAAAACCTAAAAATATACAACATATACATCTTCAGTTAGAGCCTTAAGTGATTATGAACTTAATGTTGGCCTCAAGGCCGCAATTTGTATGGCGCATTACAGTGATTTTTCATATACAAAGCTCGTGTACAAAGTTATATAAACAAAGCACGTGTACGAAGTTATATAACAATGAACCTTTACTATATTAAGAACAAGTCGCTTTCGCATCTTTTAAAAGAGACTAGTAAATCTTACTCCAATTTCATTGGTTCAGAATGTTTTATTAAGAATGAATTTCTAGTATGAAGCATATATATTCGAAATTATTTTGGTGAAATGCTTAATAATTTATACAGTGCTGTAGTCATCTCCATGTGGATATCCAAGCCATAGCTTCTATTGTTCAGAATGTACTTTTACAAAGAACATTTTAGTATGTACTTTTACAAAGAAGTATCTGAAGACAATTGACCTAATGAGCATTGCTACAATAAGTTATATTATGACAAGTTATCATTGTTACACCAAGTGAGATGATGATAATAGAGAATACTTGGTTAATACACTGATCTCAGAGCTCGTCGGCAAAGATAAACTTTGCGAATTCTTGCCCATGAATGTGGATTTCTGAGGAAAATATTATTATTTCCCGCATCCATCTCAATTAGTGTTTCATTATTTATTAACCTATTTTCGCATCCTATGTTTAATGTTTTGTTTGAAATTGAAATCACTGTATATAATCGATTGGCTTTTTATTATTGTGACTCTTAAGAAAGTAGTACCGATTGTGAGAGAAACACCACGAATGTATGTTTTAACCGATCAAGATTTGGAACAATGTGAGATTATAGCCTGATATTGCTATCATATATTGGTGGTTTCTAATATATATGCAGAAATGATAAACCAGCCTTGTTTAAATTAAATCAGTACTAAACATCTGCGAATTACCTCCATTTCCGGTTGTACATGCGAAGATGACCCATGCCAAAGCCACACCCCATGCCGTTCTGGCAGTCGAAAGATAAAGGGCAGAGACTCCGGTGCTGAGTGGGTTTTCGTTGTTAGGATTATACAAACCGTATAAAACCGCCAGCGCTACACCAGTTGCTATCAACCAACCGACCAGATTTTTTATCTGAAATCAATGTATAGATCAGTCAGTTACTAGTATATTGCTTTTCTGCTACAACGCCACGGAGATATCTGTAACATTTGATCCTTGCACAACTGAAAGATATTTAAAGGTTGAGGTCCAAAACCCATCGGTCGTGAGAAAGAGGTAAATAGCATGTGTTACTCCAGGATTGTGATTGGTCGAGTACGTGTAAAAAAGTTATCTAATCATTTCAAACAAATTGTGAGTAATAAAACACCTATTGTTCAATCGTGTGGTATAGTGGGCAGTTGGATAATGGGCTCCCTCTACAACCATGTGACATGTTATCTATCAGCTGTTAAGTTTCACCTGTCAATCACTGTGTCAGTTTTCAATGCCGAACAGCCAATCAGCTCTCGATAAGGAGCCTATTTATTCGACGATAGCTAAATTCAGACTGAAGAAACGGGTAAATAGCTCCCTTTGGTAATGGGACCTATGCCTTCATAGATATCGTAATTCACTTCTTTAAGGCCTAGAATCTGGAGTTTAATTATTAACAGGCGCTGATCTATCAGGTAGCTATTTTTTTACATTTAGATGAATGTTCCCATAACACACTGGAACTGGGAAATTTTCAAATCCCCAAGTTGAAGCTGATAGAAGTTTTCACTGGCTGAAACTGGTATAGTTATTAAATGTTACTAAATCGACA
Organism: Margaritifera margaritifera; assembly: GCA_029931535.1. NCBI lineage: Eukaryota > Metazoa > Mollusca > Bivalvia > Unionida > Margaritiferidae > Margaritifera > Margaritifera margaritifera. The sequence goes on from JAQPZY010001309.1 coordinate 893,547, forward strand.
CCGGTGATTCTTGTTATTATAGGTTTATAAGAGTGACCCGTCAGTTTAACCTTTCTTTGGGAAACTTTTAAAACAGTATATACGCTACAATTTGACGACTAGTCGGCAAGACAAAACAACTAATGGCAATAGGGCCTGTATGTCGGCACAGGTAATATTGATCGAAGATCAAACACTGACCGATGCGTAGTGGCGCATGATGTTTTAAACAAGAATTATATTCTCTCGAAATAGCTTACTTAATTTCTTGTGCAGAATTGCTATGTAGCATTATCAAAAAGCGGATGCCTTCAGTTAAAGATAGTTATCAATCTATCAGAAAACTTTGAGAGAAATGAATCTGTTACTTATGTTAGGAAAAAAAGACATTTATAAGAAATGTGTCAGAAAGGCAACGTTCCAATACAAACTAAATTATCACATGAGTTATTTTGAACAGTTCTGATCCCAGAAAATTGTAGAATTTCTTTGACGTGCTGAAAGTGATTTGCCAGAACAATTTTTCCACTATTTTTGTATTGGGCATAGCCAGAATAAAACCCTTTTCAAATGAGGAAACGAGTGATTTTATACGCGATATGTATGAAAATAATTTATTGGATCACGAAACAATCTTTGAGCACCCTATAAGCAAATAACAGAGTATAAAATTACAAAAGCAATTTAAAAAATCTCAAAACTTCGAAACAACATGGCGATGATTATCTTTTGAATGAGTATTTCAGAAATTGAGTGGATATACTTAGAACGTATATATGTAAAATATTTAATGCAATATTCGATAGTAGTCATTTTCATTACGAAATTCTGGTAAACTGTCTCTTTATAAACATAGCAAAACTAACTGTTGCCTCGAAGATTATTTCAAATTCTTGTGCAACCATAAACACAGATCAGCTTTGACCAAACTGTAAGTATCTTCTCATAATTTGAGAACTGAAACAGAGCTATTTGAAACAATATAATCGATAAAAGTGAAAGATATTGTATGATATTGAAGATAAATATAATTATTAGTGCGTATATACCAACTTACCTACAACTTAATTAAAAAGTACTCATGGAACAAATCGTTCATGCATACGTGCATTAAACTGTTAACTTCTAGTAATAAAAAAACAATATGTAAACTATGTAAATTTGTTTATAAAGCGTTTAAAATAAGTGATCGATTTTTATATTTACAGTAATTTGTTATAAAGATTGTTTATATTTTTCCATCTTCTCCTTTCCAGCTTTTGTTGATTACGTTTCCTGAGTTTCTGTTTAAAGTTGTACGTACAGTATTTGATAAGCATAAGAAAACAATATGTAACATTATCTAAAAACTAAAAACAATTGTATGAAGCGTTTAAAATAATAGATAGATTATTGTTCGGACAATAATTTTTTTTTAAGGTTGTTTATATTTGTCCTCCTTCTCCTTTCCAGCTTTTGTTAATTATCATATTTTAGTTTCTGTCTTAAGTTGTACGTGTAGCATTTGATAACCACGCAATATTTGTATTGTGCGCATGTACATGCTTAAGAGAATGAATCATTGAATTGATATCGTAATTATTGCTACGCATGATTGCACAGCAAGAGAAACGTCTCAACTTCGCTCATCATTTTTCATAACGAGGATATGGTTGCATATCCTTAACATTTTTGTCATTATAGTCACTTCCAGTATGAAATATTATACTTTTAGGAACGGTCATCGATTTTGATCATCTGAAAATTATTCTAAAGATATAAATACTTACTCTGCCGAGTTTGACTTTGCAATCTGTTTTAAACAAGATATACCCAGTAAGAATACCGACAATATATGGTCCCATCCTGCAGTACGGCTTAATGTAAAGCTGCTGAAACCTGAATGATAATAACCAAATATAATTCATGAAATTAATGAGAAAAGACACGATAATGGGTGAAGAGAAGTGAATCAGTGTACCAAAGATCTTTTCTTAGATGAAAAGAATAGTCTCCTAATTTTCCTGCTTTTTCTCAAATATATAATATTCGTTTTGCCAGATCTTCGGATGAGAAAACTAACACTGACACACTTTTTATTACCATCCTCACACGATAACGTCACGTGGCATGGTTCAGGATTTGATGTTAAGAAAGAGTCATTGCTTATAAACAATAGATTGTATAGTACCATTAGACAATTGTATGCATAATATAATAGTAAGGCAAAAAATATCCTCAACAAGGTATTCATAAGCAGTATAGGTATATATGTAATGTCCCTAATGCAACATATGAAAAATATCCTTGATAAAAGAACATATTGTTTAAGAGACAACCCTCACGGAAACCCATCTGTGTTGACCAAAGCGACGATTTGCATTCATATTGCAGATATATACACAGGGGATTTCTCAAAGTTGAAATTGCTAACAAGTTTCTCAAGCTACATCCTCTCTTCATTTATTTTGAATTTGGATCGAAATTTTAAGTCTTTATTTATCAATTATATTTTTTCTTCAAACATAATTGTTGTGCATTCACATTGCTTATAACAATAATCATAGTTTTGATTTAGGTGCTTATGATGACGTTCACTAAAGTGATGGAATTGATGATGATGATGAATACCCGATAGTTCCTGCTTGATCAATGAAGTCAGCACTGACGTTGTTAACAGATGCAATAACTCCTGATGTTGTGAAAGTGGCAATCAAGAATATACTGGACACAATGGCTCCAATAATGGGTGATCTACCAGTAAGGAAGGAAAAATTTTATGTAAGTAAAACCAAATTATTGATAATAAAGTTTAACATTGGCAGAATGTGAGTCAAAATAGATATGAGTCGATGAGAAACTGGATGAAAAATATTACATTATTGTGAGGAATCAACAGCGTAAAAAGAGATTTTTGAACTGTTGATTATCATAACTGCTGGTTGCTTTCAGTAATATAGCTAAATGTAAGCAATTTGTAGACTTATGCTGGATAAGTGTGAAAACCACGTATACATTAATGGTACAAACAATAGACTGTGACAAAGATTTGATTATCCTTTGAAGAACTGTTTCCAAATGTCAATATTTGTATAGCATCATCTCGAAATGTTTATAATTTAGTAATGAGATCAAACTTTAAAGATTACGGCATTATCACTTAAAATATATCTCCTAAATGTTGCTTGCTTGTCTGCTATGCTCCATAAAATATGCTGTGACACTCTTCTGATAATATTTGGGTTTATTTAAACAAAAAGAAGGAAACGCTGTTCGACACTTATCTTGTATATTGTATTCCTTTTATTAACGAGAATCAAAATTGCACATCTGAAAATCGCAAATAAAAATGGATACTTACATATATAGTGCTATCATAAGTATAGGACTCACTACGAAGAACTGCATATCGTTTGCTAAATACCAGCTCCAAACCATACACTGAAAAAAACGATATAAAGGAAATCTGCAATTATTGAGTATATAAGATATAAGGAATTATTTCACGAGTGAAGTGGAAACATTGTATTGTCACGAGTGGTTAAGGTAGCGTTCAACGGTTTTTATCTTCTTCTGAGACAGGGACCGGTATAAGGTGAAGTTGTTCGCATTGGCAACATGCACAGCGGAGAGTATGTTGGCATACCTCTATGCTGCTTTCATGTACTGTGACTGAAACAGCTTAAAATGTGGTGATTAGGGAACCTATGCGCTATCTACAGCAGACACCTGATAAAATCGCTGCTCCCATGTGCTCGAAAAATGAGCCTAAACTAGTCCAAAATACTCTAACTTTGGCAGTTATTAAAATATAGAAAATGAATTTTGACAAATTAGACAATATCAGCTTCTGAAAGTGCAATGAATGAAACATAAAATGTATAAAAAGTAAAATAAAGTTACTGGCATGTTGTGGTTTTTTTTGTGTTTTCTTTTTTTTTTTTTTTTTTTTTACAATTTACCTTTGAAGTCCAGGAATTTAAAATGACCACGCGGAGCTAGCAGTCGTTTGAGAGATGCATATATGAAGTAAGGCCAAGCCGTGTAATTTATAACCCAATTACACCCTTCAATCATATACCAAAATAAAGGGAATTAAAAGTTATTTTAACAATACCTAAGATATATAAGGTCTGTTTTAAATAATCAGGATAAACCTGGGAAATTCTTTTTCTTTAAAAATCAAACTCTAAGCAAAGTGCGAAACTGTAGTGCGCAACCTAAGCCACGAGTACACGGGTAAAATATTTCCTTGTATCTAGTTAACAAAGGCAGACGTTCTATTTATTAGATATTTTTGAAGGTAAAAACCGTCGACTTACATGGATTTTATTTTCCTACTGTGGCATAATGCGGTTCACGGCTGTATTACTATATCTACAAAACGATGTTCCAAAATTTTTAAATAATTTATGAGAGTCAATTTGTACAAATTTATTTCCTACATATAATGCTTCAAAATTGTGTAGTTTGTCAACTAAATTACTGTCTTTGTGCGAAAATGAAAAGTACTTTATTTTCGTTAAGACATTTCTTGCGCAGATTGGTACGGTGAACATTGTTGGAGTGGGGTGCTGTAGAATCATCATGGAGTGCTCGCAGACGTCAGAGCGCAACATATTTACACAAAAAATTGTATGCATCGTCAATTATTTATTATAATTTTGCCGATTTATTATGAAAACGTCTGTATTCAGACTTGAATGTTGTGGCCTTGGCAAGCTTGTAATCTAGATTGGTAAGACACGCTGCACCCAAATTTAGATAGTCATTTATTTTCCGTTTGCAATTAACGCTCATCTATCCCTGATTCCTCAATCGTTTTCAAACATGATTACAACTGTGATAAGTTATAATCGCTAATTAAATAACTTTTAGTATTATATTTAATCAAGAGTTTGTAAAAAAAACTTTAACCTTGTGCCGTAAAGTGTAAGGGGTATTGCGTGGGTGACACTGCATATCGAATAGAAATAGGTCATGTAGGTACAGTCACTGACAATTTGCACGATTCATGTGGAAAACTATTTTGATTAAGTTAATCATCGAAAAATACTTGTTTGTTTGGAGTTCGTTTTTAGGCTTTTTTATGGCACCTATTCATTGCCTACGTAAATGTAAAGGCTTGGCATATTTTAAGATCGGTTAATCCTGATGGAGAAAAAGAAGAAGAAGAAGAAGGAAAATGAATTAGACCTAAATATGGAAATAAAAGTTAGAATAATATACACATGGGCAGACATATTTCCTAAATGGGAAAAGAAAGTAGTTCCAGAGGTGATATCGCCATAGTGGCGGTACCACTTTTATACATTTTTCCCACACTGATACATTTGGATATCTCATTATGAAATATATAGTAAAACAATCGTCTTACATGAGTGCTAATTTTTAAAAAAAAGATTTAACGAGTTGAATGATTCGTCATCCTACGTACGCCTTGGCAAGCAACAGATTTAACTTATTCAGTGGATTTCATACATTTCACGATTTTGCGCTTTATTGACTAAATTAGTAATTGCCGTTATTTGATAAAATAAATACCCACATTTTTGCTCATTTTAAATAAAATATATCAAACTTTAGTAATAATGTCGCAAGTTCATTTGAAATAAGCATACTTGAAGATCATCTATTTAGTTGGTGGGGTTGTTTTATTCGGTTGTTTTTTTTTAGGGAGGAAGTGTTGTTTGATTTATTTATTTGCTGCTTTCATTTGAAGACGCTAAAATTGTAAAAAAGCATTTATCAAATACTATAAACATTTCAGCTGCAAAAAAAAGGTCTTGACGGTGCCCCCTTTGCCTGACGTCTAGAGGCAATTTCCCCCACCCCAACCCCCTCGCGCCGCCACTTCCCCTAGAAGAACCATCGACCCACAGGAAGCTATTGGCAAGCTTTCTAACATCCTCACGTTGGTCGAGCCGAGACTCGAACCCAAGCGGACAGAGGTGAGTTGTGAGTGATCTCTAAAGGCGAACGCCTTAGACTACTCTGCCACCCAGGGCCCCTTAAAATATATGCAAGAAAAAGAAGGTACTGCAGTGTGGATTGAAGAAGAAAAGAAACCCGTTAGGTAATTCTCGTTGATGTGGAAGTATTGTAGGGAATAATGCACGAATGACTGAAAAGGGAAGAAACTAGTTAGGTACTTGTCGTTCATGTGGAAGTATTGTAAGGGCTATTGCACAATAGACTGAAAAGGAGAGAAACCAGTTAGTTACTTCTAGTTCATGTGGAAGTATTGTAAGGGCTATTGCACAATAGACTGAAAAGGAGAGAAACCGGTTAGTAATTCTAGTTCATGTGGAAGTATTGTAAGGGCTATTGCACAATAGATTGAAGAAGGAAAGAAACCAGTTAGGTAATTCTAGTTCATGTGGAAGTATTGTAAGGGCTATTGCACAATAGATTGAAAAGGAAAGAAACCAGTTAGGTAATTCTAGTTCATGTGGAAGTGTTATAAGGGCTAATGCTTGCTTGCTTTTTAAGGTAATACCATGAAAACAAAAGTATGGAGATAATAATAAAGGGATATGATGTCATTATAATAGATCAGCAGAAAATAATAAAACCAGTTAAGGTCTATCGTGATAATAGGTATTCAGGTATTGAACAGAGTGATGATTTTAATCTCAATGACATTATGAGAGCTGTTAAACGGTTAAAGATTGGAAATACTGAATATGTAATATCATAGTTTGCAAATGACACAACATTAATTCCTGATGGTACCTTCTGTTCAGTAAATGCGGCTTTACACGTCTTGCAAACTTTTGCTATTCTTTTTGTCTTAAAATAAATATTCCTAAAACCAAATCTATTTGGATTTTGTAGTATAAAATTTAGAACAGAACCATTTCATCGTAGATTAAGATTGGGCAATAAATGTTCACTTACTTAAAAGATATGATACAAATAAATTAGGAATAAATGGATGGAGAATAAATGGAAGACAATAAGGAACATGTTAATTATGTAGTCTAAAAGGAGAATAACGATATTCAAAACCACGCTGATTCCAATATGTATTACTTATCCATGTAATCTTATATGATTGACCTAGTGTCAATACGGATGTTGAATCCGTATTTTTGTATACCACAGCCAGATTGGAACTAGTATTCTTAGTTTTTATAAATACCAATCTGCTGAATACCATTCATACTGTATAGTGAAAAATATTTGGAAAGCGTAAAATAGAGGGTATGTTTTAAATACAAAACCATATTCATGTTTTGTTCTGAGTCGGGTGAAAGAACTCGTTTGATACGGCCTATGACTGCGTCTCGGCGTAGCCACCTGGTATTAAATGATATGATAATATTGCAAAACATGCCACTTGAATGCGTAATAAAAGAGCTGACTTTAAGAATCAATGAAGAGAATTTAAACCATTAATGGTTGAAGAATAAATGTTCATTTTTAACAGAGGCATGAACATTCAAAAAAATTATCCAATATTGATTTCCTATATTATAATGCTAAATGGTTCCATTACCGTATTTCGCTTGGTATTACAATTGGTATTTCGTCTTCTAAGGTTTTTTTCCTTTTAAAAAAGTTTAATTAATAGTTCTCTCTCTCTCATTTGTTCTGCCTTTCTTACTTTTTTTAGACTCTATTTTTAGCTGTGCTCCAGACTATGTTATTGCCAATCTATTCAGTTGAATGTTTTCTTTCTGTTTTCAGACAATTATTTTAGCATATCTTTAAATATATATATTTGCATGTACACGTAGTTAATTGTCCGTGATTAACAATTATTGTAAAGTGATGATTTCAAGGTTACCCAAATTTGGCATCACTATTTGTCTGGTGCAATTAAAAGAAAGAAGAACGTCTCACAACGACTCAAGAACCCATGCCTTTTCCATCCTGTCCAACTAATCCTCATCTTCTGAGACCCCACCCCATTGCACCCTACCACACGGATGGAATGAAATTCCAGAACAATTGTGGTAAGCCTTTATATCAAACCACACCATTAACCATTCCTCGAATCAAATGAAATTCAAAAACAACTGTGCATATCTAAAGATCATCCAAATTAAATATTAAACTTTTAAATCGCCATCTTGTAGTTTGTAGGAGACGAGGTTCTACCAAGGCAAATACAGCAGGTAGCGCACAGTCCCCTTCAAACGCTCTGGGAATAATTAATATTAAAGACTTTTATTCCTTTCAAAAATACATACCAAGATGGAAAACACCTAGATTTATATTTTTTAACTGTACTCATTATATTGTTATGTAACTGTGGAAAACACACAATTTACTCTTTTTAAATGCATTGATGCAAACATCATAAAAGGCAAATGCTTGGGGAAAAATATATAGCCTTAATCTTCTTGGTCATCTTCACTAGCCATGGGTTGTCGATCCACTTCGTTCCATGTCGACCCTCGGCGTAAGTAGTCAACCGAAACTTTTTCAAATAAGTGCCCTCTTGAGGATGAAAGTGTCACTCCCCGTAGCGAATGAAATCAACTGACCAATGAAAGAGTTAGTTGTACATGTTTGGTATTCAATAGAGAAACTTTCGTCGTGCTCATATGCCTTGACTCGAAATAACAGCTTGCGTATGAAGTTTTTAAATTGGCAAAACTGGTATCCGACATGAGTTGTTGTCTACGGTGGCCTCAATGATTAATCCTATCATTAACCTAGCTAAATGTCACAAGCAATCTGATTGGATCAGTATCTTTCAGCTGGATCCAATCAGATAGGTGAGCGACAGATACTGTTTCAGCTAGCTACATATATATATATATATATATATATATATATATATATATATATGTGTGTGTGTGTGTGTGTGTGTGTGTGTGTGTCAAGGGTTAATTTGGAATCATGTGGATGACGACTACTCTTGTCTAGAGATAAGAAGATGCTTCTTAGGACGATATTGGGAGATTCATATTTATTATCGCTATTTACAAAGTTATTGATGTAGAATATGATATTGGAAGATTCATATGATTCTATCGCTATTTACGAATGTTGTTGATGATGAGTATGACACTGGAAGATTCATACCATTTTATCGCTATTTACAAAGTTGTTGATGTAGAGTAAATTTGTCCACCACGTATCTTTGCAGTAATCAGTATCAAACCCATCCTTTGGCCAGAAAGGTCCGTCACTCCAGTATTTAATTGTCGGGACATATACCATCAATAGCAACATATACGGCGGCGTCAGTCTGTTGACATATAAAAGCAGTGTGTTTATGATGAATGAATAAAAATCTCTAATGCAATATTTTAAGGTCGAGCACTTTAAAGCCCTCTCCTCAATGCACTGGTATCCCACAAATACAAATTCGTTTATGAGACCCTATCTGATTTATACATGCTAAATTGCATGGGTCTGCTTAGCTTCATTCATTTGCGTTTCAAAATTTACATAGATTTATGTGTCATTTATTTTTCCTGCATCTTGTATTCAAACCCAACTGTAGAGAAGAATTCAACTCGCCTATGTTTATGGAGCAGTGCGTGATCCTTAGCGTAATATCGGTTCTCTTAAGCCATCTAGTTGACTCTATTTTTTACACACACACACACACACACACACACACACTTTTTTAAAAACCTTGTTTGCTTTATATATATATATATATATTTGTTTAGTATTTAGCATGGTTAATGATTATCATCGAGAATATTACATATAAGTCAACGATACGTGTACACTTGGATACTAGTACAGGCATTAAGATATGTGAAATCATCGCGCCTGATGATAATAACATAGTTGATATGTAACTGTAATGATCATAACCTAATGTTATTGTTTTATTGTTATTATTACTATTATTATTATTAGTAGTAGTAGTAGTAGTATTGCAGCAACTACGTGTAAAAGATATCAGTATTAACATCATAATAATGTACGTTCACTACATAATAGCTAACTGTTTAATAGTAGTGTATCATGCGCTACTAAGAGGGGGGATATATATATATATATATATATATATATATATATATATATATATATATATATATATATATATATATATATATATATATATATATATATTCGACATTCTGATTGATCAACCTGCTGCTCAATCCCAACAATGTCAGAATTTGTAAATTAATAAAAAGTTTGCTTTGGACGAGACGGGTAATACCGATAATATTATGTGTATTTCAAAGTACAGTCAGAAATATATTATTGTTGCTATATGACCGGACGTTTCAGTGTATTATAATGCGACTGTGAAATTTTAAATTACCATTCTATCAGTCAATAATCTTTACCTACGGAAAATAAATTGAATAAATAAAAACAAATTGCAGTTACCTCCAGAAGCGATGGAAATAAAACATTCCCCAGCTGAATTTCTTGACTCCACCAACTTTTTTCAGCTCACGAAAGGTCAGATACGCGAGAAGAAGTCCGCTGCAAACATACGTGTCATGTTATAAGTAAGAATGAAATACTCGTAACTGAAGTGAATGGTAACAAATATGCAAGGAGATTCTTGTCCTCTGAAATTGAATGCCTTACTTTAAAATGAAAATATCTGCATTTAAAGATACTCTGAATTAAAAATTAGTATGTATGTATGTATATATGTGTGCATTCATGTATAGGGTTTAATGGCACATCATCGCCGTCCTGGCTATACACTGCTGAGTAAAAGATAAGCTGTAAAAATGGTAAAGTTAAAACTTTGCTAAATACTTTAAGAACCTTTGCGACAAAAAGTAAATATGTACTCTTCTCAGATAAAAGATTAAAGATAAGGATGAAATAAACAATAATTGTATACAAGTGATAAAGCTAAAAAATAGATAGGGGTGAAATAGTAAGACACAAATCTTTAAAAGAATCACTACTTCTTATATAAACCACATTCTAGAAGAAAAGCCTAAGATTTTCCCATCATAAAGCTGATTGTCCCAGTTGACATTAAAAAGCATTTGTCTCACGAGGTGAAAGTTGATAAATTCGATAAGAACACAACTATATAATACCTGCCTTTTTTGAGTGCTACAATTATTTAACATTTACCTGTAGAATTTCAGTCACATGCCGGCATAGTTCTGTCACATACCGGCATAGTTATGTCACATGCCGGCATAGTTCTGTGCGCTACATGGAATTCCAATTATCAGACCTGTCATCTGTCAAATTGTTATCTTTCTTTAAATACTACAGTATGAAACATTCATTAATATGTATATTTTATTCTTATCAGTGCCAGAAGACATAGTTTCACCTGATTGTGTTAGTTTGTTTTTTGCTTAAAAGTGAATAATCAAATATATACGGCTAGCTATCGTGCAAAAAGAAAACAAAAAGACATAATGTACTTAGTGCTAAGCGAACAAGAATGTTGATCTGCTAAATTTACACACTCACTTGAATACGATTTTTGGAAACCTAATTATTCAGTGTGAATAACATAAAAACACTCTGAGTGAAAAAATATGTGAATATGAATATTGTTATTATCTGAAGTATCCGCAGATTACAATTTACTTCATGTGATATCGGTATGAAATCCATGTGATATCGGTATGAAATTTATGTAATATCGGCATGAGATTCATTCAAATGTTCAAAAGCCAGAAAGTACCTTAGAAGAAAGAAGGAATCTACAGAAACAGTGGCACTGTCGATGGCTTGGAAAGTAAATCTATTTAACATCTTTGGAAAGAACGATCCTAGGTTAGCTGGAAAAAAGGAAAGTAAACTTTAGTTTCATGTTGATGCAATTTGTTTTTATTTATTTGCTTATTCAATTTTTCATGTTAATTCCATTTCTGATTCAATTTCATTTTCAATATCAAATAAACTAGTATATCTAATTGATTTGTCACTTGTCTTCTTTAAAATGTGATCTGAGCGACTCATAAATCTTTTTGGCAATGGAAAAGCTTTTGGAATTACTTGAAAAATTATTAAGTCCGACGTCTTTTATTAGGTTTTTAGTAGGGATATCTAAGAAATAAGTCGTGTATATTTATTTACACGGATATTTTAGAGAGTAGGCAAAATATAGCGATAACAAGCACTGTTTCATCTAATCGTTAATATTCAAGCAATAAACTGATGTACAGAATATTGTGGTATTACAGACGGTGTATTGTTTTTATTGGTTATTAGCGATAAATGTGGTTGAAGAAAAAAGCTATTAGGCATTGACCTGTTACTCAGCTTCAAAGTTACACAGATGCTAAAAACCGTGATCGGAAGTTCAGATACATTGGATTGAACATGTTAATGTGTACTGTCAAATAGTCATAAGGGCACGTGTACAGGGGGAAGAAACAAGATTTGTTACAGGTTACTCCTGAGATTTTGCTTCTGTTTTGTACCTGTACAAAACATCGCAATGGGATAGATTATTTGTGCAACACCGGTTTCAATCTCAAGTGAACCCAGCCTTTTTACCAATACAAACTTGTACTCTTCACGTCAAGTATTCATCTTTTTCAGTATATGTTATCCCTATTTTACAGGATAATGTATTCAGATGTATGACTTGATATGGATTCTGATTATATCAAAGGATCACACGATGTCTAAAGTAAGGAAATCTTTCTAGTACAGTCTGAAGTGGCTCTTTTGACATCTGCTTGTAGCCCTGTAAAGTTTTTTTTTATAATTTTACCGACGTCCTTTACGTTTATAACAGCTATCTCAACTTAGACAACTCAGAGCAAGCTTCCTTGCTTGTAAATTTTCAATGAGGGTTCAGAGCATGCCTTAAAGCTTCCTTGCTTGTAAATTTTCAATGAGGGTTCAGAGCATGCCTTAAAGCTTCCTTGCTTGTAAATTTTCAATGAGGGTTCAGAGCATGCCTTAAAGCTTCCTTGCTTGTAAATTTTCAATGAGGGTTCAGAGCATGCCTTAAAGCTTCCTTGCTTGTAAATTTTCAATGAGGGTTCCACCTGTTTTGTCTCATTGCGATCGGAAACTGCATATCAATCTTAGTAAATCATATTGAATCAAGGGCACGAATCGGCACTTTCAAAATACGATAAAATAATATTTATGTGTAAATAAAATATGTACAAAAAATTAAATTACAAAACACTCACAGACAAGACTAAGTCCGAAAACGTATGTGTGGCCTAAAATGACCCACGACATGCTAAGAAAGCGGATCCCATTCACCGCGCTCAGACTTCCGGCTGCCTGCTTTGTGCTGAGGATTTTAACGGCATTACTGTACATGGAGAAAGCTAACAATATTTGGACAAGGATACCTGCACGAGACAGAAATAATATCATGAATTGCACCATTCCAACAGAATTGTTGTATTGATAAGTGATCTGATTTTGTTCTTCATTAAACTTACAAGTACTAATGTTTCTTTTAGCAGAATGAAATTACAACACGTAATGATTTACACTACAACACGTAATGATTTACACTACAACACATCATGATTTACTCTACAACACGTCATGATTTACTCTACAACAGATATACTAGTATAATGCACCCTTAATCAAACTGATGAAACCTTTCATAGCTTTGTTCAACAGACTCTTCAATGCAATAATTCCAGATTGTTCAAACTTTTACATACGGATAAACTCTTTACTCAAACCATCATATCCAAAATCTGCTATTGCATTCCACTTTACTTTCAATTTTTGTGATGATAAATGATTCATGAAATCAATGCTAGCACTTTTATTAGTTTACATCCATTATCACCGAAAGAAAATATATTAACAAAAAAAGATGAATATACAGACATGTTGAGATCGAGAGAATAATTTTTACGAAAAACAAAAACTTTGAATAAGTATCAGAAATGAATTGTTTGAATACATGGACCCATTAACTTACCTACGTTGGCGTGTCTCTCTGCAGGTTTGTATTTCTGTACAGATTCATACTCAGCATATTTTGTTTCAGAGAGGAGATGAGTCCTATCGTGGACGTCTCCATTCTCGTAGACGACACCATTGCTGTGAGTGTCTTTTGTGATAGGAAGGGATTCGTTGAACTGCGCCATCTTGGTCTCAGTAGCAAATCTTACAATCAGTCTAGTTATTACATCATATGCAGTACCCAGAATAATTATGGCCGCGATGATGGATGCAATAACGCTAAAATGAAATTTTTAATTGGGACAATTTTCCTATTTCAAATCTCTGCACAGGACAAGTAGCTTAAATATAAAACGTATTAGACAACATAAATTAAATATAATTAGAATAGCACATATGTGAAACATATGCATTAATTCACATATGGAAATAAGAGTCATATCTCATATGTAAAACATATGCATGAATTCACATATGGAAATAGGAGTCACATCTCATATGTAAAACATGCTTGAATTCACATATGGAAATAAGAGTCACATCTCATATGTAAAACATGCTTGAATTCACATATGGAAATAGGAGTCACATCTCATATGTAAAACATATGCATGAATTCACATATGGAAATAAGAGTCACATCTCATATGTAAAACATATGCATGAATTCACATATGGAAATAGGAGTCACATCTCATATGTAAAACATATGCATGAATTCACATATGGAAATAGGAGTCACATCTCATATGTAAACATGTAGACAACATAAATTAAATATAATTAGAATAGCACATATGTGAAACATATGCATTAATTCACATATGGAAATAGGAGTCACATCTCATATGTAAAACATATGCATGAATTCACATATGGAAATTGGAGTCACATCTCATATGTAAAACATATGCATGAATTCACATATGGAAATAGGAGTCACATCTCATATGTAAAACATGCTTGAATTCACATATGGAAATAAGAGTCACATCTCATATGTAAAACATATCCATGAATTCACATATGGAAATAAGAGTCACATCTCATATGTAAAACATATGCATGAATTCACATATGGAAATAGGAGTCACATCTCATATGTAAAACATATGCATGAATTCACATATGGAAATAGGAGTCACATCTCATATGTAAACATGTAGACAACATAAATTAAATATAATTAGAATAGCACATATGTGAAACATATGCATTAATTCACATATGGAAATAAGAGTCACATCTCATATGTAAAACATGCTTGAATTCACATATGGAAATAAGAGTCACATCTCATATGTAAAACATGCTTGAATTCACATATGGAAATAGGAGTCACATCTCATATGTAAAACATATCCATGAATTCACATATGGAAGTAAGAGTCACATCTCATATGTAAAACATATGCATTAATTCACATATGGAAATAAGAGTCACATCTCATATGTAAAACATATGCATGAATTCACATATGGAAATAGGAATCACATCTGATATGTAAAACATGCTTGAATTCACATATGGAAATAAGAGTCACATCTCATATGTAAAACATGCTTGAATTCACATATGGAAATAGGAGTCACATCTCATATGTAAAACATGCTTGAATTCACATATGGAAATAAGAGTCACATCTCATATGTAAAACATATCCATGAATTCACATATGGAAATAAGAGTCACATCTTATATGTAAAACATGCTTGAATTCACATATGGAAATAGGAGTCACATCTCATATGTAAAACATATCCATGAATTCACATATGGAAATAGGAGTCACATCTTATATGTAAAACATGCTTGAATTCACATATGGAAATAAGAGTCACATCTCATATGTAAAACATGCTTGAATTCACATATGGAAATAAGAGTCACATCTCATATGTAAAACATATCCATGAATTCACATATGGAAATAGGAGTCACATCTTATATGTAAAACATGCTTGAATTCACATATGGAAATAAGAGTCACATCTCATATGTAAAACATGCTTGAATTCACATATGGAAATAGGAGTCACATCTCATATGTAAAACATGCTTGAATTCACATATGGAAATAAGAGTCACATCTCATATGTAAAACATATCCATGAATTCACATATGGAAATAAGAGTCACATCTCATATGTAAAACATATGCATGAATTCACATATGGAAATAAGAGTCACATCTCATATGTAAAACATGCTTGAATTTACATACTGAAATAGGAGTCACATCTCATCTGTAAAACATGCATGAATTCACATGTGGAAATTGGAGTCACATCTCATATGTAAGACATATGCTTGAATTCACATATGGAAATAGGAGTCACATCTCATCTGTAATACATGCATGAATTCACTTATGGAAATAGGAGTCACATCTTATATGTAAAGCACTTCAATTTGTAAAACACATGGAAAATGTATCGAGCATTCTTGTAAAGTGATTGCTTCATTATAAACTAGTATTTGAGCTTGCTTTATTTTTATCATATATTACGTCCCGAAATATATCTTAACTTTAGCATCACAGCTTTCAAGTAACCTACTTTATGCCAGTGCTAATGAGCATATCCGTACTAGTGAGCATATCCGTGCCAGTGAGCATATCCGTGCCAGTGAGCATATCCGTGCGCAGTACTGAAGTGTGCTTTGGTAAAATAGTTATTCTCGACCGTATTGATAAAATGCTGTCGAACTTACAAAGGGAAATTAGGTCACTTACTTTATTTGTATACTAATTACATATGTCACACATGTTTACACTTGTGACTTACATGTTTTACGTATATGTACTAAATATATGCCTTACATGAAACATATATTCTGTAATTTTAGGTTACATATATCAAACCTAATGTGACACTTTTCCTGCGTATTATCCTTAAAACTGCATACAAAAATAAAACAAAATGTAAAACTTATTTTATCTCAAGCACTGTCCAATATCATATTGTCGGACTTAACATTCTAAAACAAAGAACTTAAGCATTTAGCATATCGGAGTACTAAACATTTAACATTACGTTAACTTTTTCAAATTTAGTCGAGGTTACTCCTTTTCCATCAATCTGAATGAGGCCATCGTCGTGCAAACTTGCTCCTCACCTTGACCTGATTGGCTGTTAGACACTTGAAACTACCTAACACGTTGATTGACAGATAAACCTTGACACCTTATTGACCTAGCACGGTGATTGACAGATAAAGCTTGACACCGTATTGACCACCTGTCAAAATTATTTGACAGGGTAATTAGCCTACATTTCAGTACACCAAGAGAAATTGGTGTTTTATTGTCTCATCTTGTTTAATATGGTTAGGAAACAAAGTTTCACCTACTTGGCCAATCATAACTCATATGTAGACTATACAAACAATACTAGCGACCGACAGGTTTCAGATTTTGACCTTTAAATATCAAACATGTACTCACGTCACAGCCGTGGCTCTACCATCAAACTCTCTACTTCGTTCCTGACATTTGACAGTAGGTTGTATGTGTGCAGTGCCATTCAAAGGTAACAGGCTAAGAGCTTAAAGGCAAAAAGGAAAAAGCATGTTTTTCATTTCTGGAAATTCTGATTTAATGGTTGCTTTGACCAACATATATTGGTTGCTGATTTAACAAAGAAATTTGAAAGGATATTTTTTCTTTATTATCTACCTACAAAACTACAGATACAAATGTTCACATTAAGTGTAGCGATGAAAACGACATTTAAAATGGAAGTTTACCCATATATCTCAAATCTGTGGGTACTCTAACACACTTATAGCCTGGGTCTAATTTTATTTACAATTGTCGAGGAACACTACATGAAGAGATCGAAAATGATCACAATTTTTTTTAACTATGTTTTACTGATGAGTATTATTGTTATATATAACCTACTTACAACATGAAAGACAAAGATGGAACCACATGGGGGGGGGGGGTTACTGCTCTATATCTACCTGATCATGTCAACTACAAAAGATGTACGCAATATAAGATCACTGATATCAAAACCATATGAACTGAAATCCCTTCCCAGCACCTTAATGCTTTCATTTTATATACAGTATATAGGACTCCCAACTCCCCTTCCTCTTTGATTGATTTATTTGAAGCCAAAACTTAGTGTTGCTGGTGGACTTCAACATAAATTACCCCCCATGTACAAATAAGAAATGGTCTAACCTCATGCAGGTGTGGATCAACACCAGCTTGTTACATCATATGCATGTCTCCGATCCAGAACACTTCACTTTGATTGTTTTGTGCCAACTTACTTCATAAGTGACCACTACCCTTTGTGTATCACAAGGAAAACTTCGTCGAAAGCTAAAAGTCATTCACCCGTATCACCTGCTTACTGCTCTTTCGCCGAATTTGATGTAATGGACTTTCTTACTGAACTTGCGCCAACTTTGTCTACCCTTCCTTCTTAACAAGATAACGTTTGGCTTGCAAACTGGTACTGTCCGTTTAAATATATCAGAACAAAACGTATGAAAACTTTCTGAGTGGTATTCCCTTAAAATAGTAGAAACACAGAAACTTGAGACAGGTTTCGTCGTTTAAAAGACTGTGAACACGATAGGTACTTTATAAATATATTTTTTTTAAACAACTCATTACTACACAAGTTAAGAAAAATTACCTATCAAAACTAATTTCTAAATCGAAAAATGTTCAAACGATCTGAAATCATTTGTGTAACCTCAAGCTAAGAACAAGACGTTAACATGCCCAACGAACTGCATTTCAGTGACAAAATATTTACCGATTTTCATGATATTAATTTTTAATTTTTTTTTGTTTTTTGTTTTTTTGTTTTTGTTTATGTTTCCAAATCCCCTAATATCAACTTCTGTTTCCAAATTCCCTAGTATCTAGCTCTGTTTCCAGATCCCCTAATATCTCTGTTTTGTAATCCACTAATATCTACAATATCTACTTCTGCGATTCATATCTAAAAATGAAGTGTTAAAATATCTTCTTAATTTTGAATCCAAATGAATCTACTGGTACTTATGAATTAAGCCCATAAATATTAAACCTATCTTGCTGTATAATTGCTGAATCAATGGCGGAATTAAGAGTTTATGCCCCTGCATATGTAAAATATTATAATTCCTACAAACATTTTAATGCAAAATTTTCCTTGATAGGCCTGTATTTGTCATGATTGTATGTGTATTTTATTTCTATGTTTCTGGTTATATTTTATGCCGTGTGTTCGTGCATTACGTGCTAGCTATGTGTGTGTACTGTGTTTGTGCATTACGTGCCTAGCTATGTGTGTGTACTGTGTTTGTGCATTACGTGCGTGTGTACTGTGTGCATTACGTGCCTAGCTATGTGTGTGTACTGTGTTTGTGCATTACGTATTGTTGAAGTTTTGTATTACTGTCACGTTTATTATAATATTTGACATATAAATCTATGTAGAACATAGAGTTGTACCTTGGGCCAAAAATCTCAAATACTCTATGAAATAAATCATTCATGAATTAACGAATACATTCAATTTCACCCAAAGTGTTATATTCTAGTTATAAAGAACTGTTGTTATGTTCTTGAAAACAAACGTTCTCTGGTTTAAGTAATGTTCTCAATGCATGATTTATCGCTCTTGAAGAATATTGCGTATTTACCGTCATCTCGCTTGTTACATGAAACTCCAAAGAGAAATCGTTGCATTCTTCACATTACAATTTGATTGAGTACCCGTTAAAATAATGACTACACTGTAGTTTGTTTTCTTTGGGGTCTTTATTTGTTTTTTGTTTGGTTTTTTTCTTTCTTTGTTTTTTTCTGTTGGGGAGGGGGACGTTGTTTGGTTGGGTTTTTTTTGTTTGTTGGGGGGGGGCGTTGTTTGGTTGTTATTTAGTTGGGGAGGGGGGCATTGTTTGGTTGTTTTTTTTCTGTTGGGGGGGGGCGTTGTTTGGTTGTTTTTTTCTGTTGGGGAGGGGGGCATTGTTTGGTTGTTTTTTCTGTTGGGGGCATTGTTTGGTTGTTTTTTCTGTTGGGGAGGGGGGGGGCGTTGTTTGGTTGTTTTGTTTTAACAGATAACTGAACAATTTCATCTTTGGAAATCTCTCCTTAGCACGAACACGCTCACATGAGTGTGGAAATCTCTCCTTAGCACGAATACGCTCACATGAGTGTGGATATCTCTCCTTAGCACGAACACGCTCACATGAGTGTGGAAATCTCTCCTTAGCACGAATACGCTCACATGAGTGTGGATATCTCTCCTTAGCACGAACACGCTCACATGAGTGTGGATATCTCTCCTTAGCACGAACACGCTCACAAGAGTGTGGAAATCTCTCCTTAGCACGAACACGCTCACGTGAGTGTGGAAATCTCTCCTTAGCACGAACACGCTCACTTGAGTGTAACAAAAATGTTTACAAATTATGTACAGCCAGTTTATGCGTGATTAATGCAATATAAATAGCAATTAGGATGCACTATGTATAGTGAGGTACCAAATTTCGTGGATTTCGTTTAAAACTAAGGACGTAAATACCCATTGAACGATACTATCTCTGAAGAAACCATAGGACTCCGCTCAACGAATAAAGTAACGACAAAAATGTTATTTTTTGCAAAAACACGAAAATTGATACCTTTAAAAAAGATATATGAATTCACGGTATCTTATGGTATTATTACCTGTTCTAACAAGAGCCGCTGCATCATCGTCATTACACGTTTCTGGGAGACATATACCAACCGACAAGGCAGGGGTACCGGCAAATAACTGCAACATTAAAATTCATTTCAATGAAAACATTCATTTAGAAAGTTCGAAGCAAACTCTACATGTAGTTTTTAGGCTCCTTTTGATTAAAGCCATTGTTTCAGCGAAAGCGAATTTTTTCATGGATCTGATTTCTCTCTCTCTCTCTCTCTCTCTCTCTCTCTCTCTCTCTCTCTCTCTCTCTCTCTCTCTCTCTCTCTCTCTGAAAGTCGAGGTTGAAGGACGCTTCTTTTCGATACAATTACAAATATCTTTTGAAATAAAATCAGCATCAAATATTGATGATTTTTATGACAATGTTGATTACGATAAGTACAATGACTATGATGGTGATGATGATAATAAGGATGATGATATTATTATTATTATTATTATTATTATTATTATTATTATTATTGTTTTTATTATATAGAAACTTCTCGAAACCGGCATCTCTACAAAGCGACAGCCTCTGCATCCTGGCCACATAATTTGGTCCCAACTGAGTTATCCTATTACCAACTTATGGTCTTCAAACTGAGCACCTCTAATAAAGTATCTTTTATTTAAATTTGTTATCCCAAAAGTGATCGGTTTTTAGAAGTTCATGTAGTAGTGGTAGTAGTGGCACATCTGTCGTTGCTCTTGCTGTCGTCGCTGTTGTTGATGATGATGATTATGATGATGACGATGAACATGACGATGATGGTGGTGACGGTGATTCTGTAGATGATCATAACAACACTCCAATACCAATCTTGAACCAAATAAAAAGTTTGGAGATTTATCAAATCTCAAATAATTTACTGACCGTGACACTTTGTGAGTTAGAAAGAGGTATGGATGCCATGCAGTATTGGCCCCTGTAGGGATAGCTCGGCTCTGATTTGTTGGTCGGATCCACGTACACAACCGCCTGTGTATTGATACATTCATCGTATGAGCCGGGCCAAATAAAGTTTCCGTCAAGTATACCACTCTCAAGCTTTCCTACGGCATCGATAACTGGCGAGAAAAAAGATTAAAATCATGTTAGAAAACTTTATGTTTAGTAATGGAGAGTATAGAAATCTCTCTCATTATTTAAGAGGTTTATCCTTTTTCAAACAATGTGACAAACCATCCACACAAGATAGTTTTTAACAATCCATCAACCATCTCTCTCTCTCTCTCTCTCTCTCTCTCTCTCTCTCTCTCTCTCTCTCTCTCTCTCTCTCTCTCTCATGAACTTTAAACTACAAACCATTTCACCCTAGACAATGTAACTCGGTAGCAAGGTAAATATCGAAGATAACTATATGTCCTTACTTCTCAACCCATATAAGCGCGTGAAAGTTTTGTTCATAAATTGCACAATACACCTGGCAAAGTATGGCACTTTTATGTTACAAATCAGAGCAAGAATAATTTTGTGAAGCTATTTGGAGGCAGGACATTTTTTCTAAACAAAATCCCGCCATCCCCCCCCCCCCCTCGCGCGAATTGCGCCTTCCCTCCTTCTTTTCCTCCAAAAATTAAATTGTCGGTCCCGTACTGAATTCGGCTAGGAGCCGGGGTGACTCAGTCCGTCTTTGGTTGACCTGTTCTGGGATTTCGGCCGAACACCAAGTACACGTTCTCATATGTTCTCGATTGTTCCTGATTGTGCTCGCCCAAACAGCTTGAGTTGATCTCGGGTTAAAAACGAAAACAAAAAAAACATGGCGGATCAACGCTTGCCATGTTCCGTCATCTTTCTTCTTGTCTATTTCCGCCTCAGAGGTGGTGTGGGTTCTTAACCCAAGAACGAGGTTATTGACTCTTATCGAAGAAGATTATCGGTGTTAGGGCGAGAAGAACAACTAGAATATTGTCGTCGGGTCAAG
Organism: Margaritifera margaritifera; assembly: GCA_029931535.1. Lineage (NCBI taxonomy): Eukaryota > Metazoa > Mollusca > Bivalvia > Unionida > Margaritiferidae > Margaritifera > Margaritifera margaritifera. Next base: position 915,926 of record JAQPZY010001309.1, read on the forward strand.
AATCTTGTTCTCGTGTCTTGCCCAAGGACACCCTCAGTAGTTAATGTGCCGCACTCGTAACCAGAAGAGTGCAAATCCTGTCCAGGCCAGGTCAACCGCCATAATCTGCCTCTGGGTAATAAACTTTACTAAAACTGCCTCGTCATGATATAACCTTTCATGTGTTGATGTGCCATTAAACACCAATCAATTATTTATTTATTTTAGCAATTTTTCTCTCTAAAACGCTGGGTCCACATGTACATGACAAATATATTTTAAACAGTTTCAGTTTTTCAGTTTGACTGCGGATTTATGTGACGGACCAAAAGAAAATGTGTCCAATAATTATTGTTCAAATATAGAATCGCTATACAAGTTATTTTTAAAGCTACTTTAGAGGAAGTGATGAAAGTGCTAGCGGTAGTAGTAATAGTAGTAGCAGTAGTTGTTGTTATTGTTGTTGTTATTGTTGTAAACAGAGAACAACATTAATAATAATAGTAGTAGTATCAATATAAATGGTATTTGAAGAATTAGAATTAGTACTTCATAACTGAAATAGAGTAGCAGAAATAGAAGAGAAGTAACTGTTGTTATTGTTCTCGTTGTGGATGTGCAACTGACTGATGATGGTGGTGGTAGTGGTGGTTGTGGTGGCAGTTTTCCTTTGGAGCAGAGAGAGGAGTAGCTGCTAGGTAAAGTAGAATCTTTAAAAATCAACACTCATATATATATATATATATATATATATATATATATAGATATATATATATATATATATATATATATATATATATATATATATATATATAATCAAAAGAGAGGAGAGCGCTGTTCCCTGGATACTGCATTGTATATATGGATACATGATTATATTAAATAAGTTTATATAAAATGATACCAATGTATTAAACGTGTTAGAGAGTGATAATATTCGTTCCAAACAGGAATCGAACGCGTGTTATGAGTAACTCAGCTATATGTACAAATTTACAATTGTCTATTTACAATTATAATTTGCGCTTCTAAATAGAAATACAGTGGGTTTGTGCATATAATGAAGTCTTGAATTCCTCTTGCCTTACAAATGAGTTCTCTCGCACTTCGAGCCCTTTCCTTTGACATGGTTTCCTCCTTTTAGGGGGATGAGAGATGGCCGAGTGGGTTAGGGACACGGTGCAAGAGAGCTAGGCGTTAGGTGCCGTTTATCAAGGCTGCTTATATATATATATATATATATATATATATATATATATATATATATATATATATATATATATATATATATATATATATATATATATATCTGTGTGTGTGTGTGTGTGTGTGTGTGTACATAAAATTTAATAAAAATATAAAAAGAAATATACGGGATTTTCATGTGCCAAGAAAACTATTGCGCCCCAGTCATTATTGTTTTGTTGTCTTTTTTTTTTTTTTTTTTTTTTGGTTGTTGTTTTGTTTTCTTTGCTGTTTTGTGTCATATGTAAGAATATCGTGAACGAGTTGTGCAAATAATTTGGTGCAATCGATTAGGTTGAAATTAAATCTAATAGTCTAAAGCTATGTTCTCAAGGAATGACCCATCTACACAAGAAAATGAACTTAAAAAGAAAACATAAAAGTATTGTGTGACAGCTGACACTGCGGGACACAGTTGACATGTACATTCCTTGCATATTGCTAAAAATAGTTTGTAACAATATCTTGCAATACTAATGAAGACAAAATTAGATCTACTTGTTTACAACTACTTACATCGAATGGCCCATTGTTCTCTTCTGAACAAAGATTCAATTAAAAGTTCTGTGTGGTTAAGACATGTGTCCCCAATATCGTAATCTGATGATGCGCCGGCTCTCAAATTGTCTGCTAGAAGGCTATCGTATTTATTTATGTCTCTCGCAGCAGGAGATTCAATTAGATCACTCAGAGGAGAACCGTCCGTTACTATGGATTCTATTATAAGTTGTACCTTCCGGAGTTCCTTGTGAAGTTTACTTAAATCTTCTGTAATAAGAGTGTCATGACTATACGTGTGACACACCAGTCCGAACAACAATAAAATTATCGATCTTATTTGGAGATTCATTATTCAAATTAAGGTCTTGAGTGTGAGTATGACAAATAATTTCTGCGAAACACGTCGACCCTTTAAACTGGTATAGCTTTTAATATTGTCGACCGCAAGGTGTGCGTCACGGTTTTACAATACCTTTCAGCATGTTGCTATCACGAGGATTTGTTGTAAACACCATATATTTCCCTCAAACGACACCTATGTAGTTGAACACCATACATTTCCCTCAAACGATACCTATGTAAGTAAACATATAAGATGCTGACGTCTAAACTGGATAAGTTCAAAAGGTCATAAATGCTGAAACAACTATAGAAACTTCAAAAAATAAATAATAATTTTCCCAAATAAATACATTTTCAAAACCTACATAAGGACACTTAATGCTTTGCTTGAAAGAATGACCTTGTCTATGTCTTGCATCAGAGTTCAGAGAATGGAAGAGGGTAGTGCGTGAAAACTATTGCTCTTGAAATCCCATTAGCATTCCAAATATTGATGGCAAAGTTAATCGAGATAATAAGTACCAGAGTTTCCAAACATGACCAAAGTGTGGCCACTAAGATGTGGGTGTTTACTCCATACCCAACATCCAGGAGTAGATACGTATTCATCCCGCAAGATATCGAATACGTTAAACTTAGTGCGCGAATCTATAAAAGGAAATGACTCAAACCCCCATGACATCGAACGGCATTATCAAGATGACCGCCTGAAAAGCATTGAAGTCAAGACTTAGAAAAGTTAACATATATCCAATTATCGAATTGTACCTATGTACAGCACTAGTAAACGGGATAATTCGTCTTTAAATTTTCCTTCAATTCAAAAGAATGATGTCTTCTATTATATATATATATATATATATATATATATATATATATATATATATATATATATATATATATATATATATATATCTGTGTGTGTACGTGCGTGTGTGTATGAATGTATGTATCAAAGATGGAGAAATGAATTGTATTCTCAGGTGAATGTTATGCCAAACAAGGTTAAAAAGCGGATTTAAAAACACGTCCAAAAAAAAGTGCTGAATGTATATCTTGGACGCATAATTTGTTAGGTGACGGCGTATTCCTCTTTCTCTCTCTCTCTCTCTCTCTCTCTCTCTCTCGTTCTCTTTCTTTCTCCCTCTCTCAGTATGTTTTAATTTTGCATTACTTTTTTGCTGCCATTTCAATAGTATTTTAAGTTTTCATCATGACTTCTTGTATATGACTTGTGCCTGCGATTTACTTCACACGATAAATATGTGATCTAATGTACAACAAATTTCAATGAAAACTATTCATCACCTAAATTATATCTTCATTTTATTTATATCATGAACTTAAGAAGTCCAATATGGCGAAATTAAAGAAAAAATGCCATGAAATCAAATTTTCTTCATAATAATCGTACAAAAGTGGTGAGCACACTACATAAATACATAAATAGGCTTGCCAAGTTAATGGTGAGCACACTACATAAATAAATAAATAGGTTTGCCAAGTTAATGGTGAGCACACTACATAAATAAATAAATATGCCAAGTTAATGGTGAGCACACTACATAAATAAATAAATAGGCTTGCCAAGTTAATGGTGACTTACGATCTTCTGGAACAACAGAAACAAAAATGTCATTCGATAGTAAACATGTAAAATTAAAATTAATGAAAGGAAGTAGACACAAAAGCGTGAAATCTACAGTTCAGATTAAACGAACGTTTTATTAATAATTGGTCAAGCTTTCAAAGGCATTGTGATGTTCATTGAACTTTTAATAATTTTGTATACTTTATTTTCAGATTGTTTACACTGCACATTAAAAGAAGGACAAACTATTAGACAAAAAGAAAAAATGACCTCTCCCATATATACATGAAAACACACATGCGAACTAACTCTCTCTCTCTCTCTCTCTCTCTCTCTCTCTCTCTCTCTCTCTATATATATATATATATATATATATATATATATATATATATATATATATATGTATATATTGTTGATTTCTTAAGTATACACGTTTATATTGCTTTTGTTTTGCTTTAAAATCTTCTATGTCCTTTATATATATATATATATATATATATATATATATATATATATATATATATAATGTTGACCTAATTTACTAATTTTTAGATATGCCCAAGTCTTTTGTAAATGTCATCTTTGGATCATTTTTGTATGTTCAGGGAAAGGATCTAGATGAGTTAGTTCACTCGTGTCCAGTCGAATATTATTTAATAAAATGACAATGAAATATATTTATATTTATATTTAAAACAATAAAACACAATAAAGTAATAAAAAAAACTACTTTCGTCTTTGAGGTAGTGTGTTTAATATAGACTTGTAGTCAAAATATGTTCCTTTTCATATATAATTTTCAACTAAACAAACCAATAAAAGGTACCATTACTAGCTACTATATCAATAATATTACGAACATCTTTGTTTATATTACATTTTATAACACAATTCTTTTGGTCATGTCATATTCGAATATAAAATCAAGCAGCGGTGAAACGAGTATTTTGTCTACTGCATCCATGTTCACTTTATTTTGTTAATTATAACCATGCTTCCAAATATTTTTAAAAACTTAATTATACAACGAGCGGGTGAAAAGTTATTTATATTTGATTCAATGCCAAAATGTTTCCCAGTCTCAATGTTTGAGAAATCTATTTATTTGCTTTTTTATTCACTTTCCTCAGCCATGATATTTTCATCGCGATCAAAGATTCTTTTATGTTAACCATTGTAGAACAACCTTGTTTATAATTGTGAAACATGACACTGCTCTTCATTTTATCTTGACCAGATATCCAAATAAATTTTTAATATGGCAAAAAATATCAAAAATGTCATTCAGCGACATGTAAAATTGAATACATAAAAACGAAATGATGAATCTTACAAATGAGATAATCATAAAATGAACAGCGAAAATAGTAACAGTATTTTGTGCAGTTATTTTGTCGTAAATCTTTTTTTTTTAAATCGCGTTCAAAATGAACACAATATCAAATGATTGAAACCTACAAAATGACCCCTCCCACTCCCCACCCTTTTTATCTGCTGTATGAATGACATATATAAGCATTGTAATCACACTGATACAGCTATTTATCATGAAGATACTTGTTCACCCCTCTCAACCAGTACAGGTCATTACATCTTAGTAGCTTGGATTATTAAATAACGCATTTGTATACATCTGCCTAATATGGCAAGCACTGCACTCTATTGGGCATAGATACAGGACAGATCAAACTCCAACTATTATAAAGCAGTCATGCATCCACCTGCTGTCACGAAGCACTCACGCACACGCGCATATATATATATATATATATATATATATATATATATATATATATATATATATATATATATATACAGAGAGAGAGAGAGAGAGAGAGAGAGAGAATTACAAATATACACAAAACAGAGCGGAAAGTGCTGTCCCTGGACCCTACAGGAGAATGTTTGATAATATTTTAAGAATTTTTAAATACGAATAACTAATATTATCATACAGGTTAGAGAATTTTTAATTCGTACTCTTCGGAGATTCGAACCCGGTCCGCTGGTAACGACACCCATCGCCTTGCCTGTAAGCACCAACCGCTCTTATTATTATTCACACCATGATTGCTTCTTATATAATAGAACTTTGATTGTACTTGATTCATATGCCTTATATGTATGGCATGAGTATGATTTTTTTTTCAATAAAGTCTTGTTCTGTTCGATTCTGTTCGGTAGCTCTACAATTTGTTCTATATACTTGAATCAGATTAGCGCTTAGCGACAAGTGAACTGTAGAAATATGATATCACACCTGCAAAAATCCACCGAAATCCAATTTAACTTGAGGCGCTTTCTCCGTTTTCAGTCTTTTCGGCAACTTTTGATTATGAGCAGTTAATTGTCACAGTGGCTGAGCCGCGAATACATACATGATGGTGTCAATATCATAACTTCTCTACAAGCATTGCTTTGATCTTTGCTGGAATGTTAATTATCATAATAAAGCGTGCAAGCCTTCATTTACCTTGCAGTAGGATCTCTTGCAATTCGATTCATGCAGAGTAGGGGTCGTCTTAAAAGCGCGACATACAACGAATTTGATAATTCTAGTGGTAATATTAGAAACCAGAGGGCTTCCCTAGGATCTGAAATTGAAGGGTCATTGACTCCTGGGCTGAAATTTCCAAGCGTCAAAATTTGAAGATTAAGAGTCAGAATCTTAAACACGTGTGTCACGAGAACGACATGGAAAAAGAAAACACATTTTCAAACTCATTTACATTTATTGTCAAACACAGAAGCATCACAACGAGTCGTTTTGAATGCACAAACAACACACTGACGACAAGTCGAGTTATTCCAAATTAAATTATGTAAAGGGGACTCAATATCAAAGGAAATTTCAGTGGACAATGTGTTTTTATATTATTCAAGGTAACATTTGTAAAGATATGAAAGAAAATCAATCTAAAATCAATCATGCCTATTCACACCTTACGGAGAAATAGTATCTATTGATATACTGAACTAAAACAGTAAATGTCCGAACCATAACGTGTTGGGGCTTGCTTTAATGTGGGTATTTCAGGTTTTACAATTGCTTACTATAAGAATGTGACAGAGTGCGGGTATTTGGATCAATAAGCGTACGCACTAATTGGACAGATGAGTGCCAATTCAAGGGGAGTAACATAGTTTCCGAAAAGGCCTATACCATCTCGACCATGCACACAATATATACATATTGTTACGGAATTATATGAATCTTTTTCTTTTAATAATGGTATAGTTTATTAGTTTGTGATCTCTCTTCTTAGTCTAACAGCTGTCGTCTTGTGAGTACACATACGGTAATTTGGATCGATATTTCACTGAGTACATTAGGTCGTGGGAAGAATTGTTGCTGGTAGCATTAGTATATCACGTTGTTAGCGCGTGAGAGTTGAACTTCTAACCTAGATTCTATGAATCAATACGTTATTGACTATTAAAAACGTTGGTACACTGGCACTTTAGAGATGTCACGCATAACCTTGTTTCTGATTGGTTTGGAGAAGGTTGTTTCTAGAAGGATTAAATGGGTTTTTATTTCGATTCTGCGTATTAAGAACATATATAATAGGATGTATTGTTGTGTTAGGCATTCCTAGCATAGTTTGACAGCCTGAGAGGTCATACACGAATTTGGTTCAATTTGTGTGAGGATATTCTGTTTCAGTGATATTATCATACAGTACATTCTGGATTAGTACTGTTTATTCAACTTATATAAATTATACAACTCCGTGGAATTATCGGAAACATTTCTAGAACTTGTGATATTCCATTCACGGGAATTATTTGGAATTTATAAAACTTGGATATACTGATTCTTATTAACACATCAGTACAGCAAAGGTTTCATTCGGAACCAACCTTCATTGGGAATATTTGGATTAACTTCCGGATCATTGAACTTTAGAACAATTTAGGACTTTTAAGGATATTCTATACTGTAAGTTATTGTTAATTCTTTCACTTTGATTGTTTGTTGAAATATTTTAATATTTTAGGAAATTAAATATTTGTATTTTAAATCTTGAAAGCTTGTTTGAGTCTTTTCTTTTGTTACATTACCCCTAGTCGTAACAATATATATATATATATATATTTCTATATATAATATATATATATATATATATATATATATATATATATATATATATACATACATACAAACATACATACATACATATTAGAGCGTCAGAGATCTCACTCTACTTATGAATAGCCGGTCAAGTGTATCAAGAGGGTGATTTAGTATTCATCATAAATATTAGATGGACACATAATCCTTGAAATATACGTGCTCCACCGTGCTACTAGTATATTATTACATAACACTGTTACGTTAACAATTCACGTGAACAGAGCTTCATTCAAACGAAATTATAAAGAACAATTCTGATTATTCACACAGCTATAAATTTCTGACTATAAATTAAAGGATAAGAATATCGATTGACATAGAAAAAGATTTGTAATACTTTAGCTGAAAGATAACGACAGTATATTATTAAAAGAGGAGACTTTTTGAACTATCGTACATTTATCTTCTGCATACCGCAAAATTTGGTCCGAAAATAGAAAAAGGTCACATATTTACACGTGTTGTTTTCGTTTGAAATTACAACAAATACTCATAGCAACAAAAATACTGTATTTGCCGCAGGCCAGATTAAAGTAAAGTCCAACCGGCATAGACGAAATCGAAAATGTAACCTAGACAAGGTCAGACTCTAACCGGTGCCCGGCCCAAATTGCCAAGCCAATATAATATATCTGTAACTAGTAGAATCTCTGTCTCCTGACTGGTTAGTCAGTGACGTCATTAACACAACAGTGACGTCTTTCCCATAACCCCTTGTCTATATTTGGTTTGGAACTCACCCTCCCCCCAACTGTGGTGGTTGGTTGGTAGCTTCCCCTACTGCGCGATGCCTGATGGGTAAAAAGTATTCTCTGACAATAGCGTCACACTTCCGGTTCTAGTCAGACCGTATCTGACTATCGTAGCGAAAGTACGGAAATCTCCGTATTTTTTCCCGTGATGCACCGCAGATGTAAAGCTACCAACCAATCAATGCAGTCCAGGGGTAAGTTTCCAAGCTAGTCGTAATGGGAATTATGTCACTGTTGTGCGAATGACGTCACTGACACATATAATACTAGCTATCGGGTTGCCAATTTAGGTCGGGTACCCGCGAATAGTAAGAACGAATTTCTCTACTAGTCTTGTTCAACCAGACTCTCGCGTGGCAGCGTGAGATCTCCGCCATACGAGGGTGTGGTATAATATTTCATTGCTCTCTGTTAACGATAGAAGACGCTTCGGTAAATATTTGTAGAGACGAAACTAAAACTATATTTACCCCTATCTCAAAATTTATCTAGATATATTTCCTGCAATCATTCAAGCCAAAAGTCTATTGTAGGTTTAAAAAGGATATTATCACTTTGTAAACCAACGCTGGTACAGGAAACGTACCTCAGTCAAGCAATGAGACTGTCCATGTTTACCCGAAACATAACGTCAGCTCATCATTACAATCACGCATTATGTCATCTCATCTAATCAACCAATCAAATTACTTTTCCAAATTTTGGAAAAGCCTCGTTCTAGCGTTACAAGAAAAGGTTTTTGTATTACCAGACCCTCGTTTGGATGAGATCTCACTGAGTCACGCATGAGGTATGGTTGAACGAGACTAATTTCTCTGTATACTCCTCAGTCGAAACACCTCGTTGATTTTCCACAAAAATCAACCTTTAAAATAGATAGAGTGACACTGCTTAAAAAGTGGAAAACCCACGGAAAATGACGAAAAAATCAAATCCACACTAAAGTACGCTAGGCAAAATAGAACCATGTCAAAGGCATAATAATACCTTTATGAAATTATTTGTACAAGTTCAGTGAAAGAAACTTCTCTAGTAAGTTTATGCCTAAAAAAAGAAACGTTTTGCCAAGAATAAATCATCTCAGTCGAGTCGCCCTTACTGCACGCTATGATGGTGAAATGTGGACATGAGGTCACTTGATAAACAAGGCGTATGTGTATGCAACGGTACTGAAGTATTTCCGATGTGGTTTTAATTAATTTTTTTTTTTTTTAATTATTGGCGGAAATGCCTGGGCTTGTTCCAATGGCATATCACTCACAGTACGTTACCTCCCTTTACAAGCTGAATAACGCCACTAATACCACAAACTGAAATCTGCTAAAAACTTGGAGAAAGGTTTTATCTTACTTTAACTATGTTTTTGAAGGAATTTGGCACATGTAACGGATAAAAGAGAAAATTAATGCTTAAGCTTGCAGATCTAGCGCTGTCATAGTAAATTTATCAATAATTTTTGTTATCGCTAAAATAACAGAAATAGACTATCCATATTTCGTTCTAGCAGACGGAACGAGACTACTGCGACCCTTCTGCCATATTGTTGGGGAGTTGGGAGTATAAGAACTCCTTATTAATTAATTCCAGCAAGATTTACTCTCTTTGGGTATTCTTCTTCTAGAGCGGAAACATTTTCTTATTAAAAACAAATTTGTCTTTTATTGCCGTTAAAGGACTTTTTTTTATATAATTCAACTTTGAAATTAGTGATTTCATTTATTTCCTTTGAAGTTAATTTAAAGTCGACAACAATTACTATGTTGATGTATGTTGCTCGGTGTATGACGTATGGGTAAACATTATGACGTTACAAGCAGTATGCATGTATCTAATTAGGGCAATGGTTACATTGATACATAACGGACATACTAGGTTTTGACAAGTTGTCTGGTACCGACTATAACAGATGACCTCTGGGTCAGACGGTTTGTGCGTGCAGTGGCGTTGTTTATGACTTCATCTAGGAAGTAATTTAATTTTTCAAACCTGGATCACACGGCCCGCTTTGGCTTTCATCGCTGTGAAATGAAAACTAAACCATAGCCTGTGGAAGAAACGAACTGAAATGAAAAGGAGGCCCCTCAGATGTTTTGAGGTGCTAGACGGCGTTGCGATCGTTGACTAAAGTTAATTAAATGGATAACGAAAGAAAAACATGCCAATTCACACTTTATTGGAGAAAAAGTTAATATTAGTCAGAAAAAATGTTGCAAGATCAATTTAGTTCTTCATTAGCCTCACGTCATTTTGACATCATGCACAATATGACCTCATAATCGCGGTGATTTCAACCCTTAACTCAAGGGATGGGATACAACTGTATCCACTTGATGTAGGCAATCCCCAAGCGGGCGCAGTTCTTCCCCTATTATCCCCAGCCTGATATATGTAAGTTCTATATGCATATACATCGAAGTGTAATAGTGGAGCATAAACTAAGTTATGTCATCTGTTCTTTGAATTTCAACAATCTGTGATAATATTGCATATGGTCATGAAGTATTTTGTTATGGGACTTGTCGTGAGGATAATTAAAATATCACTCGCATGCACGTATACACACACACACACACACACACACACACACACACACACACAACAGCAGCAGCAGCAGCAGCAACAACAAAAGAGTAACAACAACAATAGCAAATTAATTTTGACATTTTACGAAAAGGAAAGATAAACATCGAAGATCCTGGTTTTGATGAGCTTTTATACTCGTGATAACCATTACAGACATTTAAATAACCCCAGGGAATATCGTTTTCTTTCACAGTTTGCCCTTAGGAGTCAATATTCTACCCACGCTAGCTAATTTTAGATATGAAGTAAAAACGCGTTGCGTCACATATTCTTAATTTGTAGCCAGTCCTAATTGCATGCATATCCAAGATGAGCTTATTCAAGTCTGGAGCTTTATTTTTGTAGTCCACCTCTGCCAAGTTTCTTGCATTTTCATTGGTTAAAGTGTATCACGGGGAGAACGGGTACGAGACAATACCGGGTTAGTAGGAAAAATAGCTGGTCAGAGAGACCTTTCGTCGCCCAGTCTTTGTCTTTCTGACCTCCCATGATATTGACATGAAAATACTGTTAGTACACACCCTATGCAACACCCTCCACCACACAGTGAACATCTACAATATTCGATGTTATGTACGAATGGACATAGACATGCACTGATATATGTGCAGACATTGAATCTTCTTTGCTGGGTAACAAATAACCCTGGCTCAGCCACGACACTGAGCCACATCACATTAATATTCTAATTGTAGAGGCAGGCCGCCAGGCTAACCCTTTACCTTGAAACCACGACGATGCATAAACCCGGAGGTACACATGTCCAGCACGCTTAGAAATGTATCCGACATTCAATAATTGATTGCAAAGAAAAAGGAGGACAGGGAGAAGGGGGGCGGGGGGCCGAAGAAGAAGAAAAGAAAAATGATGATGATGTAATAATGCAATAATAATATCACAAGATTTCCTCCTAAAAACGTAGAGCAGTCATCATATAATAATCATACAGTCTGCTTCTTCTTCACCTGCGCCACCTTCTTTGTTATTTTTAAACTTTTAATCATCGTGAACTTCACATATCGTACGGTATACAAACAGCTTACTTTACTGGCATACGTTTCAACTGTATTGAGCCACCTCTTTACCTTTCATAAATTTAGGGAGGATCATGGGAACGTTCTTACCTATAAAATATTCATGAAACATTTTTCGGAAACAACTCTTTCCTAAAATGTGTCTATTGAACGACGTCTTTCCTATAACACGCCCGTGAAACTGCCACCTGAATCTTTTGAAGTATAGAAATGAAGAATATTTAAAAATTATTTTTACAACTTTATGGAAAATTCTATTCTGGAAAAGTAGAAAATGTCGGTATTTTATTAAGTCTCGCTTGACTCGATTAGACGGAAGTAAGAGTGCATTAGGTATGAGATAGAAACAATCCATAACGACACTTCCTCTTTGGAGGAAGTAATTCATATAAAGAGCTATTCAGCAAACTCTGCCAAGAGCAAAACTGTTAGTGCTGGCTGTCAGGACTCGTCAATGCCAATGATTGCACGGATGATGGAATGTATATTATGCGTCACATGCACATGAGATTATGGAATAATTCTATCAGTTAAGGAAACATATAGGTGGTAGTTTATTGTGTGTAAATATTAGCTTGACGATCTAGTCTGGAGTTAAGATCTACCAAGTTACTTTGAATAGGTATGTAACCTTTTTATTGTTATATGTGTAGGGCAAAAACTTAGAATGCTCCTAGTTTAGTCTGCCAACTGAATGTTTGTTAAAAGAATTAGTTTAAGAAATTTCTCTTACCAATGACTACCTGAGACTGGCTTCACTCAATTCCTCAATATTTCCTTTATAATATCTACTTTATGATACTTCTGATATTTTGGGATTTTTTGTTGGTGGTTGAGAAAGAATTAAAAATAACTTGAAAGTTTAACAATTTTACGCTTGAGAATCTTTTTATTCTTAGTTACAGAATTACTATATTTCGATGATACACTCAAATTTTCTTCAGGAATAAAACATGCCTCTTTGTACGAGAATTCAAGTTATCATGGCTACATTTTAATCCTTGATACTTGCTTAATGTTGAGTGAAAAAGTCATTGTCGCAAAACAAGCGATAAGTAAGATACTTACAAATATCAATTTGAGGAAGAAAATTTGAAACGTTTAGTTAAACTAGTGCCTGATGAACTAGTAGAATTATTTATTTTTTAAAACATATATTTTGAGTCAGCTAACTTGACAGTGCACAATCAATAGCGTATTGATGCTTTATGGATAAAAATACATGGCAGCAAGGTGCGTCTTTCTTAATTTGAAAAATGTGCAATTAAACTTGCACTTCAAGATATAGATGTAAGCAACGGTCATTTGTTTTTGGTACAGCATACATAGCTACATTCATAAGTATCTTTACATTTCTTTTACTGACCATTCAGATGGAATGGCAAATTAAAGATTTTGTTATAATTTGTTTAAATTAATATTCCTTTCTGATCGATAAATATTATTTCTGTTAAGCAAGACCCTTTACAAGTCTACATGGTTAATAATAATAATAATAATAATTCAACTTATTCTTGTTCATTGTAATGCAAAAATTTCTAATCTCATATATAAAGCATAAATTATTTATTTCAAAATATTTGCATAGGCAAGAAATAGGAAAACCCTGTAGAATATGGGGATTGCTGTAGTATGGGAGGTTTTTGTGATGACACATGATAGGTTTCTATTTTTAGTAGCGAGGATAGCCCTGCCATCATTACTTAATATACTGTATATCTAGGCCATCACTAGTGTAAATAGAGAGTAATAGGGCATTTTTAAAAAAGTCTCTTCATGCATTTATGTATGTTGTCTGTCTTAAAAGATATTTATCCCACTGTATTCATGCTCTATTTTTATGATATTATTTTTCTTTATGACAATTAAGCATGTAAATCAATACAATGAATGATAAAAGCCAATACTCACACGACATATATACTGAATGTCAATCAAAAAAATGAATGATAAAGGCCAATACTCACACGACATATAAACTGAATGTAAATCAATACAATGAATTATAAAGGTCAATACTCACACGACATATAAACTGAATGTAAATCAATACAATGAATTATAAAGGCCAATACTCACATGACATATAAACTGAATGTAAATCAATACAATGAATTATAAAGGCCAATGCTCACACGACATATAAACTGAATGTAAATCAATACAATGAATTATAAAGGCCAATACTCACACGACATATAAACTGAATGTAAATCAATACAATGAATTATAAAGGTCAATACTCACACGACATATAAACTGAATGTAAATCAATACAATGAATTATAAAGGCCAATACTCACATGACATATAAACTGAATGTAAATCAATACAATGAATTATAAAGGCCAATACTCACACGACATATATACTGAAGGTAAATCAACACAATGAATGATGAAAGCCAATACTCACACGACATATATACTGAATGTAAATCAACAAAATGAATGATAAAGACCAATACTCACACGACATATATACTGAATGTAAATCAACAAAATGAATGATAAAAGCTAATAATCACACGACATATATACTGAATGTAAATCAACAAAATGAATGATAAAGACCAATACTCACACGACATATATACTGAAGGTAAATCAACAAAACGAATGATAAAAGCTAATAATCACACGACATATGTGCTGACGGCACAAACAAACCTGTTTATCATCTTTAACGGACGTAAGAGGTTAAAACAAAAGAAATTCATTTACTTTTTCATCTCAGATCATATATCAAGTCAAACATATTCTGCGCATGTTACAATACTTTTTCTCACCAAAATTGTTATTCATGGACAAAAAGATCGTGTTAACAGAAATTTGAAATTCGACCTCAAAAAGCAAAAATACTAAATAAGAAAAACAAAATATAGGAACAATTTGATTAAATTAGGGTCAAGAAACACTTTCATGTTTGAAGAAAAAAGAACTGCTTATTAGCTGTTTAATGGATCGAACAGCGTTGTAGACGATGCAATGTTAGGACAGGCTCTGATTAACCATCCTTCATTTCCTTTAACTACTTTTTTTAATTAAAGATATGTGATGCAGAACTGCTAAAGGTATGAATTAATTCAATTATTCGACGACTGAGGATTATCAAATGATACTCAGAGGAACCTAGGCACTAAATTTGGTTACTTTACATATATTTCCATATTATTTATTTTCTGCAAACTTAGTTATACATCCCTCCTATTTTTTGCGGATCTCCCATTTAAATTATCGTAATATCTATATGATATCGTATGAGGTTTAAATGATTGTAACATCTATATGATATCGTATGAGGTTCAAATGATTGTAACATCTATATGATATCGTATGAGGTTCAAATGATTCTAATATCTATAGGATATCGTATGAGGTTTAAATGATTGTAATATCTATATGATATCGTATGAGGTTCAAATGATTCTAACATCTATATGATATCGTATGAGGTTCAATTGATTCTAACATCTATATGATATCGTATGAGGTTCAAATGATTCTAAAATATATATGATAGGTTTAAATGATTGTAATATCTATATGATATCGTACGAGGTTCAAATGATTGTAATATCTATATGATATCGTATGAGGTTTAAAGGATTGTAACATTTATATGATATCGTGTGGGGTTTAAAGAATTATAACATCTATATGATATTGTATGAGGTTTAAAGGATTATAACATCTATATGATATCGTATGAGGCTTAAAGGATTATAACATCTATATGATATCGTATGAGGTTTAAAGGATTATAACATCTATATGATATCGTATGAGGTTTAAAGGATTGTAACATCTATATGATATCGTGTGAGGTTTAAAGGATTATAAAATCTATATGATATCGTATGAGGTTTAAAGGATTATAACATCTATATGATATCGTGTGGGGTTTAAAGGATTATAAAATCTATATGATATCGTATGAGGTTTAAAGGATTGTAACATCTATATGATATCGTGTGAGGTTTAAAGGATTATAAAATCTATATGATATCGTATGAGGTTTAAAGGATTATAACATCTATATGATATCGTGTGAGGTTTAAAGGATTATAACATCTATATGATATCGTATGAGGTTTAAAGGATTGTAACATTTATATGATATCGTGTGGGGTTTAAAGGATTATAACATCTATATGATATCGTATGAGGTTTAAAGGATTATAACATCTATATGATATCGTGTGGGGTTTAAAGGATTATAAAATCTATATGATATCGTATGAGGTTTAAAGGATTATAACATCTATATGATATCGTATGAGGTTTAAAGGATTGTAACATTTATATGATATCGTGTGGGGTTTAAAGGATTATAACATCTATATGATATCGTATGAGGTTTAAAGGATTATAACATCTATATGATATCGTGTGGGGTTTAAAGGATTATAAAATCTATATGATATCGTATGAGGTTTAAAGGATTATAACATCTATATGATATCGTGTGGGGTTTAAAGGATTATAAAATCTATATGATATCGTATGAGGTTTAAAGGATTGTAATATCTATATGATATCGTGTGAGGTTTAAACGATTTGTTGTTAATTTTTGTCAGATCTTCTAAGTATTAAATTATCTGATATATACTTTCCAATATATCAATAACATTTAACTTATGATATGTACAAAATATACATAATTATTAAGCATAATTCGCGTCTAAGAGATCTTAGATCTTATAAAGTACAACGTCTCTGCAGTAAATTTAATATATATATATATATATATATATATATATATATATATATATATATATATATATATATATATATATATATATATATTCTTCTACACAGCGATAGGTTCATGAAACGCTTTGAAAGTTATAAAGGGGCAGTTTGGAATTACATTTTTAGATCATAACTTCCATCCCACCCCGGAAAAATGAACAAAGTAAAATTATATAAGTTATATTATCTTTTGTATTGGACCTATTTCTACCAGTCTTCCAACAGGGATGAAATAATTACACGTACATATGTGGACTTATTTCTACCAGTCTTCCAACAGGGATGAAATAATTGCACGTGCATGTGTGGACCTATTTCTACCAGTCTTCCAACAGGGATGAAATAATGACACGTACATGTGTGGACCTATTTATACCAGTCTTCCAACAGGGATGAAATAGTGACACGAACATGTGTGGACCTATTTCTACCAGTCTTTCAACAGGGATGAAATAATTACACGTACATGTGTGGACCTATTTCTACCAGTCTTCCAACAGGGATGAAATAATTACACGTACATGTATGGACTTTTTTCTACCAGTATTCCAACAGGGATGAAATAATTACACGTACATGTGTGGACGTATTTCTACCAGTATTCCAACAGGGATGAAATATTTACAAGTAAATGTTTTTTGTTCACTGAAATATCACTCCATTGGAATTCTCTCTCTCTCTCTCTCTCTCTCTCTCTCTCTCTCTCTCTCTCTCTCTCTCTCTCTCTCTCTCTCTCTCTCTCTCTCTCGGTCGATCGACACACTCACATACACATACACACATATAGATAGATAAGACAGGTAAATGTGCCTTACTGCAGCAACTACTGAGCTCAGTAACTTTAAATCGTCACGTGTGCGAATGATATGGGTAAATAACTGACTTAATTCATTATATCAATGCTTTTTATTTCAGATTTGGAGAGATATATGCAGCCCCAAAGCGTAAAAAAATGTTTCTCATGGAAATTCAGAAGGGCATTTATTGTCCTAACTGTTGTTGGGATTTGTTTTGTATTCTTTTTTGCCACATATGGAGATGAATTATCCACTAAATCAAAGTCACCAAGCAAAACCGATCAGGCAAATGTGCTCAGCAATTTCCGGAAATTGGTGCCTGACTTCCGGCTCCAGCAGGACTCGTCACTCGGCTCTATACCTACTTCCAAATGGAATGAGTACATGAGCCTGAATGTGACAGGTAAACTGAATCTATTGGTCAGAGAGAAAGCATCCATGACAGACCCGAGACTGATTGATTTGATCAGTAAGTATTATATAGAACCACCTGCAGACAAACCATATGCTCTTCAACACCCGAACAAATTGGACTACTCTTGCGGTCAATCCAGTTTTATCGACAGATTCCTGAATTCCAAAGTAAGTTTCGTCTTTAAAGCAGCTAACCGAATGTAACAGTATTTAATATTTTGGTCGTGGGGATAAAAATGAAATAAACGGAAGAAAGTTGTATGCTGATGTGCATTTGTTGCACTAGAGTAATTAAAACCTTTTTTTGGTGGATCAGGGTTGTTACAGATGAAAGTATAAGGAATATGACTGTCACCTAATGTTACTCAAATAATTGCTAAAAGAGTGTTTCAAAATCAATGAAAATGTTCACTGTTTGAAGAACACATTCCTGTGAATGAATAAATGTGTATGTTGCTGAGTGAAATGTCCCGTTGTAAGATGTTTTTCTGGTCGCAAAGACAATAATAATCAGGACGTTCCATAAGGGCAATATTCAAAGATAATAATAATCAGGACGTTCCATAAGGGCAATATTCAAAGACAATAATAATCAGGACGTTCCATAAGGGCAATTTTCAAAGACAATAATAATCAGGACGTTCCATAAGGGCAATATTCAAAGACAATAATAATCAGGACGTTCCATAAGGGCAATTTTCAAAGACAATAATAATCAGGACGTTCCATAAGGGCAATATTCAAAGACAATAATAATCAGGACGTTCCATAAGGGCAATATTCAAAGACAATAATAATCAGGACGTTCCATAAGGGCAATATTCAAAGACAATAATAATCAAGAGGTACCACAGGGGCAATTTTCAAAGACAATAATAATCAGGACGTTCCATAAGGGGAATATTCAAAGACAATAATAATCAGGACGTTCCATAAGGGCAATATTCAAAGACAATAATAATCAGGAGGTACCACAGGGGCAATTTTCAAAGACAATAATAATCAGGAGGTACCACAGGGGCAATTTTCAAAGACAATAATAATCAGGAGGTACCACAGGGGCAATATTCCTCTTTGTGGATACCATAATAAGCCCTAAAACGTTACCTTCCATTACCTGACCATCAGTTGTCGCGAGTGTAAGGTATGTCAATTACCCACGTGTTAATAATGACATTTATCGATATGTATGGTGATGTCGTTGACTGTAATTATATTTTCATTACAGGACGCCATAATGACCTAATTAATAGATTTGGTTTGTTACATACGAGTATTTTGAAGCTGTTTTTTATTTCTTGAGTACGTCCTTATTAGACTGTCTTTCTTAACTTCACGTAAGAAAGGTTGATTATCATAGGAGAGTTTTGTACCCCGCATACATGATATAAATAGAACAGTGTGCCAGACAATATTGGACTGTCTTTCTCAGCTTTCAACAAGAAACAAGTTTACTATAATAGGATAATAGTGTACCAGGCAAGCAAGAAATCAATTTTTATTTATCACACGATGTTCCCTTTCCTCTCCCTATGCTAGCGTAGTTAACGAGGAAAATGATTGAGGGGATTGGCGGAATCATGCTAAACAGCAGTTGTAAAACAAAATGCGTGATCTAAAATAATAAAATACAAAAATTATTTGCTTCAACATAATTGATCTTATCTACTCCTTGGACAGTCTTCTTTCACCAGACATGGATTGTATAGTGAATGAGCAGATACATCAAACATTTAATAGGTTTGATTGGGGGTCGATTCAGAAACCAGTTTGTGCAAATTTTCTACATTAATGTTAGCAGCTAAAATACAGGAGAAATATGAGCAAAACAGAGTTTTCAAAGATATTGAAGTTAATTATATCCAGCGATCACAATTGCTTTGGCAGACTGCATTTTATCGCATGTGCGAAATTCCAAGTGACCGCTGACCACTTGGATGGTACTACTAATTATCGGCCAAGGAAGGTCACAGTGACTTATGTTTCAAAATTATAGGAGCATAAACACAGTTGCATGTGTGGTCATGCAACTTGATGTGTGCCTTCACCTTTGTCACTTATGTTAGCACCCATAAAAATTAAATTATGGTTGCAACGATCTACTTTTCTTGCTATGTACTGGTAAAGCAGGGAGACATTACATCTTCAGAATTTTCTTTTGGTTCATTCTTAGTACAGACCTTCAATATCGCCAATTATAAGCATGAAAGATGAAACAATCTTAAATGTGGATTGATTACATGATTGAGAAACACTTTAACGACTCTTTATCATGCAATTTCACTCGCTTCCTGTCTTTGTACTATTTTATAGCACCAATGTTATTATTTTACTTTTAAAATATGTGTAGACTCATGCAAAGAATTTGTTTGTTTTTTATCATTTCTCTTTACATTTATAAAAAAACATCCCAGCGTCTAGGAAGGACTCCTTTTTTATTTCAAGGAAAACGGATTCTTTGTCGAAGCCGGAGCATGGTTGGGTGAATATGCTTCCACATCGCTTTTCTTCGAAAAGTCACGTGGATGGACTGGTTTACTGGTAGAACCAAATCCTGAAAACTTCCAACAGCTGAAGAGACTGAACCGGAAAGCATTTCACATATGTGCCTGCCTCAGTACACATCCATTTCCAGTTATGGTAAATCATCATCTAAATATAGGAAAATAGGAAAACTCTCTCTCTCTCTCTCTCTCTCTCTCTCTCTCTCTCTCTCTCTCTCTCTCTCTCTCTCTCTCTCTCTCTCTCAATTCGACCACAAGTGGGAATAATTAAAACTGGTTTTTCTCAAGGGTGGTCTTAACATCAAGGTACCATTGACTTTTACGGTAATATTAAATGATTAGGTCTTCGTGTTTTTTTTAAAAAAAACTCAGTTCCCAACGCCTACTTCTCAAAAAGACAATTGATCTCTCTTTTCAGTTTATTTTTTGTTTTCTTTTAATTTGCCTCGTTTCCGCAGAGAAGGTGAACGATGCACTAATGTCTTACTCTTGGCTCAACATGTTAGGCCTTGGTAACCATATTCTTGGAGTGTAAGTTGATTGAATCGTTTCATTACTTGACATTTATATTTTGGGGCCATTACACACGAATGAGTTGTTTCCATTATCTGAATTTTACGTTTGGGATGTTGTAGAAAGATTGAAAGTTAGTGAAGCTTTTCATCATAAATAGGTACCATTTCTTGGTATCCATATTTGGGGTTCAACCTGTAAGTTACGTACTAATAGGTTTGTGGGACCTGAACATTTACGGGATGACATACAAGTGAAGGAAGCTTGGTGGGGCTTTACTTGCATGAATTTAATTCTATCTCTTTTTATTTTTTTTGTTTATTTTTTTGTTGTTGTTTTTTTTTAGCTCAAGTTGAACAGTGCGAGCGATATGAGCAGAATTATAGAAAGAAAAGAAGACGAACAATGGGTCCAAGAACATAAATTTGAGAATAAACCGTACTACGAAGTGCCATGCTTTCCTCTTTATTCTCTAATGTTGGCAATGAATCGAAGTTCCATTGATTATTTCGGACTGGACGTTGAAGGAAACGAACTTCTAGTTTTGCAGACGATTCCGTTCAATGACCTTGGCATTAAGAGTCTGACAGCCGAGTGCCTAAAAAGGAATGACAAGGGAAGTAAGAACGCCATTGCCGTAAGAACATTTTTGGAAAGTAATGGCTTCATATGTAACGGTGTTATAGAGGGAAACCCAAAACATGAATGTTATGCTGAAGACCTTGTATTTCTGAAAGGAGATCTAGCATCCAAAGAACTGAAGTGTGAACTTGTGAAAGACCCTTTCAGCCTTTTAACAACAAATTTCGCAAGGCATACTGGCAAAAGACAGATAAAATTAAATTATAAAAAATATTTGTATCCATTTTAAACCCGATATTACATACATCATTTTATACCGTATTAGTCATGAATTAGTGGACACCTGTTCATAACGGACAAAATGAATAATCCGCTGGGTGCTGCTAAATAAATACTTTACTTCATATATTTACATGCTTTTGTATATTGTAATGTAATCTAATATGGTGTGTTGATTCATCCTGGAAGAAATTTTTTTTTTATTTGAAATTTTTAATTTGTGCAGTTAGGAATCATTAAAATACAGAAGACTTATGAAATCTAGCAAATGGAGCGATGATTTCTGATATAAAAAAGTGTCAACCAAAATTTTCGCAGAGTCTTGTCTTTAGTGCCTATTGTTGCACGGTAAATACTGACATGAAATACTCGATGTGAGGAAATCTCTAAGTAGTTTATTTTTGTAATTGTTTGACCTAGTCACAGATCGCAAAGAAATATAACCTCGCGAAACTTCATGCACTGAATCATGAAACATTTAGACCAATATCAAGCAGAACCAGTGTTTCTAGAGTCAAACATTGTTTGAGGTATGGAGAAGGACAAACAGACGATTTTAATGTAATACAAGACACAGGATTTACAAATTAAAAGCACGAGGATAATTTATGAATGATAATACATTGAATTAAACAAAAGCTTTAATAATGAAATACGTTTTCACTTGTGTACTAACTAAGGAGGAACGATTTCTGCTAATAAAAATGGAAACATTGTAGAGCTCACAACTACAATCCATATGTCATAAATAACGCCACTGCCTGCAAAACCCCCTTGCCCCCAGGGTCAGCCACATTTTCAAATAAAATTTCAGTTATTTTAGCGATGATATTTTTCACGAAAAGATCGATAAATTTATTATGACGCTTCAGATTTTCTTTTTTATCTGTTACTTTTTTAAAATTAATTCGAAAGCAAGGTTAAATCGAGAAAAAAGCTTTTGTGCAAGTTTCTAGCAAATTTCAGCTAGTGGTGGCAGTGGCGTTATCCGAGCTGTAAGTGGAGGTAACCTACTGTGAGGATACTGCGATCGGAACATCGCTCGGTCATTTCCGTCAGTCGAGAAATAATCTCGGATATAGTTGTAGGAATACACATACATTTTATGTGTTTTGATTGATTCGCCTCCGGCTTAGTGCACTAAATATGGTGCCACAGAAAAGACCGACAATGTTCAGATTGTGACTTTGTCTCCTTTCGCCGCCATATTTTGCGTTGTCAACAAAAAGTAGTCCCGAATATAATTCTCAACGGCTGCGAGTTACATCTGAGGTTTCTTTGTGGACCTGACGGAAAAAGGCCGAGGATGTTCCGATTGAAGAATCTGATATTCCCAGTGATTTTCGCGAATGGAAAGTTGTGTACTCGGAATATGAAAACTATTCTTACTTCAAAAATACTTTTACATTACAATAACCATTAAGTATCCGCAATGGGCTAACCGCCTTCAGAAATCTAATTTGATAAATAATATAACCGGTGGAACAAACATAAAAATAAACAAATATTTTTTTAAAAATAATGAAAAGATTTTAATAAAATGAAAATTACTTTTTACAAGTCCTGGATGGTCTGTGTTTTAGTCTAATATTCTTAAACACTTGAAAGAGCTGTGCACAAGCAATGCATATATAGTGGTGAATTATGAGTTAGTAGTAATTAATAGTTTACCCTGTATACTTTTAACAAAAACACAAATATATATGTTCTTTAATGCCATGGATATTACCTGTGATAAAATTAGATATGATCTGTTCAAAACACGACCCTTTGATCTATGCCAACCTATAATTGCACGTACCTCATTTTTAAAACATTATCTCAGATAAATCTGTTATTTTGGGTAAATAAAAAAATTGACGTGTTAACCTTTGTGTGTGTTTTTTTTTTTTTTTTTTGGGGGGGGGGTTTAATTGCATATATAGGAATATAGGAGAGCTTGAAGCTGGGACATGAAGAAATAAGCCTAGACTCCTTGATCACCACCTGTTCCTATATGTATGTGAGACATGGACCCTAACAGCATAATTAGAGAGAAGAATCCGTGCCTTAGAGATGAGATGTTAGCGAAGGATCCTGAAAATCTCATACTTAGACCACGTCTCTAATGCGGAGTTGCGCACTAAAATCCAAGGTGCAATTGGACCTTATGAAGATCTGCTCACCACTGTAAAGAAACGCAAAACTAAGATGGTATGGTCACGTCTCACGTTCAACTGGCCTGTCAAAGACAATCCTACAGGGCACAGTGAGAGGAAAGAGAAAACGAGGCAGACAGAAGAAGAGATGGGAAGACAATATCAAAGAGTGGACAGGTATGGACTTTGCAAAGTCCCAAAGAGCAGTGGAGAACAGGGCAAAATGGAGAGAGATTGTCGCAAAGTCATCAATGGCGCCCCTACGACCAGCAAGGTTACGGGAGAAATGAAAAAATGAATTAAATTAGGGATTGACTGAAATATTAAATATTATCTTATGAATTTTTGATACTGATATGCTGTAGCATGTTCATTTAAACTGGATTTGTGTTTCAAACACATGTAACACCGCAGACCAAAAGGTCTTAGTCTAAAAATTAAATCAAAAGATTATAAAAATGTAAAACAAAATGGCTATAAAAGCATGGAAATTTAATATGGCCCCAATTTCTCCAACATAAATCTTAAATCTAGACCTAAGACATTTAATTGGTAAATTTTAAGTGATACTTAAATTTCAGCTAATTAGATCACCGGATTCAAACTTGAAAAGCTGATCTAATGGCTTGCTAAACTAATTAAGTCAGCTATATACGAACACAAAGAAATGTACCAAATGTCATTTGTCTTCCGTCAGTGGTTTCACTTAATCCTGCAAACAAGTTTTTTTGTAAAATAAATACAAGTCAAGAAAGTTTTTACAAAATTGAAAAATTGCTCTTATGGCATGAAAATCTAATCAGGGCATATATACACATAGATACAAATGTGTTAGCAAAATCTCATTTGTCTACGTGTAGTCATTTTTTCACAATCTTCCTAACAAGTTTCTTGGGATGGACAGATGAACATACGTATGTACAAATGACCCACATGAACAAATACCCCTCTGCAAGCAGCGAGGGCATTAAAGTCAAGAAATTTTTTATATTTTTCCGCATAAAAAGGTGTCATACTCATCTTTAGCATATTAATTGTTTTATATAATAATCAGCCAATGAAAGTTTTACGAATTATTAATCTGTTATCAAAATGTACGATTTAAGACATTATAGATATTAATACATATTTCAATAAAATCACAAATTTATTTTCAAAAATATAAATATTGAACGAATTATGCTTTCCTTTATTGTTTCACCCTTGTCCACTGGATGACGAGGATGGATTACACCTGCTCCATTATTTTAGAAAGTCGAACAGATTATAAAGGTCTCGTTGACATCTATTATCATAATAATAAGCAAGATCAACATTTATAAACCTGTCGTTGTTAGTTACTTGTACTCCAATTTAGTACCACAAACACATTGATATCTTTACACAACCTAATGCTTTATAATCATTATGAGTTATTAGTAAAGCACATTTTGTTTCAATTACAAATCAGTATAATAATACTGATCAATTGATACTGCATGTAAATGTATATAAACTCAAAGAAATAAGAAAGCAATCCATAAGATATTATGTGTTTCAGCAGTATTGTAGCCTCATTATTAAAACAAAAATACAAATTGAGGACAAAAAACAGTATCATACATACAAGTACAGAATATATATCTTTAATTACATTATTGATTCATTTAAATTTGTATGGGAGCTCATACATGCCTAAATTGCAACATCGAATCATTCATTGAGCATGATAAAATAAAAAGGCAAAATTCAAGATTACTGTATAGTGGGAATTATTAGTGGTGAAGAAAATTTAGCAATTTAGCAGTCTCAGAGTGAGATCACAAAAGTATATTCCATTAAAATTTAAACACCTTCAATACAATAATTCCATTAAAATTTAAACACCTTCAATACCATAATTCCATTAAAATTTAAACACCTTCAATACCATAATTCCATTAAAATTTAAACACCTTCAATACAGTAATTCCATTAAAATTTAAACACCTTCAATACTATAATTCCATTAAAATTTAAACACCTTCAATACTGTAATTCCATTAAAATGTAAACACCTTCAATGCTATAATCCCATTACAATGTAAACGCCTCCAATACTATAATTCCATTACAATTTAAACATCTCTAATACTATATTTCCATTTAAATTTAAACACCTCCAATACTATAATTCCATTAAAATTTAAAGACCTCCAATACCACATTTCCATCAAAATTTAAACACCTTCAATACTATAATTCTGTTAAAATGTAAACACCTCCAATACTATAATCTATATAGATCCATGATTGATACTATATAAAAAGTGAAAATTTAAATCTCCTGATTGTGAGCAAAATAATCAAATGTTACATCCCTGAAAAAAAATACCAGTTACAGACATCTTACAGGTATCTTCTGACTTTTTAAACATTATAAATATCTAATTTTATAAACTAGATTTCAAGCCAAATTAACTTGTCACATCTTCAGGTTTACAAAGTATAAATTATATAATGATATTATCAATATGTATCTTCTATTATTTAAATTGAAGCACCCTGAGAGCAATCTATCCATCTTATAATGGATAATGATACTCAAAACTAGCAAAGTCATTCCTCTTCTACACAATCAGTCCATCCATCCATCCATCCATTCAGCAATCCATGTATCTATATCATATAATGTGTCAACTTACATGCAAGGTCAATATCCATATAGCCAGTGGCATAGCAACCGCCCAAGAAACCACCCAATCAACCCCTGCAACTGCGGGGGTGGAGGACCCAGGGCCCAAAATTCAATCAAACAACATTTTCTTTTTTGGGAGGGGTACCCATAAGTAAGTTTTGCCGGGGGGGGGGGCCAGAATTTGGTGCTACGCTACTGCATATAGAACTGAACTGTTTCTACCACCAGCTGGGTTTAGGGGCTTTTGTTGTCGTAATAAGGGTAGATTACATGAATCAAGAATATTTATATCATTTGGAAACTGTTCAACAGTGGTTAAATGCATATAATGATCAAATGAACTAAATTTACAATTATAGAAACTTCATTATGCACAGCTAATGGATATTTTTAAAAATTATAGTAAGAAATAAAATTGGTATATTTTATCATGATCATGCATAAATAATGCTCCAAAGAGTAAATTTGGTTTCCAATTCTAAATTTTAAATCAACATTTATTAAAGATAATAATTATACCGCCATTACCACACCAACATTTATTAAAGATAATTATACTGCCACTACCACACCAACATTTATTAAAGATAATTATACTGGCACTACCACACCAACATTTATTAAAGACAATTATACTGCCACTACCACACCAACATTTATTAAAGATAATTATACTGGCACTACCACACCAACATTTAAACAAGAACCACAATAATTTTTACAAATAACGTTACTCTTGAAAGTTTTTTCATTTATGAAAAAGTATAGATAATTTATTAAAAATAATTATTACATTGAATGTGTGTTGTCATTGTTACAGTGAATATGATGATGATGAAAGAAGCGATACTCAACTGATCACAAATGTGCCAATGAATGAGATCAAAGAAGACAAATTTAATCTGATATATGCCCATCCTGAAACTTATGGAAAATAGACTGATAGGGAAAACACTATAAAGTCAGAAGTACACAAATGGAGTGTGTTGCACTGTGGTTGATGAGGTCCACATGATCTCAGAATGGTATGTGCATTATCTTCGGCTTGTAATGGCCATACAATTTAAATATTTCTTATTTATCCATGTTCAAAGATAATGACCGTTTCCAAAATTATTGGGAAACTTACATTCCAGATTACATAGGAATCTTTACAATTACAATAGTTGTGGTAAAATGTTGCTACTTCTTGAAAAATCTCTGAAGAGTCTTCAATTACATAGAGATTGTACACTGTTTAACAGTGACTATTCAGTATGTGTGCCATAGTACAACTGGAGTTATTATAGTGACAATTCGGTATGTGTGCCATAGTACAACTGGTTTTATTATTACAGTAAACTGTTCGGTATGTGTGCCATAGTACAACTGGATTCATTAGTATAGTGAAATTTCGGTATGTGAGCCATAGTACAACTGGATTTATCATGTTTGCATCTCAACTTTACCTGGCACCAAATCTTTCTTAATGTTTTAAGTTTAAAGCATATGTATAGTGTTCCTTCTTTATAATGCTATTAATGACATACATACATACATACATACATACATACATACATACATACATACATACATACATACATACATACATACATACATACATACATACATACATACATACATACATACAAGTTCATACATACATACATACATACATACATACATACATACATACATACATACATACATACATACATACATACATACATACATACATACATACATACATACATTACTTTATTTATGTGTGCGTTGTGTTTCATAAATACTTCATATGAAAAATAGCATTATGTCTGAAAGTCAAAGCATATTTTGTCTTCACATTGTGATATATCATAGATATGTATCATTGCCTAGTGGAGAGTCTTTACATCCGATACTTTTGAAGTGATCCCTCATTAGGCTGAGAAAAAACTTGTTTTTTATCCATCATTCACTCAAGAAGAATATGACAGTGTGTGTGTGTGTGTGTGTGTGTGTGTGTGTGTGTGTGTGTGTGTGAACTGTATTATATACTTAAATAATTTTGTGCAGGTGTCATTGATGAACTTTTCTGTACAAATTTCAACACGCTCAAGGAGTTTAATAAAAATAGTGACTGAATTTTCTGATAGCATCGTGGATGCATATACTAGTAATAAAGTTAAGATATAGTCTTTCACTGCATCGTATAAGACAGTCTTGGTAACGGAGAGAACAAACAATACCTACTGCCGTCACGAAAAACCCATCTATTCTAAGGTATATCTATTATTTGAAGGTATACCGATTAATCTGAAGAAAATACAAAACGGATTATACTGCAACTGTTCAAAAAAACAAGTTTGACAGAATTATCTATCAAGATAAATATGATTTAAATAATAAGTGAATAAAAGATGCAACCATAAGCAAGAAGCAACTTTCCTTTACTTTTATTGGTATAACTTACCGATTTTTTGTTCCTTTTTTTAAAAATTTGTATTTTATTTTATTAATTTTTGTATTTCATTTGATTTTTTTATTGTTTTGTTGTTTGTTTTTTTTTTTTTTTTTTTTGTTTTTTGTTTGTTTTTTTTTCATCTCCGTTATATTGGCAACCAGAGGCGGCTAATCAATTATCTTTCTCTTCATCTCTAAAGAAGATAAAATTTGCTCCACACCACAACAGTTTTCTTTCTTTTGGCTGTTGGCCATTCCGGTGTATGGTACTTTGATTTGAAAATGGCCGCTTACTCATAACTTTCTGTGGATCTGGTTACAACCAACACCCAAGTTCTGCAATGCTAATATTTTTAACTCATTATACTCGCATACTTTTCTTTAAAATACTTTACAAATTGTGTGTTCCTCAATCAACTGAACAACTATCGTATTTTGAACTTTTTCTGGAATGCATAATGTACGTGCTTTTTTCATTCCCACAGCTTTGTATAATACAGTTTTGCTCTCCCTACAGACGCTGCATAAACCATTTTCCATTTTGCAGGTCATGTGATCATAAAGTAGTACGCAGTATGTCTACTATTTACATTTTTTTTTTTTTTTCTAGCATGCGACATGAAAGGCCGATGACGTTCCGATTGATAAGACTCGTTTAGCTGCCGTTCTTGACTATACAGACAACTGTTTAAAAACAGCGCGCGTGTAGTAGCAGTTACCTCCCATGACCCCAAAATAACAACAACAATCCAGTGGAACGGCTGATGAATGTGCATTCTTTAATGACAAATATAGCCTTTCTTTATTGGATAATTTCCACTGACATATAAACCACCTACTAATTCATTTCGATATATAATAAAATCCTTTGTTTTGATCATACATTAAATATTTGCACTTTAACTTTTAATGCGGAGGTTGTCCCCTTGTTCTTTTACCCAATTGTGTATTGCCAGTCGTCCTGTGACCTACTTACACCCCGCTTGTAAGTCACTAGTTATGACTTTGTTGCAGTTCATAAACCCCTCTGGAAAAATGTTTTAAAAGAAATACTGGATTTAATATCTTGATAATTGACCAATCATATTCCTAGAATTTTTATTACGAGGTAATAATATGTGTTTATCATACGTGTTACATGTATAAAAATTATGATATTGATATATTAACCTAACAAACACACTAATCATGTGTTATAAAGTCACTTGAGTTCCGATGTAAATAAATTAGATCCATCATTGAATAAGAGCGCGAAGAGACGAGAAAACATCACGAAAAATCACTATCTTGACCATGTGTGAGATGAGACCTCGTCTTAACAGTTCAATGAGAATAAATAAAGTCTATTATTATTATTATTATTATTATTATTATTATTATTATTATTATTATTATTATTATTATTATTATTATTAAATAAAACAGTTACTTTGTTTATTCCGCAGATTATATACAAGTATCTAGGCAATACAGGGGCGGATGCCGCTCCAATTAGATAAGAGGAGTTTCGTTTTACTCAAAATGGCCTCCTTTTCTCCTCTTTTGAAAATTGCAATATTTTAATTGGAAAGGAGGGAGAATGGTTAAATGAGGCACCTCAACAATCTCTAGATCCGGCACCAAAATAGGTAAATGTTATATTTACATATAAGAACCGCAATAGGTAACTGCGATGTTATATTTACATATAAGAGAGACAGGGCTAAAAGAGAGTCAACGGGAAAGAGTGAGGCAAATTCGGAAGTACAGAGAAAAAAGAGTCAACGGGAAAGAGTAAATTCGGAGATACATAGTTAAAAGAGAATCAACAGGAAAGAGTGACGCAAATGCGGAGAGATTACTCATAAAGTAGATATTTGGATATTTACTTAATTTAGTTTTAAACTTCTTTTACATGCGATGTCGTCACATTAACGATATAATATATATATATATATATATATATATATATATATATATATAGAGAGAGAGAGAGAGAGAGAGAGAGAGAGAGAGAGAGAGAGAGAGAGAGAGAGAGAGAGGATAGTAATCATTTCAAGTGTATTGTCAACAAGGAGAGAGCTTTACATCAGCAATACTGATTGTTGCTCAGTCCTTTATGTGTGGCGTACTGTACACGAATTAATGTATGATTATATTCAATAAATATCACTTGAACCAAACCAACAAGTACAACCACAATCTATACCCGGCATTTCAGTTGAGAGGTCTGCAATGACAATTTGAAGGATGAAAAAGAGCGAAAAAATTAAACTCAACTTTAACACATTAGCAAAGGTAACAAACAATCCGATTGGTCGAACATACAATTTTTTTTTGTTAAAATTACACACTATGCACGAATGGTCTGCCCTTCGCGACAGCCATTTATGCGGAGTGTAATCGATTCTTTAAAAAAGACCTTTTTATGATAATGTTCTTGTGAAACTATTCAGTACAAAATAGACTCATACTTTGAGCGATGCCCCGTTAAAAAAAAATAAGAGAAATGATTGGAAAAAGTGTTTTTATGTCGGTCCGTCTGTTCATTTATTTGTTAAAATTTTATTTTTGATAAATATCAACTTTTGTTTTTAACACACAAAAAAAACCACAGTTCTTACTACAAACTATTTATTTAATGATCGGTTTTTAACCTTTCGAGTGTGTCCTTTCTGTACATGTATTCAGATTTTCTCTCTCTCTCTCTCTCTCTCTCTCTCTCTCTCTCTCACACACACACACACACACACACACACACACACACACACACACACAGTTACATATTCCATTTACTCGCATAGTGACAGAAGGCACTGAATCATATTGTTCCAACATTGCCCAGTCTATGGTTGCCTATGGTCCATAGATCATTTGCCCAGTGCATGGTTGCCTATGGTCCATAGATCATTTGCCCAGTGCATGATTGCCTATGGTCCATAGATCATTTGCCCAGTCCATGATTGCCCATGGGCCATAGATCATTTGCCCAGTCCATGATTGCCCATGGTCCATAGACCATTTGCCCAGTCCATGATTGCCCATGGGCCATAGATCATTTGCCCAGTCCATGATTGGATATGGGCCATAGATCATTTCCCCATCAACAGCTGGATGTTAATCTTTCACAGGAGTTAGCTTATTTTGGCAAAGAATAAAGTGACAAAAACAGTGCAGTTACACCTAAAAATATATACACATCGATATACTTCACCTACCGATCAAAATCAAAAACCTTCATCGTTGTATGAACACCCATGTAATTTAGGGTAATTTCGTGCTTCCCTTGCATCGTGAAGAAGAAGAGAAAGGAAAAGGAAGATGAGAAAAAAGAGGATGATGATGACTGAGACGACAACTTCAACAATTATGATGATGATAATAATAATGCTGATTTTTGCTCAGTGACTAATATTTTGTTATGCATTAATATTGCTACGTCGCCATAACTTTTTTCATTACAACGACTCATCGGATCTGTTTATAGACTCATGAACACTTGCGAAAATATGAAAATATACAGAAGTTTCTTTCAAGTTGCTCCTTTCCTGAATCCGATTGAAATGGACAATAATAGAACTGCAATGGCTCCCCATTGAAAATCCACGCTTTTTACTGCATATTCCTAAAAACTAACCATCCCCGGCAATAACCCCCACCCCCTAGACAATGACCCAGGGTTATAATGCAAAATCTGTCACAATATGGTATGCGTCGTTTTGATATGGCTAAATATGCAAAGTTTGGTCATAAAATATTTGAAAATATAATTGTAGTCGAAATATTTGTACAGTTTACCTTTGACACCCTCCCACGGTCTGCAGGCGCGATAGTCAATAAAGACTCCACTGTCGCAGTTGGATACCACAGGGACAACATTACTGTGGTAACGGACAAACGGACAGACGGACAGACTGAGGGTATCACAATATCCCCAACTCGTTTTAAAATTGCTTTAGGATAATGACATTGAAGTCAGATTTCTGAAGCTCTGAAAGCCAAATCGGATTAACTGTCTTATCCGATATTCCCCTGTGTAATCCTTCCTAGGAACCTAAGTGCTAAGAACACTTTTAAAACCTAGCGGCAGTGTGGTAGAATTCAACCCGTAATCTCCAGACCAGTTCACTACAATCTGCATTGGAGATTGTATCATATAGATTACATTAGTGTACATCCCATCTCAACATTTCATCCTATCTACTTCAACTTGACCAAAGCCGCTACAAGGCATATGCTAACGAACGAACGATGACAGTACAAAGTGAACTAAAAAACACTCACAAATAACGCTACTGGTCCAAATGTTGGCATTGTTGTGGAGGGCTTTACGGTTGTTGTTATTGTTGTTGTTGTTGTTGTTGTTGTGTTTTTTTGTGGGGTTTTTTCATGGTCGTGCAGAAATTAGACTGGGAAAATATATGAATTCCACTCACTTGCAACACAGTTTATTGCTTTATACAAAATAATATGCCGTTCCAATCATCGAATCCGCATTCTTCAAAGAAAAAGTTAAAGGAATGTATGTACACATCTTATGAACATGACGAAAAGATCAAGTCTAACTAGTTCCTCTTTTCTCGCTTAAAAAGGACCTTCTCCAACCCCATCATCGGAGATTCAAAGGCCAAAGATAGGATAAAGGCTGCAGCGTATGCAAATACCAGGTGACCCACAAACAGGTAGGACTGCAAAGAGAATGTTTTAGTTATTTAATGATAAAACGATGTGTATATATCGACGTCTTTTGACTTTTTTAAGGATTATGGCTTCTTGTACACAGGTTTTATTATTAATTTTTTGAGGCAAACTAAAAAATCTTGCTCAACTGCAAGTTAGTTATACGTTTGTTGTTGTTGTTTTTGTTGTTGTTTTTGTTGTTGTTGTTGTTGTTGCTTTGAAGTTTTTTTTAATTCTCCCTATCAAGTGATGGTTCTGTATAATTTACAAGATACGTTATTCGAGCAATCAGAAGTAAAGAACATTGACATTGTACAATACCGAACGGAAAATGTATCAAGTGAGGAGGCATATAAAAGTTGGTCGAGGAGACCTCTCAGTCCTGTCATAAAGCTTTACTGGACTCCAAAATCTTACAAATAGTATGGGCAATCAATCAAAAGGCTGGATGTGTCAATTTCCAGCAAGCTTTTAAAGTCTGGATTTGTCAATTTCCAGTAAGCTTTTAAAGTCTGGATTTGTCAATTTCCAGTAAGCTTTTAAAGTCTCGATTTGTCAATTTCCAGTAAGCCTTTAAAGTCTGGATTTGTCATTTTCTAGTAAGTTTTTAAAGTCTGGATTTGTCAATTTCCAGTAAGCTTTTAAAGTCTGGATTTGTCAATTTCCAGCAAGCTTTTAAAGAAGTCTGGATTTGTCAATTTCCAGTAAGCTCTTAAAGTCTGGATTTGTCAATTTCTAGTAAGCTTTTAAAGAAGTCTGGATTTGTCAATTTCCAGTAAGCTTTTAAAGTCTGGATTTGTCAATTTCTAGTAAGCTTTTAAAGTCTGGATTTGTCAATTTCCAGTAAGCTTTTAAAGTCTGGAGTAACATTTCTTACTCTAAATGTAGAGTAAAGTTTAATGACGAAGAGGCCATGCCTGGGTGTCACAAATCTCTGAGCTTGCGTTTGAGATTGAGTTGCCTCAACAAGCGATCAGAAAAGACCTTTCAAAAAGTAGCGTACTTTGTGATTCGTCGAAACAAACTCTCAAGTTCAAACTCAGTCTCAAGAATTGTATGATGTCCAGACCAGTCAAAAATGTCCTCGTGTCATTTTAGTAATGTTAAAATGTTTGCAAGACATGATACGTTACAGAAGTTTCATTTGCTTCAGTATCTAGCTGGCTATTTGCATCATCCTGACATTCCATATAAACAAAGTTGGAAAGAAATTATATGATCGCAAATTGCTGGTTTTGAAAATAGTCTTTGGAAAGTTCGAATGTCTAATGAAACAGATTTTGACAGGTTCTCTTCGATACATGAATCCTTGCGTCCTGCCTCAGTATCGCAATCGGCTAACATAAAACAGTAAGGTATTTGATTATTATATCATGCAATCTTCAATGGAAGAAAACATGACGATATCAGGAGGATAAAGGTCAGCGTCCGACATGCACACGTGAAATCTCTCAAATATGGAGGTTTTAAGCATGCTGAGTCCGATATCGCGCACGGAAAGCTCAAGTTAACGAACTCTCAATTTTGGCTGGTAACCTTTCGATATAAGTTATCGAATATTTGGGGAATCGAGTACAGTTTTTCACGTCCACATTCGATGAGCCAGTTCCTGTTTGAAAGCCCTCGATGTTTCCTTCTTATCATCTTGCTTGTTCCTTAAGCCATTATGAACCATCAAAACAGTGGAAGTAACTTAGGGTACAGAGAGATGCAATTAAGCAGGGAAAGACTCAAAAAAAGTTACAACCTCTTAAAAAAAAGATACCTGGGACAACGTAAATACTACCAATCACACTGAAAGAAGCGAGATATGCGCTTGTAGCAAAGTGACATCTCTTAACTCCCAAATATTACCTCTCAGCTTGATTATACCGCATAGCTTGATTATACCGCATAGCTTAGTTGTTTGCCCTTTGATCATTAGTTCAGGTATATCGTGATTACGGAATCTGTATTTCTGAGAATGTAATATGGACTAAAATATACACAAATAAATGCAGTTTCTTTACACTATCTCGTCACTATTTTTCTCGTTTTTTTTTTTTTTGTTTTGATATCATTATTATCATTATTATTATTATTATTATTATTATTATTGAATCTAGGGTTGTCGTTAACGCAAATGATGCATGGTGTTATCCTACTGTGAACCCAGGACGCAGAAGGAGTTTCCAATTAAATATCTCTCCAATTGGCTTTAGTATATGTTGATACAAGGAATTTCCCATTAAACAAACACATCTACTATTGGCTTTAGTAGGTGTTGATTGAGAAGAACCGGATGGCAGAAAGTTACTCATTTTAATGGCAAACCCTTGACGCTGTATTTTTTCGTGGTTCGGGGTTATTTGGTTAAATTTTTCTCTCTTTCAAAACAGTCCTTCAAAAACCACACAGTACGAGAACTCTGATATCCAAAAGGTAGTACAAATCAATATGAATTTGCTGCTCGCTGTAGTTTTAGGAAATGTTTATTGACAATTTGGCTGGCCATGTGAAATCCTTTGAAAAAATCTTTTCCCGATGTTTATGGATTTGTTTTCCACATATATTAGTAATCAGCGTGATTAAAATTAAATTCTTGATTGATCTGAATTTAGTACATTGAAAAGTAAATACAAACTTTTTTTAAATCTGATTTAAGAATAATCTAAAACTTCGTAACTTTGTCCCGAAGAGGTAAACATTTTGGTGGGACGTGAGTAGGATAATAACGTCTTTGAAAAGGAAGGAATTTGTATAATAAAGAATCCTTGGGACCAAAATATGTCCATCTCGTACAGTTTCTGTATAATAAAGAGTATTTGAGACCGACATATGTCCATCTCGTACAGTTTCTGTATAATAAGGAGTCCTTGAGACCGAAATATGTCCATCTCGTACTAATTCTGCATAATAAGGAGTCCTTGAGACCGAAATATGTTCATCTCGTACAACTTCTTTATAATAAGGAGTCCTTGAGACCAAAATATGTCCATCTCGAACAGTTTCTGTATAATAAGGAGTCCTTGAGACCACAATAGGTCCATCTCGTACAAATTCTGCCTAATAAAGAGTCCGTGAGACCGAAATAGGTCCATCTCGTACTAATTCTGCATAATAAGGAGTCCTTGAGACCGAAAAACGTCCATCTCGTACAAACTATGCATAATAAGGAGTCATTGAGACTGAAATAGGTCCATCTCGCACAGTTTCTGTATAATAAGGAGTCCCTGAGACTGAAATATGTCCATCTCGTACAACTTCTGTATAATAAAGAGTTCTTGAGACCAAAATATGTCCATCTCGTACCGTTCTGTATAATAGCGAGTCCTTGAGACCGAACTATATCCATCTCGTACAGTTTCTGTATAATAACGAGTCCTTGAGACCGAAATATGCCAATCTCGTACAGTTTCTGTGTGATAAGGAGTCCTTGAGACCAAAATATGTCCATCTCGTACAGTTTATGTATAATAAAGAGTCCTTGAGACCGAAATAGGTCCATCTCGTACAGTTTCTGTATAATAAGGAGTCCTTGAGACCGAAATAGGTCCATCTCGTACAAATTCTGCCTAATAAAGAGTTCTTGACACCGAAATAGGTCCATCTCGTACTAATTCTGCATAATGAGGAGTCCTTAAGACAGAAATAGGTCCATCTCGTACAAACTCTGCATAATAAGGAGTCATTGAGACTGAAATAGGTCCATATGGTACAAATTCTTTATAATAAAGAGTCCTTGAGACCGAAATATGTCCATTTCGTACAGTTTCTGTATAATAAAGAGTCCTCGAGACCGAAATAGGTCCATCTCGTACAGATTGTGCTAAGATAAGTCTTTTAAGTCTTTCGTAGTAAACCAGCCATTTCCCTTTTACACTTTTGGGTAACAGAGAGATGAGTGTAGTTAACTTTTTTTTTTAGAGGCGACCTGCTAATATTTATTTTCGTTCTATTAAACATACTTTGTGCAAAACTATTTACAATCAGCACCTGTCAGCTGTCTATCCATTTACACTGCATCGTCGTTCTCACTTGTTAGAGGTTGGTACGCATCCGCATTCTAAATGTCGCTAAAAGCGGTATATTGTTAGTGCAAAACGTGGTTTTCAATTGTAAGGTTTTTTTCTGATTAAAAGGGTCCGAAAGAGCGTCTTTCTCTTGAGAGTTCAGGGTTTTGTTTGATAGAGGGGTCCTCTCTCTCTCTCTCTCTCTCTCTCTCTCTCTCTCTCTCTCTCTCTCTCTCTCTCTCTCTCTCTCTCTCTCTCTCTCTCTCTCTCTCTCATACACACACAAAGACACACACAAGCTGCATACTATTTAGCACTGTATAAATTGTTACGTTCGTTTGATTTTTTTTTTCTCTGTATTTGTTTTTTTAACGTTAGAAAACTATACTTGTTTCGAGGGATCTGTATGTATGCATGTATTAACGTTTAACGGCATTGCAGTACAATAATGGCTATGTGTTGGCAATCACAATAAACTTGCTATTATATGTAATCATTGTTGTGGAATCACAAAATACTGAATACGTTTTCAACAGGGAAAAGTCTGTGAAATTCAAGAAAAAAGCGACATTTATATCGGCAGAAAATCACGAGTAGTGAGTATATATTTCTAGCAAGAGTGCCTCCGCCTGACATCTCGTGCAGCCCAGACCACTCTTTTGTTGTTCCGGATAATATGGCGCTACTTCACCCCATTTGAGCACTACTTATGAAAATAATCTACATTTTCAGTGTTAACTCTTTGTGTTGATTGAGGGGACGGTTTCCTTCAAAGAATATCAATCACGGGACTAATATGTAACTGGATTACTTCAAGTGTTATTCAAAGATTTAGCATTGTTCTGTTTTTCAATGAGAAGAATACAAGAGTGGTAATTTTACAAACTAAGAGGAGGTATAGAGATTTATAAATATATTGCAAAACATTGCGGTTAGGGGAAAACATCACTGTTACAAATATTTTATATCTAAATGATTTGTTGATTTTGTCATGCTCTGAGAAGAAATGAAGTTAGAATATAATGGAACCAATATAGAATTATAGTAAATGTTTCCTGAAACTAATTGTTTGAAAATTTTCGACAATATTGAACCTTGCAAGCCTAGACAATGATGTTTCGGTACAAAGCCCCACATTGTTAAGACATATGACTCATGCTTTTGGACTGGGAATCATAATTTTAAGACGTTATTTCTCCAGGGCATGGGACTCTTGATTTTGGACTGGGACTTGTGATTTTTGAGATGGTAAGTTAATTGAAATTACGGTTTTAAAATCCTAGCACTAGCTTTGAGTGATCCATATCATCTTTACTATGTTAATTGCGACATCGGGTGAAAATTCATCCAAATGTTTTAGCAAATGACCTTTATCTTTGGATGTACTCAGTGTAACATGCAGGAACAGGGAAAGCTGTCTGAAGGATGATTTACAATCACATCACTTTGGGATGAGCTTCCTCTTCTTCTAAAGCATTCGCATTGGCTGTTTTGGTCCATTCTTGCTGCTTTGGGTCCATTCTTCCTGGTTTTGGTCCATTCTTGCTGTTTTAAATTGGCCAGTAGTGATTTGAAGGGGATATTTTATGGTGAAGATAATCATTTGTCTTTTAGACCTGTGAAGCAATGCATTCGTTTTCTTCCGATTTCCCATTTTGATAACTATCCATATGCTTAATTTTATATCTAAAATATTATTTAAAAGAGACAGGGAGTTAGAATGTCTTTTGTTCGCTACTAGTGTATAATTTCTTAGGTAAAGGAATTAACGGTAGACGGCTCTGTGAGGGAGAAATTCGTATACACAATTATTGTGACGAAGGAAAAAATACTGCTACGAAGCTCGTTTCACGCGTGAAATACGCGTAGATTATCTCTGTGCAATCTCTATCTAAATTTACTTTATACAAGTATTACAAAAGACACAAAGTATACATAATTTGACCATTTAAGGGGATCCATAAGCATGTGTAATTGTTTTGTTTTTTTTAATAGCGAGGCCTTGTAATATTTAAATAGAGACAGAAGGTTATTTAGCATATGAAGGAACAAATGAAGTTTGCACCTGTTATTTATATGTTGCCGCATTTTGCTGTAATGGAATCAAAAATTACACAACAAAGAATTCTCTCTGAAAAGTTTTAGCGTTAGCTTCTTGAAAAATACATCAGATGTGCCGTTATTCACGACGAGTAACTCTACCATACGTCCAGATATGGTAAAGGCCATTTCCACAAACATCATGTATAACTCAGAAGCTATACTGCATCTTTAGAAATGTGTTTCGATTCTATCAAGGCATGACATTGCCATACAATATAATATTTATTTTTTATTATGATGAAATAAACTCGGTAAAAATAAAGTAATAATAAAAAAAATAATGTTCTAAACTTTGAAAACGGCCATGACCAAACGTTTACACTGAATTAATTTTAATGTTAGCATTAATTAACATCTTCCTGCACGATAGGGTCAAACATTACAAAAATAAAGAAATATATTCTTGGATGATTTTGAAACACTTCCCAGCTTATTTTTTGAGATGCTTATATGTCCAAGTAGTTATCTTAAATAAATGGTTCCTATTAATAAATTTCTCACTTCTTTCATGGTGATTCGTAGTATATACGGTGTCCCAATATCGTTGTGTAAGACGTTGTAACGCATTTGGAGCCGTCAACTATGTAAATGCGTCTCGCTGTCCTCCTGAACCACTTATACTATTTTTACGGTACCAAAACGGCTTTAAAACACAGAAAAGGTGATTTTAGCGAAAGATCTCAGGCTTTTAAGCATGAACTGGCTCATCGAGCCTTGAACATGTAAAACTGTACTCGATTCTCCACTAATACGGTAACAGATACTCAGAGTTTACCACCTGAAACTGAAAGTTCGTTCACCTAGACTTTCCGTGTGCCCTATGATTTGATTCAAAATGCTTTCAAACCTTTACATTTGAGAGATTTCTAGTGTCCATGCAGGGCGCTGCCATTTAATTTCTTGTTAAAATATGGTGTAATTGTTGTATATATTATGTATTCGTTTAATTGTCAGTTATCCTGACCACCGTGGTCTTCCGTGGTAGTCATAGGGCACGCAATGTTGCAGAAAGTTGCCAATCCACGACTAGTGTACAAAGTCCCTTTGAAGAATTACGATATTAAAACAAATAAAGAAAAAGAAAAATAGAACAATTTATCGCCTTGATTTCGTGTATGTAGTACTTACCATTTCAATAACATTGAAGACAATTGTGGAACGGCGACTAAAGTAATAGAAGTACATAACAAGAGGATGGATGAGGTAGGCACAGTATGTCAGCCTCCCGAGTGGTATAAATACTTTCCACGAGAGAA
This sequence comes from Margaritifera margaritifera, assembly GCA_029931535.1. Classification (NCBI taxonomy): domain Eukaryota; kingdom Metazoa; phylum Mollusca; class Bivalvia; order Unionida; family Margaritiferidae; genus Margaritifera; species Margaritifera margaritifera. Next base: position 957,159 of record JAQPZY010001309.1, read on the forward strand.
AAATGTCAATTAATCCTGCAAGGAAAGGAATGTGTTTGAGCAAGCAGTGTTTTGTTTTATATGGTATTTATTTTTATTTTTCTTGTTCTTTCTCAGAAAAATGTACGCGGAAATTGATGATTAATTAATTTTTCAATCCAAATTTAGATTAATTTCAAACATTTCATTTTTAAATGTCTGAGACAATAACGTAGCCAAGAACCAAAAGTTTACACTGCCCCAATGATGATACAGCTTGAATTAAATATCCTTTAAAATACGCCTCTTAAAATAGTTCTACGACATATTCACAATAAATGCTATCTATAACATATGTCCATTTAAGACGAGGCAATATCTTCTATAACATATGTCCATTTAAGACGAGACAATATCTTCTATAACATATGTCCATTCAATTCAAGGCAATATCTTCTAGCTCAGATGATAAACAAGTGACAGGCATGTCCTTTTAAAAACACATCCAATTCGACTTTACCTCCATTTCCAGTTGCACATGCGAAGATAACCCATGCAACAGCAACACCCCATGCCGTTTTAGCCACAGAAATGTAAAGAGCGGAAACTCCGGTGCTGAGCGGGTGTTCGTTGTTTAGATTAAACAAGCCATATAGCACAGACAACGCTATACTTGTTGCAAGTAACCATCCGATCAGGTTGAGTACCTAACAAAAAAATATAAATTGTTAGATCACTATATTCTACAAGTAGAGATAAAAGCCATCACAAATATAAGAACTTTTTCAATTTTGTAAATCAATATAGTTCATTATTTCTTTTAGGGCATCCGATCAGCTAACTTTCTTGAATGTGTCCAAAGTAGAACCCAACTTATTGCGCAAAAACAAAAACGTTAACAGAGGGACGAACATAACCATAACATTAATATGTTTCGCCTTATTGTATGTTTATAAAACATTATGCTAGTAAGAACTTATCTGATGGCAGTAACATGGCTGCCATAGTGTGCGTCGTGTGTTTAATCAAATGTCTGTCTGCACATTTCCTTAAGAAAATGGTGGTTACGATATACGTGTATAAAAATGAATGACCCAAAAAAGAGATTGTCCAATCTATGCGAAAGAACATATTTTACAGTATGAGCACGTTCTTTAAAACCAAAACTTAGAAAGGAGAGCACCATCTGGGAACTATCTTTGACAAAGTAGTCCACGTCTTTTGAAACTTTGACAAAGTGGTCCACGTCTTTTTGAAACTTTATTCATTTGAAAATGCCATTACTGAATATGCGTCATGGTGAGCAGGATGAACAACGGCTTCATGGTTAGGCTGGTCTAGTAATTTTTTTAATTTTTGTGAAATATTCCAGTCTAACTGGTCTAGTAATTTTTTTAATTTTTGTGAAATATTCCGGTCTAACTGGTCTAGTAATTTTTTTAATTTTTGTGAAATATTCCAGTCTAACTGGTCTAGTAATTTTGGAGTAGCATCAATATTGACAGTTCTGGAATTATAATTTCTCGACGCAGTCTCGTATTTATTTATTGCTCCTGGACGAAACCTACGCGAAAAAGAGATGTGGATTCGTATTAAGTTAAACTAGAAATATGTTCTCAGGACATGGCTACTCCCGCCAATATAGTGTAATCAAAGAACTATGTTAAAATATAAGGGCAAATATTGACGTCAAACAGGCACATTTTTACACTAAATTAAATGTAACTAGGTTCTTTTCAAATTTATCGCAATAGCAAATTGGTGTGAAACCCATGACGTTCTTCAAAACTGGCAAATCAGGAAAGAAATTCGTGCCACAAGGGCAAACAACATAGAACTAGGGCTACAACGGAATCAAATGTTGACGGAAAAATTGACTGTCAAACTTTTTCTAGATCTGGTTTATTATATACTATATACGTTTTCTTTCAGTCCAGTAAGTCTTTCCTGAATTAGTTGGCAGAAACTGAGTTAGACGACAGAAATAAAATTCTTGACGTATGGAATTGACAGACAAAGAAACATGCGAAACACTCTATGCCTCTCTTTAGAATATTGCCTGGTCATAAATATGGCCATACTTTGCAAGTTTTAAAAGTAGTCAACAGTATATAGTTATTGCCTACCATAAATCCCGACTGCACAGAATTATAAGGTTTTCGAAAATCATTAGACTTACCCAACTAGTCATAGACTGAAACCTTAAACTGAACACACACATATATATATATATATATATATATATATATATATATATATATATATATATATATATATATATATATATATATGATTAAATGTGAAATATAGAAAATTATTGGTAAAATATTTTTCGTATATTTTTTACTGTATTTCACATGTGACAAATATATCTTTATATTTTCACATGTGAAAATACAAGACTTTCCATCATGTCATGCGACGCTTGATTTGTGTGCCTACAGAAGTTATATTTGCAGCAAGAAAAAGAGCACTTTATGAGCTAGAACATATAAATGGAAACTGCTCTACCTTTCAGACATGGACAATATTTTTTGCTGTAGTAATTTTTCTCGACGCCGTTCACGTCTCTACGAAGTTATTTCCCCTATACTAGCTTTCCAGTTTTAAAAACCGCTGTCTTAAATCGGTGATATTGGTAGGATCAGCCTATGACTATGATTGAAAGTGAGATGAAGTTACGAGAAGGGGGTTGGTGGTGGTGTGCAAAAGTTTAATCTTCTAAGCTTCGATTCAAGAGCAATGTTGGTTTATAACAAAAAAAGGAAATTGTCTTTTCCAGCATAAAAACCAGATATATTTCAGCTTGTGGTACAAAAAAGCGATATATTTTAACTCATACCACACGATGAAATATATCCGGTATTAACATAGGAAAAGAAATTCCCACTCTAAAAAATGGAGCTATACAGTTTTGAAGAGTCACGATACTTACTCTGTTTACTTTGAAGTTACAGTCGGTCTTGTACAAGATGAAGCCAGTCAGAATACCAATGATGTAGGGCCCCATACGGCAGTAGGGCTTTACGTACAGCTGCTGGAAGCTGAAAGTATAAAATAAAGTTCATCTTCTTTCCTAAATATATTTCCAGGAGAAGAAATTGTAAATCGTGGTATGAAACGATTTCGATGAATACATTTATAGTTATTGAAAAGGCATGAAATTAATTTAAGATAATGTCTTTTATACGCAGTTAAAATATATTTTTACCACGATGACAAAAGTATACTTCAATGCTATGTTTACGTTTTTGCCTGCAAAAGTAAGACAATATTACCACTGTGAAGAAAAAATAACTCTGAAATAATTTAGTGGCATCACATCAATATCACTTCTCCACATTTATGTCTTTCTCTACGTTTGAAAATAATGGCGTCAGGAAGATTATATACCCCATCAAGTCATCCACAATTCAGTCGATCTATTTATATCCCATCAAGTCATCCACAATTCAGTCGATCTATTTATATCCCATCAAGTCATCCACAATTCAGTCGATCTATTTATATCCTATCAAGGCATTCACAATTCAGTCAATATATTTATATCACATCAGGTCGTCCACTATTCGGTCGATATATTTATATCCCATCAAGTCATCCACAATTCAGTCGATATATTTATATCCCATCAAGTCATCCACAATTCAGTCGATATATTTATATCCCATAAAGTCATCCACAATTCGGTCGATATATTTATATCACAGGTCATCCACAATTCGGTTGATATATTTATATCCCATCAAGTCATCACAAATTCAGCCGATATATTTATATCCCATCAAGTCATTCACAATTCAGTCGATATATTTATATCCCATCAAGTCATTCACAATTCAGTCGATATATTTATATCCCATCAAGTCATCCACCAAGTCATTCACAATTCAGTCGATATATTTATATCACATCAGGTCATTCACAATTCAGTCGATATATTTATATCCCATCAAGTCATTCACAATTCAGTCGATATATTTATATCCCATCAAGTCATCCACCAAGTCATTCACAATTCAGTCGATATATTTATATCACATCAGGTCATTCACAATTCAGTCGATATATTTATATCCCATCAAGTCATTCACAATTCAGTCGATATATTTATATCACATCACGTCATTCACAATTCAGTTGATATATTTATATCACATCACGTCATTCACAATTCAGTCGATATATTTATATCACATCACGTCATTCACAATTCAGTCGATATATTTATATCACATCACGTCATTCACAATTCAGCACAATTCAGTCGATATATTTATATCACATCAAGTCATTCACAATTCGGTCGATATATTTATATCACATCAAGTCATTCACAATTCAGTCGATATATTTATGTTTTTGTGCTACTTTACTCACAAATTGACACTCAAAGTATTTATACCTCTTCTACAACAACACAATGGTTTAGAATGGTAATCGTGAAGAACAGGCGTTGAAAAGAAGAATATAACGATATACAACGTTCCTTTTTTGGTTTATATCATACTTTCAAGTTGAATATTTTACCTCAAGATACGATCAGCATGCAAAAACACGACCTGAACTAAATCGCATACAAAGTTTGGTATACAAGGTAAACACAGATATCATGGCAATGATGGTATAAAATATGTAATAGAAATTAAACTATTTAGTATAATTGGATTTTGGAGCTGATCATTTAGCCTTAAATAGGATTTTGTAGAAATATTCCACCTTTTTCGGATCTATCCTGGTAATGATTAGATCAATAAGATCGGTTTGATGTCAACTGTAACTCATTTCTGAGATTTGACGCCTCCAGATTTGTATAGCCAGGATATAACTTTGGATCGCTAGTACTGTTATGATTCATATAAAATCGATTAAAAGCTACTTGTATGAACGATATTAATGACAAACTTCTATTCAATAAAGAATAAGAACCATGACACTGACTATTGGTGTGGGGGGGGGGGGACGGAATATTTTCGTGTACCGTATATGGCCAGGCAGGCAGAGCAACGTATTTTCTCTTACAAACGAGAGATAGAAATTTTTAGAAAATATAGAAACAAACCATCACCCACCCACCCTTCTCGAATATAAAATGGTCGGTGTCTAACGATAAAATCATACCCAAAAGTGTCAGGCTGGCCGAGGAGATTTGCATCTACATCATTAACAGAGGTGATGATCCCTGATGTTGCCCAAGTCGTGATCAGAAATATCCCCGATATTATACCTCCAATCTTGGGTGATCTGTGCAATAAATAAAAATAATGACTAGTCACGTACGTGTAACATGGTCGACTCTCAATGAAATTTAAACCATTTTAAAAGTACATAGTCAATATATAGAACCATTGTCGAAACCTATATAAAGCTCAGATTTTCTTGGAAATTACCAGCAACTGATGTCATTATTTTAGCAAGGCTAAGTCTGATTGACAGTATATGAGAGCACTGTCTCTCTTTGTTAATAAAAATGGCATCTGTAGTTCACTGCGATTGCTCTCAGCGTATTCGCATCTCAGTTTTCGTGCAAATATCTTTTTACGAATTATTGAAAAATGGCCTGATGTTAAAATCTTCAGTTATATTTTGAATAGTTAAAATAATTTTAAACATTACCAGGTAGATAACACTTACAAAATATAATATATATATACTCACATGTACAGTGCTATTAAAAGTATCGGACTCACAAGGAAGAATTGCATATCATTGGCCAAATACCAGCTCCATGGCATGCACTGGAAACACAGCGAAAAACAAAGTCGCATCATCAAGGCTCCTTAATACAAAAGTTTTGACGCTCTGAGCACAACTTTCGTATTGAGACTAAAGCTGGAATCGTGTATAATTAGTTCAAGATTTTTGCTGTACTTGTCCGAATTCCCACGAACCTCAAGGTCCCAAAGTATGATTGATGTACATGTTGGAATTCTCACTAAACTGAAAGTCCCAAAGTGTGATTGCTGAAGTTAGAATCCTAACACACACACACACACACACACACACACACACACACACACACACACACACGCACGCACACACACACACACACATATATATATATATATATATATATATATATATATATATATATATATATATATATATGGGATCCATGAGCATATGATACCCGCGTTATATAGCAAACCGCGGTATACTGAAGTCGTTATAGGGAGCGACTATTTATTACGAATGATTTGGCTTATAGTCTTCTCATGTATTTTACAAAGTGTGCGTGTGTCGGAGGGGGGGGGGGGACATCATTATTACTAAATTTTAAATTACCTACAACTATATCACAAGTGTTAGCTGAAGGTCATCAAACGTTGTAGTGAATGATCAGTTTTCAGAAAAATTAATATCCTTTATTTTATTACATGATGTTTCAAGAGACATACCATCTTATCAACATTTACGAAGTTATTGATGTACAGTAAATTCGTCCACCACGTATCTTGACAGTAATCCTGCTCAGGTCCATCCTTGGGCCAATATGGACCGTCACTCCAGTATTTGAATGTTGGCACGTACACCATCAACAGCAACATATATGGCGGCGTCAGCCTGTTTGGAGATGATTTCAGTGCTTTATATTTTTAATTATCACTGTGTGTTTATACTCAATCAGTTCATTTAGTGACCTACGAAATGTTTGCAAATTAAATTTGTCATAAATGTTTTTAAGAGAAAAGTACAAACTAACAGGAATCTAAGCTAGTTTGGGTTTGCATAACGCAAAACTGTCCTCACTAAATCACTGAAATGAAATGTATGAAAATAGATAACATTACTACGTCACGGTTATGATTATACGAGGCTATTGTTACGACTCTATGGTCTAAGAAAAATGTAACAGAAAGAAAGTGAAACCAACAAATCATGTAAAAATCAACAAGCAATTTATTACTAGATAATTAAAATGAAAAAATCAAAAAGTCACTTACAGTAATGTGTTTTGAAATCCTAATAATCCAATAAGAATGATTGTTCTAATCACAAGTCCTAAATATAGAATGTTCCGAATTCACGGCTGTGTCCTTGAATGTTATGATGTGCTAATTGTCTCCAAAGTCCTGATGTACTAGAAATCTTGATGTGCTGATGTCAAAATGAAGTATTCCAAAATCTCTGAATAAGTTCACTTAAATTCCAAAATCATCAATTAAAAATCCAAAATCCAAAAGTTTATGAGCACTGTTATAATCCAATGAATATTTAAAATAATTCCTCTCTTAGAATTTGGAATGAATTTTCACAACTGTAATAGCTCTTTACAAGACTGATGGTAATGTCAAAACTGAAAAAATGTCCACCAAACATGGTATATATAAAGATTGGTCACATGACAGAATGTTCTAGAATATGAGTCATCTTAATGGAATTCTAACTGTAAACAAAATTCAACCTTGACCTTCAAATTGAGAAAACATATTGATCAAAACAACCTAATTCAAGGACACTAGTTAAACATGTTTTTCCTGATAACATTAAGATTTAAGCAAATATTAAAGTGAAGAAACATTTATAATTTCCCAAAATATCCACAATATTATATAAACATCATACATAACACCTCCCCTCATAAAGAAAAAGAAAGATTTATGTAATAAAGCTTTCTTTTGAATATACATCTAATACTATAATAACCCAAATTACATAAGAAAATGTTTTATGATACTGGACTTAATTACATCAAACAATATTACATTTCTGGGCACGTGAGAGTGCATCTGCAATCACATTGTCTTTTCCCCTGATGTGTCTGATGTCAATGTTATATTCCTGCAATATCAAACTCCATCTCAACAATCTCCGATTTTTATCTTTCATTTTGTTGATGAAAGTAAGGGGATTGTGATCACTGTACACAATAATTGGAGAAAGAGCTGAGGTGACATACACTTCAAAATGCTGTAAAGCCAATATCAAAGCCAAACATTCCTTCTCAATTGTGGAATAATTTTTCTGGTGCTTGTTTAGTTTTTTAGAAAAATAACACACAGGGTGATCCACACCACTTTTGTCTTCCTGAATCAATACTCCACCAACCCCTACATCACTTGCATCAACAGATAATTTAAATGATTGGCTAAAATTTGGTGCAGAAAGAACTCATGCATTCTTAAGCATGGCCTTTAACTTGTCAAAAGATTCCTGACACTTGTCAGACCAACAAAATTTGGTTTTCTTACTCAATAAACTTGTCAAAGGCTCAGCAATTTTGGAAAAATTGGAACAAAATTTCCGATAATATCCAGCCATACCTAGAAATCGTATCAGTTGCTTTTTACAAATTGGAACTTGAAATTCAGAGATAGCTTTGACCTTAGCTTCTATAGGTTTAACTTGACCTTGTCCCACAATATGTCCTAAAAATGTGACACAAGCATGGCAAAACTCACTTTTGCTCAAATTAATTGTCAGATTCGCATCGCTGAGTCGATCGAAGAATTTTCGAATGGTTTCCAAATGATCTTCCCAGGTGTTGTTGTAGATAATGACGTCATCGATATAAGCGTCACAATTATCAAGACCAAATGTTATCATGTTCATCAGACGTTGAAACGTTGCAGGCGAATTTTTCATTCCAAACGGCATAACTTTATATTGATAAAGTCCATCTGGAGTTACAAATGCTGAAATTTCTTTTGCCCTTTCCGTCAGTGGAATTTGCCAGAATCCTTTTAAAAGGTCAAACTTGGTGACATATTTAGCATTTCCAATTTTATCAATGCAATCGTCCATTCTTGGGATTGGAAATGAATCAGTTTTGGTGACACTGTTGACTTTTCTATAGTCAGTACACATACGGAATGTATTATCTGGCTTGGGAACAAGAATACATGGTGAACTCCAGTTACTTTTACTTGGTTCTATGAAATCATTCTCCAGTAAATACTGAATTTCTTTCTTCAGATAGTTCTGTTTGAGAGGATTCATCCTATAAGGATGCTGTTTCACAGGCGCAGAATCTACAATGTCAACGTCATGATAAATTTTACTTGTTCGTGTTGGAACATCAGGAAACAAGTGCTCATATTCATGTAATAGCTGCTTTAGTTCATTTCTTTCCTGTTGTTGTAGATGTGAAAGTTTCTGGTCTAGGTTGTTCAATATTTCTGAATTCCGAAGATTGGTTATACCAGAGTCACTATAGTCTGATCGTACTCCATCGTTGATATCTTCACTGTGTGGGACAGGTACAACTAAATTAACTAAATAATTGGCTGGGCTATCTCTGTCAAAATATTCCTTTAACATATTTATATGACAAAGTTGTTTCTGTTTCCGTCTCCCAGGAGTGTTAATGATATAATTTAAGTCATTTACTTTCTTTTCAACGGTATAAGGACCATAAAATTTAGCCTGAAGAGGATTCTGAGGTATGGGAAAGAGAGCCAGAACTTTGTCACCAGGTTTAAAACTCCTTTCCTGTGAATTTCTGTCATACCTTAATTTCATTTTTGACTGGGTAGTGTGAAGATTAGTTCTTGCTACTTCACAGGCCTTTGACAACTTGTATTTGAAATCAGAGACATAATCAAGAAGATTAATCTTTGAATCTTCATTTGAAAGAAGTTTCTCTTTCAATAATTTCAATTAGTTCAAAGGGACTAAAACCCAACGACTCTTGAACTGATTCCCTAACAGCAAACAACAACAAATGAACACCCTCATCCCAATCCTTTTCTGTATCAAAGCAATAGGATCGAATCATATTCTTCAAAGTTTGATGAAATCTTTCCAAAGCACCTTGACTTTCAGGGTGATAGGCAGAAGATTTAAACTGTTGGATGCCTAATTCATGCATAACTTGTTGAAAAATTCCAGACATAAAATTGGACCCTTGATCTGACTGGACAGATTTGGGAAGGCCAACAAGTGTAAAAAACTTCACCAAAGCTTTCACAATAGTTTTAGTTTTTATATTTCTCAGAGGAATTGCCTCTGGAAATCTTGTAGATGCACACATGATGGTCAACAAGTATTGGTTGCCTGACTTGGTTTTAGGTAAAGGACCAAAACAGTCTACTATTATTCTACTAAATGGTTCATCAAATGCAGGAATAGGTTGCAGATGAGCCTTAGGTATCTTCTGATTGGGTTTTCCTACAATTTGACAAGTGTGACAAGATCTGCAGTATTTAGAAACATCACTTTTGAGTTTCGGCCAATAAAAATGATTCAAGATCTTGTGATAAGTCTTACGGACTCCTAAATGACCAGCCAAAGGAGTTTCATGGGCTAAATTAAGAATTTCCTGTCGATATGACTTAGGAACAACAATTTGATAGCTCACTGACCACTCGTCACCAGCGGGTACATCAGGTGGTCTCCATTTCCTCATAAGGACCCCATTTTTTACAAAGTAACACACTGGAACTTGTGTGGCTTCAGTTTCACTAATAGCCCTCTGAAACAAACAAGATCTCTCGGGATCTTCCTCCTGTTCAACGACAAGGGATTGTCGTTTGTCATCCTGATTAGAACAAAGAGAATGAGTTGCCAAAAGAGGATCACTGTGATCAATACCATTTGATTGATCAATACCTGAGGAAAAAGTGACCTCATAAAAAAACTGACCAATACATGTGTCAGCTAAAGGAATAATATCCTGATCAACATCAATCTCAAGAGCTCTTTTTGCCATAGCTCTAGTAACTGCACAAGCAGGGTACAAATCAGGGATTTCAGTTTCGACAGGATCAACTTTCTGATCCAAACAAGGCTTGTCAGTTACAAGTGGATTAACCACAACCTTATCTCCAGCTAGGTCATTGCCTAGTAATAAATGAACACCCTCTATGGGTAAAGAAGTCACTGCCCCAACAGTCACAGGTCCAGAAACTAAGTCTGATGCCAAATTTACACAATGGAGAGGAACATTTACAAAGCCGCACTCTACTCCCTGAACAAGAACACTTTCACTTGAAGAAGACTCCTCAGACAAAGGCAAAGTACCTGATAATAAAAGACTCTGAGAAGCTCCAGTGTCCCTTCATATTTTAATTGGGATAGGTTTGGCAGAATCACCAATAAGTGATATAGAACCTTCTGACATGAATGGTTCATAAGCCTCCAAAATAGAATCAGACTGGGGTTTGTTTGACCCAACAAATGTATTGCTTTCAATACAAGACCGTGACCTTGACCTCGTAGAAATAAGAGCATTTGGAAAAGCTCTGTCTTTTCTCTGTTGCTTATTTTTCAACTTGAAGCAATCAGAAATAACGTGCCCTTTCTTTTTACAATAAGTGCACGTAGGAAGAGATAAGGATTTCTGATCAGTCTTATCAGATGTTTGATCCCTAACAGTTGTGCTGTTGTGAAATTTGGAAGTACTCGAATGAGATTGAAATGGTTTTTTACCAGAAAACTGCTGAGAGGACGACTTATTGCCAAATTAAATTTTGTGAGTCAAGGAATAATCATCAGCCATACGAGCAGCATTTTCCAAAGTTTCCACATTCTGCTCGTCAAGATAGGTTTTAACATCACTATGGATGCACCTCTTGAACTCTTCAATTAATACGAGCTGTCTGAGGTTATCATAAGCTTGATCAACTTTCTTGGCTGAGCACCACCTATCAAATAGTTGTTCTTTATCCCTTGCAAATTCGACATGAGTTTGTCCAGTTTCTTTTCTACAATTCCTAAACCTTTGTCGATATGCCTCTGGTACCAACTCATAAGCTTTCAAGATGTACTCCTTAACCACATCATAATCAGTGCTTTGTTGTACTGACAGTGAAATGTAGACTTCACGAGCTTTGCCAATAAGTACACTTTGTAATAACAAAGTCCAATGCTCTCTGGGCCATTTCAAGTTTTCAGCTATTTTCTCGAAATGAAGAAAGTATTTATCTACTTCTTTTTCCTGAAAAGGGGGTACTAACCTAATATATCTAGTAACATCAAAACCTGGACTTGTGTTTAAAGGAGTGGAGTGTGCTCTGTTTGCCAGTTCTAATTCTCTTAACTTAAATTGCATTTCCCTTTCTTCTCTTTGCATCTGCATCTGCATTTGTATTTGTCTATCTTCTTTCTCTCTCTCTCTCTCTCCATCTGCATTTGCCTCTCTTCTTTCTCTCTCTCCATCTGCCTCTCTTCTTTTTCTCTCTACATCTGCATTTGCCTCTCTTCTTTCTCTCTCTCCATCTGCCTCTCTTCTTTTTCTCTCTCCATCTGCCTCTCTTCTTTTTCTCTCTCTCTCTGAATCTGAAGCTTTGCCAATTCTAAATCCATCTGGTTCTTTAACTCTAATTCCCTTAATTTCCTGTCAGAACCAGATACAAGCTTTCTCTTCAAACTTAAAGCACTATTTTCAAAAATTCCCTTTCCTACTAAATACTGAATCAAAATAATCTTTATCTCCTGTTTTGTCAATGATACTTTTGCCTCAGATAGACTGTATTTTCTGGCAAGCTCGAGCAACTCATCCTTTCTCATGCACTCTAACCCCTCCTGGGTAGGTTTTGAAATGAAATTCTGAACATTAGATGCCATTGTAAATGCTTGTTGGTTTCACACACAAAAAATTCTCTATTAAAAATCTTTGCCAAAGACAAAAAAAATTCTCCGAGACAAAATCAATATGAATTTCAAAAATAACTTTAATATCTCTAAAATGCTTTAAAGAAATTCAGATCCCAGAAGACGAGCCCCCAATGTCTGTTACGACTCTATGGTCTAAGAAAAATGTAACAGAAAGAAAGTGAAACCAAAAAATCAAGTAAAAATCAACAAGCAATTTATTACTAGATAATTAAAATGAAAAAATCAAAAAGTCACTTACAGTAATGTGTTTTGAAATCCTAATAATCCAATAAGAATGATTGTTCTAATCACAAGTCCTAAATATAGAATGTTCCGAATTCACGGCTGTGTCCTTGAATGTTATGATGTGCTAATTGTCTCCAAAGTCCTGATGTACTAGAAATCTTGATGTGCTGATGTCAAAATGAAGTATTCCAAAATCTCTGAATAAGTTCACTTAAATTCCAAAATCATCAATTAAAAATCCAAAATCCAAAAGTTTATGAGCACTGTTATAATCCAATGAATATTTAAAATAATTCCTCTCTTAGAATTTGGAATGAATTTTCACAACTGTAATAGCTCTTTACAAGACTGATGGTAATGTCAAAACTGAAAAAATGTCCACCAAACATGGTATATATAAAGATTGGTCACATGACAGAATGTTCTAGAATATGAGTCATCTTAATGGAATTCTAACTGTAAACAAAATTCAACCTTGACCTTCAAATTGAGAAAACATATTGATCAAAACAACCTAATTCAAGGACACTAGTTAAACATGTTTTTCCTGATAACATTAAGATTTAAGCAAATATTAAAGTGAAGAAACATTTATAATTTCCCAAAATATCCACAATATTATATAAACATCATACATAACACTATGTATGTGACACGAAGTTAGGTATGTCACACGGGGCTGGGCGTGTCAACTGATTTGAAGTTAATTTAAAAACTTATTTCATTACCTCCAGAATCGATGGAAGTAAAACATTCCCCAATGGAATCTTCTCACGTCACCGACTTTTTTCAAATCACGCAAGGTCAAGTAGGCAAGAAGAAGACCACTGTAAAAAAGAGTGTCTAATACTTTACAATATGAAATATGTTATGTTGCAATGTGCTATCAAAAATTAAAGACCGAATATTCAACTTTTATTTCGGCTGAAATTTAATCACATTTAATGTTCTTGAATTCATGCACAAGAAATAAGCACCCTTTTTAACTACTAGCAACATGAGAGCGACAACTATTGGAAAGCTGTTTGTGACAATGCCTCCAATTTTAAGGTATTTTTACAGATGCACGGCAAAAACATTCCTAGAAGTCATGTAGGTGATAATAAAAATGTCATAATATTGTTTTCCAATATTTTTTGATACATAAATATGTCACTTTAGCAGGTTACATTGAAAGCAAATTTGGGTCGGTCTTAAAGTAAACAGGAATGACAGCGAATACAAAAATGACACTTAACATGCGCAGCAGTGTACACACTGAAAAATAGTTTGAATGTTTGTTCTTGGTTTGTTTTCCTTTTATATCTTATTTTGTTGTTGCTGTGTTTTTTTCTTATAAATTAGAATTATATATATATATATATATATATATATATATATATATATATATATATATATATACATATATATATCAAGCAAGTACTCGTCGTAACATTTCTTGTCACGGATGACAAGTTACAACGCAGGTCTCAATATTATCTTTATTCTGTCTTTTGCAATAATTCCACATCTACATTTATTCGAGTTTTGTGATTGGTGTACAAACAAGTTCATAATCAAGATTTTATTTTTTATATTTATCCCATGAGAGAAACTCTCCTTTTTTAACTTTTTGCTTTGTTTATATTTTTATAATAATTTGTTTAATTGTTCAAAGATTCCAGAACACATTTCAGACTGTCTATGTAGTACAAAGAAGGAGTATTCAAGAACACATCTCATATTGCCTACCTGAGTACATAGAAGGAGTCTACAGAAACACTGGCGTTGTTGACGGCTTGGAAGGTAAATTTGTTAAGCATTTTTGGAACAAACGATCCTAGGTTAGCTGAAACAAAAGGCCAATTTTATTGAGTCGGCAATTTGAGTGGCATTGAGACCTCAAAGTTTCAAAGTTAAAGATATGCACAACAATAAGTTAGTGACATTTTTCGGAGCCGCTCTGAAATGTGAGCTGCTGTGTGTGTGTGTGTGTATATATATATATATATATATATATATATATATATATATATATATATATATATATATATATATGTATGTTTGTTTCTGTTTTGGGCAACAAATGGCGGCGGCCAAACAACAACTTGTATATCGCTCTGAATGTTCTGAGAATTCGATAGATAATCTGGACGATACAGAGCATTCAATGTCAGAGCTAAGTCCTGACAGATTTCCGCTGCTAAATGTACCTACTCAGTTTCTTTCTTAAGAAATCATAAAAAACGATTGGGCACCTACCCAGAATAGTCGAGGGTCACTGATATTTACAAATGGTCTCCATTATGTGCTTGGTACGCCTGATGATAGCACCTATAGCCAAGATGACCCCTCATCCAATGACACTGATTCACAATCTGAGGATATTTGATATTCCCAGCATTCCCAGATACCCAATCAGGAATACATTGTTGTCATTGGTACGTTATTTGATGGGGAGCGTATGGATGTGTATGTTGGAAACATTCTGAATCTTGTAAATCATAGCGATTTAATGAGTTAGTATATAACAATCCTGATCAGCAGGGCTGAATCCTTGTCGATTTGCCCTCAAAGTGTCCCAGTTATAAAAAGAAACTAAAACAAAATTCAGCGCGGCATACAAATATGCCAAGGATTGCTGTAACTTAAAATTATTTATTAATGGCGAACAGCCTGCCATTATTGAAGACATTTTCAGTATCCGTGTTAACCGCTATATTAGTAAGTCCGAGAGTGTCTCTGATAACAGCTCACAAGTAGCCAACGGAGATGTAACTGCCGATTTGAGAAGTGCCACGCATTTGCTAAGAAGTGGGCTTATTGCACTGCAAAATGACCACAAACAGGCAATAAACAGCCTTACTAACCGTATTGTGTAGCTTAAACGGTAAAATAAAATAAAAATTCTTGGATAATGCTACCCCGAAGGAAGCGATTAAGACATTAGAAAACAGGATGGCAGCCAGTAAACAAATTACAACAAACCCGTTCAAGAACAGCAACCCGTCTGTTTCTGCCGTGGCTGATGGCCAAGGTCCATGTAGCAGAGTACATATTTCTAGCGTGCAGAGGAAAAATCGAGATTCCGTTATATAAACAATATCAGAGGACAGTAAAATACGTTTTAAAGGTCAACGGACCACACAAATCTGTTTCTTTTATAGAGGTAAACTGATAAGAACCTCAACAAAAAGGGACACATAAACATTGTCTTCTCTTAGCAGGGGTCCTTTGTATGTCCGCTAAGCAGGTTTAACTGTACATACATCCAGATACAAGATGTAAAAAGTGTGTACATGACAAAGAATGCAATGAAGTTTTATGGAAAACTTTCACTAGCAGCTTATACACGTGAAATTCTTGGTTACTGTAGTTCTTCTCTCGTTTCAACACTTACCTGATCATCCCCTCAACAAGAAGGTTATGAAGAAGAAGAAAAATCCCAAATCAAAATCCTATACACATTTCCAAGAAGTTGTGATAATTACATGGTAGATTTTATGGTTCGTTAAATCGCACTACGGGATAAAATAAATTATGTATGCATGCATTAACTTGCACAGAGAGAAGAAGGATTAATACATTTTTCGCCATCTAAATGCACCGAAAAGGAGAGTACATCTGAAAGGATAGTATTCATGACAGGGACGAGACTATCCCAAGCAAATGTTATTTATCGGATGTGACATTCTCCAGTCCTGCCAACACAAAGGAGATTTAAATATTTTCCTAGACCTAAAAAAAGAACAAAAGTAAGCTTGCAAGTTAATATAAGAATACTAGATACATCTTGTAATAGTGTATCAAGTCTGTCCCAGAAGCAGACAAAGCATGACCCATATGGGTGATAAAATTTGTTTTTTATCTTCGCATTTACTTTGACAGACAACGGGTTAGCAAAGAAGGTAATGCTGAACGTATTGCATGAAACAAGACAGCTGACATCAGTGAAATTGAGAATCTCCTAGCCATATTTAAATACGCAAAACCTCGACAATTTCTAGACATACACAATATTAGGAATAATTAAGTTTAATGGCGCTTCCATTAATACAAAAACTATTTAAATCACCTTGACATCTAGAAGAAACAAACATAAATACAATATTGAAATACACGCGGAGGAAATAATGTCAAACATACATCCCTGTCCCACTCCAAAAGCAAAAGAGTGTCCCAAAATAACCCAAGACATGCTAATAAAGCGGATCCCATTGGCTGCTTTCAAACTTCCGGTTGCCTGCTTGGTACTGAGAATTTTTGTAGCATTACTGTAGAGTGAGAAAGCCATCAGTATCTGGATGAAGATTTCTGTAAAACACAAGAGAAAACAATTTACAACGACTATTCAGTCTTGGAGCAAACAAAATATTTCTTGTTTGATTGGGGAAAGTACTTTTGACACAGTCTGAGGAAGCAAAATGTGTTCATTGTAAATAGAGTGTAAGCTGAAATGTCCCTTTTTTAACATAGATCGGTACATATGTATCCTTCTATCGCTCATGCTAATTTTGTGCAATTCTGCTGGAGATAATTACCCCCACCCAAAAACCGAATGTACCTTTTCCTGTTTTTTTATAAGACCATATGTGGATTCAGGAGATCTCAGCAGAGACTACGATGTAACATATTTTTTTTTAATTGTAATTTAATCAAATTATAAAGGTACATTTTTTCATCAAAACAACTGCATAGAGTATTCTAACGGGTGCTTTCTGTAACTTATTTCATGGTCAAAGATCTTGTTATTGTTTTTCTGATATTTCACTGAGATCATTGTTTTATATCTGGACTAGATGTTTTGTGTCCCTAAGAATAATAATGGCTGTATATTATCTTCGGACACGATCGTTCAGGAATGATGTACAATTACAATTTATTGGGATGACCAAAATGCTGTAAGAAAGCGTCAGATGTCAACTTATGTCTTTGAAGAGAAAATTATTGATGAACGTTGATGAATATCTACCCCCTCTGCCATTAGGTCTCTACAAAATATAGCATATACTTTATATACTTTTTAATTGTAATTTAATCAAATTATAAAGGTACATTTTTTAATCAAAACAACTGCGTAGAGTACTCTAACGGGTGCTTTCTGTAACTTATTTCATGGTCAAAGTTCTTGTTATTTTGTTATTGTTTTTCTGGTATTTCACTGAGATCATTGTTTTATATCTGGACTAGATGTTTTGCGTCCCTAAGAATAATAATGGCTGTATATTATCTTCGGACACGATCGTTCAGGAATGATGTACAATTACAATTTATTGGGATGACCAAAATGCTGTAAGAAAGCGTCAGATGTCAACTTATGTCTTTGACGAGAAAATTATTGATGACGTTGATGAATATCTACCCCCTCTGCCATTAGGTCTCTACAAAATAAAGCATATACTTTATATGTTTACCTTTTTCCACCAAGTAGAAATATACTGAATAAGTTTTGTAATACCTGCTAGAAATGCAAGGACTTTGCTAACGTAGAGGGTACTTACACAACGTTTAAAAATAATCAGTATTGTGAGGTTTAATATTTACTTGTAAGCACCAAATACTTTTATAGTAGCAAAGAAAACATAGGCAGAGAATACGCTAGCGGAAAATATTGAAGAACACTGGTTGAAAATCCAGTTATTCAAACATGTTTTGCGATGCGATGATAATTTTGTTGAAATCCAATGAAGAGAAAGACAAATTCAAGTGTGATACCGCAACGCATAATCAGAGAATGGGAGAAATACGGACAGGTTGAATTCAATGTTGCCAAATGCTCATTTAAAATAAAAACCCGTAACTTCTTTGTAAAAGTTGTACTGACTGATGTAAAAGACGCCTTACATACCAGGATCACTAATTGTCTCAACACTCTTGTATTTTCCAAGTGATTCGTGTTCTGTGTGCTTGGTCTCCGCTAAGAGATGGGTTGAGTCACTCACATCCCCATTCTCGTGCACGCCACCATTTCTGTGATTGGATGTTGTGATAGACAGAGAGCCGTTGACATCTGTTATCTTAGGAAGTCTTAAATCCCTTGCAATAAACCTTGCGACCACATCATACGCGGTACCCAGAAAAATAATGATCCCGATTACTGACGCAACAACGCTGAAAAAATTTTCAAAAGAAAATACAAAGTTTATATATAAAAGAGAGAGAGAGAACATCATGCGTGTTCGAAAATTATAATTCGTTCCCTAATGAGAATCGAACCCTATTCTCCACGCATCAATCTCCATATCTTCTCTACTAAGTGCACATCCCCAATAAAAGGATAGAACTTATATAGGCATTCGTTTTTAGCAGATACACTCCCTTGCCGACCCAATAATTAACTATGCTCTAAATAGACAGTCACTTCGGATTCCTTAGATAGAAATAATTGAATATAGAAGTTATTTGTTTAACTTACAAATATACAACAAATAGAGCGGAACGTTCTATTCCTGGATCCTGCAAGAGGATGTGTCAAAATATGAAGTGATATTACATGGGAAGAGAACATGATCTTACACGCTATACAATTATAATTCATCCCCTACTGAGAATCAATCCCTGGTCTGTTAGTTACGGCTCCCATCACACACACACACACACACACACACACACACACACACACATATATATATATATATATATATATATATATATATATATATATTTGTATCGTTTCCTTTTTATATAATTCTTATATATTCTTATAACTAATTGCATAAATAATAATAAATATCATTAGGTCATATAAAGGATCTGAAATAGTTAATGATTTAATATTGAATTTATGAAATGAGTTGAACAATATTCCTGCTTTTGCGAGCCTTGGCAAGCAAAAGCTGGAAATAATTAACGAGTTTCATAAATTTAATATTAAATCATTACCCATTTGAGATTATGTGTATCACATAGTTTTTATTTTAGTGGAAAGCGTTTGGATAGAAAGAAGAGCACATGATTTTAGGCATTATGGCTCAGATTCTTGCGCGAGAAAAAAAATAGTCCCAGACGCGAGTTGAATCAATAATTCACAATTCGATAAACGGTAACATTTAAAAGTTGATTTTTTTTTTTTGTTTTTGTTTTTTTTTTTATTTACAAATTATAATTCAACGAGCAACCGTCCTTACAAGTCAATAGAACATTTGACACGGACAACATCATTTTTCAACGCTGGATCTCCAATGGAATTTCCTGTGTGATGTCACATAGTTCGCTCGGGGCGGGACAGAGTAGTTGATGCGCCATATACATGGAGTTTAATGAAACTGTTCACAACGTTTCCATCGAAAAGTGTGTCGATTCCACTATGGGCATTCACCAGCAGATGCAATTTTGGATACGGCAGAAAAAGTTGCATTCCAGTTGTTGGATATTCGTGTTAAAGGATGATTACGGGATGCAGAAATTGTACTAAATCTTGACTATAATGGTGTTGCTGTGCATAATAGTGATTCAATATGTCATGTTTTGTGACCGGATATTTGCATTAATTTGATTTGGAAGAATGATATGGTTGAATAACTTTCTGCAGGTCGGAGATTAGCATTTGTCGACATTCTTTTCATAAGAGAGGTGATTTTATTTACTCCTATATAGGTTGACATTTAAACCACGCTCGTCCTGGGGATAAGGTGCAATTTATTCATGTTCTAGTTTTACATTCGGAGAATTGCAAATAGGGTAAATTAGCCATACTCCGACATACGTAGCCACTACTGTGCGTTTTGTGATAGTTGACCGTTTTTTCATAGTGTTCGTTTGGCATTCAATTGGAAAGACGGCCGCCATATTGTAGAAAGTAAAGGTAAAACAAAAAGCTTCCAGAAGGCGGGGGCACGGAAAATTTCCACGGTCGCAACCAATCAATAAGGAGAATACTGCGCAAGAATTTCATGGGCTTATTTGGACCAATCAGATTCACAGAAAGTGTTATGTTAACGTGTTGACATATCAAAAATATTAAACTGCAAACACTGTATATAAAGTGTACCAACTATGTGATAAATAGAATTTATTACACGTTATATGGTCTTCTTTATCATAAGATTTTACGTGATAAAGATCACAACTGATGCAAGCTTTTACATATCAGAGCACTATAATGCGGATATTCAGACATGGTTGCAAAATTAATGATTGCAGAAAATGTGACAATCTAATTGGACATTAAAAACAGTTCGGTTTTAAAGTATGAATTTGTTTTACATACGTTACAGCTATCGCTCTACCGTCAAACTCGGAGTCTCGCTCGTGACAGTTGACAACAGGATCTATATGTGTGGTTAGGTTTAGCGGTAGAATGGTAAAAACTGAAGACAAATGAAAAGTGTTACGATTATTACTCATATTGTTTTGGGAGTTTGTTGTATTCGGTTCACTTATTGTATGTTTCGACGTGTGCAACAAGTTTGCATAACACGGACTGTACAAGTATTCTCTCTTTAAGCTACTTTCTAAGCAGATTTTTCACTTCTATAAAATAAAAATAAAAACTTAGATGTTGAACGTAATGAAATAGTTGGAAATTAGGTCGTCTTCATAAAAACCGTTGCTCTAAAATAAGTCCTTACATTCCTGCGTATATTTTTTAAAAAATGAAAATAAAATAAATAAATAAACTGGTCTGGATATCATAAAGCTCTTAACTTGAATTTGAGACTGAGTTTCCAAATTCAGCCAATCAGAAACGACCTCTCAAAAAGTAATGTCATTTGTGATTGGTTGAAACAAACGTACGAGCTCAAACCTCAAGCTCAAGAGTTTTATGATTTCCAGGCTTCCCTCGTATATCGAAACTATTCGTGCAAGAAACTCAAGCCCAAGCTCAAAATCCCACAATCAGCCATGATACTGATGGTGCATTTACGTCATGGAAATTGGGCAGCCTATTAGAAGGACCCGAGTCAAGGAAAATCTCAAAGTTCTCTTATTCCAGCTTCATTCTTCGTGTAATTATAGACTGTCAAAGTTTTGGGATTATAAGCTTGAGCTTGAGTTTCTTGGTCCAAAGGTTTGAACATACTGGGCCAGGCCTCATAATCATGAAACTGTCTGAGCACAAACTATTGGGACAGGCCTCATAGTCATGAAGCTGAGCACAAAATAATGGGCCAGACCTCATAGTCGTGAAGCTGTCTGAACACAAAATACTGGAACAGGCCTCATAGTCATGAAACTGTCTGAGCACATAATACTGAGCCAGGCTTCATAGTCATGAAACTCTCTGAGCACAAAATACAGGGCCAGATCTCATAGTCGTGAAGCTGTCTGAGCACAAAATACTAGGTCAGGCCTCATAGTCATGAAACTGAGCATAAAATACTGGGCCAGGCCTCATAGTCATGAAGCTGTCTGAGCACAAAATACTTGGTCAAGCCTCATAATCATGAAGCTATCTGAGCACAAAATACTTGGTCGGGCCTCATAGTCATGAAAATGACTAAACACAAAATTTTAACTCGTGCTCAGACTTCACAAATATGGATCTTCTATAGCTTCGTTCTGAGAAAGGTTAGAATCAAAACATAATTCAAGGTTTTTTCATTCTTCCTATTTCTACATACATTCTTCCTATTTCTACATTCATTCTTCCTATTTCTACATACATTCTTCCTATTTCTACATACATTCTTTCTTCCTATTTCTACATTCATTCTTCCTATTTCTACATACATTCTTCCTATTTCTACATACATTCTTCCTATTTCTACATACATTCTTCCTATTTCTACATGAAGAAGATTGAGCAACTGCTAGTTTGATTTGAAGAAAAATTTCAATGTCTGTGTTCAAACATTTTCGTGACTACGGCACAAGATTTCTAAATTTTGAAGCCTTAAATAGTTCATTGTTATGTTATAAACAATATATATATATATATATATATATATATATATATATATATATATATATATATATATATATATACCTATCTTAGGAGAGATGACGTGGAACGGTAACTTGCTCATAATTTTGAGAGAATTTCAATGACAAAGTCGTAAAGCATCACAATTAACTAACTTTATAAACTTTAACTTTACGTATGTAAACTTTACTTAATTTATTAAATATATTTACGGCTCAATCACTTATTCCAAACTCGATTTCATGCTGTATATACAACGTTCTCTTGCCATACAAGATATAAAGCTACTTCATCAAATATCTTCCTCAAAAATGGGTCCCACTAAAAATAAGCTGCTCTCAGTAGTTAGACAAATAAGCTGGTCTCAGTAGTTAGACAAATAAGCTGGTCTCAGTAGTTAGACAAATAAGCTGGTCTCAGTTGTTAGACGAAACAAATTTAGTAACTAGTCGAAAAAGCCTCTGCATATTTTTTAATTTTTGGGTATCTCTTATGAAATTAAAGTCTAAACAATTTTTATAATTATGTCTCATTCGCATGGGTAAACCATTGTGTCTAACAACTGTATATGATTAAGTAGTAGAGTCTCGATAATACAGTAGTACCTCACTATTAAGCCACTCAGTATACCGCGGTTCCTCCTATAACGCGGTTATAACCATGGATTACATGAGATTTTTCAAATGTTTTATCATTACTACCTATTTTATTTCATTTCTAATTCTTGGCTCATAAGAATTATGATGTGATTTCACATCATGAAATACTCTATAATTGTGTTTTAATACATTATCAGGAAACAGCTTTGTTGGAACATCCCTCAGTATAAGGCTCCAACACTTATAACGCGGGTCACTTTCATGGCTCCCATATACATTTTTTAAAGTGGGAGCGCAATATTTCTAAAGACCAATAGAAGTATGCATCACTGAAACAAAAACACACTTATCGGTGTAAGAGAATAATAAATTTACTAGTATTCAGAAACATGGGAAAAAATCAAATTTAAAAATACGAGGGTATCGTTACCTTTTCGAACAAAGGCTGCTGTATCATTGTTGTTACAAGATTCTGGCACACAAAGACCCAGCGACAAAGTGGGGAGTCCGCCGAATAACTACATAATGAAGTATTTTTTTATTTAAAATAAATTTCAAAGGTTTGAACGAAACAAATTGACTCTGTGTGTTTAAATATCATACAAGTTTAATCCAAATTTTTCAAACATATATTTGTAAATAACAATTCAACGAAATTTCAAATGAATTAAAGTATATGTTGAAACGGCGTGTCGAATTCACAACATCTTGTCAGCAGTAATACACGTCAATATGTAACGATGTAAGATACAATGATGACTAAGATGACGATGATGATGTTGGTAAATTTTAAGTTTACTACTGCTTATTATTGTTATTATTATTATTACTATTTTTATTATTGTTGTTTTTATTGTTGTTGATGATGATGATGATGATGATGATGATGAATCCAATCATCGTATCAATTTACCTTGTTCAAAGATTTTCAAAACAACATATGGTATACTAACCTGGGGAATATTTGGGGACGGAATTTGTATCCCTACCATACAGTACTGGCCCCTAAAAGGGTAGCTAGGCCCTGATTTATTAGTTAGATTCTCATAGACTACGGCCTGCGTTTTTATACACTCATCGTATGATCCGGGCCAATTTAAATTTCCGTCCAATATTCCACTTCCGAGCTTTCCAACTGCATCTATAACTGAAATAAAAAGAATACAAAAGATTATGTTGAACTATGAGAGAAGAAAAATTCAGAATTAAGCCCTCTTTACTAAAAATATTTAGGACACTCATCCGTTACCACTCTACATGATATAGTAATCCTGATATGGTGCATTTCAAACCAACATTTCTCTCTCTCTCTCTCTCTCTCTCTCTCTCTCTCTCTCTCTCTCTCTCTCTCTCTCTCTCTCTCTCTCTCACACACACACACACACACACACACACACATACATACACTCGCACACACACATATTGAAGGAATTCAACCAGTATCGCCATATCGAATAATTCTATTTGGACACAACCTTCTTCAGAACCTAAATAGATACAGAAGGGAGTTGTCGACCCACACTTCTTTCATGTGTAACCATCATTGGTGGTTTCAATAAGATTTTCCGGTAACCTTCAAATACAAGAGTATAGCGATCGATCTTCTTGTCTTTCTAAAGTGCCTGAAATAAGTTTTCAGAATGTCTCATGCAAACGTTATGTTTCAAAGTCTTAAATGTGCTTACATTGAATGGCCCATCCCTCTCGTCTTGACACAGCTTCAGTCAAAATTTCTGTGTGGTTCAGACAAGTGTCACTGACATTGTAGCCTGTTTTACCAGCTCTCAGATCGTTTACCAAAAGACTAGCTTGGTTCTGCGTTTCTTTCACTGCTGGAGAGTGACTTACATAACTCGACAGGGAACCGTCCGTAGCTATAGATTCCAGTTCAAGCTGAAGCTTCCGAATTTCCTTGTGAAGTTTCCTCAAATCCTCTGTGATTAGAACGTCTCGACAGTAAGTCTGACACAGAAGTCCGGACAACAGTAAAACTGTTGACCATATTTGAAGCTTCATTGTTTAAAAACACGTTTAGTCCTTTCTTCCCAAGCAAGAGAATATACACGATTGATGTAATACTTAGACTTTTACAGATTATTATTATTATTATTATTATTATTATTATTATTATTATTATTATTATTATTATCTGCTTCCAGTGGTTTTGATCTTAAAGCACGTGGCACGTACGCAATGATATTGATACAACTTTTATCACCCTTTAGTCACGTGTATTTATCTCAATTACCTTATATTTCCTTTAAAGACAATTGTATTCAAATGATAACATGTATGATCAGTAGAAATGTATACGATTGAAAATGTTCAACAAAAAAAGACCGCATAAACATTCCAAATTAATGTTTTTGTTGTTGTTGTTTTTTCTGAGAGTTTGAGGTAGCGGTGTTTTGTTTTGATTTGACTGAACGGTGCACCCCTGTGTATGTGTTTAAAAGTTGTAAAAGGAAAGGTAGCATTGTAAAAGTGTTTACTTGCTTTAAAGCGTGTACAAGTTTGAATTAAATGCCATGAGGATTGGGGCGAAATATATGGGATTTAAACATATTGACCCATTCATCTCAACGATTAAGGACTGGAGGGGAAAATAATTACATTTTGGTACCGGCGTAAGGATCAAAATAGAGGGCACACAAAACGGGATTCATACTGCATACAAACACCCTTATGTAACAAGATATACTTGAACAAAGATTCGGTCAGATATCTCTGGTCGATAACATTAGGTGCGTGAGTTTCAAACGTCGCACGGCCTTAAATGAATCTATAAAGATAACTTTCAAAGAGACAACATTGAGGTTTATTGTTTACGTAAGTTAAAACATGTTCATTTATGCTAATAATTATATATATATATATATATATATATATATATATATATATATATATATATATATATATATATATATATTAAAGGCATTGATAAAAGGAAAAAGGTTGTCAAATGTGATTTCTTTACTTGAAGCAATCATATTTCTCATAATGTAGCTTCTATATTTTTCATACGAATTCGAAATATTGATATTAACCTTGAACATTATGGAACTACATACCAATTTGTCTCGGAAATTGCATGAAATAGTTCGAACTCATTTAAATATATGTACATAATTAAAGCACTAATCTTTGAGTAAAAAATATATTAGTGATCGATGGGTATAATCGCAATCTACCAGATGTATCATGCAGATACTTCTGTCCGTCTCTCTCTTCTTAATGTGATGCTTCTTTGTGATAGACACTTTCTGATACAATTATTACATATTACAAAACATTCAGTACAAATATTTTTTTTAAATAAACTGTCTTTGCTATTGCTGCTGTTTAAATACAACATCTGCATTAACATGTGACGTTTCACCAGTATCTATAGCAACGGTGACAAGTCAAAAAATGTTACCCTACCATACGTATGTGTGTACAGTTCATTAACATGTGACGTTTCACCAGTATCTAAAGCAACGGTGACAAATCAAAAAATGTTACCCTACCATACGTATGTGTGTACAGTTCATTAACATGTGACGTTTCACCAGTATCTATAGCAACGGTGACAAGTCAAAAAATGTTACCCTACCATACGTATGTGTGTACAGTTCATTAACATGTGACGTTTCACCAGTATCTAAAGCAACGGTGACAAGTCAAAAAATGTTACCCTACCATACGTATGTGTGTACAGTTCATTAACATGTGACGTTTCACCAGTATCTATAGCAACGGTGACAAGTCAAAAAATGTTACCCTACCATACGTATGTGTGTACAGTTCATTTAGTTCCTTACATACAGGCCTACGAATGACTATTCACATATTCATGGACACCAGAGCTGTGGTTAACAAGCATTCAATGTTATAGACTAAATATCATTTACATTTTTATTCTATCAATATTCATTTTTATTCTATCACTAACCAGTATTATTATTAATAATTATTAATCGGCCTACCCTCGTTCAGCAAATTATTTTCTCTGGATGACAATATGTATTATCACCTTTTAAGAAATGTAATATTTGTATCATTGTTAAGGCAAAGGAAAAACAGTCTGCACTTACACATCTTGGAAATGGGGGTTACTAAGTAGCACTGTCACCATTACACAGTGGACTGTGTCATTACACATCTTGGAAATGGGGGTTACTAAGTAGCACTGTCACCATTACATAGTGGACTGTGTCATTACACATCTTGGAAATGGGGGTTACTAAGTAGCACTGTCACCATTACATAGTGGACTGTGTCATTACAAATCTAGTCAATAAGAGTGTTTAAGTATCATTCTCATCGTTACAAACTGGACTATGTCATTACACATCTTAGTAATGAGGGCTATTACGTAATGCTTTCACCATTCCAAAGTGGATTGTGTCATTACACATCTTGGTAATCGGGGTTACTAAATAGCGCTCTCACCATTAAAATACTGGACTGTGTCATTACACATCTTGGTAATCTGGGTTACTAAGTAGCACTCTCACTATTAAAAGACTGGACTGTGTCATTACACATCTTGGTAACCGGGGTTACTAAGTAGCACCCTCACCATTATAAAATGAAATGTGTCATTACCCATCTAGATAATCAGGGTTACTAAGTAGCACTCTCACCATTAAAAGACTGGACTGTGTCATTACACATCTTGGTAATCCGGGTTACTAAGTAGCACTCTCACCATTAAAAGACTGGACTGTGTCATTACACATCTTGGTAACCGGGGTTACTAAGTAGGACCCTCACCATTATAAAATGAAATGTGTCATTACCCATCTAGATAAGCAGGGTTGCAAAGTGGAGTGCGTCATTACGCATCTAGATAATCAGGGTTACAAAGTGGAATGAGTCATTACGCATCTATATAATAAGAGTTATTAGGTATCACTCTCACCATTACAAAGTGGAGTGTGCCATTATATATCTAGGTAATCAGTGTTTTTAAGTAGCACTCTCACCATTACAAAGTGGAATGTGCCATTGCACATCTAGGTAAGCAGGGTTACTGAGTATCACACTCGCCATTCCAAAGTGGAATGTGTCATTACACATCTTGGTAATCAGGGTTACTATGTATCACTCTCACCAGTACAAAGTGGAAAGTGTCAATACACATCTAGGTATTCAGGATAAAAAAGAAGACCTTTCACAATTACAAGCTGGAATATGTCATTACAGATCTTAGTAATCAGGGTTATTAAGCAGCACTCTCACCAGTACAAAGTGGAAAGTGTCATTACATATCTAGGTAATCAGGGGTACTAAGTAGCACCATTACAAAGTGGACTTTGTCATTACACATCTTGGCAATCGGGGTTTCTAAATAGCGCTCTCACCATTGAAAGACTGGACTGTGTCATTACACATCTTGGTAATGAGGGTTACTAAATAGCGCTCGCACCATTATAAAATGAAATGTGTCACATCTAGATAATCAGGGTTACTAAGTAGCACTCTCACCATTACAAAGTGGAATGTGTCATTACACAGGTTAGTAATGTAGGGCTCCAACCTGGAATAGCCCATTTCTCGAGACATTACGCGCAACAACTTGGAATTCCAAATTTCATGGTCGTGAAAGTCCGACTTTATCAGAAGGCTTCTTAGAAATTTTCATCAGTGTGTGTGTATGCTGTATACTTTGAGATTACATTAAGTATAAGAATAAAGAAGCTTTACAAAATAAATTATTAGTACTAATCTCAGTTATCTAATTATTTCATTTTTGTTCAAAGATTTATTTATTTATTTAATCTGAATTTTCTATTTTATGGCATAATTTTTAAAAATATTTGTACTTGAAATATATGTTTAAAAAAGTTAATATATTTAATAATAAACTATATTTACTTTTTGATTTGTTTATTTATTTTTTTTAATATATATATTTATTTATTTATTTATTTATTTATTTATTTATTTATTTTTTATTTATTTATTTATATTAAAGTTATATTTAACCATAATATTATTTTTAATGTATTATATTTATAACAAGTGTGATTCCGAGTATGTTGCTGGAAAGGACTGAATCGAAACATTTTGTTTAAGAATACCGCACAGAACTATTTGTCAAATAGATATCCACTGCGGAAATTTTTCTGATGGTAGGGGCATATTTCACAGTAATGAAGGTTACACCTAGCTGTTCGATGATATCTGAAGGGAATTTTCAGACTTTATTCCTAAAAGAATAGTTTGAAGGTAGAAAAGATCTAAAGGGACCATTATTATAGCCCCGTGTACTAAAGTTTCACGGGTATGAAGCATACTACAAATTGTTCCATGATGTCTTAAAGAGAGTTATTTCATGAAAAGAATATTTGGAAGGTATTCAAGGTCCAAAGGGATTGCGACTATTCCCCATAAAGTTATATTTCACAGTTGTGAAGATTATTCCAAGTTTTTGCATGATGTCTGCATGCCATTTTTGGACATTTATAATTTAAGGACTATTTTAAAGGCAGGAAGGGTCTTCAAGGGAGGCGTTGCAGAAAAAGGATATTTGGAAGATATTAAAGGACTAAAGGGGTTGTTACTATTGCCCCATAGAGTTGTATTTCACATTTAAAGGGGTTGTTACTACTGCCCCATAGAGTTGTATTTCACATTTAAAGGGGTTGTTACTATTGCGCCATAGAGTTGTATTTCATATTAAAAGGGGTTGTTACTACTGCCCCATATAGTTGTATTTCACATTTAAAGGGGTTGTTACTATTGCCTCATAGAGTTGTATTTCACATTTAAAGGGGTTGTTACTATTGCCCCATAGAGTTGTATTTCACATTGAAAGGGGTTGTTATTATTGCCCCATAGAGTTGTATTTCACATTTAAATGGGTTGTTACTATTGCCCCATAGAGTTGTATTTCACATTTATGGGGTTGTTACTATCGCCACATCGAGTTGTATTTCACAGTTAAAGGGGTTGTTACTATTGCCCCATAGAGTTGTATTTCACATTTATGGGGTTATTACTATTGCCCCGTAGAGTTGTATTTCACATTTAAAGGGGTTGTCACTATTGCCCCATAGAGTTGTATTTCACATTTAAAGGGGTTGTTACTATTGCCCCATAGAGTTGTATTTCACATTTATGGGGTTGTTACTACTGCCCCATAGAGTTGTATTTCACAGTTAAAGGGGTTGTTACTATTGCCCCATAGAGTTGTATTTCACAGTTAAAGGGGTTGTTACTATTGCCCCATAGAGTTGTATTTCACAGTTAAAGGGGTTGTTACTATTGCCCCATAGAGTTGTATTTCACAGTTAAAGGGGTTGTTACTATTGCCCCATAGAGTTCTATTTCACAGTTAAAGGGGTTGTTACTATTGCCCCATAGAGTTCTATTTCACATTTAAAGGGGTTGTTACTATTGCCCCATAGATTTGTATTTCACATTTATGGGGTTGTTACTATCGCCCCATAGATTTGTATTTCACAGTTAAAGGGGTTGTTACTATTGCCCTATAGAGTTGTATTTAGCATTTAAATGGGTTGTTACTATTGCCCCATAGAGTTGTATTTCACAGTTAAAGGGGTTGTTACTATTGCCCCATAGAGTTGTATTTCACCTTTAATGGGGTTGTTACTATTGCCCCATAGAGCTGTATTTCACATTTATGGGGTTGTTACTACTGCCCCATAGAGTTGTATTTCACAGTTAAAGGGGTTGTTACTATTGCCTCATAGAGTTGCATTTCACAGTTAAAAGGGTTGTTACTATTGCCCCATAGATTTGTATTTCACAGTTAAAGGGGTTGTTACTATTGCCCCATAGAGTTGTATTTCATATTTATGGGGGTTATTCCAAGTTGCTGCATTATGTTTTCATGTCATTTTTTGGAATTCAGTCCTCAAAGGAATATTTCAAACGGAATAAAGGTCTTGAGGGGAGTTGTAGCAGAAAATGAATAGAGCCTAAAGGGACTGTTACTATCGCCTCGTAGAGTTATATTTCACAGTTATAGGGGTTATTCCAAGTTGTTGCATTATGCTTTCGTGCCATTTTTTGGAATTATTTATCTTCCTTTTTTCCTAATAGATCTCCCTTTACTTGTATAGATAAGACTATTAGAGAGATAGATTTGTTTACTATTGTGAAGTACTTCTGAAAAAGGTATATTATTATCAATATTATTTTTGGCACCTACATTTTACTGTTGTAGCTGTCGTGGTGTTGTGGCACCTACATTTTACTGTTGTAGCTGTCGTGGTGTTGTGGCACCTACATTTTACTGTTGTAGCTGTCGTGGTGTTGTGGCACCTACATTTTACTGTTGTAGCTGTCGTGGTGTTGTGGCACCTACATTTTACTGTTGTAGCTGTCGTGGGGTTGTGGCACCTACATTTTACTGTTGTAGCTGTCGTGGGGTTGTGGCACCTACATTTTACTGTTGTAGCTGTTGTAGTGTTGTGGCACCTACATTTTACTGTTGTAGCTGTCGTGGGGTTGTGGCACCTACATTTTACTGTTGTAGCTGTCGTGGTGTTGTGGCAGCTACATGGAGAAATTAGCAGGTAGAACAAACAAACAAACTTTTAGGCTACATTTGTAATGGTTATCTTTCACTACACCAAATTCAAATTCAAATTCTTCCTTGATAACTGACTGACTGATTTCGATTATACACGAGTGCTTTCATTTGACCATGTACATGTGGTTAATGTAAAAAAAGCGTACTTCTTAATTACTCGTCAAATGGGTGCTCTCTGCACGCATTTGACGCTTTAATGTGTGCACGGCACACTTCTTAATTATCCATGTCTGGGAGAGGCAAAGGTGGAGTTCAATACGGCGCAAGAGAAGTATGCTTCGACATTGCTGGAGGATTCCAATTGGTCCAGGGTTGAAATTTTGATTTTATTTGCCAAAAAGAAATTGTGTCGTCTTGTACCTTATCTAATATTTGTAATATCAATTTTGAATAAAATCCTTGTACTTGTGGCTGATTTTGCTAGAAGAGTTAGTCAATGTTAGGAGGTCTAGAAATGTTTTTATAATCCCCTTCCCCTGGGTCGAGCCCCTCCTCTCCCGGTTCAGACAGATCAGGTAGGTCACTTTAATGTAATTTCTGTTTTTAGTGGAAATTTATGTTTTTGTTTGGGGAGTTATCTTAAATTTAATTTTGACTTTTCCGTAAATGTCCTTTGTTGTGGGAGTGGAATTTCTCATGCCCATGAGGGTGGGGATTAGCTGGCCTCGCGAACTGGGTCCCCGGTTAGGCCCAGTGTACTAATCCCCTCTCGCCCGGGTCTAGCCCCTCCTCTCCCGGTCCAGACATACATATATATATAGCAGAGACATACCCCATAATATGTGTGTACACCGAATTGTTGTTACTATTTCCTGTATTAAGAAAATTCGGTATTGGGCTGGGGCCTTTAGTTTTTTCTGTTCTTCCTGGAATTTTGTTCCTCTCCTGGTTATATTTGGGGCAGTCATTGAATATATGGCCTAATGTTTCTGGGGTGGGGCAGTGAGGGCAGTTAATTCCTGCTTCTTTTTTGCCTGGTAAAAAGAAACCTTCCAAAACTGCTGGCTAGTAGAGTTTTCCCAGTTTTGATTCTGTTTATGACTTTGGAGTCATACGGGTTTACCAGGTCAGGTGCGATAATGCTTATACTAAATTGCTTCTGTAAATTGTAGAGTGTGCTCCCTTCATTCGTGATATCCCATTCCTCTGCCTTTTTTTTTTTTTTTTTTTTTTTTTTTTTCCTGCTTTCCTGCCTAATCATATTGTATATTTCCTGGACGCTGTAATCCAATTGATGTATATCGGACTCATTTAGCCTATGTTTGGTTTATTTGTCTGCCCTTTCGTTTCCGGGAATATCAATGTGGGAGGGCACCCACATAAATTTTACAGTATGATTGTTTTGTTCCAGGGTTTTTAGTCTTAAATACACTTCCCTTACTAAATTTTCTCTGCTGGAAGAGTTACCTGATCCCAGGGTTCGCAGCTCACTAAGGGAGTCGCTAATTACCACTGCTTTATGTGTTTGGGTGTCTTGAATCCATTTGATTGCTTGATTATTAGCTCAAATTTCCATTGTGTATATGGAGCAGTGATCGGGTAGCCTCCCCCAGTATGATACTCTCCCCCGGAATCACGACTGCTGCTGCAGAGCGCCCTGTGTCAGGGGAGTTAGACCCATAGGTGTAGATTTGGGTGAATCCTTCATACCTACTTTCTATTTCAGAGAAAATTGTGCCCTTATGTCCATAGGTGCTGTTGTTTACCCCATAGTTTAGTGAATTTAAATTTATTTTGGATGGCCTGCATGTCCATGGGGCGGTGTCGGGATAATTTATGATTTCCGCCTGAATGATTGTGAGGTTCAAGTCCCATTTTACACCCAAATTAACTAATGAGGCACAAATCAATGTCGCTGACACGTTAACTCAATATATACGTTTCTTTCCTTAATGCATACCTTTTTGCTATATCAATATACTTCTATCATTCAAAAAAATCAATGTAAACAATAAATAAAGCTTGGATCTGAAAATATCGCAACCTAAATGGTGTATATCAATACCTACGTTACTGTCGCCAGTGTAATTACGAGCTAATTCTGTCAGATAAAGATGAAAAATAAAACTGAAGATTGAATTAAAAAGTCTCTGAATCAATCGTGTATACTCTTTGAGATATCTAAAAGCAAATTTTGAGTAATTATACCCTGAACATTCATTCACGAGGCTTCAGAATGCAGGTCACTAAGGTCATGATACATACGTAACCCTTTTTTATGCACGGCGTTTTTTTGTGTAAAACGAGGTTTTTGGGGAGTATAAAAGGCGCTCAAAATTCACTTGTACGTTTTATTAAAAAAAAAAAAAAACAACCAAATAAATAGTTATTGTTGATGCATATCATTTTTTTTACGTGCCATATGTTGTGATGTTCATTGGTTATAAAATATGGGATACTTACGTTACTTGGTCCAAATAATATGAAATCAAAATCAAAGGGTTGAATAAACCCCTCGAAAATGTAATCATGTTTCATATGTGTCTGAAAATAAAATCTTGATAAATCTATCAAGTAATATTTTGACAAATTTTAGCATAAATAATGCTTAATAATACGTGCGTTACCGATACATACATGACAAAGATATACTAAACGACGGAACACGTGATGATAACCGGCCAATTTTGCATGCTGAAAGGTGTCATGCCGCCATCTTTAAATTCTCAGTAAAAAAAAAAATCAAGTACAACGAGGACAAGCCAGTAAAATTGTGTTATACTCTATGTACTAAAGACCACCTATAGGTAAGCGATTCAAATTAAAACTTTTGATTGACATTTACGTTTTTATTTGACAGGAATCAATGAAAAAGAAAGAGTAGATAGCATACATTAAAATATAGTGACCTCTATGTTTATAAGCGATGTAATCACTGTGTACAAAGTACTGATACATACGTTACAGAGCGGAACGTATGTATTAAGACTTAATCCAGAACCAAAATGATTATCAGTGTAAAATATGAGTACAATTTAGATCTTCAGTTTAGCTCTACTATACAATTATTCTTAAAAACACAATTAATATTGGATAAATTTTTTAAAAGTTTTAAAAGTGACTATGAATGACATGAGTATATTCGGTAACTAATGGTTAAAGGACTAGCATAAAAACAAAAAAAAAACAAAAAAAACAATTGAACAAATCTTTAGTGCGAATGTAAATTATAAACAAACTAGGAAAGAAAATCAATGCAAAGGTAAATTTGAAACAAACCATGAGTGTAAATATTTATATAAAAAAATTAATTAATTTCAGCTGTACTCAATACTTCACATGATAATTTGGTAACGTATTATCGATACTTACGTTATTAGTCTCCTACCGGTGAAACCGGGGGGGACTCTAGGTTTGCACTGACTCGTTCTTGTTTATTTTAGAATGGCCAAAACAAGAAAGGAAATACAAAAGGCATACAGGGAACGCCAGAAGGCTAAAGGTCCGGAGTTCCTCCAAAAAGAGAGAGCTAGGCAAAGGCAATATTATGTGCCATCGTCACAAGTAAGTAGGAAGAAAAGGGAGGAGAGAAACATGAAAAGTAAATTAAGAAACAGACTTTCACGGCTGAGAAAAATAGAAAGAGAAGAAAGCAACGAAAGCATAAGTGAACAGATCAGTGGATATGACAGTGATATTGTACCAAGAAATGAAGAGCAGAATGATCACCTGATAGTACGGATACCATTTATTACTAAAAGTAACAAAGGAAAAGGTTTGCAGATGATCAGGCGTAGGGCTCTTGCGCGTGCCCACAAAAATATAGGTATTCTGAAATCTGACGTTTCAAACCTGAGACGTAAGATAAAGACAAAAAATAAGAAAATTGAGCGACTAAGTAAAAAACTCAGACTGTTGACAGCACCTAAGGAATTAACACCAAGTAAACGAGCCGATGCAGATGTTGAAAATTTATATCTGACCCCAAGAAGACGGAATCTTGTAAGACGAAAACTCCTTGTATGCAATGCAGTTTTGTCTGAAATAAAGGCGTCAAAACAGTCTCATTCTCTAAAAAGACGCCGTGTTCTACATCAGATTATTTCTGGGCCAATAACGAAAAAGTATCGATGTTTAAAAAAGTTAAGTAGCTTCACAGGCTTATGTAGGCGCTCTCTGGGAAATGTAAACGACAAAAGTCTCGCCTATTTTAAAGAGAGACGACAATGCCTCTCGCGTTCAATTACATCATCAGTCAGAGATTTCATGATGCGAGACGATAATAGTCGTGCACAGCCAGGCAAGGCAGATTCCAAGAAAATGGACCATGGAGAAAAATTACAGACACGGGTCCTGACCGATTACCTCAAGAATCTTCACTACAAATACAAATGTGAAAATCCGAATAACACTATTTCTCTAACTACATTCGGACGTTTGAGACCAAAACATATACTGCTTGCATCATTCATTTCCAGAAATCCTTGTCAATGTATACACCATCAAAACATGGCCCTCAAAGTTCAAGCTCTAAGAAAGAATGGAGTCAAAATAAGTGAGAATCCTGAAAATCTAATCGGTAATGCAGATGACTTTCATGAACTTCTCAAAACTCTGCCCAGCAATGTTGTCTACAGGACCTGGAAAAAAGTAACTCTTGAGAACGGGAAAACCAAAATGAATATTGTGGATATCGAATGTCAAGTAGAAAGCTTCAAAGAAGATCTGAAAAAGCAGTTAGAGTTTTTTGACCAGCATGTACACAGAGTCCGTGAGCAGTACCAGCACATAAGGCAGCTAAAAGAATCTCTTCCTGAAGATCTTTGGATGAAATACAGACGGCCTACTGGAATCAGTCTATGGTTACCCTCCATCCAGTCGTTGCATACTACAAAGAGAACGATGAACTAAAACACAAAAGTTTCCTTTTTGTCAGTGATGAAATGTCACATTCTTCTGGCACAGTTGCTACATTTCTGGACAGGCTCATTCCGGAGCTGAAGGAGATGAAACCTAATCTTAAGCTTATCCATTATTGGACAGATTCACCGTCAAGCCAGTATAGAAACAGATTTATATTCTATTTGATTGTTAATCACAGAAACCTGTACTCCATTGGTGCCAAGTGGAATTACTTCGAAGTGGGGCACGGGAAAGGCCATGTGATGGATTGGGAGGGATAGTAAAAAGAATGGCAGATGAAGCCATACGACAGGGAAATGCTGTAATCCAGGATGCTTCGGATTTTCATGCATGGGGAACAAAATCAAGTATGACTGGGGTACGCTTCATCCACGTCTCCAGTGAAGCAACCAAACTGAAACAATGTGAACTAAATTCAGTTAAGACAAAACCATTGCGAAACACAATGAAACATCACGCAGTCGGCATCACTGATGACCCTAAAAAATTGATGACCCGTGAAACCTCCTGCTACTGTTCAGTGTGCATTACGGGTTCTTACTGCGACAGCTGGACCATTCAAAACTTCTCTTGGAGTCAGCTGGCCACTTCCCCAGACGAGAGCACTTCGTCAGTCACTGTCAGTGACCCACCAAGTAGTACCCATCCATCTGTACAGTCAGACGCAGCCATGGATCCTACAAGCTCTGAAAACGACACCTCATCGCCTGCATTTGTTGGATTTAAAGAAGGAGACTTCGTAGCTGCCGTATACGATGGAAAACGGTACCTTGGAAGGATTGAAGAAATTGATATGGACGACAAAGACTGTGAGATTAACTTTATGAAACAAGCAAAAGGACTCTTCAAATGGCCGGAACAACCTGATCTTGTCTGGATTGACGAACAAAATATCCTTTGTAAAGTCGAATCTCTTATTCCATCTGGAAAATCTGAACGACTATTCAAAATATCTGATGCCGAAATGGAATTAATTAACAATGCATTTGCTTCACGTTAGTGAAATACATACGTTACCTAAACAGTACACGTGAACAGTCCCCTCACTTTCATCGGCTAAAAATGTTGTTTTCTATATGGGAGACTGTATATAAGTTCAGGCCTTTTTAATTGCACACAAAAGTGTACATTTAAATTGTTTGAACTTTAAAATATTTCCGTGTTTTACACTACGACACATACGTTACCATTCTACGTTACAAAAAATTTTTATAAAATACATTAGTTATTTTGTTTTATTTAAAAAATTTCGTGAATTCATTTAATTAAGCATAAAATTTTTAATCATTTTTATCTTCCTATAAAATAAGTCATAATGATTATATCAGATCAATGATCATGTGAATAATGATGACGTTCAACTGTCACATACAGGAAAAAAATACAAAAATGACGAATGTACGTGTTTAATAGGGTTAATCAAATATATTTGTAATAATTTCATGCCATATTTTCATGACCAAAAGGGAACCAAGAAAACTGAGTGAAAACAATTAGGGATTTCATAAACAGTCTCTTGTCGTGTGTATCTGATACATATGTTATATTTTTGGAGTGACTAAAAAGGCATAAACATTTTAAACTTTGGGCCTTATATTTTGAATCGGAAACTGTTATGATTAGAATGGTATTAATTTGGCAACTTAAAATGTTTTTGATGTTTTGAATATTCATTATTATCAATTTATATGAAATTTAAAATATGAGAAATTTTGGTAAAGATGCATCTTACTTTACGCACATTTATCTGTCTTTTTCATAACTCATAATAGCAAAACGCAATAATGTTTTGAATTAAATCTATGTGAAATTATCGCAAAATACCTAATTATACAATTTTCAACCATTTTCCCGGTATAATTTCATTTGTAAATCATAAAAAAAATACTTTCAAATACGAGAAGATCTCTTGTAACGTATGTATTTTGCTTGAGAATTAAGGTTTTGAGACCATATTTGTGAGTAAACATAAACAAAATATGGGTCAATTGGTGTTGTTGAAATTTTTACAGTTTAAATTTCAGATATTTCTCTGTAAAATAGGCGAATAAAGTTGTTGTTTCTCGATCATTTTTTTTCTTCTTCCATTTTTATACGTCTAATTGCGCCTCATTGGTGAATTTGGGTCTTTAGATCCTGGATTTGTTTGCCCCCAGGTAAATTCTTCAATAGTTTGGGTCTAAAATGGGTATTGCATTTCTCTATGATAATTTGAGTAGAGTGCGACTTTGTATAGACTGAAATCCTTGTCGTATACCTCAGAAGAAACTCCTCCCTTCTCAGATTTAGGGGGGGGGGTCCCCAGCTAGAACTCTGAGCTCGTCCCCTGAAGTGCTCCAGAGTGCACCGGTGCAGATAACTAGAGCTTGGTGTTGTATTCAATCTAGTTTTTTTTTTAGAAGGGCCGAAGCATACGATTGTTTCCATTGTTTTGGAATTTCTCCCGATCTCCAGATCCCATTCAGCAGATCTAAAATTGCCAGTTCGGTTTTTGATGGGAGATTTTTGTAGATTTCGTAACTCAGCGTGTCCTCACCAGGTGAGGTGGGTTTTTTTCCTGCTGAGAGCCTTTCGCCACTCATGAATGGTAAAATCTACATTAAGGGGCGTGAGTGTTTACCACTGTTTGTGAACGATTCGGGGTGTTCTTTTTCTACTTTGTTCTGGTGGGTTTGGAAGTTTACTGAATGGTTGGCATTGCTGCTCATACCGGCTCTCTTGATAACCATTTACTGCCACTTTATATATCAAGCTGATGGACTTCACAGAAGACATCCTTATATCATATTTCTCTAACTGTCTTGAGTGTTTCTGATACACAAATATGTGTTTCTTATGTTAAACTAAACCTTTAATTTCTCATTAATGATGTGTGTACAAGTTGATTTGTTAACATGTAAATGATTACTACATCTCTGATAACACTCACACTCATTTTCAACCTCTGCAACAAAATATAAATGTGAAATAAATGTGCTTTAGGTGTAGAGGCCTGGCAAGATTATCAAAGTTGAAGTATAAAATCTATATTTCCTTCAAAACTGTATACAAGTTACAGTTGCTAATTAAAGACACTTAATCTGCTACCTTGTCTCTATTATCATGAAAAGTTTCAATATCTAAAGTTTATGCTAAGAGCTGTTAATAGCCGTTTAATTAATTTACATAAACACGCATGCCTGTTGTTTTCTGTACTTTATAGGCCAGTGCTACACACAAGAAACAAAAAGATGTATGTCCATAGGGCTGTTTGGGGTGAGTGTGCTGTAAAGATTGTGCTTTGTATGTTTTAGACTGCAGAAGCAGCAAATTTCTTGAAATGTGGATTCTAATCATTGTGACTATTTAAAAAACTAAAAAAAATTGGAAACAGATAAGTCACGTAAATTTTCCCTACAACAGTAGTATATATTCTACTGTGTCTCTATATATGCATGCTTTATCAATTATCAAGGTTGTTGGAATTTTGTCTGATTTGTGTCTGTAATTTTAGAAAAAGATTCTGTCAGCTTCCCATATACTATTCTGTGTCTGACACTGTTGACGTACAGTATTTTGTCATTTCTACTGATCCATACTCTTTAATTAAATATAACTTTATTCCTTTCTTTCTCTTTCATACAATTTTAATTTACATTCCAGAATTAGACTTTCCTTTGTAAAAGTAACCATTGTGACAATTAAAACATATTGATAGGAAGGGAATTCTATTTTTTCTTCTTCATTATTTCCCATTAGCAACCCCTTGTGTGGATACATGAATATTATATATATTTTATTTCTGTTTTTAATTCCTTTGTGTATTTACATTCGCAAATATTGTATACATTTCTTGCCCATTTTAGTTGCCCATTTTAGTTGCCCATATTAGTTGCCCATATAGCCCTCTTTGTCCCTGAATTATGATACAATTTTTTATACATCCTATATATTTTGATTATTTCTAATACTTTAGATTATGAATTATTATAGTATATTTATGGTTTCATTTTTAGACAATATCCAGACCATACGTATAGCTATAGTCTATGTAAAATCAATGTTTTCCTTGATTTAATTTTATATTACTAAGAGTTTTGCTTTTTAACATATAGCATGAATCTGTTATTGGTTTCCTGTACATTTATTTAAACCACATTTGGTATAGCTAACAAGAATGTATGATTTACTTGCAATTCACCCCCCATAAGGTGCTGTAACATCTTATATCACTTTTTGTTCTAGGTAATAAGGCATATTCTGTATTGCTGTAGCATCTTATAGCACACCTGGTATAGGTAATAAGGGATATTCTGTATTGTTGAAGCATCTTATAGCACACCTGGCCTAGGCAATAAGGCATATTCTGTATTGCTGTAGCATCTTATAGCACACCTGGTCTAGGCAATAAGGCATATTCTGTATTGTTGAAGCATCTTATAGCACACCTGACCTAGGCAATAAGGCATATTCTGTATTGCTGTAGCATCTTATAGCACACCTGGTCTAGACAATAAGGCATATTCTGTATTGCTGTAGCATCTTATAGCACACCTGGTCTAGGTAATAAGAGATATTCTGTATTGCTGTAGCATCTTATAGCACACCTGGCCTAGGTAATAAGAGATATTCTGTATTGTTGTAGCATCTTATAGCACACCTAGTCTAGGCAATAAGGCATATTCTGTATTGTTGTAGCATCTTATAGCACACCTGGCCTAGGTAATAAGAGATATTCTGTATTGTTGTAGCATCTTATAGCACACCTGGTCTAGGCAATGAGGCATATTCTGTATTGTTGTAGCATCTTATAGCACACCTGACCTAGGTAATAAGGCATATTCTGTATTGCTGTAACAACACTTCCATCCACGGTGTAAAATACACAGGTAAGGGTGTCATACCAGGACCAAATATAATCTCCATTATGCAAATATTTTGTAGTTTTTTTCAGAAATTAGTTTGTAACCAGGTTAGTGTATAAAACTGTGAAACTGCTGATATGAATTGTAAAATGGACATTTCTCATAACAAATTGTAATAGCACCATTTAGTCTTAACTGTTTTACCCTATCTTCATTTACAGGTTGAAGTTGTCATGTGTTATATTGAATATTTCTTACCCTGTAAAACTCTTTAAAAATGGTTCAATCTGTTGTGAATGAACTTGAAGGTTGTGTTAATTGCTCCAAGAGAGCAGATGGTATATTAGTGAAGGTATAAAAATGATTTGCAATACCACAAGGACTTTGGCAGTTGCTATGGCTACCATCAATAGCCAATACAATATTAACATTATCTTGTTGTTTATAACTGTAACTGAGCTACTTCAACTGTTGCCATAATTTCTTTGGGTTGTTTTTATTCTCATCAAATTTTTTACAAACATAATTAGATCTTGCCTAACATTCCTCTGCACTTGATTTCTAACTTTAAAATATTCCTTAAACAACAGCATAATTCATTCAGTACGTTCATTACAAAGTATAATGCATGCATAATTCATTCAGCCTGTCCATTACAAAGTATAATGCATGCATAAATTCATTCAGCACGTCCATTACAAAGTATAATGCATTTTTTAGACAACTTCATGGGTGGTATCTAAACATATTTTTTATTTATTTGTGTCAATCAAATTGAATTTGATTTAAAAAAATTGTTTCAAAATTTAACTAATTTAACTAATATAAAAAGTTTCAAAGTTTTAATCATTGCTGTCGTAATTAAAAATATACTTAACTGGATTAAGATACAAATATCAACATTCATATCAAGTCCATTTGAAGCTTTTGAATAGACATTTTCTTCAAAATTCATAAGTGCAACTTACAAATTTGTTGGTGTTATTTTTCATTATAATGAAATTATTATAAATTGCACATGCCCTATACAATAAATATAGAAATTTCATATTAATAGTCATTAATACAATTTATACAATATACTACATGTTCTTAGAAGACATTTTTAAAGATTTAACTTCACAACCTATCTTAAAATTCACTTGAAACTGTGATGTAAGTGAGAAAAAAACTACTTACCTTGTGCTTTAATTTTGCTAGCTTCGCCAACGAATTGTTGCAGAAACCTGAAATATCTTCAAGTCTCCCATCCAGAATATAAAAT
Organism: Margaritifera margaritifera; assembly: GCA_029931535.1. Lineage (NCBI taxonomy): Eukaryota > Metazoa > Mollusca > Bivalvia > Unionida > Margaritiferidae > Margaritifera > Margaritifera margaritifera. The sequence goes on from JAQPZY010001309.1 coordinate 999,862, forward strand.
ACATTATTGACATAAGTCCTAGTCATAATATAAAATACATTACTGACATAAGTCCTAGTCAGAATATAAAATACATTATTGACATAAGTCCTAGTCATAATATAAAATACATTACTGACATAAGTCCTAGTCAGAATATAAAATACATTATTGACATAAGTCCTAGTCATAATATAAAATACATTACTGACATAAGTCCTAGTCAGAATATAAAATACATTATTGACATAAGTCCTAGTCATAATATAAAATACATTATTGACATAAGTCCTAGTCATAATATAAAATACATTATTGACATAAGTCCTAGTCATAATATAAAATACATTATTGACATAAGTCCTAGTCATAATATAAAATACATTATTGACATAAGTCCTAGTCAGATTATAAAATACATTATTGACATAAATCCTAGTCACTAATATAAAATACATTATTGACATAAGTCCTAGTCAGAATATAAAATACATTATTGACATAAGTCCTAGTCACTAATATAAAATACATTATTGACATAAATCCTAGTCAGAATATAAAATACATTACTGACATAAGTCCTAGTCAGAATATAAAATACATTATTGACATAAGTCCTAGTCACTCATATAAAATACATTATTGACATAAGTCCTAGTCAGAATATAAAATACATTAGTGACATAAGTCCTAGTCATAATATAAAATACATTATTGACATATATATATATATATATATATATATATATATATATATATATATATATATATATATATATATATATATATATATATATAAGTCCTAGTCACTGATTTATTAGTCGTATTATTTAATATTCACGTATTTCTCCCTGCAAAATGAATCAAACATCTATCCACATTCTCCATTATAAACGCACTTATGGAATTGATGCAAAACCGGTCGCTCGGTCTATTTATATCGCTTCGCACGGTCACGCAATTTCTCGAGAATGAGCACAACTCGGGATTACATGTTGTTGCGTTATTCCAAGTTGGAGCCAACAGTAATAAGGTGTATTAAGTAGCACTCTCACCATTACAAACTGGAATGTGTCATTACACATCTAGGTAATCAGGATTATTACGGAACACATACGTACGCATTTATTCAAATATCGTATGTACTTTACTCCTCTCGGTGTAGATGAATAAAACGTCAAAAATCTAACACGTGCATGTTGTTACTCGCTTCTTGAAGGTATAGACGGTTAAATAAAAGCAAAGCGGTCATAGATTATCAGCATCGATAAATTTGTCTTTGCATTGAAAACAGGTTGGATCAAGAATAAGATATTTTAAACCGCCAGGATCAGTAACTAGATAGATTGATTAAGAGATACATACATACATACAGACACAGGTAGATACAGAGATAGATAGATAGATAGATAGATAGATAGATAGATAGATAGATAGATAGATAGATAGATACGTGCATACAGACATGGATAGATACAGAGATACATACATACAGACATAGATAGATAGAGATAGATAAATCGATACAGAGATAGATACATACATACAGAGATAGATAGATAGATAGATACATGCATGCAGAGATACAGAGATATATAGATAGATAGATAGATAGATAGATAGATAGATACAGAGATAGATAGATACAGAGATACATAAATAGATATGTACAGAGATACATAGGTAGATATGTATAGATTGATAGATACAGAGATACATAGATAGGTATGTACAGAGATAGATACAGAGATACATAGATAGATATGTGCAGAGATAGATACAGAGATACATAGATAGATATGTACAGAGATAGATACAGAGATACATAGATAGATATGTACAGAGATAGATACAGAGATACATAGATAGATATGTACAGAGATAGATATAGAGATACATAGATAGATATGTACAGAGATAGATACAGAGATAGATATGTACAGAGATAAATATATACAGAGATGCATAGATAGATATGTACAGAGATAAATAGATACATAGAATCATTCATTTATAAATGCATTCATCCATTCAAGCAAGCAAAGAAGCGACACATTTATGACATCACCGATCTACTTTTGGAGATATTTTCTGCACTATCTGTGGATCGTAGAACAAGTAAGATATAATTAAATATAATAATTTTGTACATATAGATATGTTTCCAACACTGATATAACACAGTGTGCGGTGAAAATCGTTATATTTTTTTTAGTTACATTGATTATGAATATAACATTTACGAAGACTTTCTGATCATTTTACATGCATGAAATATTATTTCCTAGTATACATTAGCCAAAATAACTATTCGAAACTCAAATCTTAGCCAAAATAACTATTCGAAATTCAAATCTTAGCTAAAAATAACTATTCGAAATTCAAATCTTAGCCAAAATAACTATTCGAAATTCAAATCTTAGCCAAAATAACTATTCGAAATTTAAAAATTGAAATATATATTTTTTTAAAATCTCTTTATGAGAAGAATTTTTTAAGTTGAAGAAAATAACATGAAAATGCATTGGAAAGGAAAAAGAAAAAAATACAACATTCTTCAAATTCAGCGTCAGAGCGTAAATATGGAGCCCAAACTGTCAGTCGCGTGATACAAAGTTATTTTCCCAGAAATAGAGATACTGCGTATTTGTTCTGCAAGGAAGGACCTCTGCACAAACTTCCTCCAATTTATTAATATTGAAGACTAGTTGTTTAATAGTTTCCACTTGAAGTCATCGTCAAGACCTTTGTGTTGCCGTCAGGAACACACTTCGACGTAACACTGAAACTTTTGTGACAGTGTCATATTTACGTATAAGCACCTTGATATCAAATTGCACTATGTCATATTGACACGTACGGAAGCACCTGATATCAAATTGCACTATGTCATATTGACACGTACGGAAGCACCTGATATCAATTTGCACTATGTCATATTGACACGTACGGAAGCACCTGATATCAAATTGCACTATGTCATATTGACACGTACGGAAGCACCTGATATCAAATTGCGCTATGTCATATTGACACGTACGGAAGCACCTGATATCAAATTGCACTATGTCATATTGACACGTACGGAAGCACCTGATATCAAATTGCACTATGTCATATTGACACGTACGGAAGCACCTGATATCAAATTGCACTATGTCATATTGACACGTACGGAAGCACCTGATATCAAATTGCACTATGTTATATTGACACGTACGGAAGCACCTTGATATCAAATTGCACTATGTCCTATTGACACGTACGGAAGCACCTTGATATCAAATTGCACTATGTCATATTGACACGTACGGAAGCACCTGATATCAAAGTGCGCTGTGTATGAAGTTCTGGGACAGGATTCAAATCTAAAAGATTCTAAACTGCTCTTTATAAAATTATTAAAACATTCATAACTTTTTTCGAGTATTTTATGTTTATGTAACAGTGTGTATAATAAACAAACTGTTTGATTGTATTGTTCCTGGTGTCTCGTAAGAGCCACTTTCCTGGAGAAGGAGAAAAGTTTTCGCCGAACACTCAGTTAGATAAATAGATAGAATTGAGATTGCCAATATTTATTCAGTAACATATACTTGTATTAAAATGCACACTTAAAGCCAATATTTATTCAGTAACATATACTTGAACTAAAATGTACATTTAAAGCCAATATTTATTCAGTAACATATACTTGTATAAAAATGTACACTTAAAGCCAGAAATTCTGTTGGAAAATCAAAAGAGAAAAAGGAAGGGTTTTTATCTTAAAAGATTTTCATTTATTTAGTACCCTATAACTAGTAAAGGATTTTTCAAATAACACTTTTTACACTATTGAAAGAAAACTGGTTAAATATCATTTAAGTATTATTCCACATCAAATAATATAGAATCTTGATGATAATTATAATGCGATTATACGTAATGCCTTTACAATAACTTACCTCTTTCTAACATACATTTGAAAGATTTACTATCTTGTTTACAAATGCAACAAAGGAAGCGGTAATTTTCACAAAAACTATTAAAATTCGAAGCTCACGAGATGGAGGATCTTACGTGAGTTCTCATTACAAATGAAATTTATGAAACAACTCGAGTATTTTAAGATGATCCAACTTAAAAGCTTTATCTGATCCACACACTTTTTTTATTTTTTATTTTTTATTTATTTTTATTTTTTATTTTTCGATAAACGTAGAAACGTTTTGCTTCTGCTTGTACATAAAAAATGTCAACATTGTCAAAATAAAATGAAAGAACAAGGTGACCTGCGTTTTTATGATCATCTGTTTTCTTCAAATGTTATCAGCGACTTACTTGTGACAAACTTTAAAACTAAAGTAAAAAATTATAAAAAGCACTAGTTTCATCCATGTGGGGAAAAGAATTAGTTTTCTTCGCAAATGACAAATTTAAATTCACTGAACAAGACGACGATTGCATGTTTTGCTGGCCTAAATTTCCTAGCAAGAGCAAAGATTTAAAAAGAAATTGCAGTTGCATCTATGACATTAGCTTCTCCTTTCTTGTTTAAAAAGAACTTCTCCTATCCCATCATCAAATATTCAAAGGAGAATGACAAATAAAGCCTGCAGCGGATGCAAATACTAGGTAACCCACAAACAGGTCGGCCTGGAAAAAGAAAGTTAAATTCATAAGTTACAAAAAATAACTGCATCCAGTTATAAAATTATCTTTTTTAGATTTTTTGTTTCTTTTGTATGATAAGGCCTTGTTTGTGAGTCAAATTTGGACAGGTTTTCTGTTTCAATTTTGAACCGATCGGAAGGCAATTAACTGCAGCACACCAACTCAAGCAGATAATCATGTTTAAATACGCTAATAGAGCAACAGGGGCAACGTGTATACATGAATTTTCCTTTCTCATTAGTGTATTGATATGAATATTATTTGCCATTTGAAAACTATGTTATACCTCTTTTACAAGATATTCCAAACCCATCCAACTACTAAGTAGCTAACTATAGATATCATACTGTATCGATATTCATATTTTGTTCATTGATTTTGATGATCTAAAATAAAATTGCTAGTACTATATGCTGGAGTAACTTCAGTTCACGCCGAACCGGAAATCAGTGTTTTATAGTACTTTGTCGCTATTTGTGTGTAAAATAGTCTGATTTTCTTCATTTCATATTTTACATTCATTTCCTGGTGACTTGATATGGGATGCCTTATTGGAAATAATAAGTAACTTTAAAAGGAGGGGTGAGAATAAAGAGAATTGCCAAATTCAAACAAATGAAAACATAACTTTTGTGTTCCTCATTTATATTTTTTTATTTCATGGTGGTCGTGGATCTTTCAGTGTTCCAGACAACTGCTATTCCACGACTTGTTTGCGCTGTCCATTCCATCAATACATAAAACAAAATAGTTAGCCCTTGTTGAAGAATACCATACGCACTCTGTTTAACTTGACTTTGCATTTTGTCTTGTACAATATGTACCGAGTAAGGACAACTATAAGATAGGGTCCCATCCCACAGCTGGTTTTATATAGAGCTGCTGAAAGCTGCAATATTAGAGAAAATACAATTATTAATCATCCAGCAATAGGGTTTTATATAGTACAATATGTAGCCAGTAAGAACGACGATAATATAGGGCCCCGTCCAACAGTTTGTTTTATATAGAGCTGCTGGAAGCTGCAATAGTAGAGAAAATAAAATTATTATTGAAAACCATTTATCTGACAGAATGTTTACCAGTGTATGAACTGCACGATGAAACTAGTTGGAAGTAATAATTTCATACAGTATTAAAAAAAAAACACCTGGAGACTATCCATCAACAAACTGGTAAAATGTATCAGTGTCCGATATTTCAGACCTTTCTTGTTAACAATCGATTACTCAAGGAATATAAACTGCTGAGTATCTCATATATTGAGATGGCTTTGTAGACTTGAGGTAATCGACTTTTTCCTGGCCGTTAAGTGTCATTTCCGATCGACTAAATCTACTTCATAAAATAAATCAAAAACACTGGCTCAGTAACAACTTGACCATTCGAATCAAGAGCCTAATAACTATGAGGACCTTTTTCATTTTAATCGAAGGTTTGTCTGATATCAAGATCTATAGACTGTTACGGAATTATGCATCATTTCTTTTAAATAATAGTATAGTTTTATTAGTTTATGACTTCTGTATAATAGTCAAATAGGTGTCGTTTGCAGAGTATACATATACGGTAATTTCAATGTGACCCAGTACATTGGTCCTGGGAAAATCAATATTATTGTTTGAAACATTAGTCATGTCACGTGATCCAGCGCGTGGGGTTTGCACTTGTGACCTGACCTGGATTTCGCAATCCAAGAATGATTTTTTTTTTTGACCAGAAGTTAGATAGTAAGATCGTAATACTGAGTTGTTAATCTGAGACGGAATAAGATGGGTTTTATTTGTATATGACGCAGTACAAAAACTATAAAATAAGATCTAATCACAGCGTTCGTCATTCTACATAGTTTCGTCAGCTTGAGAGGTCTTTAACGAAATTGGTTCTTTGTATGTGATATTCTGCTTCAGAGATATTATTATGCAGTACATTTTGGATTTAGTACTGCTACTTCAGAAATATTTTCCAGACAGTACTTTTTGGGATTAACTACTGATATTTAAGAATTATACAGCTCCGTTGGAATTATCGGAAACATCTCTAGAACTTGTGTGATATTATATATTCACAAGGATTACTTGGAATTAATAACACTTGGATATAACTGATTCTTGTTAACACATCAGCACAGTGGTGTTTTCATTCGGAATATTTTTCATTCGGAATATTTGGATTAACTTCCGGATTTGTGAACATTAGAACAATTTAGGACTTTTAAGGATATTCTATACTGTAAGTTATTTTTAATTCTTAAACTTTGATTGTTTGTTGAAATATTATTATATTTTAGGAAATTAAATATTTGTATTTTAAATCTTGAAAGCATGTTTGAGTCTTTTCTTTTGTTACATTACCCCTAGTCGTAACAAGACCAGTAACTACAACCTTTTACATTTACATGCACCGGCTGAAACAACAACACAGAATCAAGGGAACAGAGGTGACAAAATTCATATGTCCATCTTTTTAATAAAAAGAACCACAAACTTTTGGTACAGATAATGTTACATGAACAATCCGATTTTATTTTTGTTGATTAAATATCCAGCTGTATTACTAATATTTCAGCAAATGTTTCCTTTTCTGTTCACAAGATTGGTTTGGTGCTTTGCGGCACAGCAACACAAGTAGAGTATTTAGTGCCCAGACAATTGGAGTAAAGTGCCCTGCCCAAGGACACACCACGGTAGCTGACCCAGGCTGGTCTGATGGTAGGATTCAAACCCGCACCCTTTCCGTCGTGAATCCTGCACGCTAACCACTGTTCCACCGTGGCTCCTGTTGAAAAGAGTTTTATGAGTGTTGCGTCACATAGTACCGGGAAAAAACCACACTGATTTTTTTTTTTTAAATTGCCGTAAAAATTAACTAATATCTTAAAAATAAATATTTAATTCTAAATAAACTTTTGAATTAGGCTTCGGATAAAGTTAATTTGTTCTAGTTCTAAATGCAAAATCGACACTTCAAAGGACAATGTATATTAAGAACAAATGAGACATAGCAGGAAATATGCGTGAAAGTTGTAATGCATTTTCCACGTTATCGTAATGTTTACAAATCTCTTAAACACAACTCCTATTAAACCTGTGGAATGTCATTAATAAACGTAATCAAGCCAGCTACTGAGCTGGAATATAAATATCACGAATGCTTATATCATCTTACTAAAATGTGTACTTCTTGTCAGTTTAAATGCAGAAATTACAGAAAGAAAAATGTAATTTAAATGCAAACAATGATAGATTGATAACGACATACTTAGATGTCATAAGTGTGAAACAAACCAAAATAAACTATGCTAGAACATATGTAAACAAAGCATGCAACAAAGTAAGTAAAATAGATTATAGTTTTAAAAAATTAATAAAAGCCTGTATGGAAAGCAAATTGTGCATGTAATAACAAGGTTCTGCGGGAAACATTATCATTTTAGAAAGCTTGCCCAATAAACATTTTGTCTGATATACTGCAATTCTATTGACAGCAGTTTATTCCTGGGTGTTGCGAACCCTGGTGCCTCGCTCTCAAACTTTACATCTGGCTCATCCGTCCTGTGTCAGTATTGCCACGACGTTTGCCATTCGATCCAGAAAAATATATTTATCTCATATACCAATGCATGTGAGATACAGTTGTCTCATGTGAGAAGCCATTTGGAATACGCCAATCGCACATTGGTACACCTGATAACCTGAAATTGGCATCATCTTGCCTATGAACCAGAGGATGCCCATGTCATTTGCAGGATATTGATGTAAATCCACAATTATGAATGAATGAGATTAAAAATTAAACAATCATATGCACTTGCTCGATTATGTGCACTTGCTTCATTAGGGAAATCCCACTCTTGAGGTCAGAATGTTATGGGAGGGAACTCGGCGTAGCCTCATGTATTCCTCACAATTCTGACCCCTCATGTGGGCATCTCTCCACCACACTAGGGCATATTATGTATTTAAATATTCTCACTGATTTCAAAGTAACATTATGTTATCCTTGCTGTTGCTGCTGTTATCGCTTTTTGGAACAATCACCAGAATATACCTTATAGTTCCACTAGCAATCTCAATGGCAATAACATGGTTAATAGATGCAATGATCCCCGATATCGTCAGAGCGGCTAAAAGAAACATACCGAACACAATACCTCCAATGATCGGTGACCTAAGCAAAACCAGAAATTCAGTGACCAAATACTAGTACATTCAACACGATCAACTGCCAGAGCGAAAAGAATATGGAGTTAAACATACGAGTCTATGAAGAAAATCTTTCTTTTTTTCGATGGAACCCAAAATTTAAATTAAATTTCTTGTATCAACATTTTTCTTTAGTATATTTCCTTGTATTTGAATATGCCGAACAAATAAAATTTGTTTTGTCCTTTGTAAAACTTAGTTAAAGAAAACACCTTTTGTTATAATATTCTTTGCATTCAATTCTGAAATAAGCACTTTGATTATCATTGCTGCTTTATAAAACCATACAACTAAAGACTGCGGCACCTCGAAAATTGATCTACTGGGATGAAAATCTTTTCCAGCGCTGTGTTTTTTGTTGATTTTTTTTTTTTTTTTGGTGGGGGGGGGGGGTAGCTTGAAGACTACTCAAATTATTTACATCTAGAAATTGTTTACACAGAAATAAATAACAGATCTGACAGAAAAATAAGTTCGTCAAAATGAAAAAGTGGTATGGAACTAGTTTTCTCATTCAGCGAGAGATTGCCCTGGATGAGACATTTGGACAACAGTTTATTTATTTATTACATGCCGATTTTTCCAAATGTTTTGCAGAGATATCCTGAACTATATAGCTTTTAAAGAATGAAATAAAATTCAAAGTTCACTGTACTTGGCATTAACATATAGGAAATTATTTCTGTAGAAAATAAGTAAATGCATACTGTATGTAGAAAATAAGGAAATGTATGTAGAAAATAAATAAATGCATACTATATATAGAAAATAAGTAAATACATACTGTATGTAGAAAATAAGTAAACCCATACTGTATGTAGAAAATAAGGAAATGTATGTATAAAATAAGTAAATGCATACTGTATGTAGAAAATAAGTAAATGCATACTGTATGTAGAAAATAAGTAAATGCATACTGTGTGTAGAAAATAAGTAAATGCATACTGTGTGTAGAAAATAAGTAAATGCATACTGTATATAGAAAATAAGTTAACGCATACTGTATGTAGAAAATAAATAAATGCATGCTGTATGTAGAAAATAAGCAAATGCATACTGTATGTACCGGAAGAACCAAGATACAAGTCGGAATATTTTCTTTATTTTGATACGTGATTAGATGAATTATTTTAACGCAAGGTTTCTTAACTCACGTCGCTTTGAGAGCTTTGTTTACTGCTAGTGTTGGCATTCCGTCGCTAGGGGCGCTGCTATTGTCACCAGGAAACCACGAAGATAAAGTAGTTCCAGCCTCGTTTGAGAGTATGATAATACGGAATTAGAACACGATAGTATCGTTTTCCTGCTTGTAAGAAACGGCGGTAAAATTCTCGCTCTTTCTTGGGTAGAAAATTGGAGGTATATAAAAAAAATAACAATAAACCCAGATTTCAGTTTATTTCATGTATTGAACCCAGATAAAAGCGTTTCTGTGTTGCTCATAAAAGCCCTAGTCAATCTCTCTCTCTCTCTCTCTCTCTCTCTCTCTCTCTCTCTCTCTCTCTCTCTCTCTCTCTCTCTCTCTCTCTCTCTCTCGATAATAACCAAGTCACGGAAGTATACACTGCTAAACACTGTACAGCGTTGCTTTATGCCGCAAGTTCATTACCTGACGAATTTCTGCGCCACAACTACTATTCCGGCTATACAATTACTCGGTGTATCGTTGCGCCAACACGATCCCATTGACAAACACTCCGTATTACTGTAGCGCCAAAACTACCACACTGACCAATATTACCGGGCGCACTATCCGTATTACCACACTGACCAATATTACCGGGCGCACTATCCGTCGACACTAGCACAATAGCCATTAATATCCAGCGCACTATCGGTATTACCGTTGCGTCGACCCTAGCACACTAGCCATTAATATCCAGCGCACTATCCGTATTACCGTTGCGTCGACACTAGCACACTAGCCATTAATATCCAGCGCACTATCCGTATTACCGTTGCGTCGACACTGGCACACTAACCATTAATATCCAGCTCACTATCGTGTTACCGTTGCGCCAACACTAACACACTGGCCAATACTACCTGGCGTGCCACCGTATTACCGTTGCGCCAATACTATCATACTAGCCACTACTTCCTGGCATACTACCTTAATATCTGGTCGCTACTAGTTACGCGCATCGATACTCAAAGATGAGAGTGGTCATTTCTGGCCACCCTTGCCAACTAAAGCCTATAACAATGAGTACTCCCTTTCAGGAATATCCTGATCTTAAATGTTCATGTTTAATCTTCTCTATTGTACAACATGGTATCTGCTCTGCAGTCGCTCTGCATAATAGTCTCCTGGTCAAAGCGCTGACGATGCTTATATACGCCTGTAACACGTGACTGGTCTGCACTCTAACCTGGACAGAACGCGTGCAACACGTTCAGTGACTATTGATCAGGTATTCACTCCAGGCCACTAAAGGTGAGAACTATTTACATTATATCACCCACGCATCAGGTTCGGGTTTCCTTACCCAACGCAGTAATTACTTTAAAAGTGAAAGAAACGGAATTTCCATATAAAACAATTTTTTAAAATGTGATTTGCAACGAATAGATTATGACATAGGAAACTTCACATCTCAAAGCAAAATTAACGTCTTACCAGCACAGCAGCAGAACAAAATGTACACAATTATCCGCATTCGCGAAAACACTTGGCGTTTGTATTTCCCAATGCGTCCCTCTGACGTGAAAACTCACATCAGCCTTCTGTGAGAACGTATGGTCACTGAACTCACAAGAGTGTCTCTTCTTTTTCGGTTCCACCACCTTGGTTTTCCGCGGCGTTTTCTTCGTACTCACCAGCCTGAAGGAAGAAGAAGAATATATATATATATATATATATATATATATATATATATATATATATATATATATATATATATATATATATATATATATATATATATTGTTACGACCCTATAGCTCGAACAAACGTAACAAAAAGAAAGTGAAACCAACAATGTTTGTAAAAATCAACAAACAATTTATTTTAATTAATTAATGTGAAAATCAAAATACACTTACAGTATCGTGTATTAAAATCCAAATAATCCAACTATTATTAGTGTCCTAATCACAAGTCCTGTATATATAGAAACTATAAAATGTTCCAAGTGAATGAATGTTCCAAGTTAATGAATGTTCCAAATGAATCTTCGTAATGAACGAATGTTCCGAAAGAATGAGTCTTCGTAATGAACGAATGTTCCGAAAGAATGAGTCTTCGTAATGAACGAATGTTCCGAATAGAAGATGGTTCTGAATGAATGAGTCTGGACTGTCATGATGTTCCAACGATAATATGATTCAGGTAGCTCTGTTGAATGGTCCAATAAATTATTCCTTTTGAATTATTCATACAGCATGGCATAGCATTACAGCATGATTCCAGCATTCTTGCAAGGCTATTATTTCAAACAAACTGATGATTCCAAAGCTGATCATAAAAAAGCAGTTCCTTTCAACTCAAGATCTAAAATGGAATGAAATTAATTCGTATTTCTAGGTCTTTTATACAACTTGCAAATGGCACATTTCACAACAGGAAACGTGTTATACTATAACCCAGAATGCAATACTAAATGTGTCTATTAATGAAAATGTACCCCAGATACAGTAAACAGCTCTGACCTTGAACAATAGGTCAGTAAACATGTTGTTATTTGATTAATAGTACAACTAAACCCAACTTAAATATGACTTACTATTTGACACAACTTTAAAGTAGAGTCATAGGCCAAAAGTTTAAGCACACTATAGATTCCATATACATAATTCCGTAACAATATATATGTGTGTGTGTGTGTGTGTGTGTGTGTGTGTGTGTGTGTGTGTGTGTGTCAGGGATAAAATAATGTTTATTCACAATAATATACTTACAATACAATCATTAAAACGTAGTCAGAAAAACCTGAGTTGTCCGGCGTCCTCCCAGTTATTCTGACCTCGTATTCTCCAGTGTCATCCACTTGTCATCTCTGAGCTCCTGGCCATACAGATATCAAGGTATGACTCGTGCCTCGAATTGCTCTCAATGAAGGACGATTCTGTTTGGTCAACCATGACTTTGCGATGGTAATGTCAGGATCGTGATCTTGGGTATCCTTGAAACTCTCCTGCGTGAATCTGGCACCCCATATTTGACTCTCATATTTACAGGATACTGCAGTCACTATCGATTTGTCTGGTGATTTTAAATCTCCGCATTGCCTACATGGGATGCGACTGATCGCATCTGCGTTCGTATGGTGGCGGCCACGTCTATGATAACTTCATAGACATATTCAGATAAGATGTATATCCACGGCGCAAGTTGCCCCTCCAGCTCAAGAGCCATCGCACGGCACTGTGGTCTGTTCTCACCAAAAACTTGCATCTTGGGAGATAGTGGTAAAAATACTTGACGTACCACACAAGGGCAAGAATCTCTTTCCTCGTCACATAATATATTTGTTATGCGTTTGTTAAGGTCCTGCTTACAAGGCAAAAAGCCGTTCATTTCCATCGATTTACTACTACAGTACAGCTCGAATGCTTGTATCATATGCATCAGACTAAAAAATAAATGGACGTGAGAAGTCTCGCACTCCCAACACAGGTGCTGTTATACGGGTCTTTTCAGGTCTTTAAACGCCTGGTCAAATTCGTATTTCCGGGCAACGGCCTATCCGTTCTCTAGAATGCTATGTAGAGGCTTTGCCACCTTTGATAAAATTGCAATAAAGCGCCTAAAAGCTGCTGACGCCAAGGAAGATCCTTACTTCTGTCAAACTCACCGGAGCGGGCCATTCTTCCGCAGTCCGTATATTTCAGGGTCAGTTGGAACACCATCTTTAAAGACCACATTGCTAAAGAAAAAGATCTTCTTGGCAAAAGGTCTGAACATCTTGGCTATAAATGATGTCAGCCCAGCAGAGCGTACCCTGTAAAAAGACGCGTCTCAAATTGTCAAGTGCTTCTTCAGACTCAGGCTGATGAATGATTTGTTTTCAAACTTTTTCATTTACAATTAATATATATGTCACATCTTCCTCCTACTTTTGAATTCATTCCATTTGAAACTTGTAGGTCAGACTATTTGCTGATTGTGAAAAATGCTAGGAGGGTACAACAAAGCCTGAAAACAATAATTGTAATATTTCTTCAATATGCATTTTGGTAGAAGATTTCAAACTACTGAAGAAAAATCATTGACATTTTTATGCAGTAATGGTCCTGCCGTATCAGGAACTAAAAGTGTTCTTATTATTGATGTTGTAAATGGACGCTCTAACCTGAATACACTTTTCGTGTAAAAGATATATATATATATATATATATATATATATATATATATATATATATATATATATATATATACTAAATATCTATTTTTGCTAGCTATAGTGTGCAACAAACATTGAAATTATTATAAGAGTTTCACGAATGTAATGCAGAAAAATTATAATGGTTAGGTTATACTTACTTGTTGCATGAAAAATTAGCAATTTGTTCTTACATGAAATGCCAAATATGTTCAGTGGTACTACTTAATTTACGATCGGATGCCTCGTATTTTACCCTTTAATGTTGTGTGCTCTCATGTCCCGCCATGATATTAATTATGTGTAAAATGGACATTTCGAAATTGAAACTGATAACCGGATAGACCTAATCGATCTGGCTGTATTCATCCACACCTGCGCATAAGTATGAAGAGAGTTATGTGTACAATGGTGGTCATTGCATTATACAATAATATTACCAACTTTGTCTAAAAGGGTGAACATGCATTCATAGAACAATAGAAAGCCAGTTACAGTAGTCTACTATAATATTCTGTGGAGAACAAGCTAGAGTATATATTGCAATGTATTTGTTACAAATATGAAAAATTCAATCGTTAGAAAAATGATGGAGATTTTTACATTATTTGCTTTAAAATATGATAGGTTCATAGTTGTTGCTAAGTAGCCTGAACATGTTTTCTAACCAATCCCATTTTTCACTATAACTCATACATTAAAAGAAATCACGAAATATGTCTTTAAGAAAGAATCCAGTGTACTAAACTAAAATATTACTGTTTAGTAGCATTACCTTGTGACTTCATGATAAGCAGTACATAATAGTTATTCGCCGAGAATCAAGTGTTTCTGTGACTGGAATTTTTAAGCTAGATCGGTACATGCACGGGAAATTTAAGTCACAGAAACACCTCATTACAGGTGTCACACCTCATTACAGGTGAATAAACTGTGGAAAAGGCAAGTTTAGATTGATGACAAAATCCATCCTAATTGCCCGTGTAATAAGAACCTAGAATTAGACAGCAGTCTTCCGAGATAAGAATTGATGTTGTATGTATGTATGAACATCGTTTAAAGGCACGTCAGCACAATACTGGTTATATGGTGTATATTAAAAGTTAAATTATAAAAGTCTGACGATAAAGAATTGGAAAACAAAATTTGGAAGATAAACCCTTCCAAATAAAAGTAAACATGTAGCAAAAACAAGAGAAAAGATAAACAGTAAAGATGTTAATTCTGTACAAGGTATATAAAAAAGATTAGGGCAAAGGGAACCGGAATAGTAAAACACTGAATACATACATACATACATACATACATACATACATACATACATACATACATACATACATACATACATACATACATACATACATACATACATACATAGATACATACATACATACATACATACATACATACATACATACATACATACTCATGCATACATATGACATATGAATATCATTGGGATAATACATGCAATATATTTAAAGTTGTGGTAGTAAAGATAAGTTTAGTGTAATTGATCAAAATGTTTCGTAGCAAAATCGAAACCGTTGGTATTTCAAAATACCAATACCCGTCCTCGGAATAACATTATCTAGTGTAAGACATTAAATAAACTATACGTTTTGATATTTTATCATCTTTAACTAAGTATACTTACAATTATTCATGTTTATAGTAAAGACATTGAAGCTAAAATATTAATGTAATAGCTAATGGTTATATAATCTAAGATTGTATGAGTCTCCAGTGAGAGGTATGTTAGTTTAATAGAAACATAATCGTAATCTGATGACACAATTGCAAAGTAACACACCAGTGTTTACAGTTTCGTACTGCGCACGCCTGACGCCATCCCGAGTTTATGAATAAACAATCGCTTCAACGCTTTACTATTAAGTTGACACTGCCTCGTTTTCGAAAGAACCTGCACTCTCCTCGCAGAGGATTGTGGGTCGTAAGTCCTCCCTCACACAGGGAACGGAAGCGGCCTAAGAAAGAGAACCAAGACGACCCATGACCCAAGCGAGAAGAGAATCGATGAAATATATGTTATGTAGGGTAATGCCAGTGTTCATTAGTCTAGGCATGCATAGTTTGGGACTATAAACGGATCTATTATATCCAATGCAGTGAAGTAGCTTCAGTTTTCAACCGTACTTAGAGGATACGTTGGACCCTATGAACGTTATAGGCTGTCGCCCTGAGGATCTTTAGGGACCGTACAGAGATGCCCTGGATAATGATGATAAATACAGCCACAAATATCAGATAATGCGGTCATTGCGAAACGAGTAACTATACAAAAGGTAAGTTAAAAATGGAGCCCTTATCATCGGGCAGATTACGGCTAGTTTGACGTTTGCGCTTTTGTGACGTTGGCTGTACTCAAACATTAAATTTCACGTGCTGCTTGAGCACCTGTATTTTAATTTTTAGTGTTGAAAACTCGTTTTTATAGGTATTTGTTATATAGATTATGCAGTTCATACTGGATCATGTAACAATCATACACGTTTTTATAGGTATTTGTTATATAGATTATGCAGTTCATACTGGATCATGTAACAATCATACACGTTTTTATAGGTATTTGTTATATAGATTATGCAGTTCATACTGGATCATGTAACAATCATACACGTTTTTATAGGTATTTGTTATATAGATTATGCAGTTCATACTGGATCATGTATAAGTAACAATCATACTCGTTTTTATAGGTATTTGTTATAGATTATGCAGTTCATACTGGATCATGTATAAGTAACAATCATACACGTTTTTATAGGTATTTGTTATATAGATTATGCAGTTCATACTGGATCATGTATAAGTAACAATCATACTCGTTTTTATAGGTATTTGTTATAGATTATGCAGTTCATACTGGATCATGTATAAGTAACAATCATACACGTTTTTATAGGTATTTGTTATATAGATTATGCAGTTCATACTGGATCATGTATAAGTAACAATCATACACGTTTTTATAGGTATTTGTTATATAGATTATGCAGTTCATACTGGATCATGTATAAGTAACAATCATACACCATTTTGTTGTATGCAAAGGTTTATAGAAATTATCTCTCCATACTTTGAAATTTCGGTCGCTCAAACTCTTTCATCATGATTCGCCAAATATTTGCACACAATAAATCTTGTAGAATCATTTTAGATATGTAAGCAAAAGGAGTAATATTTCAGATACATTTCAGTTTCTCTTTGCCTGCTTTACGTGAAACGGTTGCAACCAAAGTTTACAAAAGTACTATCAAGAAAACTACATGATGTTTGTATTTATTGTGGAGAACAGTATTGAAAAAATAACGCAGCTGTATCTTTTTCACAACGTGTCATTGAATGTCTTTAATTATCTTGACACTTATTATACTTCTTAATTTATCCAATGTAATTTATGTTTGCAAACAATGAAGGTACATTAAGGCTTACTTGAATACTCAATAGAATAGTAATTGAAAGATTGTCATATAAGGACAAACTTACCTTCGCCAGGAAATATTTTGTATGTATGTATGTATGTATGTATGTATGTATGTATGTATGTATGTATGTATGTATGTATGTATGTATGTATGTATGTATGTATGTATGTATTGTACGTATGTATGTATACATGTATTAGGGTTTAACAGTACGTCAGCAAAATAGTGGTAATATAAAGTTCCAAAAATGTAAATATAAGGAATTGCAATGTAACTTTAGGAACATAATTCCTTCCAAATAAAAGTACACATAAATTCCTACAGGATAAAAGATAAAGCTGTCAAAATGCTCTAACAGGTATATAAATTAAAAGTAACCATAAATTCCTACAGGATAAAAGATAAAGCTGTCAAAATGCTCTAACAGGTATATAAAATAAAAGTAACCATAAATTCCTACAGGATAAAAGATAAAGCTGTCAAAATTCTCTAACAGGTATATAAAATAAAAGTAACCATAAATTCCTACATGATAAAAGATAAAGCTGTCAAAATTCTCTAACAGGTATATAAAATAAAAGTAACCATAAATTCCTACAGGATAAAAGATAAAGCTGTTAAAATTCTGTAACAGGTATATAAAATAAAAGTAACCATAAATTCATACAGGATAAAAGATAAAGCTGTCAAAATTCTGTAACAGGTATATACAATAAAAGTAACCATAAATTCCTACAGGATAAAAGATAAAGCTGTCAAAATTCTGTAACAGGTATATACAATAAAAGTAACCATAAATTCCTACAGGATAAAAGATAAAGCTGTCAAAATTCTCTAACAGGTATATAAAATAAAAGGTATACAATAATAAATTTTAAAAATATATAGTCATTTTTTTTAACCGAACCCCATAATTAGATTATTTCATTATTTTATTTTTCTATTTCCTTTTTTTTTTTATATATTTTTTTTCCATGGCTCCTTACACTATTCTCGACTTTACAGGAATTGAGTAGTACTTGCTTTAGTAGTACTTGTTTTAGTAGTACTTGCTTTTTAAATCAAACCTGCATGTTTTACTCATATTTGCTTCTCACCCTGTATGTTCTTTAGTAAAAAATAAAAACAAGTGCTTTAGCAAAGTCTCTCTTACTGTTTTTGTTTAAGTAATACCTAGTGTACTACAATCGATACCAATGTCGTAATATTTTTCATTTCCGCTTCGATTCTATATTTTTATCTCAATATATTATAAAGAGAGCCACTTTATTTTATGACATTTTCAAAATCTATTTGCTTATCGCATCACGTGTAATCTTTGATGTGCACAGAGTTTTCTCTACCATTACTATGTAACACCAACCTTTCATTCATTATTCTCTTCGAACAGAAAGTGCGCTGCGGAACACCATTTCCGCAAACGATCTGATGGAAATTTTACTAAACATGATCTTTTTCCCATTGGGATTTAAACCCAAAACCTTCCTTACCAGATGCCATTGCGCTAACCACTTAAATAAAGTATTAGATTTACGGGTTTATTACAGCGTTTTCTTTCAACATTCTTCCAGGTCAGAGTGACCTGTTACTCAACTGTGCATATGGAAAAAAAAAGTGCCACATGTACCAACAGTCTGAACTGCTTCTCGGGAAATTCTTGTCAAATTGTAAGCAAAATTAAAAACCACAAAAAATTCATTTATTTTGCTTTGTTTTATATTTTAGGGAGACAGATTATTATTGGAATGTTCATACGATACAAGTTCAAGAACAAGATCAGTTATAGTTAGATTTGTGGATTTTCTTCTTGTGTGTGTATGTATTTATCTGTATGTGTGTGTATGTTGTGTGTGAGAGAGATAGAGAGGGGTTAGTGGAGGTTATTATATCAGCTGCAAGAGGAGAAAGAGAGTGAAGAGACGGAATCACAAAAAACACAGTCATTCAGTGGAGATTTTAGTGGCCAAAGAAGTTAAAAACATTAATGGATAAATATGTGAGCATGCATATAAAACTTCTATTCTGACAAACTCAAATGTGTATCATTTCTATTCTGGAAAGGTTGGTTCTATATATAACATCCCAGTATCTTCAATATTATGAGAATGAATGAAAAGGATAAATATTAAAAGGTATATTATGATATAATAATAATAATAATAATAATAATAATAATAATAATAATAATAATTTTCCCTCTACAGGATGGTTATTTTTTGAGAATGAAGTTTGCTCAGCTTCTATCTTATACTATTCAAAAAGAAGTTCATTAATGTTTGCTTAGGGGGCGCTTTCAGGAACCTATTCTTTTGGAAGACACTTCGCCTACCTGAACAGCGCCGACTGGTCAGGCAATGAGGCGCAATAAGGACATTTACTTAGCCACATAAACTGAACATTTATTGTTTTACTCCAACAATCAAACACCACGGGTTGGTTTAAGTTATGCAGTCCAAGGGTTTGCTCCTCATGTTATTTCGTTAATAAAAGTTATGAACAACCATTTTTTTCATGTAGTAAAGTGAATTTTTGTTTTATCCAGACTGCAATGACGAGACAAAGATTCGATGAGAAAGAAAAGTTTGTACCTTTACCATAAATTTAACAAAAAATGTTGCATTTTCATGAAGGAAACATTTCTATAAAGCTTACTCAATATCATCTTTGCTGTAAGTAGTCTAATATTACTATTGTTAATATTTTGCAATACTTCTGAACAAGTTGTTCGGTTCTTTATCTAATCGAAACATTAACATTTTGATGTTAAACAATCAGAAAAGTATTTCATCGTGTTTCGGAAGTTATTTATATATTTATTTATACTTCATTCACCTGCATTAAAGTACTACATACACTGCGCCATCTACATGTACTCATGAAGCTGTATGAAATTATGAAAACGGGATAATGGGATATTTAGCTTTATTACACAACCGTGTGTTATGTTCATCTGCATATTTTCTAGTACGACCGTAGAAAAATCATAAATAAGTCCATCTATATTATCGAATATATATATATATATATATATATATATATATATATATATATATATATATATATATATATATATATATAATGCATATGGACGACAATTGTTATCGCGCAAAACATCTTGGCATATCAATATTTATAAGGTTCTACATCTCGATGACTGTTGTACATTCTTAATAAAGTTGCCATTCTTTGTTTTGATATTGCCGCAAGACATTTTTGGGGGAGAATATTTAGTGGACAAAATAATATATGCGATACATGTTTTGTTTATCTTTCTCTATCTTACTTTGGATCCTTTTATATAGCCTGTGATCTGTAAATGTGCCTTTAAATGCAACACAGATTATATCATATTAATATAAATAGCTTTATATTACTACAAGCGAACACAATGAGTACCTTGATCCCTTGATCCATTCATCAGCAGGCCCGCCAAGGGGGGGGGGGACTAATGACCCAGGGTCTGGCGATTTCATGGGGTCCGCCGTTAACTCAGTTATAAAAAAAAAACCCAAATTAATCTTTGCAATAAACATTAACATTTGTTCTTTGCAAGAGTCTAAGTTGTGGTAAACTACTACAGGTGTTATATGGAAAACTGAACACAGGTTTTTATCTAAAAAAAATTTTTAACTAGTTTTGGGTCCATGACTGCTCTGCCCAGGGGCCCGGAATTTCTGTTGGCGGGTCTGTCCATCATCCATATTTTCTCGGATTTCTATCAATGTATGTATGTATGTATGTATGTCTGTATGTATGTATGTATGAACTTGGGTCCATGACTGCTCTGCCCAGTGGCCCGGAATTTCTGTCGGCGGGCCTGTCCATCATCCATATTTTCTCGGATTTCTGTCAATGTATGTATGTATGTATGTATGTATGTATGTATGTATGTATGTATGTATGTATGTATGTATGTATGTATGTATGTATGTATGTATGTAATATCAAGACGTAGAGGTACGAAGTTAATTTGATTCACCATATTTTGCCACAACGTTTAAAATAGTGCAAGGATCATTCTTTAACTTATCAAAGTGAGTGTAATTCGAAATTAATATTTTATAATGGATATTTTCTATGTAGATTATTATAAAATAATTGCAAGATTTTGTTAGAGAGATATCTAACCTTGTATATTGACAGGGGTTGTCCTTCTGCACATCGACCTTTCAAGGAATTTCGGAATGAGAGCGGAATATTTTTCAGAGATTCGAAGAGATTTATGTTTCTGTAGACATGTTGTACATCATTAATCGCCAATATATCTAGATTTGACGAGTTAAAGCAGAACCTTACACATTATTTTTATGAATATCTGGTTACACAAGTATTATTTCACAACTGATTGCACATCAACCTCTAATAATGGTTACCATTCAACGACAGCCACCTCAACGACCAGTTTTTGGTTTTCTCATATCTTATAGATTTTTCTATAGATTTTGTTTCCCTTTGCAATGCACCCTCTCCCGCTCTAAATAATCCAGAATCGTGCATCCCTTGACAAATAATTTTCAAATGAGGTCCCATGTCTTTATTCTCATCCCCCAGGGATAAGTGTAAACCATATTTTGGAAAAGTGTAGCAGAAACTGTTTCATTGGAAGATTGATTTATTGCAAATTGAATATATGTCTCAGATATGCAATACAGGAATATCAGACGGTTTGTTGTGTGCAAAGGTTTGCCGGAGCACAAGCACAGTGTCTGCATATTGTGATTCAGTCTTTTATCTGTTACTCTGTGCGCCTGAATTATGTTATTTCTGTTAATTTTGTGTGCGACTTTTCGAAGTTTACTTAGACTGGTAGTATAGCATTCTATTGGTTATCAAGAAACCTTTAAAAAGTTGGACAAACATCAACGGAAATAAGACAACTTATGTGAATTGGTTCGGACAAGGAAAGACTTTTGATCCCGATAGTCCAAAGTCTTTCCGGAGTTCTCGAGCATGTACACAGCAAACACTGTTTGATCGTTAGTCTTACATGATGAATTATCAAATAAATAAGGTCTACACAAAACATCTACAAAAGAATTTCTTATATATGAAAAAACCTGTACTCAATCAGCACGTACAATTCAAATGTTTGAGTACGGCTGATGTCACGAAATTGCGCGCTGCAAACCAGTATCAACCGACTTGCTTGTGTAAGACTAGTTATCAAAACTATCTCGATACATAGACCTGGCCTGGAATTACACAATAATTTTGGCTCCTACTAACTTGCTAATTTAGGGGTCCAGTCTTGCTGTTAATTTTAAGATCCAAATTACACAGCTTTTTTCGATTTTTTTCACATGCAGTGAGTAAGGAAAAGTGATAAAGAATTCTCAAATACACTACTACGTTAGAGCTTACCCTAAGGTATAGCTATAATTTCTATAGAATAAATTTCAAGCAAAGGTCTGGTCAATTTGAATTAAAAATTGTGCAAATTCAAGACCTGATCTGCCATCTTCTTACTTGACCCTTATAATGGAAGAAGTTTAGAAACAACCTAACATTATTACAATCAGAGACATAAAGCACAACGAGTTATCAAGGTATCGGAAAGATTTATTGAGAACTTTACTCATATTTTCTCAAGATATTAGTCATAATTTTAAGAATATACAGTATATCAATAGCTGCCTGATACCAATACAAAGCCATCGTCCTCTTAGATGATAGTCATTGTTGTTTTCATTGTTGTTTCAGCAGACTGCTGTTTCAGCATACTGAAAGAGAAAATAAACAACTACAAAAATCCGCCGTGCAACTTACTTAGGCTGATCAGAAATTTGTTTTCAAACATTTTCATTTTCAATTAAAATATCTGTCATATCTTCATACTTTTAAATTCCTTCCGTTTGGAAATTGTAGGTCACATTTAATATATCTTCATTGTAAAAAAATTCAAGGAGGGTGCATACAAAAAGCGTGAAAAGATAATTTGAATATTTCTTCAAATGTATCTTGGCAGAAGATTTGAAACTACTGAAGAAAAAACAGTTTATAGTTTTTGGCAGTAATGGTCCTGCCGCATCATAAACTAAAAGTCATTATTGATGTCATAAGTGGAGGATCTAACTTACAAAATTAAAGTCAAAAAATAGATCAACTTTTGCTAGATATAGTGAGAAAAAAACTGAAATTGGCGTTAGATTTTCAAACACTTCATACCAAGAAATTATAATGGTCAGATTATACTTGTTCTATGAACAATTCGCAGTTTGTTTGTTTTTTTTTCCCATGACACGCCTAAACAATTTCAGTGGTAGGACCTAATTTACGATCGAATATTTTGTGTTTTGCTTGTTAATATTGTTTGGCATCACGTAACGGCACTATAATAATAAATTTAAATCGAATTTGTAAACTTGACTTAGGAAAATCATTTTAAAAAGTTCTAAATTATATTGACAACGGGATAGACTTAATCGAGCTGGATGTATCTCTCTGTACTTGTGCATAAATACGAAGAGTGGTATGGGAACACTCAGCTTCATCTAATATGTGGAAAAAAAGTAAATTGCAATAATCATTTATAATATTATGTAGAGAGCAAGTTAGATCATATATTGTAATATATTTGACACAAATATGGTACATTCAGTGGTAAGTAATACAATACAGATTTTCACATTATTTGCTTTTAAATAACATGTGTAAATGTATATACATAAAATCTGTGAGTGCATATATACCTGTATTAATATGTATGTGGATATATATATATATATATATATATATATATATATATATATATATATATATGTGTGTGTGTGTGTGTAAGTGTATATCTCTTGTATTAATTGAATGCTTGTACATGTGATAGATTCAAGTAAATTGTTGTTTCAGCATACCTTAAAAGAAAATAAACGACTGCAAAAATCAGACGTGCAATGTATGCAGTTTGTATCAAACGTATCACGATCAATTAATGTAACACACTTAAATGTATATGTATACAGTTACTGATGGCCAATAGGCTAAATGCAATTAAAGATGCAAAAATCATTATTATGTGTGGAACAGCATGTATAAAACATGTTTTTATTGTCCCACTGCCCAACAAAGCCTAATAGGTAACGCGAATGGCTACATATAAGAGAAGAAACAATAAAAACTCCGTTTGTTATTGGAGGCCGCCATAAATAATTTTTCTTGTTTCTGTTCTTACCGTTCAATTTGCACACCAAAATCCAGCTTACTGTTCATGTTAATCCTTAACACTAACGTCAAGAGAGTCATACTTATCGAATAAGCTCGCAAACTCTTAGCACAGCAGGAAGCACAAATTACATTTATCCATTTAATCTTTAACATCGTCATAAATTTGTGCTTGTATAACAATTAATGGCTCGCCGACTCCGCTCACCTGTCAATCAAACGTTAACGGATTGGAACTAACAATGGCCCGCTGACCACTGCTATCGCTAGATAGGGGTGATTGGTTAGTAATTACAGTTACAGTCAGAATGAAAGCTTGTCGCCTGGCTTGTTAAAGCACCCCTGACACCTTAATTATTCAAATAGTCAAAACTTCGATATCGCTCACCAAGTTTTTTTTCTGTTTTCAGTATGTACTGATTTACTTTCAGTCAAAGTGTTTGCCATAATAAAGACTTCGATTTTTACATAACACTGTTATGCTAATGAGTAGGCGGGGCTATATCTGTTCTGGTGATCGATCAATTGGACAGGCACCACTTACTGGGTGCAACCATGATCGCAGGCGAAAGCTAGCATTCCCGCGAGTTTCTGACAATCTTCAACACATTCTTCTTGCGTCATTCCAGGATGAACAAGCGCTCTCACATCTTCAATTAGTTTTTCGACTAAAAGAAAGAAATCAGTTTTGTTTGATGTATGTCTGAAAATGTGTAATAAGCACATCAGAAAATGTCCATTATTTTTTAAATATTTATTAACTGTTAAAATCTATAAGAAATAGCTCCTGTACAATATAAAGCAGTTATAATTCTTTGGGAGAAATCATTCGGTGGTATTCAGGTATAAATGTTGCAAACGTGTATGATTTTTTTACGTATATTACAATATTTACAAGACAAAATGAGCGACTTAAGTGTGTATTCATGGAGTAACATTTTACGGCACGTCAGCATAACAGTGGCTATATTGTACGGCACTTCAGCATAACAGTGGCTATATTGTACGGCACGTCAGCATAACAGTGGCTATATTGTACGGCACGTCAGCATAACAGTGGCTATATTGTACGGCACGTCAGCATAACAGTGGCTATATTGTACGGCACGTCAGCATAACAGTGGCTATATTGTACGGCACGTCAGCATAACAGTGGCTATATTGAAAGCACGTCAGCACAACAGTGGCTATATTGTGCCAAGTAAAGGTTAAGTTCCAAAACTGTATATATGAAGAATTGCACAAAAAATTTAGGAAGGTAAATCCTTCCAAATAAATATAAACATGAAGTACAACAAGATAAAATATTAAAGGTGTAGATGGAAAAAAAATGGACTCAGTAAAGCATTTATGAGCTTACACACGAGTAATTTTTTTAAATTTTTTATTTCTAATAGATACTTTTTGTGAAACGAGAGTAGCATGAACGGTGCATCATAACATTATACGCTCGCCCCGTGTTTAATAATGGTTGACTCTGGAGATTATTGACCAACGGTTCTCAGTGACCTTGACCTTGTGGGTCTAGTCGTGTAGTCTTGACCTAAATTCAATGTGCAGAAACCATTAATATCTTTTTAGACTTACCACAACCTTGACCTTTCATCTTGAGACAAAAATATACGGATTTCTTTCTTACCCTAGAACAAACGCTATTGTACGAAGCTCATTTTTCATTTGGTAACAGTGACGTGGACCTTGAGATTTTGACACCGAAATGAACGAGTCTCTTTCTTACCTTATGCGCAACCACTCCACAAACATTGATCAAAGTACGTAGTCTGGACAATTATTATGTGAAAACGATTTTTCATCTTTCAGTTACACTCACGGTTACCATGACCTTTGAATTTTTGACGCGAAAGTCCAAAGGCGTCTTTTTTACTCAAAGTGTAACCCATCCACAACATATGATGAAGATACATGGTTGAGAACTTAAGTTTTGGTGCATACTTGTTGATTCAACCACAGTGACCTTAACCTTTGACCTTTAGATTATAGTATCAATAGGCTTCTTTCAAACTCCAAGTGCAAGCCATCCACAAAGTTTGTTAAAGATAGATGGTTTAAAACTAAATTTATTGTGCGAAAACGGTAACAGACGAACGGACAGACAACACCATAATATTATACGATCCGCCTGTATGAATAACCTTTGATATGCTTGTTGTACATGTTATTCGTCTTGTATTGAAAGAAGTTTTCAAAAAAGACGCGAACATAGTATAACCCACATCGTTATCTCAAAAGAAAAGAAAACAAAGCATAGAAAAACTAACAGGGAAATTAAGAGATAGTCTTACATTGTTGAGACTCCAGAAACACCCTTTTCTGATGCAATGGTCCAGCAAAAATGAGAGGAAGAATAATCAAAAGAAGCACTACAGGATTCATGTTGTGTTGCTACAAATAAAGGCAATATTAATTTCGTTTGTTTCAGAAGAATAAAATATATTACGTGTCTCGCAAATATAACGGTTATTTCAGTAAATATCCACTGACATTCTTCAAATTATATGATCAATAAGTCCGGACTACTTCAAACATAATCCGGCCTTCGAGAAGATATTGCTACTTTTGGAGGTCGTTACACGTATATCGCCTTCCATGTGTTTGAAACCAAGTCAAAGATATCGCCATCCATGTGTTTGAAACCAAGTCAAAGATATCGCCATCCATGTGTTTGAAACCAAGTCAAAGATATCGCCTTCCATGTGTTTGAAACCAAGTCAAAGATATCGCCTTCCATGTGTTTGAAACCAAGTCAAAGAAATTGCAAAATACACAACAACTTTAAATCAATTTACCTTTTTCTAGAGGACTTTGCTTCTTACTTTTACCGAGAAATAACACTTATTTTAACACGCTACACCTACTTTTGAGAAAGATAAAGTTAAATCGAATTGTTCTCACCAAAATAATTCCGATCAAAGGTATATTTTCTGAAAATGAAAAGAAAACAATTTTAGTTGGATTAAAAAGAATATGGCAAAGCAACATCATTAACATTCAACGATAATCAGTTTGTGTCTGTTTTATATTTCTATCTATACTTCATTACTTGATGCATATAATGTTTACCTGTTCTTGCAAGAGGTGATGTGCATATCAAATCGCCGCAAATGTGGATCAGGCCTAGGCAACGCAATTTATACCTGATGAATGGAAGGAAGAGTGACTCAAGGACGATATGAATAACGTTCTCAATATTCAATCACAGAGGACAGAAAAGTTTGCTCAATAGAAATGTATATGCAATTGTAAATATTGCATCATCTAATGTATGCTTAAGTTACTGCAGTAATTTCAATACTAAATATTATTTCTAATGTTTAACCTTTAACTTTCTTAGATTAAGAAAGCTAGTCAAAACTGTACATAAAACCCATTAAGGGGAGATAGTTTTATATATAGGTAACTTTGTATTATGAATGGGACCAATGAAACTTGGGCTTTACATACAGGAAGTCCTCATATCACATGGTTGCTCTACCAGGTTTTACTGTATTTTTGAATATTTACAGGATTCAGCTGCATAGATATCTAACTTTCAGAATCGAGGTAAACAAAATTGTGGTTATCTTAGCTTATAAAGTCGGGGTCACAATACTTACACGATACATGCAGCACATTTTTAGTGCTCTTTCCAAGTTCGTGAATTTTCTTCAATAAATTTCAACCCATACCAAGATAACTACGTCATGCATAGGATCATTCACTCAAGCGACCGTTCGTTGACAGGACGTTTTTCTTTAAATCTACTTGCAATAAACAGAGTAAATGTACTCATTTCATATCAAATAAAGTTGAATAATTTATATATCGAGTTGATCAGCAGGAGATTGAAATTATTATAACAACTTTTTTTAAAAAAACATAATGGGTAATGAATAAAAATATAAAATCATATTTAGACACTTCCCTATTAATTGCCGAAAAACGATAATATCAAAGAATCCCCAAGATAGTATAAAGAAATTACTTTGAACTGCAATCTAATACCGAGAAAATTACGCCTTCTTCTTCTTACCCACCTCCTCTGCAGCTTTAGCGTCGAGGATATAGTGCTCTCTCTCTCTCTCTCTCTCTCTCTCTCTCTCTCTCTCTCTCTCTCTCTCTCTCTCTCTCCATACATCAGTCTGTCCGTCTGCCCGTTGGTCCGTTTGTTGGTTTCTCTCTCCTTCTAAACCGCTCAGTCGAAATTTACTTAACTTGGTAGGTTTTCTTGGTACATATGGCAACCATTTGTAAACGCTCTAAGCCTACAAAAGGTCTTCAAAGAAACACCTTTGGTCGCTTACCAATGACCAATAAAATTAAAAGTCAACTTTATGCGTACCAGATTCAACTCGAAACCACAGTATGGACACGGACAGATACAGATAAAAAGATGAACGTTGTCAAATCTGTCAACAAAATATCCGAAACTAATATTTGTAAAAGTTCATCAACAGAAGTTTACTATCAGTTAAAGCTCAGTATATGTCAGCAAACTCGTTATTTACGTCCAGACCTGCAAACTCGTTATTTACGTCCAGACCTGCAAACTATGTACCATCCAATACGCTAGTGAAATTGACTTAACATTGAAAAACCACAAAAGCCATAGCAAAAGCAAAGTCCGCACAAAACCCGCAAACCGTTTCAAGACGGCCAGACGCTTTATCCAGCCACTTGAAAAGTACACTTTGAGTGAATTCCAGGGTGAACTGAAAATGAACGTGCTGAAATCGTGAATACTGCTCAAAGTCATTACTAGGGAATTCTACCGCCCATCTATTACCCCTTTCTGAAGCACTGTACTCCTTTATATATTGTGCGTATTGCAGCCGCTCTATTAGTTGTCTGACCTATGGGAGCATTAGTGCAAAAGACTATTTGCTCTAGCGCAAGGATATTTATGATGAAGTGTGAAGAGGTCTTGTTAGGCGCCGTAAACAAAACCAGTGCATGCCTTCCAGGGCCAACCAGACCACAGAATGGGGTCACGTGACTCTTTCAGCTAATGAGATATAGTTTTTAGGTATATTTGGCGCTCATATCCTTTAAATTTGTCTTTTCTTCCTTGCGATCCCTCTACTTTATTTCGTTTATCTGCAACTATTCATCTTCATAACTTCATAATATGTCAAAACTTCAATTATTTCTTTCTTGCACTCTGAAGAGGAGCAGATGAGTATAATTTTTTTAAGTTAGTACAGATCCATTATCTTGTCCGCAAAGATGACAATAACGGCACTTTTGCAGGGTCATTCCCTTTGTAAATGATTGGATCGGTATTTGAGGTCTGGTATGGATCCCAGACTCTTTTCATCTTTCAACATAGAGGAAGTTTGTCATGTACACATGAAAGGTGTTGGAGGTCATACAGTTGACAAGCGTTTGAGATATATACGAACGAAGTGCGCATAAAAAGCCCTGACATTGTAATTCTGCACGTCGGGGATAGCATTGTCAATGGGGACATATTGTCAGAGTTAATCATACATAAGATGGTCACCTTTGCTACGCTGTTACACAGGAAATACTGTGTTAAACATATTGGTATTTGTCAGTTCATGCCTAGATTTCCTACACCTTTATACCACTTATGTGTAGCTGGGATACATAACCATACGAAAGAAGAAGCCGATATAACCTACAAAGAAATGTACTGTCACTCTGTCACTCTGCAAAGGAAGCAAATGTCATCTTGCGATCTGAAGTTTCTGGTTAACAGTATTTGAAGTTTTGGGACCATAATAAAACATTTTGCCTTGATAAGTCGCATGTCCGGGAGAAATTTGGTTCAGGTGGCTTTCATTTGTCTGCTAAAGGACAGTGACACCTTTATAAATTACTTCGAGAGCCCAGCTCGATCAGTGTTATAAAAAAATGCAAAAACAATTAAAACAATAACCATGGCTATTCAGTACCACGTTAACGTTTGTGCAGCAGTCGTGGTATTGTGCTTGCAGCAAAAATGCAATTGTTATGCGTCACTGTGAAATCATAGTATTTGTCACCATATGTTATCTGCCCTTTGGGGGATAACGGGCCAAGTCTTGTAAATGTTCTCCTTTTTAATTTCATTTGCATCTGCACACAGAAGGAGATATCAGGCCAGGTCTAGTACCTATCCTTCTTTTTCTTGAAACGTCCCTCATGTCTGCCATTGCGGAGATACTGAGTCAGGTCCCGTACCTGCTCCTTTTTTTTGTTGAAAACCTGTCCCTGGCAACCACTCGGGCATACATAATATGGAGTCCCTGCAAATTTATAGTCTTTTTCTACCATTGTATTAAGTTTCAATATGTCCTTATTCTAACTTATTATACACAAGTGTCTTATATCAGTTTGGTTGCTGAAAGAGGTTTTACTGTATTTTGTTATCTGCTCACATTGGGAGATAATGGGTCAGTTCCCGTACCTGCCCACCTTTTCCTATGGTGTTGTTACTCAACATCTTCATTTATGCTAAGGAACCATCCTTCAGGTTAAACATTGCAGGTCGGTTATTATATGGCTTACAACTTATGCTTTATGTACACTTGTATATTAGTGTGCGAACATAAATGACAATATACGCTATGTACACTTGTATATTAGTGTGCTAAAAAAAATGACAATACACGTTCATTACATGCATATATTTGGTCCATGCACACATAATTTGGTATCCTCTTTTAGACAGAGTTCTAATATAACTGCTACTATATCCTTCACAAAAAAAACATGGGAAGGAGTCAAATTTGAATATTTGCCACCATGTTCGTCCAATACTTTGGGTCTTTCTAACTCTCCTTTATCAGATCATGCCGCCCAAACGCAAGTCCTCTGAAGGTGTTAAACGAGCTGTGAATAGGGTGCAGTCCACCAGTTCTCCAACATGACTCTGGGTCAAGGCCGGCCCCAGCAACGATGGACCAAGCTACCATTGACAAGATAACACAGCAAGTGGTTCAGCAACTTACTCTAGTCATCACCGCACAAGTGGACAGTAAGTTAGACTGCATCTTGGAGATGCTGCAGCGGACCCCTCTTAATCAACAATCTGCCGTATCCTCTCATGAACCGGGGCAGGGGCCATCTAAGTTTTCTGTCACCTAACCTGAAATCCACAGCCAAAATCTAGTCCAGGCGCAACAGGCAGTCGCTGGCAGCATAGCGCATGCTACCTCAGCCTTTACGGGACACTATGATACAGGTATACGTACTCGGAGTTAACACAAATTACTACCTTTGATTTCCGGAGTCAATATAATTTTGTCAGCACCTCCTCTGACATCACGGCCTCAGTCCCTGAAAAAATTAAATAACAGATTTGGGATGGATCTTACATAGATCTTCAAACTGACCTCTCCTCATCCACAGACAACACATACAGCTTACAGTTTGATGTCACATCCAACACACCTGAATTTAACTTAATCATATTGAACAAGAAGTTCCCGCCCTTCGTCAATCATTGGGTGACAGCACGGAGCAGATTTGTTACTATAATATGCATAGCATCCCCAATGCTCAGTACTGTTCTGTTGCACCGCATGGAAGTTGTCATGAAGCTGGCCGAGCACAGAGCTCATTGACGATACTACGGTGAGCAGTTTCGACGCATGATAGAGTGGGGTGAGGTTAAATGGGGTTCCACTCACCTGGAACTTTATCTACAATCTGTTCTGGATAGCATGGATGACACGGCTGCTTTCAGCGCTACCTCAGCACTATTTTCCATCTTCAAACTGAATCACACAAAGGGGCCCGCTTTAATCACCACCAAGGGCTGCACTGTTCTGCGGGGCTAGCATGCAAATACCAACATAATTGTTTCAATTGTTCAGAAGCTCATTCCTTTGTGGAATGCCGGTTAATGAAGCTTTCAAATTATTGCTTAAATATGCTACAAAACAGCTGAGACTTGGCAACATGCATCCCTTTCGTGGTGACTACAAACACACTCAGTCCCCGGGACCAACTTCAAATTCGCAACAGCGCAATCTACATGTAAATTTGGTCGAGCGTACGTAATGAGGTCCCTACTCCTGTTAAAGCTGAAAGGTTCAAATATTGGTTGAGAGGTTATGACTCTTCCAAACTACAACTCTTAATTGAGGGATTTACATTTGGATTTCATGTGGGGCATGAGGGTTCTCTGTCACCTATTCAAATTCAAAATCTTAAATCAGTCACACAAACTCCTGAGGTTGTTCAAGATAAAATCAATAAAAAAAACTTTCTACTGGCAGATTTGCAGGTTCTTTCACTGGTCCCCCTTTCCCGCTCTTTCAAACGTCCCTTCTGGGCTTAGTTGAAAAGAAAAGACCTCGTACTTTCCGAATGATTCACCACTTGTCACATCCTCATGGATCTTTAATAAATTGATGGTATACCTCCAGAAAAAGTTCGGTTCAATATCAAACTGTGGAACAGGCTATAACAATTATTAAGAAACTTGGCAAAGGTTGTGTTATGTATAAAACAGACATATCTAATGCTTTATAATTGTTCCACTCTCCCCCACTCAGTACCATATGCTTATCTTTACTTGGGATAACATGTACTATTATGATTATGGGCTGTAGCTCAAGCTGTAAAAGTTGTGAATATATTAGCACTGCACTGCAGTGGATTGAAACTCATTCCAGATGATTTTCTGCTTTTGGATCCCAACTAGAATACCTGTAAGGAGAAATTTGACAAATTCTTAATGCTTTATGATGATATTGGTATTCCCATGTCTGCGGAATTACCATTTTGGACTATGATCTGGATTCAAACAAGACGGAAGTCAGACTTCCCGTAGATAAACTGCAGAATTGTCAGAGCATTCTAAAACCCTGCCTTTAAAAACCCAAGATGACATTATGCAATCAACAATTCATAACTGGCACACTGAATTTTGCATGTGCAGTTGTCCTGCCTGGCAGAGCTTTGTTTAGAAAGCTGATTGATCTGGCTGTTGGTGTGTCAAAACCATATCATTTCATACGCATTACTTCAAATGTGGTGCTCATTCCTGAAAGAATTCAATGGTAGATCTTTATTCATACCAGATTGCTGGCTAAACTCACGTGCCATTCATCTGCATACAAATGGTTCTACGGTACATGGAATAAGGAATGCCGAGACCAAAAATATCACTCTCCTTGAACTATGCCATGGAAACCTCAATACCAGTCTCTCAGGTTAATTTGGCACTTTTCGTTTCTCATCTGGTAAACAAGCATTATGCCCCGGCTACAATCTCTTCACATATATCTACCACTGGATTTGTACACAAAATTAATAATTATGCAGACCCCACTAACTCGTTTCTAATACAGAAACTGCTGCAAGCATACCACAGGAATAGAGTTTCTTGTGATGCTAGATTGCCAATTGACAAGCGTAGTTTAGAAAAGCTCGTGAATGCTACAACTCGCACTATATCTTCCTGGTAGAAACGGCTGCTATTTCAAGCTATGTTTTCCCTGGCATTCCATGTCTTCTTGAGAATTGGGGAAATCACAGTACAGTCCCTTATCCATAATAACCCTGATCTGTTGCACATCAAAAACCATTCCATTACTGTAACTTTCAACACATTCAAACACAGCCAGGGCCAGCAATTTTTATATTTTAAAGTATGAAATTACAAGATTTCCCCATCATATTATGCGACACTTGAATATCTGTGATAAAGTGTAATCATTGGAACTGGACTACCCATTAGGGATTGAAATTAATGTTCGCAAAAGATTTTGTGGACTCGCCAATGTTCGCTTCTTTTCAAAGTTAAGCCCTCTGTACTACCTTGTCAACAATATCAAAATGCCGATGTCATGCCGCATGATCCGACTTGCTGATGTGGCCGGATACGGTCAAATATGGTATGATATGTCACAATATAGTTTTTTGGCACAGACTAAGCAATCCTAAACCTTCTGTTCCATAAAAGCGCCGTGTTTTAGGTCTCCTATAACTATATTCACTCATGTGTCACTGCCCTTCCATAACCAGCACACTCTGAGTTTTCTGGTGCTTTTCATGCATGTGGTGTAAGTTCAGCGTGCGAGTGTGACTATATGTGTATAAATAACCTAACAGCCCCGTAACTCTGATACTAGTACTGATTTGCTTTCAGAACTTAACAATTCTCACACAGAAAGAAGAATGTCCAATTCTTCATAGAGAGTAATTCTTTGTTCCAACGGTAGATCTCAACCGTTCTATGTTTATCCCCTGGCAGGAGAGTGAATTTATTTTTTATACATGTGTGTTTGATGTTTTAATTACATTTTGTATAGTTTAATATGTAACTCTGGGTGCATAGTGTATGGTCGTATGTATTGCATATTATTTTTCATAGGTGATATTTTTAATGTCAATCAATTCTAAATCATTAATCATTTGTTTAAAATGATGATGGGTTGAACATAAACTGCTGCTACCTATGCACGTTCTATATTCCTATATAATTATGTTTGACTGTTAATGTACATTCTACATTTTCAGTATTTTTCAAATAAAAATTATCTGACATTTCCAATGATACTTGTCATCGGTCGTAATTCAATAGTTATATTTTACCTAGAAATTAATGTTCCGTAATTTCTATTCTGTTTTATTCTTTGTATGGTTGCTTTTTTTGAACACATTAAATCAATAAATAACTAATAAATCCACGAACATGGACTTCGCAATGGTTCACTTCCAACAACCCATGTGACATATATGTAATATTAGTTAGAAATGATTTTCTTCCAAATTGGTTGATACCTGCGTGTAATAAAACGTAGGCTTATCAAATTAGATTGCCAATAGATACAGAGACAGAAAGGAAGAGGTCAAAGAACTAAATTATGTCTTGATTAGTTTTTTTTTTATAAAAAAAAGGCCGTTGTGGGCTCGAGATCGCTGTTCTGGTTGACATCCACTTAATAGCCAAATGCATGGGCAGTTATAGAAGAAATCGAGGTCAGTAAGATAATTTTTGTAGGCATTTCTTCTATTGTTGTTCATTGCATACGTTATGAAAACAAATCGTTTCAATGCTCCTCTGATGGCATATCAGTATCATTTGTCCAATATTGTAAGGTTGTTTATGCCAGGATGATTTCTGTTAAAGTTGGTCTGATTTTGCAGAGCGTTTTTTTCTTAAATAACATCGTTTAAATGTTTGGCATTTATTTTAGAAAATACATTCACATTTGAGGGCGGATACACATACTTTGTATAAATTTGAAAGGTCTTAAAGCCAGGATACTTTCCGTCACATTTGACAAAATTAAGTAGAGGTTGTTAAAAGTTTTCTATTTTAGTAAAAGCAACCATATTTGATAGCGCATCGACATCATTTGTGTAAACTTTTCAACTCTTCATACCAGGATGATTTGTGTCAACTTTAATTGATTAATTTTGGAGAAGTCGTTTAAATAATTCTCTCTTTTCAGTAACTGTGGTCATATTTGATCACGAATTGGCATTATTTGTACAAGTTTGAAAGTCCTATTTGATCACGAATTGGCATTATTTGTACAAGTTTGAAAGTCATATTTGATCTCGAATTGCCATTATTTGTACAAGTTTGAAAGTCATATTTGATCTCGAATTGGCATTATTGGTAAAAGTTTGAAAGTCATATTTGATCACGAATTGGCATTATTGTAAAAGTTTGAAAGTCATATTTGATCACGAATTGGCATTATTTGTAAAAGTTTGAAAGTCCTTCATAATGCTCAGTTATATTTGGTCAAACTATGTCTCGCGGTTTATTGGAAGAAGACGCTTCAAAGTTGCTTTGGTCTGTTTTGAGTAACACCAGCTTTATTTAATGGCTGATCGGCACGATTTGTGCAAATTTGAAAAACCTTAATTTCAGAATGCTCCTCGAAAATTCGGTGAAGTTGTGGGGAGCAGTTTTTGAGAAGACGTTGAAGTTTTTTTACCAAAACAAAAATGGGTAATGG
Source organism: Margaritifera margaritifera (assembly GCA_029931535.1). Lineage (NCBI taxonomy): Eukaryota > Metazoa > Mollusca > Bivalvia > Unionida > Margaritiferidae > Margaritifera > Margaritifera margaritifera. The sequence continues at coordinate 1,036,557 of JAQPZY010001309.1, forward strand.
CGGCAATATCTGATGGCATAATTTGTACAAACGGGAAGATCTTTCTTTCATGCCATGATTTCTGTCAAATTTGTACAAACGGGAAGATCTTTCATGCCATGATGATTTCTGTCAAATTTGTACAAACGGGAAGATCTTCATACAATGATGATTTCTGTCAAATTTTTACAAACGGGAAGATCTTTCATGCCATGATGATTTCTGTCAAATTTGGTCAAATGCTGTTGAGCGGTGTATGCAACGAAATCGCTTAAGAGGTTTTCATTCTATGAGGAAAGGGTGGTCATATTTAACGACGATTCGGCATCATTTGTACTAACTTGAAACCCATTCACGCTAGAATGTTCTTTACCAAATTTGATTGCATTTTGTCCAGTGGCTTTGAGGAGAAGTTTAAAATAGCAACTTTTCAAGGACGACTGACACACGGCCAGACCATAAGTGTTAAGCTAAAAAAATGAATCAAAAATGATGTTTTTGAATGACCTGCATTGCTTCTTGATACATGATATATGAACAAAATCAACTGCCTGCACACTACGTATAAATAAATGCATGTTATCGTCCTAATATGGCTGAGACGAGTAAAAGCATCCCTTCTAAGAGAAACATTGTTCAATAATAGTTGTTAAATCTTAGCGAGAGTCAGCGAGTTATTGTATACGACTTTTCATTCATCGTTTAAACGGTGAGTGGTAAATGTTAGTTTTATCTGTAGAACTTGTTATCATGAAGTCGTATATATACATGCATACTGATACAAATTTATTTTCACTCTCCATTTAATGAACGACATGTATATATATATATATATATATATATATATATATATATATATATATATATATATATATACTTTGGTCCTCTGCGTGATACGCACGATAAACACTTCTGTTACGGAATTATGTATCATCTTTTAAATTATAATATAGTTTTCATTTGGTTTATGACCTTTGTATTATAATTTGTATTTTTTTTAGTAGCCAAAGCTATTATTGAGTACATGTATGGCTTATGTTAGGAATGTTGGTTAAACATGTCTCACGACGACACGTGAGTAGCGCGTGGTGAAATGTATTATTCTTGACCTGGTTCCCATGTTTCAGTAAGAGTACATAACTTGTTTACTTGTAAGAATTAGAATCGCAATTCGGGTTTGTTTATTTGAAACGAAGTAGATTGGGTTTTTATTTGTTTTACACAGTATACATAATATAAAACGAAATTTAATCACTGCTTGGTTCATTCTTTACAGTTACGGCAGTTCCTAAAGCCCTTGAGGAAATTTATTTATTGTTCGTGATAATCAGCTTAGTAATCTTAACTCTAAACAGTACATTTGGGATTATGTACTAATATTAAAAGATCTGAACGTTATTCAACTCCGTCGGAATTAACGGAATCATTTCAAGAACTTTTGTGATATTCTACGTTCACAGGAATTTACCTGGAATTAATAACATTCGGATTTAGAACTGTGATTCTTGTAAACACATAAGCACATTAGTGTCCTCATTCGGAATACTTTTGGACAGTTTCGGATTACTGAATTCAATAGAACAATTGAGGATTATTTAAGGAATTTATACACTGTAAGTTATTTTTAATTCTTTCACTTTGTTTTAAAATTTTTATATTTTAGGAAAATAAATTTGTATTTTGGAAATCGTGAATTCTTGTTAGAGTCTTGTTTTCTTTTGTTACATATTCAAACCCCTAGTCGTAACACTTCTTTGCATTTTTTGACACAACTTTGTTGGACTGATGGCAGCATAACATTGATATGTAGTTTACCCGATTTAGACCGTTTTTTTAATTTTGTCTTCTTTCGCTCTTCTATTGTTTATCCTTTGTTTGTTTATTTCCCTGTCATTGAAACATGTAGGAGTCAAGAATTATTCTTGGCATTTGTGTTTAGTGTTTGTTTTGAGGATGTAAATTGTTTCTTCCTCTGATGAAGAGCTTGTTTAGCTCAAACGTTGGGAAACTGTTTTGTGTCATTATATATATATATATATATATATATATATATATATATATATATATATATATATATATATATATATATATATAGAGAGAGAGAGAGAGAGAGAGAGAGAGAGAGAGAGAGAGAGAGAGAAACAAAGAAAAAGATTAACTCTGTTACACCTATACCAAACTTGTAGAACATGGTTTAGTACTTAATATTTGTATGTTCATGACTTCGTCTTAATAGACTGAATCTTGAACTCACGAATGAAAGTACTGAGAAACAGCAATATGTTGTTTACGTAGTTATTGGAGTTGAAGGGCATATGATAAGAAGCTTCATGGCTGTACCGTAAATCATATGGACCAATCCTTTACGCCAAGACATTCAAATATTTGTGGAAAAGAGTTGGGTGTAATATTTAGTGGAATTGATAGCTTTTAGTGGAATTGATAGCTTTTAATGGAATTGATAGCTTTTAATGGAATTGATAGCTTTTAATGGAATTGATAGCTTTTAGTGGAATTGATAGCTTTTAGTGGAATTGATAGCTTTTAATGGAATTGATAGCTTTTAATGGAATTGATAGCTTTTAGTGGAATTGATAGCTTTTAGTGGAATTGATAGCTTTTAGTGGAATTGATAGCTTTTAGTGGAATTGATAGCTTTTAATGGAATTGATAGCTTTTAGTGGAATTGATAGCTTTTAGTGGAATTGATAGCTTTTAATGGAATTGATAGCTTTTAGTGGAATTGATAGCTTTTAGTGGAATTGATAGCTTTTAATGGAATTGATAGCTTTTAGTGGAATTGATAGCTTTTAGTGGAATTGATAGCTTTTAGTGGAATTGATAGCTTTTAATGGAATTGATAGCTTTTAGTGGAATTGATAGCTTTTAGTGGAATTGATAGCTTTTAATGGAATTGATAGCTTTTAGTGGAATTGATAGCTTTTAATGGAATTGATAGCTTTTAATGGAATTGATAGCTTTTAGTGGAATTGATAGCTTTTAGTGGAATTGATAGCTTTTAATGGAATTGATAGCTTTTAGTGGAATTGATAGCTTTTAGTGGAATTGATAGCTTTTAGTGGAATTGATAGCTTTTAATGGAATTGATAGCTTTTAATGGAATTGATAGCTTTTAGTGGAATTGATAGCTTTTAATGGAATTGATAGCTTTTAATGGAATTGATAGCTTTTAGTGGAATTGATAGCTTTTAGTGGAATTGATAGCTTTTAGTGGAATTGATAGCTTTTAATGGAATTGATAGCTTTTAATGGAATTGATAGCTTTTAGTGGAATTGATAGATTTTAATGGAATTGATAGCTTTTAGTGGAATTGATAGCTTTTAGTGGAATTGATAGCTTTTAATGGAATTGATAGATTTTAATGGAATTGATAGCTTTTAGTGGAATTGATAGCTTTTAATGGAATTGATAGCTTTTAGTGGAATTGATAGATTTTAGTGGAATTGATAGCTTTTAATGGAATTGATAGCTTTTAGTGGGATTGATAGCTTTTAATGGAATTGATAGCTTTTAATGGAATTGATAGCTTTTAGTGGAATTGATAGATTTTAATGGAAATGATAGATTTTAGTGGAAATGATAGTTGATAGCTTTTAGTGGAATTGATAGATGTTAGTGGAATTTATAGCTTTTAATGGCAATTTTAGCTTTTAATGGAATTGATAGCTTGTGATGGAATTTATAGCTTTTAATGGAATTTACAGCCTTTAATGGCAATTTTAACCTAGATTATAACAAACAAAACTCACTCTAGTGTTTAAAAATATTGTGATGAGTTAATAAATGACATTTTTAATCCCATTGTAGATTTCTTTTAAAGTTCAAAACGTTTTCGTACCACAATAATCTTCTTTGAATTGTATAAATTGTTATTTGCTTTGGGTGTTTCAGTTTGGCGGGGGGTTGGGTGGCGCTTTTTCTCCCGTTAAATGTCAAGAACCATTGATTCTTCTTGAATTTCACATTTAGATAATGATATAAGATTTAACAATGGTTGATCTGTCAGGCACAGAATCGGCTCTATGCACTTGAAATATCCAAAAATGTTCTTTCCATCTTGAATTTGCACACTTATGTTAATATCTTTTAATTTAGTACTTTGACACCAATCTCTCTGTATCCTGTTATGAACTAAGTGTTGCACAAATGATTAAACCTCTCTTTCCCCACATTGCTTTAAACTTTATGATAGTTGGTGTTCCCTATTATTTATTTATCCTGTACAAAATGCTTAATTGTACTCTGATAAACATACTTATGGAGACTTCATACATTTTGGGGATGAAGAGTCACTTTAATACATGCCCATTGCTTCACATTTCTGAGAGTCACTGTGTAAAGTTTAGTGTTTTTCTTGTGCTTGTCCACTTAATGTCATTTTGGAATCACCATATCTAGCAAATTTTTACGTCATTTACCTGCATCTTAGTGATCTGAGAGATTGAAAGAACATATGTTATCTCTTTTCAGGCTAGGACTGGTATTTGGAACAAGGCCAAATAGTTGGTTTAGGTTTGATCCTCACCGGCAGTCAGGTGGTAATAAAAAAGACCTCATTAGAATATGTCAAATGTACCTGGCAAAAGTAACCAGGATTAGTTCATACTACCACACTGGGATATAGTATCTCAAAGACATTACTTAGGTCTTCATCAGAGAGATCAACACCACTGTTCAGTAAGGTAGAGCCTTCCTGGAACTGTATTTTCCTATTAAAGAGCCATCTTTTTGATTTTTGGTTATTAACATTGAAACACTTTCGTTTTTTCTATAAAACATGGTACTGGTCCCATTATTATGAGTAATTTGAGTATGGAATTGTCTATATTCACAACTGACTATGTACCTGACACAATACATCTGGAACATAGTCAGGTCTCAGGAAAAAATGTCCCAAGCACTCGTCCCTAGGACGAGTAAGTTGCAAGAGTTACTCGTCCCTGTCCTCATAATACTCAACACAGTACACGTCCCCACTACACTGCTTACGCTTTTACTAAAGAACCATAAGTACATGATGCAATCTTGATACTAAAATGGATACAAATCATGAAAATAGTAGGTTATAATATATGGTTCCTCAGATAAACATATGATAAGCGACAAGATTTGTAGCTGGAAAAATTGCAGTTGTACACAGTCCTTGATTTCGTAGTGGTGTTCGCGTTGCGGTAAAATCCTTTCAGTAATTTAGGTCTCATAAGTTTCCTTTTTAATGAGCTATTACGCATATTTATGAGTTAGATATGGGAGAAGTTAAGATGCAGAGCTTGTCAAACTTTTATGATTTTCGTTTGGTGAGACTTTGTTACGCTTGCCCCAGATCAGCAATATTTTCAAGACAACAGATTTATTAATATATTGTCATACCAAAAAAAGACGCCAGCATATATTTATATAAGTATGTAATTACTTTTCACAAGACAAATGTCGATAACTTGCGTTTGAAAGAAGAATTCCGACCGTGTCAATTTCCACCAACTTTCGTACTAAATGATCCATTTTGATCAAACCTCCATTTTAGAAAGCTACACACTGGCGCCATAAAAAAGAAGATTGGTGATTAGCCCAAAGAACTGGAACATTTCTCGGTCATTACCCCAAATGGATTATCGTCCAATCGGCTGTTATTTCGATGTTATCTGCTTTATAAATAGATGACTACAGCATGCATTGTGTGAAAGTTGCAGGGAACCGACCGAAACACTTAAACTACTCATTTCGAATGTAAGTTCGCAACATTTGTCTTGTGAAAAGTAATTACATGCTTATATAAATATCTGCTATCATCTTCCCTTTTGACAATGTATCAATAAAGCTTCAGTCATGAAAATACCAGTGACCTGCAGCAATTGTAACATTGCCTGACAAGATGAAAACTCACACAAATTTTGACATTCTCCGTCTCTTAAATTATCAGAGGTCTGACTCATAAAGATGTGTGATAGCTCATTGAACGGTAATCTTTCTCCACATCAATATGGCGCTTACATTACTAAAAAGTGTCACTGTATATGCAAACACCATTAAGAAATCGATGGCTAAGCGCCAAACTGCAAGATAGTATGTTCATAATATTTACCCATTTTAGTATCAAGCTTACATCAGCTACCTGTGTAAAAAAAAAACGAAGTCGTTTTCTTTGCAACATGTTCTAGACTGATAACAAGTAGGCAGATTGGTCGTTGGATATTTATAACTGACGCATGTCAAATGTTGAGCGATGTTGAACTTAGGCGCTTGTTAAGGGTAGAAAATGCACTCAGATTTGTCCTCAAGGTGCGATTCTGTATCCACCCGGCCCAGTGACGAGTACGTAGTAAAGTTTCACTCGGCCCAGCCAATTTTTACTCGGTCAGGACGAGTGGACGAGTGATTTTCCTGAACCCTGATAGTTCTTGTCATTGTTTCTTTAGCGTGTACACATATGCACATTTAATTAAGCATATTGCAATTTGCCTCATAAATCACCCTGGACCAAATGTTGCAAGTTGCACAGACCTAACCTACCACTTGTCGTAAATATCATTCATTGGTCAACTATGCGGTCTAAAATTTTATCAATTTCAAATTTGTATCAAAATTTAATTGATATGGTTATAAAAAAAAATTTAAAATTTAAATTTGTATTTAAAAACTCTACTAAATCTAAAGCTATCATTGTTTTTCCATTTCAAACATATTTTCAGATAAATATTATCTTGTGTTAGAAATAAATTTTACTGCATTAAAGAATCCTATAATTAAAGAAGATAGGGCAAATTTACTTTTGATGTCTTAAAGCATCTGGTCCACAAATTGCACATTGAAGAGCACCGACACTACACACTTTCTGATAGTTGTCACACTTCTTGTTTGCCTAGAAAATCAATAAGATTTGATTTGAACAGTTGAAACATGTGTAGCATACAAATGAAAGAGCTTTACTAAAATTTGCCATACATAAGTTGGCCTGATATGACTCTGATCACGATTATTACTTCAGTGTTTGTACCCATAAACGTAGCCCCTCTCTAATTTAGAGTATTTTTCCTCTCTATGTTTCGGGTAGTGATCTTGGGTTTGGATGTGGGGATTTCTTGGTACTGATTTTAAAATAAACTGTGTAATCTTTAGAATATAAGGATTATGTTGTAATTGTCTGTGTGTAGGAGAACCTATGATAAGAAGTCAACTGTACGTTGTCTATTAAGATACTGTACGTTGTCTATTAATATACTGTACGTTGTCTATTAAGATACCGTACGTTGTATATTAAGATACTTTTGATTAGCATATGATTTATTTGGATTAGAACACACTGGAAAGTTCAGTACTGAAAAGCGAATGTAGAGAATATATAAGGAAACAAATTGTGTACGGTAGTATTTTGAAAATAATATAGTCAATAGAACAGCAGTGCCGGAGTGATATTCTAATCTGTTAGAGCTAACGTTTCCTGGTCACCTTAACGCCGCATATTTTATTCTTGTGGCTTAACTTCTGCAAAGACTAAACAATGAAAAATTCACCAACCTGCCAGGTGACAAATGAAGAACGGCAGGGGTCTACAGGTGGAAAAGAAAGAATCACTCTCTACTAAGAATTGGAATTTCTTTTTTCCATGTGCAAATTGTACGTTTCTAAAGCAAATCAGCACTAGTATCAGAGTTATTGGGGTTGTCATATTATTTATATACATACACTCACACTCGTACACTGAACTTCCATCACATGCATGAAAAACACAAGACAATTCAAAGTGTGCTGATTATGGAAGGCATTGGCAAATGCGTGAATATAGTTCTAGTAGACTTAAAAACAGATTGCACAACATACGCGTCAATTGCCTGTATTTTAGCATAGGTATTGTGATATGACAGGGGAAATCAACAGAAAAGAGTTAAATAATGGAAATAAAGATCCCATGAAAAACAATATCAAAATGTGCAAATTATATGTCTATTTTATGTTGGGATCAGAAACGCAAATGTTTATCCAAAAAAATCCAAAGTATGGTGATCGGCGTGACAAAATTGTGTGCGTGTGATAAACTTATGTCTAAGTTAAATATTGACTGGACTGCATTAGGAATGTTACATTTTGTTTTCATTTAGACCAAAATTCCCAATGAGTTTTGAGTCGCAGAATCCAGCATTGTTTTTATGTGAGCGTTCTGTATCGACCCACCTTGGATTAGTTTCAGTCGGTAGTATCTTGAAAGACTCTACCGAATATTCAGTTGGGTTGTAGCAGTTGGCGAGTTTGGCATTGATTTTCTTGTGAATGTGACTCTTATAGTTATTCAAACGTTTTCTGAAGTCAACAGTTTTGCAAACATATTGGATGGCACATATTTTGTAGGTCGGAAGATATATTACATTTTTGGCTGGACATTCTAATTTCGGATTGATAGTAAATTTAACTCCAATAGCCACACATCGAAACGATCTGGTCTCGGGCATATGCTTGCAGATTATACATAGCTTGTCTTTGCAATTGTATATGCCTGCATCTGTAATCCAGTCCGAAATTACCTTAGCATGTGTCAGATGGTCATTGATGGTGACAGATGGTCCTTGATATTTTTATGTCTAATGTACGCAACCATAGAAACTTCTTGCAATATGCCCTTCAGACGTATGGAAGATTTGATCTGGTACAAATGCTTCCGAATGATCTGTTTGGGGCACCAGGATAGCGGGTAACCACGAACGGGATGTGTTTGCTGGTTTTCTTGGTTTTATATTTCAAGAGGGAACTTCTATCGAATGTTCAAGTTTTGTTCATACCACGTGAATGCATTTCCTTCTGTATCCTGTCCTGGTAAGGTACTCATGGAGCTCTCTGAGTTTATTTTCAAGTGCAGCCGGATTGGAAAAGATGCATTTGTTCCGAATGTACAGACCGTAAGGAAGAGTTTTATACGTGCTCTAAGTGGAAGCTGGTTGGGAGTGGATACCGGTCGGAGTCAGTTAGTTTGCAGTACAGGTCGATTTATATATTCTCCTCCCATGGGTAGATTGGGTGTACAAGAAGAAGATCTTGGACAGTTTTCGTGATTTTAACATAAATTTAATTGTAGGGTGGCAGTCATTGCCGAAATCAAAGAATATTTTGAAATTGTATGTTTCGATCCATTTTGATGCTATTTTGTCAATGATTCTGCACTTGCACAGAGGTATATGGGGTACCTCATTGAGAATAATTTGTTGGAGCCTTGCCGTCAAAATAGTGGTATACAAAGGTGCCATTTTAGTATCCATTGCAGTACCATTGACTAACAAGAAGTGTTGATTGCTGAGCACCAAGTTGTTTAACTGATAAACATCGGTTAAAAGTTTGACCAAACAGAGTCGGATCGAAAATCTCATGCTACTTTGTCGGCTTGAAGTCCCTCCTCGTGTGGGATGTTAGTGTATCAGGAACGAACATCTGTGGTGACGAGGAGAGTGTTATCTGGAAGGTTAGTATTCAATGGGTGTTTTATAGGGCAGTCCTTAAGTATCTTCAATGTATGAAGGCAGTTTTTCTACGAAAGGGTTATACTTTTTCTTCTTTGTCACTTCCGTGGACAACATACTGTTGTGATCTCCTAGTACTACGAGACCTATTGAAAATCTGTTGTGTTGTCTGAAAGTTGCCTTTATAAGCTCATTAGAAATGTGTTTAGTTTTCTCATGTGGTTATGCAATATATTTATATCATATATTCTCAGGAGAAGTTCCATTCGAAATTTGATATCTGCCTCCAATTTCTGATTGAATGTATGTATATATATATATGGACACCAATAGTGGAACGAATACCAATCGTTTCCCGACGTTACTATGTAAGCAACCTTTTCGTCGGGGGGGGGGGGGGGAGGCAGGTTGAAAAAATACTTACAAAGACTAAACAAACACCTCACACAAAAGTCAGGAGATACAGAAAATATATACATAATCATTCAATAATAAATAGGATGGTGTACCTGTGCTCGCGGAAAATAACATATATTTCATTATTTCATTTTCTCTAGACGTAGACAAATAAGATACACTGGACTTAATAAGGTCTTATTTGAGATCAAACCTTGTCGCGACTCCCTGGTAAAAGGGATAACAAATGCACTGTACACGGCACCAAAAGTTTGTTAATCTATCAAATCGTTGCAAAATTATGTAGCAGTTGTAACATATAATACTGTTTGTTCTATAAATCTCAGCTTTTGAGCCAAAGATTTTAAAATTAAATATACACATATCCTCAAAACTTGTAAGATAAAGAGTTTTAAAACACGGCATGACCGCAATTTACCTCGTCTCCGAGAAGCCTCATTTCATATCAAACCCTATCGTAAAGAAACGGCATATGTATATTAACTTCTCTGGAGTGTGTTGTACATTCGACCTTTTGCCCTCCTTTGTACCCAAACAAAAATATTCTTCTTGCAAATGCGACAATCTACATCGAGACAACCATCCAAGTTTAGTGAATTTCAACCAAGCGGTTTAGAAAAAGAAAGTTAAAGAGCAACGTGTGAACAAACGGAGGAGAAGGTTTTGGGTAACAAGCCAAAATCGAAGTTTTCTCGGTATTAGATTGTAGTTCAAAGTCATTTATTATACTATCTTGAAGTTTATTAGATATTATCGTTTTTCTGCAGTAAATAGTTGTCATTACATGGGATCTTATATTTTATCCATTACTCATTTTCTTTTAAAAACGTTTTTGAAAAATGTCAATCTCTTGTTTGCCGACTCGAGATACAAATTATTCAACTCGTTTCATAGTTCATACGAACTGAGTTCTGTGTGCTCTGTTTATTACAAGTCGGCTTAATAACAAGTCCTGTAAATATAGGTGCCTTGAGGTGAAGGATCTTAGACATTACGCAGTAGTCTTGGTATGGGTTCATATCTAAAGAAGAAATATCACGAACTAGGACAGAAGACGGAATATTTGATACATATCTCGTGCAACTATTGTGACCCCAAATTCATAACCTAAGATAGTCAGAAGTTTGTTTACCTCGATTCTAAAAGTTAAATATATCTGAAAATGAATCATGTAAATGTTCAAATATGCAGTCAAAGTTGTTATAGCATCCAACTGACATAAGGACCACAAGTGTATAAAGTCCAAGTTTCACATGTCCGGTTCGTACATGGTTCAATATACAGTCAAAGCTGTTATAGCATCCAACTGACATAAGGATCACACGTTTATAAAGACCAAGTTCCACATGTCCGATTCGTACATAGATTACTACAAACTTACCTACATATAAAAACCTAATCCCCTGAGTGGTTTTATACCCAGTTTTGACTGCAGGTATATTATCTAAGAAAACTAACAAGTTAAAAGTCAGAAATGATACTTAGTATTGCATGTACTGCAGTCATTTCAGCATACGTTAAATGATGCAAAACTTACAATTTTTAAGGCATATATGTGCAAACGTTTCTTTCCTCTGTGAATGAATTTTCAGAACGTTACACATATTTTCCTTGATTCAATATATATAACATTAGGTATAAATTGCGTTGCCCAGGTCTGATTCACATTTGCGACGATTTGCTATAGACACCAGCTCTTACTTGAACAGGTAAGCACTACTCTATGTATCTAACACTGAACACTACTTAAAATATAAAACTGAAACAAACTGAATTATGGTTTCAATGTTAATGATGTTGTTTTGATACATTGTTTTTAATCTAACTAGAACTGTTTAATTTAATTTTATTTTTCAGAAAAGAATACCTTTAGTCGGAACTTTTTGGGAAGGACAATTCAACTTTATTTTTCTCATAAGTAAGTGTGGTTTGTTAAAGAAATTTTATTTCTCAGTCAAAATACTTTAACGAAAAAATATGCAAGAGCAACTTATTTCACAAAATAACGTAAATTCCTTTAAAGTTATCGTGTAGTTTTCAGTCATGTGACTTTGTTTTCAAACGTACCGATGGCAATATACGTGTAACGCACTCCAAAAGTGCAAGTAGCTTCTCGAAAGCCAAATTCTGTTGATCACTTAATTTGAAGCATGGCAGAGAATGCTAACTGAAATGAATATTACCTTTGTATTGATATTATCTAGATTCGTGAGACACCTCATCTACTACATTTTATTTTTCTATGACAAAAATTTTTTTTTTTTTTTTTTTTTTTTTTTTTTGCAGCAACACAACATGAATCCTGTCGTACTTCTTTGGATTATTCTCCCTCTGATTTGTGCAGCACCGTTGCATCAGAAAAGGTTGATTTTCGACCCTCAACAAAGTATGACTTTCTTCCTTTTTTTTTTTTAAACAGTTTTTCTATGCTTTGATTTGTTTCGCTTTGGGACGAAGGTGGTGTACTCTTCTGCATGAATCATGTCCGCGTATTTCTTGAAAACTTCTGTCAGCGCCAGAGTAATTTAAATAAATGAAATACATGTACAAAAGCCTATCATTTTTATACGCCAGTAAAAAGGCATGTTATGGCCTTGTCTGTCTGTCCGTCTGTTACCTTTTTTGTTTTAGCATAATGATTTTAGTTTTAAACTATAAACCTTTACCAAATTTTGTTGATGGCCTGCACTCGGAGTTACGAAGAATCATATTTTGATATTCGGGGTCTAAATGTCAAAGGGCCAGATAACTGTGGCTGGAAAATGAAATTTGGTTTCTGCACAAAACTTCACCATAGTTTGTGGCTGGCTTATACTTTGAGTAAGACAGAAGCGTTTTGATTGTGGTGCCTAAAGGTCAAATGTCAAGCTCACTGTGACTGAAGAAAGAAAAATGGGTTTAACATAATAACTTTAGTTCAAGACTACGTACCTTGACCAAATTTCTTTTTTCCCAGAAGAGTTGTAAACGCTTTAAATACTACAGATGCAATTCCTTATATATTTGTACTTTTAAAAAAATCATAGCAAATGATGAATATTTTCTGCGGTGCACTGTAGACATTTTCCGGCCTACATTAAACTAAACGGATTTCTTTCTTTTAGTCGAAAAACTAACGGAGAATCTGAGGGCGCTTGTCTATCCTGGAATGACACAAGAAGAATGTGTTTCCGCCTGTCAGAAAATCGCGGGATCTCTTGTTTTCGCCTGCGATCATGGTTGCACCCAGTAAGTTGTAATAGGCTAATTGATGGATCGCCAGAACAGACATAGCTCCGCCTACTCATTAGCATCATAATTTATGTAAAAATCAAAATTTGTATTATGGCAAAAACTTGGAATGAAAGTAAGATGAATTATTAGTACATAATAAAGATTTAATTTTACGAAAACTGGATTTCCAATATTGAAGTGATGACTAGGTTAACTAGTGACAGTCATCAAGGTGTCGGAGGTGCTCAGACAAGTCAGGCGACAAACTTTCATCCTGACTGCAACTGTAATTACGTAGCAATCACCCCTATTCTGCGAGATTGCAGTGGTCAGAGGGCCATTACTAGTTGTAGTCCGTTCACGTTTGACTGACAGCTGGGTGGAATTGCCAGTCCATTCAATGCTGTATGAGCAGGAATTGATGGCGAGGTTAAATGTTAAGTGGGTAGGTCTAATTTGTGCTTCCTGTTGTGCTTAGAGTTCGTGAGTTTATTCGACAAGAACGATTCTATTGACATTATGTCAAGGATTAACATGCGCAGTAAGTTTGATTTCGTAATGGCGGCCTCCATAATAAATGGGCTTTGTTTATTATTTCTTTCCTAATATGTAGTCAATCGCGTGACCTTTTCACCTTTGTTAGGAATTCGGGCAATAAAAGCGTGATTTATACATGCTGATTCGAGACATATTAGTGATTTCAATTTTAAAATAGGACAAATAGTCAAAATAATTAGAGGAGAGCTAAATATTTACTCCAGTGGTTAAAATTTTGGAACACACTTACTTTGGGATTATTGAGGAATACGCACCTAACACTCGTGTCGAGGTCTTGATGTTGAATATCGCTGTTCGATTAGCTACACATGTCGCACGTGAAACACGATTTGCCTTTTCGAACTCGTGCCATTTATCGTTGAACTGGTGTAAGAAAATCATGAACATGATCAAATATGTTTACCTTTACATTTTTGAATTTAACTTAACTGAACTTAATTATATGCCTGGATTGTGCTGACATGCCGTTAAACCTTATACATACATACACGATCAAAACAAACCTTATACATACATACACGATCAAAACAAACCTTATACATACATACACGATCAAAACAAACCTTATACATACATACACGATCAAAACAAACCTTATACATACATACACGATCAAAACAAACCTTATACACACATACACGATCAAAACAAACCTTATACACACATACACGATCAAAACAAACCTTCATATCGCGGTAAGCTCGTTCGTTTCTATTTAACCATAAATTTGGTGTGCAAGTAGGAAATCTGTATACGAATTGAAAATGAACGAGTCCGTCCAATATATCACATCGCCGTCTAACGTATTGCCGTATATCACTCAAACCCTAAAACGTGCCGATACCTATGGATCACCCGACCAATACTGTCGCTGGCAAAGATGAGTATCACGTGATTTACAAGCACACTGGCAGCTTACCGGAGTTTTAGGCCTAATCTCCGTCACATATCCGACTGTCATTATATATCACGCACAAATTCAAATCGTCATAACATAAACATTTTTCAACCATTTTTCATGAAGTTTTTAGTAGGCGCTATAACATTAACACTAATGTGCACGGGTAAGTGTCAATATAAAATATTTTGATTTTACACGATGTACTTTGCTAATGAGTACAGCGTGGTTATCTCTGCTCTGTGTCGTATAGCACAGTATTGTTGGCTCCAGTATTTGCAAAACAATGTGTTTATTAGTTGTCCTATCTAAACATTTTTACAATTAAACATTCGTACCACCATAAAATTAGGATGACACAAAAAACAGTATTTTTTGTATGATGATTTGTTTTTGTTGGTTTTAAAAGCACTTTTAACACATTATTGGCTATATCATGCCAAGAAAATGTGAGCTAAGTGCCTTTCCCAAGACAGCCGAGCCGGGCTTACCTGGGCGATTATCAAACCCGCGACCCTTGGATTACAAGTTCAACGCTCTACCAACAGAGCTACTGTGGTTCCCACTGATAATGTATGGAAATTTATATTGCTTATCAGAAAGTAGCAAGATAATGCTACAAAACAGTCATATTTTACACTATTATACTGGATTCATATTTTACACTATTATACTGGATTCATATTATACTCTATTATACTGGATTCATATTTTACACTATTATACTGGATTCATATTTTACACTATTATACTGGATTCTTTTATGAAGAAACATGTGTCTTGTTTTTTTAAGGTATGCGTTATAGTTGAATAAATGATTAGTTTCAAAACATTTCAGGCTGCTTGGATATTCCAAT
This sequence comes from Margaritifera margaritifera, assembly GCA_029931535.1. NCBI lineage: Eukaryota > Metazoa > Mollusca > Bivalvia > Unionida > Margaritiferidae > Margaritifera > Margaritifera margaritifera. The sequence continues at coordinate 1,051,944 of JAQPZY010001309.1, forward strand.
GAACCTATACTATTTGAATGCAGATAATGTGACAATCTGAATTGTTACTTATCATTGAATTTATCATATGTTGTGTCAGATACATTACCATTAAATTTATCATATTTTGTGTCAGATACATTACAACTGAACTTATCATATTTTGTGTCAGATACATTACAATTAAATTTATCATTTTGTGTCAGATACATTAGCTTTTGTGTCAGATACATTACATTTGAACTTGTCATATTTTGTGTCAAATACATTAGATTTTGTGTCAGATACATTACAATTAAACTTATCATATTTTGTGCCAGATACATTGTATATGAACTTATCATATTTATGTAACATACATTACAATTGAATTTATCATATTGTATGCTAGATACATTAGAGTTTGTGTCAGATACATTACAATTGAATTTATCATATTTTGTGTCAGATACATTGCAATTGAATTTATCGTATTTTGTGTCACATACATTACAATTGAATTTATCATATTTTGTGCCAGATACATTAGATTTTGTGTCATATACATTACAATATCTGCTCTAACTTGTTCTCAGCAGAAAAAGTAGATATTTCTTTAAACTTTTTTTTTTGAAAGTTTACACGAAACGTGCACTCAAGGTAAGTGGTCCATTTATGAAATTAATGATAAGAAGACTTTAAGTTCTTTATGTGGTAGGACCATTACTGCATACAAATATCAACGATTTTTTTCTTTAGTAGTTTCAAATCTTCTGCCAAAATACATTTTGAAGAAATATTCAAATTATTTTTTCAGGCTTTTTTATGTATCATCCTAGCGTTTATCACAATCAATATATTAAATGTAACCTTCAATTTCCAAACGGACTTAAAAAGTAGGAGGAAGATGTGACAGATCTCTAAATTGAAACTGAAAACATTTGAAAACACATTTCTTATCAGCCTTAGTATGTTGCAAGTCTGAATTGTAATTGTTTATTTTTTCTTTCAGTTTGCTGAAACAACAGTTTGCTGTAACAACAATGACAACAACAACAACAATTATTATCATCTAAGAGGAAGAGGGAATCGTATTAAGATTGGGCAGATAATAATACACTGTATATAATCAAAATTATGGCATTTTTCTTGAGAAAATATGAATAAACTACTTAACAAATATTTCTGATACCTTGGTAACTCGTTATGCTTTATGCGTTTCATGTTCAAAATCTTAAATCTTTTCTAAACTTCTTCTATTTGAGACAAACAATTCTGAGGATTAAGAAAGCAGAGCGCATATCAGGTTTTGAATTTATACATTTTTCATTCAAAAGCCTCAGATCGTTACTTCAACTTTAAATGAGATTCATTATTTAGCAATTATAGCTCCACCTTAGCGAAAACTCTCAAGTAGTGATGTATCTCAGAATTTTTGTATCACTTTTCCTTACTAACTGCTTGTGACAAAAACGTCGAAAAAGACTGTGTCACTTAGATCTCAAAACTAGCTGTAAGACTGTGTCACTTAGATCTCAAAATTAGCTGCAAGACTGTGTCACTTAGATCTCAAAATTAGCTGTAAGACTGGATATAAATAAAATATTGTAGTAACGATTAATTAAAGCAAATTAGTAAAAGTCAAAACTTTTGTACAATTACCATCAATAGTTTCAGAGATGTTTGATCTCAACATCTTTTAGTAAATTCTCCATCTCACAGCCTAATGTAAATGATTTCCAGGCCAGGTTTCTGTATCAAGTCTAATGAATTTCGGGTCAGGTATCTGTATCAAGTCTAATGAATTTACACATCACAGGCTATCTTAAAAGATTCAAAGTAAAACAGACAGAGAAAGAAAACTATGTTTCTTGGATACATTATTGTTATACACTAAATATTCTACACAAAGAAAAATAGTAAACCAAAGAATGGTTACTTTGTTAAGAATGTACGATAAGCAGCATGAGAAAAGGCCCTTTCCAGATTTATACACAATGGTTGTGCACTTAAAACTGTGACGTTTTCCAAGGAAATGATGCCGAAATGTCTTGCGCAATAACAGTTTATGTCCAGATGTGCTTTAGATATATTCCATAACATTGATCAACCTATGTATGATCTACTAAGGTCATACTAGAAAATATGAAAACGAACATGAGATGGTTGTGTAATAAAGCTAAATATTCCATTATCATTATTTCATGATTTCATACAGCTCCTTGAGGACATGTAGATGGCACTGTGTATGTAGTACTGTATTGCGGGTGATCGAAGTGGTCAAAAGCGTTCTGTAAATAAATAAATAAATAAATTCTAAAACATCAATGATCAATTATTTGTAATTGTGTAAGGGCAAAATATTCATGTTTCGATGAGATAAGAACCGAACATGTTTTTCAGAGGTACTGCAAAATATTAGCAGTATTAATACTATACTAACTACAACACAAATGATATTGAGTAAGCATTGAAGAAAAGTTTCATTGATAACAACACAAATGATATTGAGTAAGCATTGAAGAAAAGTTTCATTGATAACAACACAAATGATATTGAGTAAGCATTGAAGAAAAGTTTCATTGATAACAACACAAATGATATTGAGTAAGCATTGAAGAAAAGTTTCATTAATAAAAATACAGCATTTTCGTTAAGTTTGCGGTAAATATACCAACATTTTTTTTTTCATAAAATCTTTTTCGCGTCATTGCAATCTAGCTGAAACAAAAACTTACTTGACTACATGACAAAATGGTTGTTTATAACTTTTGCTAAGGAAATAACATGAGGAGCAAACCTTTGTACAGTGTAACTTAAACCCACCTGTGGTGTTTGATTGTTGGAGTAACAAAACGAATGTTCAGTGGATGTGGTTAAGGAAATGTCCAGATTCCGCCTCATCTCCTGATCACGCGACCAGTCGGTGGCGTTCAGGTAGGTGAATGTGTCTTCCGGAAGCACGGGTTCTTGAAAGCGCCCCCTAAGCTGGTCATAATTGGACCATCCCAAGCAACCATCAATGAACTTCTTAGGATAGTATAAGATATAAGCTCTGCAAACTTCATTCTCAGAAAGATAACCACCCTGAAGAGGAAAATAATAATAATAATAATAAATATTATTATTATTATTATTATTATTATTATTATTATTATTATTATTATTATTATTATTATTATTACATGAAATATCTTAGGGTATTTGCCCTTTTCTTTCATTATCATAATATTGAAGATATGTGGATATTATACACAAAGCCAACCTTTCCAGAATAAAAATGGTACATATTTGCTTTTGTCAGAATAGCAGTTTCTATAAGTGTTCCAATATTTTGTCCACTAATATTTTAGTATCTTCGGCCACTAAAATGTCCGCTGAACGACTGTCTTATTTTGTTTCTGTCTCTTTCCTCTTACTCCGCTTCCATTGGTGCTAATAACTTCCCAAAACCTCTCTCTCTATCTCTTTCGCACATTGAAGTCAATCCATAAATCTTACTATAGTTGGTCTTGTTCTTGAACTTGTATCGTATGTACATTCCAGTACTAATCTGTCTCCCTAAAATATAAAACAAACTTGTATTGTATGTACATTCCAGTACTAATCTGTCTCCCTAAAATATAAAACAAAGCACAAAAAAAATGAATTTTGTATGGTTTTTAATTTTCCTTACATCTGGACAAGAAGTTCCAGAGAAGTAGGTTCAGAGTGTTTGCATATATGTCACCTTTCTTTTCTTACATACACACAGTCGAGTAATAGGTCGCTGTGACCTGGAAGATTGGTGAAAGAAACCGCTATTTTAAACTCATAAATGTAATAATTTAGTTATGTATATATTAAAGAGGTTAAAGCAATAGCATATGGTACCAAATATTTGGGGTTTAAATCACAATGAGAGAAAGATCCTGTTTACTAAAACTTCAATTAGCATCGTCTGCGGAAATGATGCCCCGCAGTGTACTTTCTGTCCGAAGAGAAGATGAAATGAAAGGTATGTGGAAGTTTTGCATGGTAATAGTAGAGACAACTCTATGCAAATAAAAGCTCCCTCCAGCAATTAATGAAATGAGTTGGCTTGATTACCTGTATTACGGGTAATGCATTGAGTATTTATAAGAAATAGGTTTCGAAAATGTCTTAAAATAAAATAGCTCTCTTTATAATTACATTTAGATCAGAATTCGACATAGAATCCCAACGGAAACGAAAAATACTACAGAATTCGACATAGAATCCCAACAGAAATGAATAATACTACAGGATTCGACATATAATCTCAACGGAAATGAAAAATACTACAGAATTCGACATAGAATCTCAACGGAAATGAAAAATACTACAGAATTCGACATAGAATCCCAACGGAAATGAAAAATACTACAAGATTCTTATCTAATCTAGTACACTAGATATTACTTAAATAAAAAAACAGTAGAAGATAGACTTTGCTAGAGAGCTTCTGTTTTTACCAAAGAACAATTACAGCGTGATAAGTCAAATACAGCGTGACAAGTCAGTAAGGATAAAACATCTGATTTTAACTTTAAAAGCAAGTTCTCATAAGTTCTCGTAGAAGTTAATGGATGTAGAGGCCGTCAACCAAAAAAACGAAAAAAAAAAAACAACAGAAAAACAAAGAAACAAATAAAAAAAACAAAGGAAAAAGAAAAAGAATAATGAAATAATTCAATCTATGGATACGGTTTATATAATAAAATGTTACCATAATTATAAGGATTTCATATTCGTTATCTTTTATTTTATATACTTTTTAAAGAATTCTGACCTCTTTAGCTTTTATCTTTTATCCTGTAGTGCTTTATATTTGCATTTTATTTGGAAGAGCATATCTTCCTAAAGGCTTTTGCAATTCTTTATATTTAGATTTTTAGAACTTTACTTTAAATCGGCACCATATAACAAGTATTGTGCTGACGTGCCGTTAAACATACATACATACATACATACATACATACATACATACATACATACATACATACATACATAACATACATACATACATACATACATACATACATACATACATACATACATACATACATACATACATACATACATACATACATACATACATACATACATACATACATACATACATACATACATACATACAAGTGACAAATATCCCGACGAAGGTAATTTTTTAGTTACTATTATATTTATTATTCAAGTAAGCATTAACATGTCTATATTGTTTGCAAACATAAACTATGTTCGATAAAGAAGGCAGTATAGTGTGTGTCAAGACAATTAAAGATATTAAACAAATGTTGGTGGATAAGTTATGAAATAGATACAGCTGCGTTTTTTTTTCAATACTATTCTCCGCTAATATCAATACATACAAATATCCTGTAGTTTTCTTGATAGTATTTTTGTAATTGTTTAAAAGAGAAAGTGAAGTTTATCAGCATTATTACTGTTATTGCTTAATATCTATAATATCAATGATTATACAAGATTTGATGTGTGCAAATGTTTGGCGGATCATGATGGAAGAATTCTGAGCGACCGAGGGTTCAAAGTATGGAGAGATAGTTCTGTAAACGTCTGCATACAACAAAAACGTGTATGATCGTTATTTATACATGACCCAATATTAAGTCCATAATCTATATAACAAATACCTATAGAAAAAAGTTTTTGAATACTAAAAAAAAATATATATAAATATATGTACTCAAGCAGCACGTGAAATTTAATTGTTAGTACAGCTGACATCACAAAAGCACATATGTCAAACTATCAGAATGTGCCCGATGATCACAGGAGTCTATTTTTAACTTACCTTTTGTATAGTAACTGGTTTTCGCAATGACCGCATTATCTGATATTTTGGGCTATATTTATCATCTTTCATTATCCAGGGCATCTCTGTCCGGTCCCTAAAGACCCTCAGGGCTACAGCCTTGGCCAGTGAATGGGTCTTGAACATCACCCCTATCACGTTCATAGGATCCAACGTATCCTTGAAACCCTGTTGAAATTGAAGATACTTCATAACATTTGATATAATACATCCGTTTAAAGTTCCGCACTACGCATTCCCAGAAAAATGAACAAGGTCATCATCCAAACTTCAGAAGTTCGGTGTTTCTCAAAACCGATCACTTCTCTTTAGGCATTATGTGATTGCGGACAACATGCAAAATTTACTGACATACGAAATTGAAGAGCTTGATAGCGTGCATAAACTACGCGCCTCCGAAACTGAAGACTTGACAACGGAAGTGCTCCAATGAGCATGAGCAATTTGTACGTTTTGAAAAAACATATATTAACACATTTTTACGAGGAAGTTTACTTAGTATAAATTTCATTCGTGACGTATATTGGGTTGACTTTAGCAAGTCATCACAACAAAATACGTAAAGGGGCCTAGTGTTTGGAACTATTTTGTTAGACTCTTAACATACATACATGTCCGCCAAGCTCGTCGGTGTAGGAATAATATCCAAAATTGGATAGTAAATTGTCAGATAGCAGAGGCGCTTGCTTATCGGCGATGGTGCAGAGTGGGTCATCATCCTTTTAAATAGACACTTGGGTCTACTCCCATTTTGCTTGGGTCTGATATGCTCTCTTGCATAGGCCGCTGCCCTTCCCTGTGTGAGGGGGGACTTACGACACACAATCCTCTGCGAGAAGAGTACAAGGTCATTTGAAAACGAGGCGGTGTCACTTTGGTAGCAAAGCGGTGAAGTGTTTGTTTACTCGCAAACACGGAATGATGTCAAGCGTGCTTGGTACGAAACAGTAAACTGGTGTGTTATTTTGCAATTGTATCATCCGATTACGATTGTGTTTCTATTAAACTTACGTACCTCTCACTGGAGACCTGTACAATCTTAGATAATACAATGAATAGTTATTACATTACCATTTTGGCTTCAGTGTCTTTACTATAAACATTAAGTAATTGTAAATATCCTCAGTAAAAGATGTAAAGATATCTTTATTTCACATCGTCTATCCGCATTGCTTTACCATAAGCATGTGTATTTGTGAAGGAATGCGTTTTATTTTTAATCATAAAATGCAGCATATAGACACAGAACTTAGCAATAACAAAGTCTAAACTTTTGTAAGCCTGTGAAGAAAATGGAGCGGGGGCAGGGCGAAGCTAAGTAGAAAATGTCATCGTTGAATACTTTAAAAGCAAAACGTATGTAGAAACTTTCAAACATGATCAAATATCAAAATTTATAGCTTCTGTAATGTCTTACACAAGATTATGCTACTTCGAGGATTGGAAAAGGTCCTATTTTGAAATATCACTGATTTTTTTTTTATCTTTTGCTATGAAATATTTTGATAAATTACACTAGACTTACCTTTCCTACCACAGCTTTAAACATATTGCATCAATCCTTATCGCCAATGAATGATTCAAAAATCAAATAGATTAGTAATTTTCTCACTCTGAATGTAGATTTAAACACGGAGGGAGAGTATTTTGATACCTCTCTGTTCGTCCATTTGCCAGGCAGTCTGTCTGTCTGTATGTAAACGGGTTTTAGGTTACGCCCTCCTGGGTCATGGTCCGAAAGGAAGAAGCGGGGTCGGGACTTTGTGCATGTGTGTGTCTGTGTGTGCATGTGTGTATGTCTGTGTGCATGTGTGTGTCTGTGTGTGCATGTGTGTATGTCTGTGCGGTGGGGAGGGGGGGATAACCTGGAATAAAAATGGATGAGGATTTGCCATGGAGAGCAACAGAAGTAGATCTAGTTTTACTTGTAATTTCTACACAGTTCTGATGATGATGATGATGATGATGATGATAATGATGATGATGATGATGACACATACGTAAAAACGATAAATGCATAAATCAGACAGACAGATTGAACGCGAACCCACCCACATAAGACATCTTTGGGAGCAATATGCCTTTGTTGTAAATTCCGGGTCACGAGGAGTCAGGAAGTGCTGCCAACTGATGTAGCTTCCAACGTCTATAAATCCCGCCTCGTGTTGCCGCACACTCCGGTTTAGTGTTAACCTGAGTCCTGAAGTGTCTTTTATACCTGAAAAAAAATTTAAAAAATTATAGAGTAGTTTCGATTAGTACATATATCCATGCATATCATGGAGTTGAACTGTTTAGTAACCCATTATGGGACAGACATGAAATCAAGATTGTGGGCTAATTAATAGTCTTTATCAGAAAAATCCTTCAACAATTATAGACACGTTTTAGGTGAATATGAAGTTTTATGAACCGGAAACCTCATATGAACCGACACAAAGCAGACACAAGGGTCTATAATCGTTTTATTACAAGATTAAGTGTAAAACTTTAAAATTTAAATTGTTTCACAATAGTGCAAATGCTAATTAAACTGCATAACGTCACAAACATGTTATGATGAATCACATGACATCGTGTCAGCCAATTAAAGCGCATCTTTCACAGGCATTATGTGATAATGGGAAATGTCCAACGGGTGTGAAACTTAAAGCATACCTCTCTTCTTGTAAGACCACACTTAGCATATGCCAGTTGTGATTGTGATGCATACCTGAAGAAACTAACTAAATGGCTTGAGATTGTACAGAGACGATCAGTCTGATTCATGGTAAGCCAACATTCAAGATAATAAGTATTAAAGAAGCTATGACTACTATCTTTTGAAGTCATAAGAAAATTCTCTATAATGGTACTTTTCCACAATATCATACACCACCAGGTTACCATGCCCAAAACCAGACTATATAATACTGTCAAACCTCCAGACTTGTCAACTTCACCACAAACGTTTTCTTCACCTTGTTGATTTTTATATGTGGTTTAATTATCGATAAAATGTTTTGTAAATTGCAAAAGGATATGTGTTCTGTTTACCCACGAACACAAGGGTCTATAGTATGGGACCATTCCATTCTGAATCGTACGCCACCTTCGCTCTTCGAAAGTATTTACCTGGGCCAGTTACTATCTAGCTGAGGATTATTTAATCTCTATATACCTTACAAAATTTCAAACCAAACCTTGTTACATCTACCCATACTGTTTTAATTTGGAAAAATAAAGTTGTTAACGGCGAGTGCAATGTTAAATAAAATGCTATTTCTAGTACAAGCACTGCCTAAAACACGTTGCAAGGTGCATGGTTGCGACTCGGATCCTGGCGCAGGTAAAACTAAAAGTCGGTACATTTATACTGTGTAAAAACGTGCACATGCTAAATGCCATGTAAATGTGAATTAAATATTTTGTAAACTTTTTTTTTTTTTACCAAATTAGTGATGAATACAAATAAAGATAGAAATGTAAAATCAAATAGTTAATACTTTTATTGTAAGGTGCACGGTTGTGTATTACCATACAAGATGCCTACTACTTTAATGACTATGACTATAATAAATGGATACAAAACATTAAAAAAATTCTCTAAATCATATGTCATTCTCTAACTCATAAATATATCAGATAATTAGATTATAGATTTTTATCATTTTTATATCATATGTTAAACATTGCAGTATGAACATAAGTGTCTTCACCATCTAAATATATTTAATTCATATTTACATGGCATTTAGCATGCCAGCAATTTGATTAACATTTAAAAAGAGCATATAATGTAGACAACATAATTATTATTATTATTATTATTATTATTATTATTATTATTATCATTATTGATCTTCTTGAAAATACAAATAATTCATAAATATAAGTGTAAATGTCTGATAAACATATAAATCATTATTATTAAATTATTTATTTTACAATCTGATTCAATTTCTTAATTTTAAAATTCTGAAATAAAATATCTGCATTATTATACAATATTATTTTTATTTTTATTTGTATTCATTTTTGATCTGAGAAAAAAGTATTGTCATCTGAATATTTTAATTATTATTTGAATTATTACTTATTCTGCATGCATGTGTATATGTTTGTTTTTTTGTTTTGGTGTTCTATAATAATAATAATGTCTAAATTACTTGCTATTTAAAATGTACTTAATTATGATTTTTGCAAAAATATTATAATGCTATTTTTATTCAGACTTCATTATTTTGGAATGTGTGGCATATAATTAAAAAAATGATAAAGTCCATATTCTACTTACATTACATTTTTATGATTCAGATAATGTTTTTCACTGTAGTTTCGTAGACTTTATTTTAATTTTACTGATTATAGAAGATGGTATTGTGTACGTTTGATACAGTATAAATGTACCGACTTTTAGTTTTACCTGCGCGAGGATATCGCGTCGCAACCATGCACCATACAATGTGTATTAAGCAGTGCTTGTACTAGAAATAGCATTTACTTTAACATTGCACTCGCCGTTAATAACTTTATTTTTCCAAATTAAAAAAGTATGCATAGACGGAATAAGGTTTGATTTGAAATTTTGTAAGGTATATAGAGATTAAATAATCCTCAGCTAGATAGTAACTGGCCCAGGTAAATACTTTCGAAGAGCGAAGGTGGTGTACGATTCAGAATGGAACGGTCCCATACTATAGACCCTTAATAATTTAATCAGTAGCAATATTTTTGTTGATATTTAATCAAATATAAATGTGATTAAAATTTTAATTGTGATTTGATTCTTGTTGGTGAATTTTACTCTTGAACGGGCTGTAATTCAGTTGGAGGAAAGTCTGATACTCCATTGCCTGTTCAAAGAGATGACTATGTTCTTGACGTAAATAAAGATATAATTTTTCATACTGAGTGCAGTTATCCCAATAATAGCCCTTTGCTCCAAAAGAGTTCATATAACGGTGAACTATCAGATGGATCTATGATCCTCAGACAGATTATTTGCTGTTTGTAATTTTAAACTATTTTTAATAATATGTGTAAGCCTCTTTGTGAAAACAATGAAATATTTGTCAAAATTATTGCGTAAATTACTGATTCAAGAAATTGTGCGTTTTCTAATGTAAAATGGTATACTAAAGAGAGTGGTAAAAAGCATAAATAGTATACTAAAGAGTGTGGTAAAAGCGTAAACTGCATAGAGACAAGATTGATACGGATTTGAATATTATGTTACAAGCTAAAAAAAGAATTGTAAAAAATGTGTCAGGAAATCTAAACACAATAAAACATTTTCTAACAACTGTAAGACCTAAACATATAAAACCAAAGACAGTATTTCGGAAGATTTTCTCTTTTAAGAAAACAATCAATGCGCCCGCCGTAGAGTAAAATATCTTTACATTTTTTTAAAATATTTATTTATTTATTTTTTTACCTGTTTAAAATCATTAAACGATGAGTATTTTGTACATGAAGAGGTTGAAGATTTTATTCATGACTGATAATAATTCTGCTTATATCAATAGGGATACAATATTCGATGAATTAGACGCTTATATATAATTTACATACATTAGAAAGACTTTTACGGATTTAGATCGGAACAGAAATTAGAAAGGCTATTTGGGATTTAGATCGAAACAAACAGCAAGTGAGTGATGATTTATTCAATGAATATTTTATATACGGAACAAACAGCAAGTGAATGATGATTTAATCAATGAATATTTTATATACGGAACAAAACAGCAAGTGAATGATGATTTAATCAATGAATATTTTATGTACGGAACAAAACAGCAAGTGAATGACGATTTAATCAATGAATATTTTATATACGGAACAAACACCAAGTGAATGATGATTTGATCAATTAATATTTTATATACGGAACAAAACAGCAAGTGAATGATGATTTAATCAATGAATATTTTATATACGGAACAAACACCAAGAGAATGATGATTTAATTAATTAATATGTTATATACGGAACAAACACCAAGTGAATGATGATTTGATCAATTAATATTTTATATACGGAACAAACAGCAAGTGAATGATGATTTAATTAATGAATAATTTATATACGGAACAAACAGCAAATGAATGATGATTTAATCAATGAATATTGTATATATGCAAATTGTATTGTTTTACCATATGTACCTAAAAATTTTAATTTCATTTTTACCAGTGGTCATGTTCCTAGTACTTACAGAGAATATGTTATTGTTCCCACTTTAAGAAGGGAGATAATCCTAATAATTGTAGAGACATTACATTTGTAAGCTGTATGTGGAAGTTGTTGACATTTACAAGTCTGATAAATAATAGGGTCTGTGAGTGGTCGAACAAATATCATTCAATCTCAAATTTTAATTCTGTTCAAAGAAAGGAGTACTATTGATGCAGTTGTTAAATTAAGTAATATTTCAAATTATCAGTGGCGTGGGGGGGGGGCAGGAGCCACCTCCCACCCCTCTTAAAAATGAGCGTGAAACAACCGGAACGTTTCCAAGAGTAAGTTTTCTTTACAGGTAGATGGTCAAAATTATGCCCTGGAATGGCATAAAATGCAGGAGCTTCTGGGAACTTCGCCACCTAGGCCCTCTCAGGGGGTTCAGTCCCATTGACCCCTCGCCTACTTGTTTCCGTTCCAATTAAACGATACTAAATTATATTTCTGGATCCGCCCCTGAATATAAATATAAATAACGGCAAACGTTTGCATGCAGTTTATGTTGACTTTAACATAGATTTTGATAGTGTTTATCGAAATGGTTGGTACAAACTGTTTAAAAGTGTTACAACAGGCAAAATGTTCCAAATACTCTGTCCTATCTATTCCAAAGTGAAATCTTATCTATAACATTTAGGATCTTTGACAAATTATTTTGATTCTGAAATTTGCACGCAGCAGTGAAAGGCATTATAACCAAATATTTTCTCTTAATTTATTGAAAATTGCCTACATATGAGTAATTTATTTGAACTTTCTCTTGATCAAATATCGTTCTTTTCTTCTAATGTTTACTAATGATATTTATTTAATAGCTAAATATACGGAAGAACTCTAACGCTGTTTGTTTAATAGCTAAATATACGGAAGAACTCTAATGCTATTGGTATAATAGCTAAATATACGGAAGAACTCTAATGCTAATGGTTTAACAGCTAAATATACGGAAGAACTCTAATGCTGTTGGTTTGATAGCTAAATATAGGGAAGAACTCTAATGCTGTTGGTTTAATAGCTAAATATACGGAAGAACTCTAATGCTATTGGTTTAATAGCTAAATATATAGAAGAACTCTAATGATACTGATTTAGTAGCTAAATATATAGTAGAATTGCAATCAATGCTTGATACACTTTATGAGCATTGCAAAAGTGGGGATTAACTTTAAATATTAAAAAACAGATATTATGGTATTTCGAAAGTGGCCAAATACATGAAGATGAAACTTGGAGCTACTGAGGTCGTTTGAAGAGTTTACTTGTCTTGATCTTGTTTTACCTAGTATAGGTAAATTATCCAGAGTCCTCCAAATCCTTGCAGACAAAGATATAAAAAATGTTATCCTTTTTTTTCAAGCCTTAAAAGTTGTTTTTAAAAGTTTATCAAATAGCTACAACGTTTTGACTCTTTTATACCTTCTGATTTAAGCACGCATGCGATTTGTGTAACTTTCACAAATCAAGATTTTGAGAGAGAAAGAGATTTCATAGAAAGTTTTGAAATATCTTCTTAATATGAAAATCTGAACATCAAATAAAACTATTTATAGTGAGTTCGGTACGTTTCCTCCAGTTAAACAGAATTTCGATATTGAAAACAGTATACATTGTATTGTTTGATGCTGCAGATAGATCAAATTTAAATTGGATTTTTCGTTTGAAAAATGTGCTTTGTTAGCATGGTTTTGTTGATGTGTGGATGTTTCCTAATTATGTTACTAGTAATGTTTATTTTACCTATTTTCAAAGTTAGAGTACAAGATAACTAATTATCTTAATGGAATATATTATTATCTACTTCTCCAATATTATTATTTTATAAACATGGGAAATAATCGTTTTCTTTTGAATTATATATACATTTACTTTGCAATTATAAGCATAGATCTGCTCGTAATATTTCATCACATCAATTGAGGATTCAAACAGGTAGATGTGGTTATAACAGAATCAAGCCAAATAAACCATACTGCTTAGTATGTGATATAGTTATAATAGAATCAAGCCAAATAAAGCATACTGCTGAGTTATGTGATATAGTTATAATAGAATCAAGCCAAATAGACGATACTGCTGAGTTATGTGATATAGTTATAACATAATCAAGCCAAATAAACCATACTGCTTAGTTATGTGATATAGTTACAATAGAATCAAGCTAAATAAACCATACTGCTTAGTTATGTGATATAGTTATAATAGAATCAAGCCAAATAAACCATACCGCTTAGTTATGTGATATAGTTATAACAGAATCAAGCCAAATAAACCATACTGCTTAGTTATGTGATATAGTTATAATAGAATCAAGCCAACTAAACGATGCTGCTTAGTTATGTGATATAGCTGTAATAGAATCAAGCCAAATAAATGATATCGCTGAGTTATGTGATATAGTTATAATAGAATCAAGCCAACTAAACGATGCTGCTTAGTTATGTGATATAGCTGTAATAGAATCAAGCCAAAAAAAACATACTGCTTAGTTATGTGATATAGTTATAATAGAATCAAGCCAAATAGACAATACTGCTTAGTATGTGATATAGTTATAATAGAATCAAGCCAAATAAACCATACTGCTTAGTTATGTGATAGAGATAGTTATAATAGAATCAAGCCAAATAAAGATACTGCTTAGTATGTGATATAGTTATAACAGAATCAAGCCAAATAAACCATACTGCTGAGTTATGTGATATAGTTATAATAGAATCAAGCCAAATAAACCATACTGCTTAGTATGTGATATAGTTATAATAGAATCAAGCCAAATAAACCATATTGCTTAGCTATGTGATATAGTTATAATAGAATCAAGCCAAATAAACCATGCTGCTTAGTTATGTGATATAGTTATAATAGAATCAAGCCAAATAAACCATACCGCTTAGTTATGTGATATAGTTATAACAGAATCAAGCCAAATAAACCATACTGCTTAGTTATGTGATATAGTTATAATAGAATCAAGCCAACTAAACGATGCTGCTTAGTTATGTGATATAGCTGTAATAGAATCAAGCCAAATAAACGATACTGCTGAGTTATGTGATATAGTTATAATAGAATCAAGCCAAATAAATGATATCGCTGAGTTATGTGATATAGTTATAATAGAATCAAGCCAAATAAATGATATCGCTGAGTTATGTGATATAGTTATAATAGAATCAAGCCAAATAAACGATGCTGCTTAGTATGTGATATAGTTATAATAGAATCAAGCCAAATAAATGATATCGCTGAGTTATGTGATATAGTTATAATAGAATCAAGCCAAATAAACGATGCTGCTTAGTATGTGATATAGTTATAATAGGATCAAGCCAAATAAACCATACTGCTTAGTTATGTGATATGGTTATAATAGAATCAAGCCAAATAAACGATGCTGCTTTGTTATGTGATATAGCTGTAATAGAATCAAGCCAACTGAACGATACTGCTTAATTATGTGATATAGCTGTAATAGAATCAAGCCAAATAAACCATACTGCTTAGTTATGTGATATAGCTGTACTAAAATCAAGCCAAATAAACAATACTGCTTAGTTATGTGATATAGCTGTAATAGAATCAAGCCAAATAAACGATACTGCTTAGTTATGTGATATAGCTGTACTAGAATCAAGCCAAATAAACCATACTGCTTAGTTATGTGATATAGCTTTAATAGAATCAAGCCAAATAAACGATGCTGCTTAGTATGTGATATAGTTATAATAGAATCAAGCCAAATAAACGATGCTGTTTAGTATGTGATATAGCTGTAATAGAATCAAGCCAACTAAACGATACTGCTACGTATGTGATATAGTTACAATAAAATCAAGCCAAATAAACGATACTGTTTAGTATGTGACATAGTTATAATAGAATCAAGCCAAATAAAGATACTGCTTAGTATGTGATAATGGTGACACTGAAGAGATGAGTATAGTTTTTTTGTTCAGCCGTGAAGATTATGATGATCTAAGAAAGTTTGGTTTTGTGGGGTTTAACGCCATTGTTCAGCACATGATAGGCTATACATGGCAGCCAGTATATTTGGTGGAACAAAAACCCGGGAAGAACCACCAAACCACGGGAAGCTACTGGTAAGCTTTTTCACATATCCACGTTGGCTGAGTGAAGACCATAACTCACACAGACAGATGTGAGATGTGTGAATGATCTGTAAAGGCCACTCGGCCATCCGAGGCCCCGATCTAAGAAAGAAACTGTTATGAAAATCTTATTGAAAAAGATCATGTATGTTCAAATGTATTGACTTATTTTCCTCATCAAGAAAACATGATTTGTAGCAATGGAATCTATGTATCCAAGGCCGGATTAAAAATACCATTTCACTGCGTTGAGGAGACACGCAGCCAGGGGCGGGGGTCCTGGAGCAGTTGTTCCATTTACTCCGCCTTTAATCCGGCCTTGTATGTATATGAAGTTTTCAAACTCTGATCAATTATTGTAACCTATTAGCATTTAGGGTTTTATATCTATCAACAGGTATTTCTGTTTTTCCATCAATCTCTCTATCCAGCCATACAATACTTATTTATCACACTTATTCCATTCTCTGATTAACCTGCATTATTGATATTATGAATTTACCGTAAGTACTTAAGGCTTTTGTGATTTTGTAAGATTTAAATTTTCGGATATATTTTCATATATTTACAACAATCAGGGCCGGATTAAGGTTATGAGGGGCCTACGGCTAATAGGAGGGAAGATCGCTCTGCTGTTACTTAAATATGGAATGTAGGGCCAAAAGGAGGGCCTACAAAATATGAGGGCCTAAGGCTATAGCCTTATTAGCCTATGGGTTAATCTGGCCTATGGGTTAATCCGGCCTATGGGTTAATCCGGCCTATGGGTTAATCCGGCCCTGACAACAATTATCTGATGTCATGGCCAACTATCCATTTTGTATTCTATAACCATGTATATGGTGGTTACGTGTAAGTAAAGAAATTAACAGAATATAGGTTTGTAACATGAACATAGTGGATAATGTAGATCCATAAGTACTAATGTGATGGAACAAAAGCCCCTTACTAGCTATATCAATATAAGTAGGACACTCTTAACAGTAAGTTAGTCCTATGGTCGCGTAGCGAATACATTTTTTCTAGTGTTAATTGAACAGAACAGCGATGTAACCATAATTGTGTTCTCAACAACAAATAAAACTGTTATCATAGGTCATTAGAGTTGCAGGTAAATGGTCTCCAGAAGACGCTGTTATAAACCAAATGAGAAGAGAGTGCCATCTCTGAAACATTTTTTTGGGGGGGTCGGGGGGGGGGTCGATATGCCTGATAATACCTACAATCTTACCTGGTCGTCCGCCTGTTGCTCTGTATTGCGTTGCTAATACGTAGAACACAGGATCATTGGTATCCCCGATTGATATTCCTACATTCCCCGGTAAATAAAATTCCTTGAAAAAAAATTAAACAATAAAATTTAATAAAATACAAATTATGAATGCAATAAAGAAATTTAACAGAACCACAGGAAGAGTAAAGAAGGTACCATCGCAAATCGTGGGTAAGTCTTGGAAGTGTTAAATAGTCAGAAGTATCGCTGTGTGTAATAATAGTTTCAGTTGCAAAGTTTATTTTATTCAGGTGTACAAATCCAGTGTTTATCGTTTATATATTTGCGTATTTATTTTTTTATTTAATTATGTGTTTACTAACTTATGAATGGACAGATAGAGGAAAAGAGAGAAAGAAAAACATAATCAGACAGATACACAGATAAATAAATAAACAAGTAAATAAATAAATATATAATTATATTATATATGTGTAAACTACTCACTTCACCTCCGGGTGCCCATCCCGCCAAGAATTCCTTGCAGTATTGAATGACAGGGGGCCCTTCGAGGCAGCTGAAACCCTGGCCGTGTATTTGGCTGACGTTGACGCCATCCCCGATATTACAACGATATAGTGAGATTCCCTGCAAATACTCTTCGTTACCGGCGTCAACCTTGGGCTCGAACTGCACGTGAAAAAGCAAGACATAAACTCCTTAGTTCGCTTAGTCATAATTATCCAAGTCATGACGTTGTATCGTTAATAAATAATACAACTGTTTGTTATATGCTTTACCTGACAGCCTAATTGGCGAAATCAAATCCTTGCCAAATTCTTACAAAGAAGAGATTTAAAGGACACATCTCATTGTCATACCACAACTCTGTAATTCTGTAATTCGTTGACCCATCTCATTGTCATACCACACCTCTGTAATTATGTAATTCGTTGACCCGTCTCATTGTCATACCACACCTCTGTAATTATGTAATTCGTTGACCCATCTCATTGTCATACCACACCTCTGTAATTATGTAATTCGTTGACTGAGTTATGTTTAGACTATATATTATCATGTAGGTGCATCTGTGTCACCAATGAGATAAAACAAAGTCTGAAAATAAAGAAAAGTAATAATGAGATCTAAATAAAAAATTAAAAAAACAATGAAAACAAACATATGACGATGCATCTCACCTTAATTATATGTGACTTTCCCCCCAAATCTGGCAGATAGAATCCTACACAACGATAAGCTCCAAGTTGCTCAGGAATGGTGAACTGAAAGTAAATAAAAATAGGCGTAAATGGCATACTAAAAAGAAGGAAAATGTTTAATATAAAGGCTATTTGAGATTTTCGCAGTTTTGTTAGACCTTATAAACAAAAACGAAGAATGTGTTTCATCTTTTGACGACTCATAATTACCACATATTCTGTAGCAATATTCTACTGTCGAAACACATTAAGTTATGCTGTAAGTTTTAAAATGATCGACTTTCATTTCTTTAAAATATGTTTGTTTTGTCTGAGAAATGCTGCCCTGGAGTATGCCACTACTTGTACGTGAAATCTTAGAATATGCCATCACTTATCAATGAAGCCTTGGAGTATGTTTTTGTTGGTCAGTGAAGCCTTGGAGTATGTTTTTGTTGGTCAATGAAGCCTTGGAGTATGTTTTTGTTGTTCATTGAAGCCTTGGAGTATCTTTTTGTTGGTCAGTGAAGCCTTGGAGTATCTTTTTGTTGGTCAGTGAAGCCTTGGAGTATGTCACTACTTGACCATGAAACATTCTAGCTATACTACTAATTGTCTCTGAAATATTGGAGTACACCACTACTTGTTCATGAAGCCTTGTGGTATGCTACCATTTGTTAATGAAACCTTTGAGTATGAAACCACTTGTCCATGAAGCCTTGGAGTATGCCTTCACTTGTCCATGAAGTCCTGGAGTGTGTCACCACTTGTCCATTAAATCGTGGAAAAGAGCTACTAGTCCATGCTAACCGGACAGTGAAATCGCCCTGCAGATGAGTAGGACTGTTCAGATGAAACTCCTGTAAAATGCTTAGCTGTCCCCATCATTAAATAATCGTTTTAAGACTTATTTTTTACCATTAGTCCTTTGCTGTGTGTTTTGTTTCTGATCCTTTAATTTTTCACCTGTATTTGTCGGCCTTTTAATATACTGTATCTTCTGGTCTTTATATATAATTATCACATAGTTGGTACACTTTAAATACAGTGTTTGTGTTTATTATTATTATTATTATTATTATTTATGTCAACACATTAACATATCACTTTCTGCGAATCTGATTGGTCCAAATAACACCATGAAATACATTATTGATTGATTGGCTGCGACCGAGGGCATTTTCCGTGCACCTCCTTCTGGAACCACTTTATTTTACTATTACTATCAACAATATTTCGGCCGTCTTTCCAATCGGAAGCCGAATGGACATTGGGATAAAACGGGCGAAAACTCACAATAGTAATACGTAGGTTGTAATATGGCTCATTAACCCTACATAGAGTTCTTCAAATGCCAAACTAATACTAGAACATGAGAAAACCCGCTAGACGTTCGCCTGGTTAAACCGAAATGTGCGAGAACCGAAAAAATCCATCACGTTGTCCAACGCGAAGATACCGAGAATATGAAGAGAAATGTCCGGCAGCCTTCTATAATGCAGACAGTTCCCTTTACATTACTGCTATCACGCGGTATAAATCTTGCGCCACAGCCCTAGGACAAGCATAGTTTAAATGTCAACCTATACGAGTAAATAACTCACCTCTCTTATGAAGGGAATGTCGACGAATGCCTGTGTCTCAACTGAAAAAAAGTTATCTGACCACAGCATTCTTCCAAATCATTAATGCAAATATCCGTCCACAAAAGCATTAAATGTGGGCATAACTAGAGCCATATGAATGCAGATAAAAACCGACATATATCCTCCATTCTCAGCAACACCTCTAGATTTAGCACGATTTCTGCATTCAGTAATCATCCCTTCAGACAAATATCCAACAACTGGAATGCTATTTCTTCTGCCATATTCAATACTGCATATCTGGTGAATGTACATGGTAGACTCGACACACTTTTCGCTGGAACGTTGTAAACAGTCTAATTGAAATGCATGTATTTGGCGCTGAACTATGTGACATCACACATGAATTTCCATCGGAGATTCAGTGTTGAAAAATGATGTTGTTTGTCTCTGTCAAATGTTCTATTGATTGGAAGGACATTTGCTCTTTGAATTATATATATATATATATATATATATATATATATATATATATATATATATATATATATATATATATATATATATATATATATATATATATTCCAAATGTTATTGGTCATCCAATTGCTTCAATTCACGTCTGTGACAAATTTGTCACGCGCAAAAATTTAAAGGTGCAGCGTCTGAGTCAGAATTAAATGAAATGCCGAAATTCATTTGCTCTTATTTCTATCTAGACACAAAATAAAAAATATGTGATAAACATAATCCCAAATGGGTAATGATTTAATAGTGAATTTATGAAACGAGTAGAATAATTTCCATTTTTGGCGAGCCTAGGCGAGCAAAAGCTGGAAAAATTATTTAACGAGTTTCATATATTAAATATTGAATCATCACCCATTTGAGATCCTCTGTCTCTGAAATTTCTAATAAAATTAAAGCCGCTTACATTGTTATTTATAAAATCTAGTGTCCATCCAGTAGATGACCATTGCGTGGAGGCCGGATCATAGGGAAGAACACTAATCTGGGTCAGATGAAGATTCACTGACCCTCTGCTATCCTGGCCGTGCCAAAGGAGCTGGAATCTTTCCGTGTCCGGATCTTGATCGTGGTAGGCATATATAATACGTGTTGTATTTTCCTACAATACAAATTTTTGAAATTTTATTTCAGTGAACAATTATATAGGTATGATGAACCAGAATGATTGCTTGACAGAATAATAAGTTTTGCTTTCAATAATATTCCCCGTATTTATATTCTTGAGTCTTTAAAAGAAAGCGTATCTTGAGATAGATCAAATGATTCAAACTACACCATTTAAGATTTCTGCAAATATATTTGTTTTGGAGCTACATTCATCGGTTTAGGCTTGTCATATCTCTACTCTGTTGGACACAGCTTAAAATAAAGATGTCCTATTGTGTGGATAAAAATAGGGCAATCATTAATTTACACATCATGTGCATTCAAGTGTTAAGAAAAGGAGGAGTGGCTATTTGGAGGAGTAGCTGGGAAGTGGCTAATTCTATGATTGTCTGGGAGGAGTTGCTATTTTTAATGTTGTATAATAAAGAGGAATTTCTCGCGAAATGTCCACTGTTTGGGGTTTATTCATTACCTTTTTGTGGAATTATCAGAAAGTTCTATCTAAAAATGACAAATTTAAGACCCAAGATTTTTTTAAAAATTATTACACTCAAACTGAGCCTCAAGTTAAAAAATCCAACGTCTGATTGACTCTACACAAATCATCGACCAATCAGACGCCAAACTTCTTATTTGAGTCTGTGTGAGTGTGAAGTTTTCTTTAATTTTGTGTTTAGTGCCTTCTTTATCACGTGACAATTTTATACTTACAGTAATAGGAATATCCTCAGGATCGCAGGTGTCAAATTTTCGGACGAATCTCAGAACAGTTCCAAAACTGGTCTCATACCCATATAACAGCTTCCAATCCTGACTAGTGTCCATCACGGGCGCCACCCTGCCGACTGTATGATAGTCCTTTGATGAAAAAAAGAATAATTATCCACAGAATTTAAATACGAGGTGGATTAAATTGGACGTATCATTTTTTCTCTTAGAATGAATGCAAGTTTTGTTTTGTTCTGTTCTTTTATAAATATGGAAATGAACAGAACGCTGGATAGGTATCTTATTGGTTAGTTACATGTCTGATTATTTTGATAGATTTGCGTTGTATCATTGCTATACAAGTCTAACCGGGTGGTTTGAAAACCTTGTCTTTACTAGGTCAATAGACTTAAACATATTGTAGCGATTTTCGCCTGCATCTTATGTCGACCATTTAGATAAGTATCCCAGTATCGTGAATGGGATGGTCCAGATATTAATAGGCTCGTCGGGTAACGTGATAGGTGACGTAGTACCTGGTGAATATAAAGGCCGAAGGTGAGCGGATTCGGGATTCTGATTCTTATCGTCCTCACAGCAAGAAGCTTTGAGAAAAGCGAGAAAGTCCAGATAATCGTGAGGTAATTATTCTAATAAGTAGGCCAGGGGTGAAGTGCATGAAAAGGCATTCCACGACTCTAGTGATACTAAAGGTGGTAAAAGGGACTAATTATTTTATCTTCTACACATCGGTAAGCGCCAGATCTGGGGAAGATTTCACAGGCGCCGATACCAATCTCTGGAAAGCTTGAGTACGAACAGCAAGGGGGAAGGTTCGCTACCAAAGCTACAAATATTCGTTTATGCACGCCCCTTTACACGTCACATAATAATTAGTGGACGCGGTCGGATTGGAAGAAGGTGCTTGTATAATTAGTTTGTTAGCATGGCGTATAGAATACTAGATGAGGAATGACTTGTTAACCCGCCTGATTCAAGGCGCAAAGTGCCATGAATAGAGATGTGGCTGCAGAGTTTGCGCTGATTCATGAATCTTTCAATGAAACTTTCGGGATGGTGTATGGCGGTTCTCCCAAGTAAAGCCACGATGTTCAAAGCCTAGCGCAAATGGGGATATCATTCAGATTGTGAGCAGGCCTGAGTAAGCGCATTGAAGACAAGTTTGAGGCAGCCCTGTGCGTTGTTCATTATCGCATTGTCCAATAAGCAACTAGTACAGGAAATGTTACGGCGCAGGTACAAAACAAGGCGCCGTGGCGCAGGCGCAAGGGCCGCATGTGTCAGGTAAAGCGCCTTGCGATGATGCACAGCCGCAGGGGTCGCATGCGTCTGGGGCGCATACACTGTCCCATAACATCTTGGCTCCAGACAACAATATTACACAAGATGTTAATATTGTGCAAGATAGTAAAAACGAAGGTACAGATTCTGGTGTAAGAAAATCAGATTATAACACTTTCCCCGTGTTTTCGACCCCAAACATTTACGTAAGTCAAGGTTTGAGCCAATCATACACACACATAACTTGCTCTGGGGCGCTGCTCCAATAAGTAGTATACATGGAGAAACTACTGAGCCATGTTTGCGAGCGAAGGTGTCTACCTCAGATAATTTGCCAAATCAGACAAGTCAGACGAAATTATGTCATATAAAACCAACAACATTTGATGGACTGGTTCCTGGCTAGATTATGAGTCCCGTTTCGACAAGCTGACAGTGAAAGGGAATAAGTTCGTTTGGACACCAAAGTGTCAAGAGTCTTTTGAACGGCTTCGCGATACTCTCGTTCGCTCACCTGTACTGTCTCTCCCTAATTTCTCAAAGCCTTTCATACTTGACACGGATTTTGCTATTGGCGCTGTATTATCGCTGTAACAGGATGAAGCCAGGTTGGGATTGGATTTAGCTAAGATACTAAATGCAATTTCGTGAATCAGATGTTTATTTATAATATAATTGAACGATGAATGAATCTGACACCATACACGTGCGCATAAAGTGCAACAATGGATTTAACAAAATGATACGCATCATCTCAGTCTCAAGCGAGTACTTCCAAATTTCAAAACAGCACAACTGTTAGGAATCAAACATCTGATAAGACTGATCAGCAATCCTTATCTCTTCCTACGTGCGCTTATTGTAAAACGAAAGGGCACGCCTGTTCTGATTGCTTCAGGTTGAAAAATAAGCAACAGCATAAAGACAGAGCTATTCCTAATGCTCTTATTTCAAAGAGGTCAAGGTCACGGTCTTGTATTGAAAGCAATATTTTTGGTGGGTCAAACAAACCCCAGTCGGGTTCTATCTTGGAGACGTATGAACCATTCATGTCAGAAGGTTCTATATCACTTGTTGGTGATTTTGCCAAACCTATCCCTATTAACATATTAACGGACATGGGAGCTTCTCAGTCTTTTGTTATCAGGTACTTTGCTTTTGTCTGAGAAGTCTTCTTCTAGTGAAAGTGTACTTATTCAGAGTGTAGAGTGCGGCTTTGTAAATGTTCCTCTCAGTTGTGTCAATTTGTCATCAGATTTAGTTTCCGGACCTGTGACTGTTGGGGGAGTTACTTCTTTGCCTATATAAGGTATGTTACTAGGCAATGACCTAGCTGGATATAAGGTTGTGGTTAATCTACTTGTAACTGACAAGCCTTGTTTGGATTAAAAAAATGCATCCTATTGAGATTGAAATCTCTGATTTGTATCCTGCTTGATCTGTTACCAGAGTTATGGCAAAAAGAGCTCTTGAGAATAATGTTGATCAGGAATTTATTCCTTTATCTGACACATTTATTGGTCAGTCTTTTGATGAGGTCACTTTCTCTCCTGATATTGATCAACCATAAGGTATTGATCGCAGTGATCCTCCTTTTACAATTCATTCTCTTTTTTCTAATTAGGGTGACAAGAGACAATCACTCGCTGTATTACAGTAACAAGATCCTGAGATCTCCTGTTTGTTTCAGAGGGATATTAATGAAACTGAAGCCACACAAGTTCCAGTGTGTTACTTTGTGAAACATGTTGTCTTTATGAGAAAATGGTGACCACCTGAGGTACCAGCTGGTGACGAGTGATCAGTGAGCTATCAAATTGTTGTTCCGAAATCATATCGACAGGAAATTCTTTGTCTAATTCATGAAACTCCCTTGGCTGGTAATTTAGGAGTTAATAAGACTTACCACAAGATCTTGAATCATTTTTAGTGGCCGAAACTTAAAAGTTTTGTTTCTAAATACTTTAGATCTTGTCACACTTGTCCAGTGGTAGCAAAACCTAATTCCTTGAGAAATATTAAAACTAAAACCATTGTAAAAGCTTTGGTGAAGTTATTTGTACACTTGTTGGCCTTCCCAAATTTGTCCAGTCTGATCAAGGGTCCAACTTTATGTCTGGGATTTTCCAACAAGTTATGCATGAATTAAGCATCCAACAGTTTAAATCTTCTGCCTATCATCCTGAAAGTCAAGGAGCTTTGGAAAGATTTCATCAAACTTTGAAGAATATAATTCGGTCATATTGCTTTGATACAGGAAAGGATTGGGATCAGGGTGTTCATATGTTGTTGTTTGCTGTTATTAAATCAGCTCAAGAGTCATTGTGTTTTAGTCCCTTTGAACTGGTGTTTGGACATACTGTCCGTAGACCATTGAAATTATTGAAAGAGAAACTTCTTTCAAATGAAGATTCAAAGATTAATCTTCCTGACTATGTCAAATATATGTTGTCAAAGGCTTGTGAAGTAGAAAGAACTAATCTTCACTCTACTCAGTCAAACATGAAATTTAGGTATAACAGAAATACACAGGAAAGGAGTTTTAAGCCTGTGAGAAAGTTCTGGCTCTCTTCCCCATACCTCAAAATCCCCTTCGGGCTAAATTGTATGGTCCTTATACAGTTTAAACAAAAAGTAAATGACTTAAATTATATCATTAACACTCCTGGGAGGCGGAAACAGAAACGACTTTGTCACATAAATATGTCAAAGGTGTATTTTGACAGAGATAGCCCAGATCATTATTCAATTAATTTAGTTGTACCTGTCCCACACAGTGAGGATGTCAACGATGGAATACAATCTGACTGTAATGATTCTGGTTTAACCAACCTTCGGAATTCAGAAATATTGAACAATCTGGCCCAGAAACTTTACATCTACAACAACGGGAAAGAAATGAACTAAAACAGCTATGAGTATGAGCACTTGTTTCCTGGTGTTCCTACACGAACAAATGAAATCTATCATAACGTTGACATTGTAGATTCTACGCCTGTGAAACAGCATCCTTACAGGATGAATCCTCTCAAACAGCAATATTTGAGGAAAAACGTTCAATATTTACTGGAGAATGATTTTATAGAACCAAGTAAAAGTAACTGCAGTTCACCATGTATTCTTGTTCCCAAGCCAGATAATACATTCCGCATGTGTACAGACTATAGAAAAGTCAACAGTGTCACCAAAACAGATTCATTTGCAATGCCAAGAACGGATGATTGCATTGATAAAATTGGAAATGCGAAATATGTCACCAAGTTTGACCTTTTAAAAGGATTCTGGCAAATTCCACTCACAGAAACAGCAAAAGAAATTTCAGCATTTGTAAATCCAGATGGGCTTTATCAATATAAAGTGATGCCTTTCGGTAGAAAAATTCTCCAGGCAGCATTCCATCGTCTTATGAGCATGATAACATCTGGTCTAGATACCTGTAACGCGTACATCGATGTCGTGATTATCTAGAACGGCACCTGGGAAGATCACTTGGAAACCATTCAGAAATTCTTCGATCGACTCAGTGATTCAAATCTGACGATTAATTTAAGCAAAAGTGAGTTTTGCCACGCTTGTGTCACATTTTGAGGACATATTGTGGGACAAGGTCAAGTTAAACCTGTACAAGCTAAGGACAAGGCTATATCTGAATTCCCTGTGCCTGTTTGTAAAAAGGTTTGGTGTAGTATTGATTCAGGAAGACAAAACTGGTGTGGAGCATCCAGTGTGCCATTTTTCTAAAACACTAAACAAGCACCAGAAAAATTATTCCACAATTGAGAAGGAATGTTTGGCTTTTATATTGGCTTTACCACATTTCCAAGTGTATATTACCTTTTGCTCTTTCTCCGGTTATTGTATATAGTGATTACAATCCCCTTACTTTCATAAAAAAATGAAAGATACAAATCGGAGATTGTTGAGATGGAGTTTAATATTGCAGGAATATAACGTTGACATTCAACACATCAGGGGAAAAGACAATGTGATCGCAGATGCACTCTCACGTTTATAGAAGTACAATATTGCTTTATTTTGTGTTATTAAGCTGAGTGACATTTAAAAGACATCTTCCTATGTAATTCTGATCATTATAGTGTCAGATGCATATTTTTCTTTATGAAGGGAGGTGTTATTTATAATGTTTACATATTTAACTCTTGTGATATATATTTAACTTTGTCCTTGATTGTAGGGTGTAAATAAGTTGTTTACTTAGAATTCGAGGTCAGGGTTGCTTTTGTTTACAATTAGATTGGGGTTCTATATACTAGAAATACTGATTGTTTTCATGTAGGCATATTATTTTCTATAAATTTCTGTCAGGTGTCTTGTATGTATGCATAAAGAGTTTGGTACAAATATTTCATTCTTTTTCTAATGGTCAGTCTATGAAGAATCATTTTAATAATCACATGCTTATACTTGTGTTGTGAAAATCAGAGTAAATTCAGAGAGAGGAATTATTATTTAAAATATTCATTGGAATTACTAAAGTGCTCATTCTCATTTTGGATTGATACATGACGAGTTTTTGTGAATTCATTCAAAAATATTCTGGATTACATAATTCAGGAATATCAGGACATTCAAGACTACTTGCACATCAGGACATTCAAGGCTACTGAAATTCAGTCAGAACATTCTATAGTTTGGACGTGTGATTAGGACACTTAGGATTATTGGATTATTTTGGATTTTAATTCACAATATTGTAAACGTCTTTTGAATTTTCACTTGAATTGTCTAGAAATAAATTCCTTGTTGATTTTACTTACATTGTTGGGAATCTACAATCTTCAATATATAAAATCCAGCACTGTTTATCAATTGGGATATTTATTTTTTTAAATATGCAACTCCACCCTCATCCAAATCGCAAAATCTATACTGGATCTACTAAAGCTAGCCTAAGTTTTGTCATATGATTATGGACGTCACTATCAGTAGGTTTTGAATCAGACTTTCTAATAATAACTGTCCATAAATACTCTGCAAAATATATAAGCAAGATGTTATTTTACACAATGTGAGGTCTGGGTTTGGATTAACAGCAACACAATTACATATTGTATCCAGCATTAATCTAGGCGTTGATATTGATAATATAAATGCAGTAAACATCAATACTTTTTTAAATAAAAATATATAAAAATTGGTTCAAAAGTTTCCTAATGTTTTCCTAAACTATGTAACTCCTTCAAATACTGAACAGACTAATAAACTAAGGACATAAGGTATCTTCAAAAATCAGATCAGTTTCGCAAACTTGTGAAAAGCAGAAATTACAAAATATCCCTATGCAGTTTTCCCTTAGTTGCCATACTCCAGGACTGAAATTGGTCGATACCACAAAAATGAACCGAATCATAGTTTTTGATAGTTCTGCCACAATTCGATAGATGACGATAATCTCTTCCTCTTGTCATGCTGCTTTAATGAACACTTAAGACAAATTCTGTTTGATACAGTTTTGTCAAAAGGTTGTGATAGCCAATCAGATAAAAATTCAAATAACAGTGTTACATTCCTAATGTACCTTGATACAAGTATTGCAAATATAGTGACTACATTTATATATGACTCTTTTGAAAATCGCAAAACCAGACTACCATCTACAGATAGGTAACTTTACTCTTTATATTTACCAGTGGTGTACTGGACATTGGGCATACCGGGACATATCCCGGTGGGCAGCCGCAAAAAAATCCGTTTTTACCGGTGTTTTTACTGGTGTGAGCAAAACCCCGGCCTGTCCCGGCAGACCGCCGCATCGGTGGGCCGCTGGGCCGTCAAAAAAATCCGTTTTTACCGGTGTTTTACTGGTGTGAGCAAAACCCCGGGCCTATCCCGGCAGACCGCCGCGTCGGTGGGCCGGTGGGCCGTCAAAAAAATCCGTTTTTACCGGTGTTTTACTGGTGTGAGCAAAACCCCGGACCTGTCCCGGCAGACCGCCGCATCGGTGGGCCGGTGGGCCGTCAAAAAAATCCGTTTTTACCGGTGTTTTACTGGTGTCCCGGCAGATAAGTCCAGGGCCGAGTTGCTTACCCAGTACACTCCTGGTACTTACTACCAAGTATTTGTTAATCACTATCATTTCATTCGTTTGTTTATTATTCTTTTTTCACAATGTACGCTCTCTGTCACAGATGTTTTGTATAGTAATACGAATTGAATTGAACTTAACTGAATTAAATTACCTGAAACTTGCAACATTCGCATGTCGCCATCTGGGATACATGTCTGCACTTTTAAAGACAGCGCAAATTGAGAATCAGTTATACGTGCACAAAAGCTGACCCCTCTTGTTCTGGACCATTCCATATTACTGTTTAATACGTAGTATGTTTTGACAGAACCCAGATGTGTGATCAGATCAGTACATAAATAGATACCGATATTTTGACATATCTGAAATGTAAAATATGGATCAGTCCATTTAGATTAGGAATTCGGTGTCATCATACTACGCACCAGCAGTGACTCTTTCTAACAGGGATAGCCAAAGAAAATATCTTCAAGAAAATACTTAACACGTGAATTACCTGTAGTGTCTGAATTAGTTGAATTTGACACCAGCAAAGTCAAGCTGGTTTACCTAATCCAACCTGCGTCCCCTACTCTTGTTGATATGTGATTACTAATGTGTGCCATAATATAGCTGTCAGCAATAACAACGACACCCTTTACATTATGGCGGGAGGTCTTAACGCTAAGTTACGGAGCCAATATGTTAATCAAAGATGCCGCCAAAACATGCCGACTCATTGTCATTCACACTTTAAAAGATATTCTCAGGACAAAATGTTATATTTCCATTAAATATTCTCCAGAAATATGTCATTTGGTTTGATCTGGTGTTTTACGGCATAGAAACACATGAAGATTATTTAGTACACAGGCAGATGAGTAAAGTACATTGCCGAGGTACACACAACAGTAGTCGACGAAAGCTAATCTGATTCTAGTATTCGAACCAACATCCTCTTTGTCACGCGTTAGGCAGGCTAACCACTGAGCTACCGTGCTCCATTATTAAATCCCTTTAAAGGAATTTAAACATGGCTCTGGGAAAGTACATGGGCCTAATCTGTTAATCTGTAAACCATTTGCTTAGAAGACTAATTTAAGCATAATGTTCGATTTTAATTCCAATATTTATTTATTTTTTATAAAAAAATTTAAAATCTAATTTTAATCACTTTCCCAGGTCACGAAAACATAAGACTAGGTTTTTATGATCTTTAAAGAGAGTAGGAATTCTGGATATGTGTTTCCATGGTAATAAGCATTGTATATTCGTTTTGTGATGAGAGTAAAAACTTAACTTAACAAGGTATCTTTTGTACATCAAAATCAATAAATTTGAATAATTCCTTCTTCATAAATAAATAATGCGTTGCAAAAGTAGCACGAAGAGGAGAAGAAATTATAAAAGATAAAAAGTTTACTTATAGCAGCATACATAATGTAAATGAAAAATAACTGGAAAATATGTCCCTGATATATTTGTGAACAATTTAAATGTGACAAAATGGTCCTCAAACAAGGCATCAAGCTCATATAGCAAGAATGAGATATATAAAGCGCACTTATTTTTTAGAATACTAGTATTATCTTTCTATGAATCTATGAGAAATCTTTGCCTCAAACTTTTGCGTTTAAAGAAAAAATATTAGCTCGTATAATATTTTAATAAGATCCGGCGCTCGTCTTAATTACTTTAAGGTGAACACCTCTCGAAATCGTAGGATCAATGATGATTAAAAATCATAAAAGACAAAATAAGTTTACAAAATTCTACGTTTATGGAAATTTTGCACATTTTAGGTACCATATAAAATGATAATTAATGTCGTATAATTATTTGAATACTTGCACAAAATGCACAAGTGCACGAAAAATTACAATACAATACAGTAATACTTTTTCAGAAAGATTTTACAAGTTCCAAACATATCAAGCGTTGAGACATGGAGTCGATCAAAAATCATTACTCATCAACAATCGATCAATTTATATCACCTGCTATCTGTCTTTTAATATTTCGATCTATCTCTCTTCCTTTTGCTTCTTTCTGTGTTTGTTATTGATGTGTCTGTGTATTTCTCTATATACTAGTATATATTAATATATTAACCCATACATATAACTGTCACAATAGATGTATCTATTTTATCCACCCACCAACCCTCCCTGTTCCCACCTATCTCTCTCTCTTTCTCTCTCTCTCTCTCTCTCTCTCTCTCTCTCTCTCTCTCTCTCTCTCTCTCTCTCTATATATATATATATATATATATATATATATATATATATATATATATATATATAACACCCATTTAATCTTACATGCTTGATCTGGTGTTCGATACAACTGTTCAATCACACACCAGATTCGAACTACTTAGGTACGTTCTTTGACGTCCGCGCGTCGATATTTTTAGACGCAATGAATCGAACTTTTACAAATCCCAGCTCCTTTTGAATTACATTCATACAGTAAAGCTAACAATATTTAGAAAGCGTAAAAAGGGGGTATGTAATAAATACAAAACCGCATTTGTGTTTTGTACTGAGTCGTGGGAAAGAACTCGTTTGATATGGCCTATGAATACGTCTCGACATGACGGCCTCGACGTATCCCCCGCCATATCAAACTCGTTCTTTCCGCCGACTCAGAACAAAACACGTATGCAGTTTTGTGTGTGTGTGTGTGTGTGTGTATATATATATATATATATATATATATATATATATATATATATATATATATATATATACCACTTTTCCATATTTTGATAGACGAATAAAGAAATGCACAGAAGATTGGATGGGAAGGATAGATGGACGTGCTATCGTCTTAATTTTATGTAAATCATTCAAAAGGATCTTAAGTATAGTCGTTTCTCGTATTCTCGCGGGTTCCCTATTCTCACGGTATTGACTAGTTCCGTTCTATCTAGATATTTGCACCATCTACCGGTCGTTTATAATGGCAGTTTTGTTAAACAGAAGCGTTTGATCTTAACCAATAACAAATTTTATTAACAATGTTATTGGTTATCAACAATGTTTCCTTTATTGGAAATAAATAAGAAAATAATGAATCTAAGACCTACTTTCCGTTTATCCCCTGTCCGAATTCAAGTCTCCTACGTCTCGTACCTTAAGCCGAATCACGTCCCGCTTGGCTGAATAAAGTCACCGACTTGATGATGGTTTACAACGATGGAAGCACAATGACATGATTGACCTTGTTTACATATCACTCATTACCAAAATCATGGTAGAAAATAAGGGTCGTTGTATTGAAACCTTGACGTCGTCCCGGAATGTTGCAATCGTGTATGACTCGATCTATTGATGTAATCGATGGTATGCAAAAATATATAAATCCAAGTATGCCAGTAATCCATATTAATTACTACATTACGAGAAATTCTGTAATAAATACGTAATAGGCAATTAATTATTATACTTAATAAAGAGGGAACTAAAGGAGTGAAAATGGAAGAGGGATGTTTCCAGAAAACATCACAGCTGCCTTTAGAAAGTACAGGATGTATTCCTTTGATAGCATGTCCATAAAAGATGTGCAAGTAACACAGTGAACGATATACCGAAATGTAGAGGACGAAATTTTGCAAAGAATTTTTGTTGTTGCTGTTGTTAATTTCAAAAAAGGACCTCGCAAAATCATCCATAGAACAGCAGGTACCTTTTGACAAACACAATAGCAACGTGTATGAGATCAGAGGTCTGAAAGAGTCCTAAGTCGCCGATCCCGTGGAGCTTATTAACTGCAAACAGCTAATGGTTGTAAATTAGGGAAAATGTGGTGGACTCACTATACTTAAAATTCGAGTATCGGGGAGAAAACGTGTTTTCAGGTGTTCGCACTAGCTCTTCAGAGAATACTGAATATATAATTGTATAGACTCATCACGACTGTAAAAATTTATTATTTTAAAACTGTTAATTTTAAATTTTCTGCTATGAACGACGGTGTGGTGTGTTATTACTGACATCGTGTTCATTTCATTCTCTGTTTGGGTCCCATGCACAGCGATTACATCATTTGCCGTGAGAATACGAGAATCTCGTTTTATATTGCGATAGACACATTATGTTCTGTTGGAGGTTGTTTATTGCAAAACTGGCATCATTTGAAATATTACAATAATACAGGATTGGAGATAAATGATAAATAAACAAGTACGGCAACTGTCATTAACAAGTAAATTATTGTCTTGTATTTGTTATTTATTTGTTGTTTAGTACCGCTAGAATACGGTACGCCAGTATAATGTCTGACTCTCAGATTTATGATCTATGTATAAATTTAAGCCTTCAATCATTCTCTGCTTTCAAACTTTATTTTGTTTTAGAGAATTATACTTTTTATTATGGTATGGAAAATATCCCAAATGATGCCATTAATCCAGAACTTTTCCAGGTGTCGTTATATTGACCCTATCGATACATAGAATTACAATAAACCTCGCGCGGCTTGCTTGATCATCATATATGACGAAAGCGATAGCCAATGTGTATCATCTGTCGAAATGATAAAGACACGTTACAGTTGTACAGCTTTATCCGCCGAATCAATCACTGTGTATGTCAATTTGTAGTGAAGCTATATTATCTTGGTTCAAGGCAACTCACAAAACCTAACCAGACAATGGATTGACAAGGTAACTCACAAAACCTAACCTGACAATTTATTGACAAGGTAACTCACAAAACCTAACCTGACAATGGATTGTCAAGGCAACTCACAAAACCTAACCTGACAATGGATTGACAAGGTAACTCACAAAACCTAACCTGACAATGGATTGACAAGGCAACTCACAAAACCTAACCAGACAATGGATTGACAAGGTAACTCACAAAACCTAACCTGACAATGGATTGTCAAGGCAACTCACAAAACCTAATCTGACAATGGATTGTCAAGGCAACTCACAAAACCTAACCTGACAATGGATTGTCAAGGCAACTCACAAAGCCTAACCTGACAATGGATTGACAAAGTAACTCACAAAACCTAACCTGACAATGGATTGACAAGGCAACTCACAAAACCTAACCTGACAATGGATTGTCAAGAATATTGATATTCTACAAAAGTGTCTTGTGTATTTAAATAACTAACATTTCATTCCTTCAAACTATTTGAAGATATTGTTCATGTATACTATGTACCCTTGTTAACGTGAGTTTGTTGATAATCTTAATCATGCCCTAAGCAAAGACAGAATATTACAAAGGCTTGGGACGAAATTCCTTCCTTGCCACTAAATAATAGCCTTAGACAAATTAATTTGTATACGGTTTGTAGGAAATTTCAAACTCCTTCCGTACTTTCGGCAGAAAAATGGAGTATGCCAAAAGCTTAGCATAATAGTACATGTATTTATCAAATTAAAGTGGGCGTGAATGTGTGGCTTCCAGTTAATTGATCGGTGGAAATCATCATATCAGTCATCATGTGTTTGTTTTTGTTTTGGTTTATTATGTTTTCCTAGCTTTTCAAATTGTCAGGTGCATAACAAAATTGTACTTAACCATCAAGAAATCCTTTTAGGTCGGATCATTTTTTTTTCTGAATCCCTTACAGATATAAAGATATTTCTCACATAAAACTAGTTTCTAAGACACTTCACTTTTTCTTAATTCCAGACTTTATACCTAGCTTTCTAGAAGGGTATGGCAAGAGTGAGGTGTCTGAGTGAGTGTGTGTGGGGGTGGGGTAATGTAATAATAATGTCATCTTATGTCGTGGAGGTCGTTTATTTATGAGCTCAAATTAACATTTTTGCAATACCATACAAAATATCTGACAGGTATTATATCGCATCTTTTCAATAACATTCCTGAAGTATGTTTTTCAGAGCAATAATCGGTTGAACAACTCTATATGGCATAGCTCGGAGTAATACATTTCTCAGATGACTGAACGTTTCTAAGGAGAAGTACCCCCTTTGCAGGTTTCACAAAGTCATAACGTTACTAAGTCACAAAGTCACAACGTCATAAGATCACAAAGTCACAACATCACAACGTGGATGCTTGCAAGTATCAGACAGCTATGTTTCATTTTGATTAAAAGTCTCACTGTAAAAAAAATCATTATTTTAAAATACTTGATAAATATATTTTGTGGAATAATATCTAATCACTATTATTCTTCTACACATGATCTGATTAAAACTTCTTTGAGAAAATCAAATGGCACGCCATTTTATTAGTTCCTTCTCGATTAATTTAGAAGAAAAAAAAATACTGTACAATCTCAATTTGTTTAAATTCGCTTCCACGGATTTTCAATCTTTGTGCAACAGTACTCAACTTTTTTTCTTTCATGAATTTCCTCCGTGACTGTGGTAACACACTCCCATCAATTTTTTTTAAAAATTACGTTTTTAAGTTGGTCCTAAATGTAGGATTCAAGTACCTTATGCAAATCTACTGCTCCCAAAACCCTAACACGAACAAACAAATACAAAAAAAACAAAACTTTTATCTAATCAGCGGACTTTAGGGGCGGAGGGGTTTTTTGTTTTGTTTTTTCCCCCCTAATATCAACATATCTAGCTGAACAAGAAATCATGTTCCCCATGGAACGACTCCGATACTCTTACTCGAAGATTAGACTATCTAAAAAGTAATTCCCTCGATAGTAACCAGAACAATAATTATTAAGATAGAAAACAGAACCTGCATACTATTGTTGAATTTTCAGGAATTTATCCGTGCGTCGGTGATGTGAGCATTTCTAAAATAAGATTCTGACATGAACCTGTGTTATCTCTTTATACAACGCATGGAGAAATAAACGTATTTATCTTGCACAATATATACATTTCTTGGAGGCGTGTATCACCAACAGTAACGTTCAGTGTTGAGGTAACGCTGTCGCGACAGGAGTGAACAGCCATTGGTTGAACGAGATGCTCGCGTGCTTGAGTACTAGGTCAACTGATGGTAATCGGTGTACACAAGCCGAACCGTATCCATTTTTCGTGTTAGAATCGAAAATAATGATTAGAAAAGAGGTGTCTGTTTAAAAAGATCAAAAAAATAAATAAATAAACTGTTTTCAGTGTTGCAAGATATTGCATAATCAAATTGGAATACTGAAAACAGGTTTTTCGCCTTTGAAATAGATATCTCTTTATAAGTCATTATCTCTTAACTATCATGTCGTGTTTTGAATAATATCGTCCAACGGCCAGTTGTCCTTTTCCTCATTCAATCGTGCGCCATGTTTCTCGCGATCTAACGCGCTTGTTGCGAGATAATGACGTGATCAGCCGTGTCACCAGCGTTCTTAAAGAGCGACAGAATTTAATTATATAGTAAAATAAAAAAAAATGAGATTCAGCAAGGTAATTTCATGTAATTTTAAAAAAAATCATAATGAAAATCTATGTTTTCACTAATGCCTTTTTTGTGTCAGTCATTTTGGCCTTGACTTTTCTATTATATGCTAAAGATAGCGCCGCCGATCACGTGATGACATTGTTTACATATTTTGAACAGGAAAACCAACTTTGGGAATTAATACAACTAGATAGCCAATGTAAATATTTGGTTTTAATCATGTGGGGTTCTTATACAACGTAAGAAAAATGTACACTCGAGATGTATATTCACTACGGATTTTTTCGTTTCAGTATTATTTCATAATAAACATATATTCTACATCAAAAGACATTGAATCTATTACAAGCAAGCAGTAATGTGTAAGTGCACAAATGGCATATAGAATTAACGGAAATTATTCCTTTTTAAATTTTTTTTTTTTTTATTTCAAAAACACGGAGACACTATAAACTAATACTAATAATATCCATACCTTGATCTAACTGGCATATTCCGGTCATATGCCACGTGACTTTTTAGTCAGTGTCACGAACCATGGATGTCACTTCCGGAAATAAGTAAACATACACACGCTCGGAAAAACGGTAATTATGAACTAATGTACATGAATGCCAATTTTTTTCACGCTGATTAAATGAAGTAGGTATAGTTTAACACTTTTTATGGTTTATTTGAATAGATTATCATAATATAACGAACGCGTTAAAATTCACGTTAAGTGAACGAAAGGTGGTTACTCGAGGCTACGTGGTTGTGAGGTCAGTTATGCATGGCATAGCTATGTATTTGTCTTAATAAAGTTATGTAGGCATATCCAGCCAACTTACTCGATAGTCCAGCCACTCACTGGTTGTCCAGTCACCCGATGACATAATGAGTCACACCTAGTTAGCTATTGAATTGACTAATCGCCCAATTAGATATAACCATGCATATTAGTTAGTATAGCAATTACTTTAAAATCAAAGATTTTCTTTTGAAATTTTCTCTACTTTGGTTCATAGTGAAAATTTGAAAGAAATTTGTTGAAAGACTGTTAAGTTATATCGGTGTGAATGTTTACATGATATACAGTGGAACTGGCCAAGGTGATAGATCATCTTGACTTGCTTCGGATTCAAGTTGCATATCGAGCATTTGGTCATTCCCGACTACTTATAGTAATGTACGCACAGCCCACTGCTTAATTCGTGTTCGGTTGCAGCACAGTTAAGAAGAGTTTGGTACTGTGGTACCAAGCGGCACTCGAAAAAGTGCAGTTAAAATACCAGTGTTGTACTCTCCTGGTTAAATTCTGTCCAGTTGTTTTAGTCGGCCGTTTGCCACATATTATTAAGTGTTGATAGTTTCATTTTACCTATCTAATTATAATGCAGAATTTAGCATACGAAGCGTACTAAAAGGTCATCCTACCCCTCCCCTCCCCCCCAAAAAAAAAAAAAAAAAGTTCAGTGATTTTAATTATCTTTTGGAGATTGTGATGAAATTAAAAAGCCGGTAATTCCATGCTTCCAAAGTTGCTGATGGTGTGATCAACTCAGTGTAGCCGTTAAATTGAGGCAGTCTTTCTTGCACTCCCCTCTTCCAAAGCTCGCTGTGTTCTTCTCAGCTGCTCGGTTGGCGGCTACTGATATTAAATGAATAATGTATGCATCAATGAATGTGACAGACCATCAATGAATGTGACAGACCATCAATGAATGTGACAGACCATCAATGAATGTGACAGACCATCAATTGGCCAGTCAGTTTTATGATCTATCAAGCTTAGCGCCTCAGATATTATTACGTGGATCAGGTCAGGCTTCGCCTACTACCGTAATTCACAGTAGATAGTACTACCTATCGCTGTTGGCCCAGAGTGAACAGCTACACCTGACTCCGGCTGGAAAGTCCTCTCTGATGGATTAGGCGGCTGATCATATATCCATACCACCCTCACCCCCTTGGACTATGAAGGCAGATCGCAAGAGTTGTGTGGACAGCGCAGGACATATGCTCCGGTGCAGTAGGACCTGATGGCCATCCACTGCAGCCGGACTCGTTTCCAGACGTCTCTCCATTGTCGTGCCACTGGATTCAGACAGACCTGGAGGAGAGAATGAGGGTAACTCATCTCAACTTTCCCTCACTTAAATCCAACTCACGTGCAAGTCGTGACATGACCCCTCCCCCCCCCACCCCATGCCTTAAAGTCCTTTGGCGATGGGCAAGCGGCAAAGCAACAGGCATCGATACACTGGGAGCTGTAAGCTGTAGACCTGCACAAAGGCGGCTCAAGACATAGGGTCGCTTTTCACTCGACCGAAGAAGCAGTGGAATTCGGCAGCCGCCTGGGAGACTGAGCAGCCCTATTTAGAATCGCATTGCTCAGCTCCGTAGCATGAGGAATGGGGTAGAAAAGGTACCCTAAACATTGCCTGCTTCACCGTAACCTTGGTCAGCATACCGCGGCTGATGGGGATCTCACCATAGCGGTCGAAAAAAACACAAGTAGACAAAGGTGACGCCACTCAACATCGATGTCTGGAAAGCGCACATACTATTGGACAGTACATCAGAGAGAAGAACAACTCTAGTTGGTATAGAACTGGCCAGATTCAGCATCCAGATAGCGGCCCTGAATGAAACTCGCTAAGCTGAGGAAGGACAACTCACTGATGTCTGAGCCGGCTACACCTTCTTCTGGAGTGACCGAAGTAAAGAAGAGCGACGTGAAGATGGTGTTGGGTTTGCCATAAAATCACAGCTAGTCAGCAAGTACACGGATCTCCCAAATGGTGTGAATGACAGACTCATGCACATGAGACTCCCACTGTCTGGAAAAAGACATGCAACTATCGTCAGCGCCTATGCACCCACAATGACCAACCCAGATGAGATCAAAGCAAATTTTATGAAGAGCTGGAGTCTCTTATTGCAGAATACCATCACAGTCTTCCGCCTGCCAAACCGCAAAAAGACGCCTTGGGTGCACCAGCGCTCCAAACACTTGTATCTCAATGACTAGGTCAGGAGAAGAGACAGGCACGATGTCCGAGTGACGAAGGCTACGAGAAATGCAACCTAGCAGATGACCACACGCCAAAAAAGTGCCCTAAATGCTATTGTCTCCAAATTTAAACAAGAGAATGTGAAACTAGTGTTTCCTGAAGAACTGTGCATCCAGCTAGTAACAATTGATGCGAACTTCGAGAACGTCGAAACAAACTGGGCATCCTTCTGGGACTCTGTATACTCATCTGCATCCAAAATCCTTGGTCCCACCACGAGTAAACATCAAGATAGGTTTGATGAAGACGATACTGACATACGGAGACTACTGTACGAGAAACGTCGGCTCCCAAAGGCCTGTTTAGAAGACAGCACTTCATCATCTAAGAAGGCAGCTTTCAACAACTTCAAGAGAACTGTCCAATGCAAACTCAGAGAATTGCAAAACTCATGGCTGAGCAACAGGGCACATGAGATTCAGTCCTACACAGACAGGAATGATATGAAAAACTTCTGTGATGCCATGAAGACAATCTACGAGCCACAGTCATCAGGAACATCTCCAATACTGAGTGTTGAGGGTACCACACTGCTCACTGAAAAAGAAAAGATACTACAAAGATGGGCAGAACACTTCAACAACATCCTCAATCAATAATCATCTATCAGTTAAGAGGCAATTGATCGACTGCACCAAGTGGAAATCAACATATATCTTGCTGATCCTCCAACGCTGACTGAAACTGAGAAAGCAATTGACCTGCTGTCAAATGGCCAAACACCTGGAATAGATATTATACCAGCAGAAGTCTACAAAACCGGAGGCTTTCACATGTTTCAGAAACTGACTGAACTCTTCCAGTCAATTTGGACATAAGGAATTATACCCCATGAGTACATGGATGCATCCATCGTCAGCTTGCACAAGCAGAAAGGAAATGGACAATCCTGCAACAACCATCGGGGTATATCCTTGCTGTCATTGACCAGCAAAATCCTTGCCAGAATTCTGCTGAATCGCCTTGTATATCGCATCGATCAAGGGCTTCTGTCTGAGAATCAGTGTGGCGTCATGAAAGGACGAGGGCCGTAAACATAGTGTTTGCAGCTCGTCAATTGCAGGAGATAGACCATGAACTAAAATCCAACATGTACACGACTTTCTTCGTCCTAGCAAAAATCTTTGACACAGTCAGTCGTTGTGACCTTTAAAAGATCATGGTGAAATGTGGTTGGGCAGAGAAATTCATCATATTGTTTCTACAATTCAATGATAGTATACTCGATGGCGTCGTGGACAACGGTAAGACATCTGAACCATTCCCAGTCAAAAATGGAGTCCAGCAAGGCTACGTGTTGACCCCAACCCTCTTCAGTATAATGTTCTCTGCTATACTAACATACGCCTTCCGTGACTATGACACTGTAATCGACATCAGATACCGAACCGATGGCAAGCTCTTCAATCTGAGAAGATCACAGGCGAAGACGAAGTTATAGAAAGTGACTGTTCCTGATCTTCTATTTGCTGATGACTGTTCCCTGAATGCTAAATCCGAGTCAGATATACAACAGAGTATGGACAATTTCTCTTCAGCTTGTGACAATTTTGGTCTCGCAATCGGTATCAAAGAAGACAGAGGTGATGCGCCAACCGGCACCAGGGAAGCCTTACGCACAGCCTACCATCACAGACAATGGTCAAACCCTCCTGTATGTTGATAAGTTCACCTACCTCGGCAGTACACCGTCATGTGCAGTCCACGTTGATGACGAAACAAACGCCAGAATTTCCAAAGCATGTGTGGCCTTCGTCAGACTATGCGCAAATGCGTGGGAGCGCAGAGGCATGAGTCTGCAAACAAAACTGAAGGTCTTCAAAGCCATTGTTGTGCCGCCCCTGCTGCATACATACGAAACCTGGACGGTGTACAGACGCCATGCAAAGAAGCTGAACCATTTTCACATGGGTTGCCTGAGAAAACTGATGAGGACACTATGTCAGGACAAGATCCCAGACACTGAGGTTCTCACACGAGCAGGCATCCCAAACAGCCACGCTCTGCTGACGAAATCACAGATGCGATGGGCATGCCGCGTTACCAGGATGTCAGACGAGCGACTACCAAACAATATATTCTACGGCGAGCTGAAGGAGGGAAACAAAAACGATATCAGAGAGGTCAGAATAAACGCTTCAAAGTCTCCCCCAAGGCATCCTTGAAACACTTCAACATTGACCCTGAGTCTTGGGAAGATCTCGCACAGGATCTTTCCACCTGGCGCACTCTGATTCATACTGGATCTACACACTATGAGCTAAGGAGAATTGCAGAGGCAGTACAGAAGCGCGAGCAGCGTAAATCTCAGAACTGCAGCACGTCCTCTGTTGATCAAGCAATCCCGTGAACATCGCCTGTCCAGTGTGCCACAGACAGTACAGAGCGCAAACTAGCCTCATCAGCAACTCACGTGCTTACAAAAACCAAACCAGTTAGTGATCCCATGGTCATCTTCGAATTCGAAGGACAAACAACAGCAACGTAATAAATTAAACTGAGCCCGGATTGGGAGTGTGCTGCAGTGTATTTGAATGTTGAATAAACAACACTTGTCTGACAGCTAGTGGTACGTAGGTGGAGCTTCGGGTTTCGTCAACTGCTCCGCTGTCCAATCTCTGTTATGCGATGGTTGATTGACAGATGTGACTCGCGGGTTAGGGGTCAATCTCATTGCCACCCTTTGTTCTTTGCTTTACCGTGATTGAATTGTTTCTATACCTTGTATATCTTCCTGAATACACAGGGCTAAGAACACATCATTTCCAGACAACATATACTAATAAATAATTGACCACAAGATAGACTGATATACTGCCTAAATGTATTGTTTATATATGCTAGAGAAACTAATGAACTTTGATAGAGTCATGTCATTACTAACGTCACTACAGGCGATCACATTAGAAATATAATTATGTAATAAAATATTATATTCTCAGTAGAAGTTTCTAACATATGTAATGCGTATTTCATTGTCATACCACATGCGTGTTTCATTGTTAACTCAAGAATAAAAATCTTGATATGGGTACATACGAAATATAAACTCATTTTTATGTTTTGTTCTGACTCAAAGAGAAATATTTTTACAGTTAATACAGAATATATATTTTTTAAAATATAGAAACGTTAAAATGACTATATTGATCCTATCTCTTCCACAAGCACGATTTAGGGTATAATGGAAAACAACGTGTAGTTTTTAGTATTGGAGTTTTAGTATGAAGTCAGTATCGGTTTTGGTGTTGTTGACTTGAACTTTCAAGGCTCAGGCTATTTTCAGTGAAAGTGATACAGCAACAAAGATCATAGTTAAGAAAATAGATGATCTTTGCGAGTGTTCTTTTCATACGAAATTTATGAAACTAGTTGAAGAATGTTATATGACACAAGATGCTTGCAGTGAGTGGTATATTGTGTTATTCAACGAGTTTCATACATTTCATATCAAACGAACACGAGTTTAAGATTCTATTTATCATATAAGATTAAGGACTTAGCACTATTCACTAACGTTGCAATTTGACATTGTTATGTGCTACGGCACAGCGTGCCAATAATTTTATGATATGACGCGATGACGCTAATACAGGCGACCGTCGTATGATAAAATTCCAATTAAACTGGTGACTTTTTACTCACCTTTCAGTAATAACTATTTAGTAGATGAATAGCATGGTAGGTCAGGCCTGGAATTCATAAAACATTTATTCAAATTTAATTGTGAGGAGTTGTAATTTCACACAAGCAAAAACCTTCCAAACATTTTTCACGAAATCAAGTCTAGAAATTTCTCTTTCGTGCGGCTTTATGAGAAAATTATTATTTTGTAAATCGTAGATAAAAGGACGCACATACTCACACATACACACACATACTCACACATGCTCACACATACACACACATACTCACACATACTCACACATGCACACACATACTCACACATACTCGCACATACTCACACATACACACACATACACACATACTCACACATACTCACACATACACACACATACTCACACATACTCACACATACACACACATACTCACACATACTCACACATACACACATACTCACACATACTCACACATACACACACATTCTCACACATACTCGCACATACTCACACATACATACATACTCACACATACACACACATACTCACACATACTCACACATACACACACATACTCACACATACTCGCACATGCTCACACAAACACACACATACACACATACTCACACATACACACACATACTCACACATACTCACACATACACACACACAACAAACATTCGACTTTCGTTTCTTTGAAACTATTTGTTGTAATTGATACATCATCTTCGCATTTCTTTAACTTGCCGGAATACAATTATTAGGGATCAAGCAGTAGGAAAAATGAATCAGTACATCAAGACATACTGGTTTGAGCTATTTTGCAACCAGAGAACGGAAGTAACAGCAACAACAAAAAAATGTTATTTCAGTACCTAGATGATGCCGTGAAATTTTACAT
Source organism: Margaritifera margaritifera (assembly GCA_029931535.1). Taxonomy (NCBI): domain Eukaryota; kingdom Metazoa; phylum Mollusca; class Bivalvia; order Unionida; family Margaritiferidae; genus Margaritifera; species Margaritifera margaritifera. The sequence continues at coordinate 1,096,189 of JAQPZY010001309.1, forward strand.
TTTAGGTCAGTATTATGTATAGTAATATAAAAGGTAAGTTTAAATTTTTAAGCAAAACAGTGTGATCAATATGTCCGTCTGAGCGATCCGTGTATCAGTTTCAGAATCTTTACTAATTTAACTAAAACCTGCAAACTGCTCCAGGCTGTACTCTTGCTTCTCTCAAAACAAGCTGAAATCATTCAATTGCTTGCAGAAAGGCCTGCTCTTGTTTTTACTTCATTTTTCAAAGGATTCTTTAAAAAGAACGGTAGATATAGAAATTGTAAGAATTTAGCCAGCAACTCTAGAACTGTTACTTTCAACTTTTCATCTTTTTTCGCCTAAATTCAACGCAAAAATAACTGAAATTACAACTCCAAACGAGGCAGACATTCGGGATCAAACGGTCTTTGCAGGCAGTAGCATTGTTTGCCTACTTCACAGGAAAGCAGATTGTAAAACCTGTCATTTCAGAAAACTTTACCAACAACAACAAAAATTTCCTTAGTGGGCACTTATAGGAATGCTCCATGAAAATCTGTATAACATATAGCTATACGAAGAATATACGACACCGATATTTGTCCAAAATTTATTTGAATGGGTGCATACAATATCTACAAACGTCTACCAGTGAGTTTTGATTCAAATCATTATTGGTACTGTAATTGTAAGCAATATACTGATTTTATATAGTCCTTGTACGTGCACTTCATTAAGTCTTGCATAAAATCTGCCACAGAAGGAAATCACGAATTTGACCCTAATGTCAGAGCTAATGAATAATCGGATTTATATGTGTACTTGTATATGTACACAAATTCATACATCAAGAATTTCGGAAAGTGAGAAACTGTTGTGAAACGTTAGTCATGCCTGACGTGGTTCCTCGAGATTTTCAATGCAACAGATAATATCAGACAGTAGGACAAACGCACAGATAACAGCACATATCGGGTATCAATATCGAATTAAGGAGAAATTTTTTTTTAAAATTATTTAAATGATACGAAGATATCACTATATGACGTAATTTGTATAATGATGCACTTTTAAATCTGAGTTTAAATGAGTTCTCATCAGCACGTGCAAGCCTTGCACTCAACTGGTTATACAGCTTGTCATGGAAAGATCCTCCGTAATGATTTAGTATAGCCTTGGTATGCAAATGTGTAGAAGAGGTGACATTATGGCAACAAACTTCACTGTAAACAAGTTCATCTAGATGTATTAAATTAATTTTAAGCGGTATGTACATTCGTACGTACATGGTAATAGATTAATCAATGATGATTATGATGATGATGACGACGACGATTAACCATTGCCGAAGTTGTAGACATGTCTGCTTTTAACTCAAAACAATGCTGGTCCAAGCCTTGACAATCTATGAAAAAGGCGCCACTTCTCAATATTGCAAAATCTCTCTCTCTCTCTCTCTCTCTCTCTCTCTCTCTCTCTCTCTCTCTCTCTCTCTCTCTCTCTCTCTCTCTCTCTCTCTCTCCAGAAAACAGTATCTCAGTTGATAGAAACTCAAAGCAAGTGACTATAAATAATTCCTTGCACAATACATATATTTTAAATGTTATATTTGAAAGCTTATGTAATTGCAAGTGTCGGGATATTTTATTTATAATTTTGCTCACTCTTGATGTATAAATAATTCATAGGGCTTCATCAGTTTTGAATTGCATATTTTCTTGCCTTTATGTATTGTATTGCATTTCTTTAAATTATCTCAAAATCTTCAGAAGATGGAGGAATAAAAGAATAACAGTCTCTCTCTCTCTCTCTCTCTCTCTCTCTCTCTCTCTCTCTCTCTCTCTCTCTCTCTCTCTCTCTTGTGTTAACATTCACTCACATTCGCTCAATGATATCAAACTAATTTTTCTTCTGACCTTCAGATGACATAGAAGAAATTACTATTGCCAACAACTAATTCAACCATTAACCGGGGTTCGAATACATTCTTGTCAAATGTGAAATCGTCATTTACACCTTACTTACCCCAAAATATGCCAGGTCGTTATGAATCCATCCCAGAACCACGTCAGCTGGGGCCATTGACCCATTCCGGGAAATTCCAAATCCTACATAACCAAATGTCCGCACTTGAACCTCAAAGGTAATATGAGTGTCATTAAAGTTCCAATAGAGCACGAATTTTCCGTTCTTATCCAACGTCCTAACGTAAGGAAATTCCGAAGTGGGCATTTGAGATTTGACACAAACCAGTATTGTGTGGAAAACGAGATAGGACAAAATTGACATGTTGTTAATTACCGAGTATCGACAGAGTTCCTGACGATAGGAATACGCCAAGCACGTAACAGATAATGAGCTTCGATGAGACAACTTGTCACATATAACATATCTAGCGGTCCAGACATTTAATGATTTATAGCTGAGGCAGCTACTTCAAGCCACTGACGCATAAACGATGGTGTCATAATGGAAAGTAAGGCGGACAAATCACCGCCTTGATTGATGCATCTTCGTGCTACAAACAATTAATTTTCCTGTAGACCTACACGTCATTATTAGAAGAAAGCTCAACTTTATCACATTTTGGGGATGAGATTTGATGATAGCGTGGGATGATTATTTATTTTTGTAACAAAGGTTATTACTTGTGTCAAATATGTCTTTATTGCTAGTGTCAATATTTTGCAGATTGACACTTGTGAAAATGGTATCCTAATTATGTGTTCATTAAAATTGCAGTGCGTGAATGCAGTAGTGAAAGGGTTGGATATACACGAATACAAATAATTTCCAAGACATTTGACAGAAGAATATGACATTAGAATTCAGTAGAATTTAATTGACATTTACTTAGAATGTGTGCAGGTTGAGATAACTGAAATTACTTGCAAAATGTCAGGAGACAAAATGCCACCTCCTGGAAAAGGTGTCATTTTATATGGTCTTGTTATATTTACATACTGTACAAGGAAGTTTACTGTTGTCTGTTTGGTTCGAAATAAACTGCCATAACTGTACATGCACTACATCGAAAAGTTGTCTGGACTTTCTGGTTGTACTGAGGATATGGCTTGAAGCAAAGTAAATAACGTAAGCGATGTAATCACCAATGTGAAAGTTGAAGGTTGTATTATCTTTAACATGGAATGTTCGGTAGTTTATATATATATATATATATATATATATATATATATATATATATATATATATATATATATATATATATATATATATATATATATCCGCTATTATATTAGGAGTGTCTCGCAAATATTCGTGGTTTTCTCTACATGATTGTCCCCTATCCGTATAACTGGTTATCCGGTCAAGTTTCGTGTCTCTCCATGAATCAGGAAAGTCGACTTTTTTTAAACAATATTTGGACCTCAAAGTCTACATAGAACTGAAATTCTAAGCAATGTTACTTCATTCTGGTGAAAACGATATTCTCTTTGTTTCGATCCATATAAGACCGTCTACATTATTGACAACGTAACGATGTAAAGGAGCGGATTTCAATATATGTATCCCCCCCAAAAAAGCACTGCTTCCTCAGGCTGTACACCAGAAACTGTCGATTTAAATATTGTTATGTTATTACCTGTGTTTTCCTATCGGCCTTCTTGTCACGAATCGGATTATTTTTGCCCAAGGCAACACCAAGGGCCTCCAGATGTAGGTAAAAAGCGACCAACCAAAAGTCTGTCAATGCTAATTGATAAATACACGTTTAATGCTCATTGCATAACCTGTGTAATAAAGTGAATACAGCTAAAACCTTGTCATGGCAAAGACACTTTTATACAGGACTGTACAGAGAGCTTTATGCGGGGTTTTATGCAGGGCCTTTTTACAGGATCCTGACACTGTTCTATCAACTTGTTTAAAAACAGAGCCGTATGAGCCCTCTATTGAGCCTGCTTTCCATGGTATGGTATGGGCTGTTTTCAATGTATCACACTTAGATGAATAAAATTAAGGTTTTTATATGGATAAAGTGCCATTTCACAAGAAAATATGATGCATATTTCCGACAATAAAATCTCCTAGAGGGCAAAAGTCGTCCAACGTATGTATAAAAGTCGTCCAACGTATGCATAAAAGTCGTCCAACGTATGTATAAAAGTCATCCAACGTATGTATAAAAGTCGTCCAACGTATGTATAAAAGTCGTCCAACGTATGTATAAAAGTCGTCCAACGTATGTATAAAAGTCGTCCAACGTATGTATAAAAGTCATCCAACGTATGTATAAAAGTCGTCCAACGTATGTATAAAAGTCGTCCAATGTATGTATAAAAGTCATTCTTTTTAGTCTGAGTTACTTTCACATATTCAAGTTTTTAAAACGGGAACAAATTAAAACTTCATTTATAAATAGCTATATCCGAAATGGAATAAGAAAAACATTTCCTTGATCGAGCTATGCAATTTAAGGTTGATCTGAAGAAACTGTTAAGATGGAGTCTACTGTAACTAATTACGAGCCTTTTTTTCTTAAGTCCATGCCGTCACAATGAGCACTATAAGATGGAGTCTACTGTAACTAATTACGAGCCTTTTATTCTTAAGTCCATGCCGTCACAATGAGCACTATAAGATGGAGTCTACTGTAACTAATTACGAGCCTTTTATTCTTAAGTCCATGCCGTCACAATGAGCACTATAAGATGGAGTCTACTGTAACTAATTACGAGCCTTTTATTCTTAAGTCCATGCCGTCACAATGAACACTATAAGATGGAGTCTACTGTAACTAATTACGAGCCTTTTATTCTTAAGTCCATGACGTCACAATGAGCACTATGCGCGACGTTTGATTGTCCTTGTGATGTGCTCACAAGTATGGTTCAGCGCTACAGTTTCGTACTATCCACAGGGTTTGAAATTTTAAAGAAAAAGAATTTCCCAGGTTTTCCTCACTGGTTACCATGGTTATTTTTTTAAAAAAAACTTTGTATATTTTAGATATTGTTAACATAACTTGTATTTTGGTGTATGTGTATGATTCATGGGTGTAATTTGGGTTACAGAGTATACAGCTTTGCCTTGCTTCTCATGTACATCTCTCAAAAGATTGCTAGCTCCGCTTGGTCATTTTCACTTCCTGAACTTCAGAGGTAAATTCGAAAAAAATATAGCCTATAATTCTTTTTTTTTTTTTTTTTTTTTAAAAACATTTTAAAATTCATTATTGTAATTAGTATTGTGTACTCTGTCACAATTCATTTTCCCTATTTAATAACTGCTGATGTTAGTGTACTTTGGACTAGTTTATGTTCATTCCTGAGTACATGGGGGCAGCCATTTCGATCAGATGTCTGCTTTAGGTAGCGTCTTGTTTCCATAATACCACATATAAAGAAATTTCAGTCACAATACATGAAAGAAACATAGAGGTATACCAACATTTTCTCCATTGTGCTTGCTGCAAATGCTCACAGCTTCACCTTATACCTGTTCTCTTTCAGAAGTACCTGACTGTAGAGCGGAACCTATGCACGACAACCGAAAGTCAGTATTGGTATTTTATGTGGTGAGCGACCTCAAAATGGAATCACGTTCGAATGCTGCGACGTTCACACCAAACTATTGGAAAGGTTGTTTTTCCAACACAATATATATCGCACCGATAAAAAGTTCAAAGTCAGAAAATACGTTTAAAATTGTTTTAAAAAATTGCAAAAATACTTAACGGCAGGAAGCTAGACAAGTGAACAGACTTCAAAATATCGACATTTTGATGACTTTCGTAGAATAACGAGTATTGAAGCATCCTATTATAAGGAAATAATCCACAAATATATACATTTCAACGGGTATACCTGTATAGAGTGAACATGAAATTCGATCACTTATTACATCCTACAGATACCAATACCTCTATTAAGGTCCACCTGTCATCTGAGACCGCAGTTTGGGAGTTTCCATAACTCGCCTCCTAAGACAGATTCCATTGCGAGTTTTTAAGAAGAGGTCATTAAAAAAATTATTTTAAAAAAGCCTCTTGTTTTCTTTGTGGACTTACTGAATCTTGTAGAGAAAGTGAAAAACCGTGTTTTATCATATACCTACCAAAATTTTGAATGAAAGAAAAAGTTAGTTTGCCACATAAATTAGTAGGCAAGTGTTTACAGTTTGAAGGAAGTACGTTTTCTTATACTTTTCGAAATTATTTAAACGTTTATATAGTTTGCAATTACAAATGTAGTTAATAAACTTGATGTTTGCTTCGCCTGAGCTGACAGAAGGATCAAATGATGTACACCGCATCTGTACCAAAGGAGTTGTTTTTATGTGTTTCCGCACTAAGCGAAATGGTAAAAGAAACACCTGTGAGGGACAATTTTGTAAGCAATATGTTTCTGTCCTAAAAGAAAGGGGTTTGATCTTACACACCACATCTCCATGAATAAATTGTGTTAGATGGTTGAACATGTTTTTAATTAAAAACAAACAAACAAACAATTCAAAATTTACAATAGTGCACACGAACAGCCCGAGTTAGAATTTGAATGGCAAACGTGAAACACGTTCGCTTCAGTACTGGAATCGACAATCAGAATAACTCTACCATCCGAATTTGTACACACGACCTCTGGACATTTAATGTCATGGTCAGTGGAAATAACATCCCCTTCCTTCCTGCCATCCATCATTAATAAATCAATAGAGTTAGTGAATTTTCTTGAGACTAAGAAACTTTGATAACGAACAGCTAGGTGTCCTGCGCTGTGAACTTTTTTTTCCCACGCGAGGCGGCCATGAAGATGAAACGCTTTCACTATGCCTTTTTCTTCATCAGAAACGCAAATTAGTTTGCTGTGCTTGCAAAAGGACACATGCCTTGGTGCGTGTATTTTAAGCTTACCTTGGTTCAGATTAATTGAATCGCTTTGGAATCCATTCTTGTCCATGAAAGCGATATGGTCTCCTTGACCGTTTTCACATAATAGCACAACAATTCTAGCTTCGTATGAGTCAATTCCAAAGCAACGCATCGTGAGCTTCATTGGGTTCAGTCCAATTCTTTTCTGCAAATCATAAACTTCAATATTTCTGTCCTGTGGATTTGACATGTACAAATTTGTATCAAGTACAGTAATATCAAATACGTTTGTTCTCTGAAATGAAGATATCTGATTGAGTTCCGAGTCATAAATCCGAACTTCCCCGTACGAATCATCGTATATAACGATGCCTTCTTCATAAAATGCTGCTGCCGTTATACGCTGAGGCTTTTCTTTATTTTCTGAGCGAAAAATTATATCTTTCATCTGATAGGTTTGGGGTTGCGTTTTGTCTATCCTCTTTAAAGTACCTCTCCATTGGATAAACAGATTAAAAAGTCGATACTCTGAAATAAATAAATAAACAAAGTAAGTTTTCAATTCACACATTGGTAACTGAATTTTTATACAAGGGTACACTAAATGTACCATCATATGAGGTTTTGGATAGAATGTGTCCCTTTTTTCACTGTTGTGAACCCTACAAAGGATAAAATGTGTCCCTTTTTAATTGCAGTGAACCCTACAAATGATACAATCAAGTTGCTCAAGACTTCAAGAATGATCAAAATCTGATTAATCGAACTTACATTCAGTGCTACGTTATGAAAGAAAATTTTAGACTTTTTTAAAATTCAATATTCATATGTTGCTTTTTAAACTAAACTGAAATGTTTACGACATGAATTTGAATACCCCTGTCTTGACGGGGTGTATTTTGTTATGGCACTGTCGTTCCATCTGTACATTAACATCTAATACCACTGTCTTGACGGGGTGTATTTTGTTATGGCACTGTCGGTCCATCTGTACATTAACATCTAATACCACTGTCTTGACGGTTGTATTTTGTTATGGCACTGTCGGTCCATCTGTACATTAACATTTAATACCACTGTCTTGACGGGGTGTATTTTGTTATGGCACTGTCGGTCCATCTGTACATTAACATTTAATACCCCTGTCTTGACGGGGTGTATTTTGTTATGGCACTGTCGATCCCATCTGTACATTAACAGTTAATACCCCTGTCTTGACGGGGTGTATTTTGTTATGGCACTGTCGGTCCATCTGTACATAAACATTTAATACCACTGTCTTGACGGGGTGTATTTTGTTATGGCACTGTCGGTCCATCTGTACATTAACATTTAATTCCACTGACTTGACGGGGTGTATTTTGTTATGGCACTGTCGGTCCATCTGTACATTAACATTTAATACCCCTGTCTTGACGGGGTGTATTTTGTTATGGCACTGTCGGTCCCATATGTAACATTTCCATGTCCGACTCATTACGTTTCAAGATTCCGACAGACACACATATACATCACGTCTTGAAAGTGTGTCGAGTACCAAAGTTAGGTTAATTGCTTCAAGTTAAAAGTCATAGCAAGAGAAAAACTGTGTGACCGGTTTCGATGTGATTTGTTTTATGTGTCTTCTTTGTAATCGTTCATGTACTGAAGATATTTAATGAGACTTTACTTACATATACAGCATGGTTAGATGGTATGTTGCTTCCCATAGTCGGATTACTTGTTTAGAGATCAAGGACATGTCAAGTAAAAATGCAACGCTGTGACCTGTTTCAAGGACATGTCAAGTAAAAATGCAACGCTGTGACCTGTTTCTGTGTGACAGTTTACTTTGTCTGGTCCGTTACTTTTGCACTAATAGAGATATTTGTATGAGACTTTACCCACACATACATCATGACATGACGGTGTGTTGCGTTTCATAGTCAGGTTTCATGCTTAAAGGTCCATGTCACTAAAAGGGAAATTAACTTTATGACCAGTTTCCGATTCCGGTGACTAATGTTGACTTGCCGCAGATACTTTAATGAAACTTAATGCAGGTACACACCATGACAAAGTATATATCATTACAAAATGGTTTATTACATGCCATATTCATAGCAAAATCCATAGTAGGAGAAACGGTCACAAGACGAATGTATCATGTACCTTTTTGAATCTCTTGTTTACTGATTGATTGACCCAATTTATTCATTTATTTATTTATTTCGACATTATAAATACGGTATAATTTCCGGATCACACATTAGCTTCTTTACTATTCTCTACTAAAAAACATATTTGGGTTTTAATACATTTCTTAGTCCCTCCCTCACCGACCGCCATTTTCTTTCTTTGCTTTTAGATTATAACCGTTTTGACTCTTGGTTGCATTGAGAATATTCTTTATATGAAAAAAAAGAAGCATTAGTTCAATAACATGCAAGCTGTTTGACTGCGGGAATGTGAAACGTGTACCAAAACATACGAAGAGAATGTTTTCTGTCATGTAGGCCTATGACAATTCTATATTTTAGTATTGTCTTTCTTCTAAAAGATTTATATTTCCTAGTAATAATGATGTGCTGCCATTAAACCCCATCCATCCATCCATCCATCCATCCATCCATAAATACATACATACATACATACATACATACATACATACATACATACATACATACATACATACATACATACATACATACATACATACATACATACATACATACATACATACTGCTGAGTATCGGAAAATATTTCATTTTCTATAGAATAGCATCTGGGGATTTTAAAAGTGGCCAAGTACTAACAGGGGGTAAAAAAAATGTAAAACCCCAAGAAATAAAAAAAACATCAGGCAACCACAAATAATGGCAATCAATAAATATTTTGGACTGAACAATAGCTCATTTCATCTGGCACGGATATAGTTTAATACTGAAATCTGTCAGCGTGGTCCAATGGTTTGGCACTGCGTACTGAGGATCGGAATTTCGTGTTTTTTGTCCCGCCATGACCGTTTCCGTTGTACTTTTTGTACCTGTGGTTTGCTTGTCGGAATCACACTCAGTGACTTGCGGGTTTAAATCCAAATCGGATGAACTGCCGTGGTGTGTCTCTGCCCTTAGCACTATATAGTCTTCCATGTGCTGATGTACCGTTAAATATGGATGACTCCGAATAGACCCAGCTACATATGTATCAACTAAGGCTTCCGGATTGGGGCGCTTGTTAACCGATAATTGATCGGCTCCCATTTAGGAGCGAATTTTGTACTCTTCGTCGCTTCACCCCGGGACAAACAAAATAAGCTTAGCCCCCAAGGAGCCTTTTCAGACACAGGGGTTCGGGGTGGGGGTGGAGGGGGGGATTTCATTGCCCTTTGTTAGTAGTTTCAATCTTAGTAATAGTGAGGGTGTGAAAGGAGGGGAGGTAATTCCTATTTCCACAGGGAACTCTCATGCCACTGTAAACAGCCTTACCTCGCTTTGTCGTCTTTGTCTCCTCTTTCTTCTCTGCGGGATAATTGTTCGGGAACTGTTCAGCCCACTCAGCGCGAGGTAGAAGCGGGCGGGGTGGGCAAACGAATTCTTCGCAGTAAGGACAGCGGAACCCCAAGTCCACTGCAGTGTTCGACACAACAATTTGCAGACAACCCTTACAGAGCGTGTGGCCACAGGGCAACTCTCGAGGGTCCCGGTAACAAAGGAGACAGATGCAGCACGTGTCGTAAGTGTCAGTTGTTTTGGGACGACCATCCGATTTCGTCCGAGATTGTTCGCTAGATTTCCACGATGTCTCAGGTCCGGTACCTTCTCTTATTTTCTTATACACTTTTATTGACTCGGCAGGGTCTGCGGTAGAGAAAATATTGATGTTACGGACTACAAAATAAATACATGGAAGAGAGTAAAGAACAATGCAAAAAGGAAAGACGATAAACACAGACAGAAAAGGACGAAACATTTCAAGTGATTTCAGATGCAAACAGTAAATTTGGCATTACAATGGGCTGTCAAACCAAATAATTTGGAGTGTAGTAATCGGTCCCAACATATCATGCAACCAACCAAGTCTAAATGTTTCGTTTGAGATTTTTTAAAACTTGCGTCAACAACTTAAAATAGCGTCGAATGACAACAAAATTGCGCTCAAACTTTGCCATGCAATAGGCTTATACTCAAATCTGAATTTAGGCTAATCGCTGGGTCTGGTTTGAGTGTAACTTCGTCTGCCCCAATTATCTTTATCTTCTTATGAAATAGTTAGACATTGTTGCATAAAAAAGAGGCCTGTTTTGTAACTTTAAGAGTTTAAAGATTGCATGACAGATATATGCAGGTCCGTACACTTAAATTGGAAAACGTTAAAAGTTAGACAATTTTCCATTTTTTATTTTCCTCAGAGAGTACTTAATTTTAACTGCATGGCTAGTCAAAGTCCGAGAAAATACTGTGCCTGCTTTGGGGCTACCAGAAAGCTGGATTCGGGCCACATAATTTAAGATAGGTAGCCCAGAGACTACCGAATTTTTTATTTGGGCTACCATACACTTAAGTCAGGTATCCCAGGGGCTACCAGAATGCTGGATTTGGGCAATCATATATTTAAGTCAGCTAGCCAAGTAGGATACTGTATAATATCACAAATGTTGTTTCGTTTTTTTTTTTTTTGTTTTTTTTTTATATTTTTAACTTACAAACAAAATACTTTACATGGGATAATAATTAAAAATGACACAAAAGAAGGTAAACATAGTAAAAGCACACAGTTTCATATTCAAATTGCCTTTTTGGGCTACTGGATTTAAGCTGGGATACCAGGTTCTTTTCCCTGTAGCCCACTGGACTCTGATTTTTAAATGTTTCGACCCTGCAAGTACACCAGACACTCCTCTTACGTGTTTATGTCCACAAGAATGCAACTTTACATATACAGAATTGGAGGAATGCGTATTGCGTGGCAAGTATGTTCACAAGAATACAACTTTACATTTACAGAATTGGAGGAGTGCGTATTGCGTGGCAAGTATGTTGCAGAATCCCTCGATCATCAAATAAGAAATGAAAGAACTATTATTGTTTCTTTTGTCATTTCTTCCTTTTTATAATGACGAATATCTCGTCATTGTTATCTGAATTACCTTTCTAAAAAAAAAGACCTGTGTAATAAGCAATAACTGTCCGAGGGATCTGTGGTTTCGTATAAATTGCCAACAACGATAAAAGTCAAAAAAGAACCTGTCAAATGACAACAATTATGTGCCAAAGTATCCACCTTACTTTATGTTGTGTAGATACCATTTTCAATCTCAGTCAATAGTTCCTAAACATGTGTGTGTGTAGCAGGAGGTGAAAGAGAAGGAGTTGTAGAACTGGAAGAAGGGTGGACTAAAACAAGGACCGTGAAACTGATAACCTCAAGATCCCGATAAATCGGATGATAATTGAATATAATGATGTTTTTGACGTCGACGAATACAACAGAGAGAGGCTTGCATTGGGGACTTACTAGATTTTTCCATGATCATCTTCTGTACTCTCAAGGCACAAGGAAACTGCCCCGCCCACTCAATCCGGGGTAGGATGGGGCGGGGTGGGGTGATATACTCATCACAGTGGGGGCAGAAGAAGCCTTTCTCCCTTGCAGTGTTTATAATGTGAAGCCTTAGACACTCCAAACAAAACACGTGACTGCATGGTAAATTCCTCGGATCCTTGAAATCTCGGGAACAAAGCCTGCAAATGCAAAAACGTTCATCCCTCCTGGTTGATTGTAACAATTTCTCCCTGTCTGTCTCGCCGTGGTAGGTGTGTCGCATCTGTATTTTTGAAGCCGCCATTGGAATCGGTACACCTTGGTAAATACGTCCACCTTTTCAAAAGACTTCAGTCATCATTTGTCGATGCCGCATACATTAAAAATGTACAAGAATTGTACATTTTCACAATGAATCTCAGAATGTAAGGAAAATATTAGACGTCATATTGAAATCGTGTTTCACATTTTTGTACATGTATGTATTTATACCATATTTGGAATTATGACGTCATCCTGATCCAGAAAGTATTAAAACTCACATGATAAAAATGTATTGAAAAATGTTGTCAATACGCTATCAGTTCATTCACTTAACATACGGAATTAAATATGTACGTCATATAAACTCACTCAATTCAAAACTATTCACTAAGAAACTTTCATTTCAAAAGACCACTACGGCAGAGATCTAGATATTCAAAATTGGCACACGTACACATATGATTGCAAGTCATGCACAAATTGACAACCACATTTGGGACACTGGTACATTTAAAATTGTTTTCGAACGAGCTGATCCTGGAGGCCCATTCATAAAATGACGATTTAATACCAGAGTAGTATTGGATTGGCGGAGCGGGGGAGGAGGGGGTAGTTGTTGTTGTTCTTACACCATAGCGGCGAATTTGGAGGGGTCAGGGATTCACTGAAGCACCTCCATTTTCTGTTTTAATAAAAAAATAATACACTCTTCAGTGAAACAACTGAAAGTTAGTATTTTAGCAACGCAAACCACGACTTTTTTAAATCGAACCCCCCTTAGTAAAAATGATGGATCTGCCACCGCATCACGTCGTTTTTGCATTAAATTTAATTCAACCTATACTAAAATCTGGTCATTTACGTACGCCTTTCTGTGTCTACGTGGTATGTATATGAAATGATTTTTGTACAAATAATTATAATAGTTAACAAAGGCCAGAATTGAATAAGCTCTCTCGTGTTAAATATTTGACAATTCACTTCTGTTAGATTATGTATCATGAATAAATTCCATAAGGTATATATTTGTTTAACAATATTAAATAAATTTATTCTTTAAAAAGACACACATGTACAATGACATGCCAGGGGAAAAAAATAACTCGAGATATTCTTTGAATGAGAGAACCTTGATACGCCAGAAAATAGTATCGTAGCCAAAACTCACCCTTAAAATATACATCTCTCTCTCTCTCTCTCTCTCTCTCTCTCTCTCTCTCTCTCTCTCCCTCTCTCTCTCTCTCTCTCTCTCTCTCATAATTCATACTGGATGCATTAAATACCTTGACTATGCTGATATTTTTATTCTGACGGACCACGTTTCTGAAAAAGTACTTAACCTCAGCTATATATAATGTATAGTATTGATAAGTTGTATACATAATGTATAGTATTGATAAGTTTTATACATAATGTATAGTATTGATAAGTTTTATACATAATGTCTTGTATTAAGTTTTATACATAAGGTATAGTATTGATAAGTTTTATACATAATGTATAGTATTGATAAGTTTTATACATAAGGTATAGTATTGATAAGTTTTATACATAATGTCTTGTATTAAGTTTTATACATAAGGTATAGTATTGATAAGTTTTATACATAATGTAAAGTATTGATAAGTTTTATACATAATGTCTTGTATTAAGTTTTATACATAATGTATAGTATTGATAAGTTTTATACATAAGGTATAGTATTGATAAGTTTTATACATAAGGTATAGTATTGATAAGTTTTATACATAATGTATAGTATTGATAAGTTTTATACATAAGGTATAGTATTGATAAGTTTTATACATAATGTATAGTATTGATAAGTTTTATACATAATGTATAGTATTGATAAGTTTTATACATAAGGTATAGTATTGATAAGTTTTATACATAATGTATAGTATTGATAAGTTTTATACATAATGTATAGTATTGATAAGTTTTATACATAATGTATAGTATTGATAAGTTTTATACATAATGTCTTGTATTAAGTTTTATACATAAGGTATAGTATTGATAAGTTTTATACATAAGGTATAGTATTGATAAGTTTTATACATAATGAATAGTATTGATAAGTTTTATACATAAGGTATAGTATTGATAAGTTTTATACATAAGGTATAGTATTGATAAGTTTTATACATAAGGTATAGTATTGATAAGTTTTATACATAATGTATAGTATTGATAAGTTTTATACATAATGTATAGTATTGATAAGTTTTATATCGTTTGTTCTGAATATATTTTTGTCCTGAAACAGGCGAGCATTCCCCTTTGCGAGTCATTAAATAAAATATTGTCTAGTCTGTTTATCTGAGAGAAGTATAAACATTTCCGTTCAGACCAAGATATCTAGTATAAAAAAGTGATCTGACCATTCAGTGTTGATGCTAATCGACTTGCAAATCATTACATACTAAGATATCTAGTAAAAGTGATCTGACCATTCAGTGTTGATGCTAATCGACTTGCAAGTCGTTACATACGTCCGTGTATCTTTCGCTGAAATAACAATTTCAAAGTACTGTCGTTACCCTCATTCAAAGAGCAAGACACGCATGGTGATTTCCATTCAATACTGACGTACACGGTTTACATATTTATGTCACTGCTATAGTTTTTAGCGCTATATTTGTCACTAGTCTGGTCATATATTGTTTATGTAACAAATTACTGCTGTACATTCTTGAAATAAAAATATAGAAATATATATTACATGTAGTGGTCAGTGTTAGCACGGAAAATGAATGTACCGTCTGTACTCGCGTATAAATCAGTACCAACTGCATAGACCCAGATCTGCCGTCGCAAAATGCGCCGGCAGATCTGGATCTATGCAGTTTGTAAGGACTAATCAGTAGAACAAACAATATAGATCAGGGTCTATGTTGTTTGCATTCGGACCCAATTTATACACGAGTATAGACGGTACGTGTAATTCAAGACAATATCACTGATAGCTTTGTGATATTTAACACATCACACTAGACTTGCAACTCTCTCTCTCTCTCTCTCTCTCTCTCTCTCTCTCTCTCTCTCTCTCTCTCTCTCTCTCTCTCTCTCTCTCTCACACACACACACACACACACCATCATTTATAAGCCGAACATTATTCATGTATTATGATTTCAATCCTGGACCACTTGGAGCCATCCGGGGACGATGAGGCGGCTCCTCCTGGACATTTTCCTCCTTTGCCACGCCCGTACATTGGTTAACAAGCGTGCAGTGCACGCAGTAAACCGTTGGATGGGCTCGCAGCTCGGCCAGCCTTCTGACGAATAATTAATCATGTGCAGTGCACACAAAAAAAAAACCCCGGAATTGCGCGCAGTGCGCACTGGGGATATATAGACGTACATGGCCGAATGGCCGAACACGTCTCAAATTTAATTAAACAAACAACGTATTATGATTTCCCCCTTGTCTCCAATGAACAATGTAGGCCTAAATCATTTCTCTGTATTTGGGAAAATATCAAGCACAGCGAGGATACAAATATTGAACTTCCTTTAAAATCACACCTACTGTTCCAGTTCAGGTCACGTGAAAAGATATTAGGATGTAGGAGACCATAAACTAAACCAGGTTTAGGTTTTAAATTCGGGATTTATTTCTTTCATCTTTAAGCATTCGCTCTTCTATATCGTTAGGCAAATTTCCCTTCTTCAAAATTCTTCACAAGACAAAATTTATAACTGCAGTTGTTTTATTATTTTTTTTATGACACCGATGTGCTTGTATCATGTATACCCATAATCTACTCGTGTAATAAATTCTCCAGTTTGAGCAGGCAATTCGTATTTTGACTCTTAAGCCGTACACACTCTATGCATACTTGAATACACGCAAAAGACTCTTTCACTTCACTTAGTTTCCTGGTCGGGCCCTCACTATTGCCCGGTTTGTATCTCAGTTCAATCCCCAATACCTTCACGTGCAATGAGGATTCTCATCAATATATGACCATTGGCTTTCTCCAGGGTATTATTTGGTTTCCTGCATGCAAAGTCCGCTTCTCGTAAACTAGATAAACAACGAAGAGTTGAGTCCTGTTGGACATTACTGTAAGTAATGGAGTCAAGTAATTCTCACGTATACATTAAACGAAGTCGACAGCAATCTGCTTATTTAACTCTAGTCAGTGGATACCAGGTGCGGATCAGGCGGAAAAGGACTCTAAAAATGCGCCCCCCTTTAAGAAAAGAAAGAAAAAAAAACAAAAACAAAAAAAACAATGAGCGTAAAACAACCGGAACGTTTCTTAGAGTAAGTTTTCTTTACAATTGGATATTTCTGGACCCGCCCCTGGATACACTAACGAAATGATGACTCCGGTTCATGGATTCGCGAATCTAGTTGAACTCCGTTGATTAAAATACATGTAAAACCAGACTCAATTCTTCGTCACGTATCCGCTTGTCTAATTAAACCTCTTTAAATTATGGGTCTGGAAAATGGTTGATTAGTTTGTCACATTTTGTTTATTTACCAACTAGCAGCAGAAGGAAAACTGGCCCATATGCTATATGCATGCATGCCCTCCATTGCACCATATGAACAAATAACTGTGATTATGTCTTAGGCAAGTGGGCACCTGAGATTTAAATTTTACATATTGTTGCGTCGGAGTCAATTAAAAAAAAAAAATTTTTAAATCAATAAAAAAAATTTAAAAAATGCATAAAACTGATGCCTGTCATATAATGGCCTTCAGCAAGGGCAAGTGATAGCGTATCCCTGCGCTGACATGTACATGTAATCTGGAATACACTATTACTAGGAATGACCGAGAAGTTGCGAATTAAAAAATAGTTCGATGCATATTCGCAACTTCTCTGTCAATCCTAGTTTCGTAATTAACCGAGGTATTGCAAATGAAAAGTCCTTGCACATAAAGAGTTTTCCAGGCATAATTAATCTGACCCTTGTAATTACTAATAGAGCTCCTAAATTTTTATCCTGGTAGGTCACACCCATACTCCTATTTTACTGCCTCAGGAAGCTACTCGGGTAATCCATGCCCTCATTTAGATCCCTTAGTAAGTCCTTCTCTCTTGAACAATGCAGGTTGTCATACATATAAAATCTAATACCATTATGATCTCTCTGATAGTACTGTTGGGCCAATTGTTTGCATCGGTGAATGAATGAACTTCTGTCTGTCTGTCTGTATATATTTATGTATGCAGTTTCTGCTTATTTAGTCTAGAGTATGAACCCATATTATGTATTAATTCCAAATACTGAACAATGTAAACCACCCAAAAAATAACAACAACAAAAAATAAGTAAAAGATACGACAAGATTGGTGCTGACATTGGGAACAAAACACAGAATGTGTATTTGCATTTATTGCTAAGTTATTACTGGGGAAAATAAATCTTTAAAACTGGGCAAGCTTCAAATATCATTTGTTTGCTTGTTGTCTCTATATAACGATGTGGTTTTGAAGTTATTCTTTATTTTATACTTACCTTGAATACTCATTAGTTATTTTATACTTACCTTGAATACTCATTAGTTATTTTATATTTACCTTGAATACTCATTAGTTATTTTATACTTACCTTGAATACTCATTAGTTATTTTATACTTACCTTGAATACTCATTAGTTATTTTATACTTACCTTGAATACTCATTATGTATTTTATACTTATCTTGAATACTCATTAGTTATTTTATACTTACCTTGAATACTCATTAGTTAATTTTATACTTACCTTGAATACTCATTAGTTAATTTTATACTTACCTTGAATACTCATTAGTTAATTTTATACTTACCTTGAATACTCATTAGTTAATTTTATACTTACCTTGAATACTCATTAGTTAATTTTATGCTTACCTTGAATACTCATTAGTTAATTTTATACTTACCTTGAATACTCATTAGTTATTTTATACTTACCTTGAATACTCATTAGTTAATTTTATACTTACCTTGAATACTCAGTAGTTATTTTTATACTTATCTTGAATACTCATTAGTTAATTTTATACTTACCTTGAATACTCATTAGTTATTTTATACTTACCTTGAATACTCATTAGTTATTTTATACTTACCTTGAATACTCATTAGTTATTTGATACTTACCTTGAATACTCATTAGTTATTTGATACTTACCTTGAATATTCATTAGTTAATTTATACTTACCTTGAATACTCATTAGTTATTTGATACTTACCTTGAATACTCATTAGTTATTTGATACTTACCTTGAATACTCATTAGTTATTTGATTTTTTAAAAATATATCAGATATAGTGAAAGCAGCAAGTAATCCTGGAAGCCATGGCGTAATAACCGCGAGGGGGGGGGGGGGGGGCGCAAGGAGGGGGCTCAAAATCCCGCTTTACATTAATTTGATCGGGGTCCACTCGAAATGTTTGGGGAAGTTACGCCACTGCCTGGAAGGGTCCCATTCATCAAGAGTAGATGCTCTTTTAGTTGTACCCCAATGCTATTTCTGATATTTATCAACGACCTCCAAGAAGCTGTAGGACAATTACTATTCTTGCTAAGACCATCTACTGCTGTCACCGATGGGATGAAATCGTTTTAATGCACAGTAGTGTACTCTCCAAGGAGTAAATCCCAGTGATCTCCCCAGAAATTTTCGATAGCATCAGGGTAAGTGCGTTAGGGTCATAAAATGTTTTAAAAAGCGCGCGCTAACGTCATAAAAGTGAAACAAATTAATATCAATGAAACAAAAAAGAAGTGTATATATTTACATAGTATTCTTTATTTACCTAGGTTATAACAAGGCTTAATGTCTATCTCATTTGTTTCTTAATTTAAATAAATGATATACATCTTGTCTTCTTTTTGCCATATATACTGACTGCCATATCAAAATTAAAGTCTTTAAAGGATTGTCCTTCAGTACTGATTGTCATTAGGTAGTTCAGTACCCTCTGTGTCAACCTGTTCCTTAAAACACTCTTAATTCTATTCATTGAAGAGAATGAACTTTCACAATCTGAAAGAAAAAAGAAAGGAACATAAAATTTATTAATGGATGTACAAAAAAGAGACAACAAAACTACCTGAATTCTAATTAAGTGAATTACCTGGGACAAATTCTTCAAGAGTCAAGACAGTCATGTGTTTTAAAATAATCATCACAGAATAAAATAATAATATTCCTTTCCATTAAGAACAATATATCAAAGTGTTTGTTATTGTTTAATTTCTTCACTGAATCAATGTCAGAGAGCTTAAATATTGTTCAAAAGTTTTAATTAAATTAAAAATGACCTTAATTAGTAAGCATATGGATGAAACTATTAAAGTTATATTTATGAAGGAATACTTTGTTATTTATATCTTTTCAAAAGAGGTAAAACTGGAAGATAAAGATTGTTCAGTTTATTACTTGGATAGACAGAAAAGAGAAATGAGAAGTTAAGGTTTACTTACCAAACTATATTTCTCTTGCTCTGAGTAAACTATGTAAAATAATAACATCGTGAATAAAATGCAACTTTCCTTCCTCGTCACAACTTAATAAGAACGACTACAATTGCAGATCCAGTCAGAGGAGGGCTCTTACTCTCAGAGGAAACTGGTTCATCTGATTTAACCTGAAAAAATAAGATAAAATTAATTTCAGTAGGCCATCCCCTTTCAAGGCTTTCATTCATATTTTCTTGCGTAAAAGTAGGAATGTAATAAAAGCTTTAATTAATAAAATGTCACATTAAATGTGGCTTTATTCGTCATTGAAAATTTTAGTCGGGGGGAAATTGCACAAGAATATTATGCACATGTAGTATAAATACAAATTTAAAAAATGGAATCCTTTTGGAAGTACAGAACACAAGTAAAGATACAAAACTGGCAGATTCAGTTTTAATAAATCTGTTCTGGGAAGGTAATGGAACTTGACACGCCTACCACGCCCCCTACCACGTGCCCTAATTGGAACTCCATTTTCAGATGAAGTGACTGGGCTCAATAATCCTAAAGGACCAGCAAATATAGCAACAAAATTCAATAACTTACAATTATCAACCATTTCTGGCAGGGATGGATCTACAGGAAGCTATGGCTGAGAGGATGTCCCAGGCTCATGTTTGATGCTGACAGCATGGTTAACTCGAGATACTTCCAAAGCTAGTCGGTTGCATATATCGAAAGTTTCCAGTTCAGTCAAGCACGCTGACTTAAATTGAAGATCAAACAGCGTGTATTCCTGCATAAACTCCTGGTTCTTCCTATACCTAACAAAATATAGCTCCATATAAATGCTTAATTGAGTTAATTCTTGCACTATTCAACATGACAAAACAAAATCTAGTGGCCAGCGGCCACTGTCAACTTATTAAGCCCTTTCAAGGTAATAGGCATGGATGTGTAAAGTTTTAAACAAAAACTTAACATTCTGTGACATACAAACGAACGGACGAACATCATTGTGGAGTGATGATTATATCTCGCTATCGCTAAAGTGGCTTGACAAAATATAGTGCAATTAATTTGAATTACTTTATATAAAGTTTTACATGTATTACTATTTTGATACTTTTATTCCATTTATGACTTTAACTTTATGTGTAGTAAACTTTTTATACCGATTAAAAAGTCAAAGTTATTATAGTTATTTCTAGTATATTTATCTGGTAGACCAATCATCAAAAATGGCATTTGTCTGACAATATCAGAGTCATTTTCCTGGGCAGCTAAGGTAACGGATATGAGCTTCTTCTGGAATGGAAGTATGAGTGATACCGTAGGTGTCTTCTCCAAGCTCATAGTTTTCGTAATTTCTCGAAGCGGAATCAGGCAATTCATAACGTCCTTGGCAAGAGGAACATCTTCCTCCGACAACGAACTGATGTCACTTCCTTAGTAACTAAAGCAGCATAAACTGCAGGCTGCAATAAGAGGAACCTTCCAACCTTTGTCTACAGCGGAGTTCCATCTGGTGTACAAGTCTTGGGTCAGTTTTACGTTTTTAAGTCCGAGTAATTTAGTTTTGCCTTTAAGTACAGCAGCAGCTGTATTGCTCCTATAAAAAAATGATACAATCCTTCTAATACGACCATGAATACTTGACACGTCGTTGATATTAACGCTTTGCGCACTGCTAGGTTCAGAGTGTGAGCATAACAGCCTATATGAGGGTTGCATCCAGACTCCGAAGCAGCCACTGCCATATTAGCGGCATTGTCCGTCACTAAGGGAGGATTCTTGCAGAGACTCCATTCCTCAATAGCATCCACTAATACTTTAGCGATGTTCAAGTCAGTGTGACTCTCTGGATGTTCCATGGTCTGCAGAACAAAAGACTGCAGCTCTCATTCCTCATTTAAGATCGAAGCAGTGACAGCCACATAAGATTCAGTGGCTCTACTCGTGCAGCCATCTGTGGTAAGTGCTACAGGTACGTTCAAGAGACTTGTTTTAATCATGTCTCTACAAGCTTTATACATGTCCGGCATCATAGTTTCGGAGAAACACGTGCGCGACGGTAAGTCATATCGAGGATCCAAAGCCCTAACGGTACCATTTCTTTGAAACCATCGTTTGCAACACTTTTTGCTTTTTTCTTGGGAATCATTTCAAAATCCGTTTTTTGAAAAGAATAAATTTCTGAACATTTAAATTCAGGTGTACACGCCTGTCAACTAACTTGAAAAATGAGTCGACGTTAATGGATATTTGGAGACAAGAAAAGGAACTTAACGTGATGCAAGCACTTTGATCTGACCGACCATGTATTTCACACGAACAACATCAGATGCGGCCGCTGTTTGTTTCAAAGTTTTGCTCTTTTTATTCTTTGAAGCCAAATATCACTGATCACAGCAGATGTTGCATACTTTGTTGTATGTACATTCCGGGCATTGGATACAAAAATAAATTATTTTAGAGGAATTAATATATTTACGAACACGGACTATTGAGTACTCTTCATTTAGTGTCACTACGAACAGGACATCAATATCTGAGGCAAAGTGAAGTTTATAAATTATTATTTTTAACTGGAAGAATATCCCCTGGTCTTGACTAGCCACCCCCCCCCCCCCCCATTAAACTGTGCCCTAATAATGGTACTGTGCATCGCGTTTTACATTCTCTTGCAATCTCGTGCTAAGCGTGCATCTAGGAGGAAAAGAAAATATGGTTCCGGAATTGAATTCGAAAAATTGTGAGGAATACACAGAGATGTAGGATAAAAGCAAGACCGTGAAAAAATCGTGGTACAGACAATCGTATTTCGGTGTGTATTGCCAGAAGAGTTAACCGCAGTATACCGGTATATCTTTGCACCCTTAGTGGCTTCTATAGTATTTTCGAAGTGTTTTCTCGATCATTGGTAGAAAGGCTCGACCGTGTTCCGATTCCATATGTTAGCAAACTGTTCCTCAAGTGTCGCTCTCACTTCTCTAAAAATTCCACCACAAGACGAAATCAGCCACTTTTTCCAAAACGCCTGCTCTTATTTTACTCCATTTTTGCAAGTGATTCGTAGAAAGTAACATAAATGATATAAATGTTTAGATTTTAGTCGGCAACTCTAGCATCATGTTTGTTTCGGCCTGCCCAGGCTGTATCTGCATAGAGAATTTGCTCTCGATTGCATAGCGATGAAAATAGCCGTCTGATCCAGGCTATGGCGTTGTTTACCTGCGAATCGTAACGTTGTCAGCCTTTTCTATCGCATGCTGGAAAAAACTCAGATGTAAAAAAATAGCCAATTTTTTTTTTTTTTTTAGTTGCTACACAATAGCGCAAGACTTATGGCATATTTTATATAACCTGCTTGAGTTAAGATGGACAAGAACTCTGCTGTAAATGGAGGCATTTTCCACTTTCCTCAACCCTCTTTGAGATCAGAAATAGACAATTGGGTGCCTTGCGTACAGCCTCTGGAGTTGTCTATTGACCCGGTCGGCGAGATGACTGAAATCATTTCATATCATCCGTCTCGGCCAAAATCTCCAACATATATTGCCCACAATAATGGTCTTTACATAAGACTGCATATTGCCCACAATAACGGTCTTTACATAAGACTCCATATTGCCCACAATAACGGTCTTTACATAAGACTGCATATTGCCCACAATAACGGTCTTTACATAAGACTGCATATTGCCCACAATAACGGTCTTTACATAAGACTGCATATTGCCCACAATAACGGTCTTTACATAAGACTGCATATTGCCCACAATAACGGTCTTTACATAAGACTGCATATTGCCCACAATAACGGTCTTTACATAAGACTGCATATTGCCCACAATAACGGTCTTTACATAAGACTGCATATTGCCCACAATAATGGTCTTTACATAAGACTGCATATTGCCCACAATAACGGTCTTTACATAAGACTGCATATTGCCCACAATAACGGTCTTTACATAAGACTGCATATTGCCCACAATAATGGTCTTTACATAAGACTGCATATTGCCCACAATAACGGTCTTTACATAAGACTGCATATTGCCAATAATAACGGTCTTTACATAAGACTGTATATTGCCCACAATAATGGTCTTTACATAAGACTGCATATTGCCAATAATAACGGTCTTTACATAAGACTGCATATTGCCCACAATAATGGTCTTTACATAAGACTGCATATTGCCCACAATTACGATCTTTACATAAAACTGAATATTGCCCACAATAACGGTCTTTACATAAGACTGCATATTGCCCACAATAACGGTCTTTACATAAGACTGCATATTGCCCACAATAACGGTCTTTACATAAGACTGCATATTGCCCACAATAACGGTCTTTACATAAGACTGCATATTGCCCACAATAACGGTCTTTACATAAGACTGCATATTGCCCACAATAACGGTCTTTACATAAGACTGCATATTGCCCACAATAATGGTCTTTACATAAGACTGCATATTGCCCACAATAATGGTCTTTACATAAGACTGCATATTGCCAACAATAACGGTCTTTACATAAGACTTCATATTGCCAATAATAACGGTCTTTACATAAGACTGCATAAGATGCTGGACTCTGCCATCGACTCTTTCCAATATGGATTAGGCAGATTTTTCGGTATAAATGTTGTGCCCTCCAGTCTGTAAAAATGCATTGGTGGGCTTGTACACCAAACACAATCCAACCTTACGGCTGTAAAAATGCATTGGTGGGCTGGTACACCAAACACAATCCAACCTCCAGTCTGTAAAAATGCATTGGTGGGCTTGTACACCAAACACAATCCAACCTCCAGTCTGTAAAAATGCATTGGTGGGCTTGTACACCAAACACAATTCAACCTCCAGTCTGTAAAAATGCATTGGTGGGCTGGTACACCAAACACAAACCAACCTCCAGTCTGTAAAAATGCATTGGTGGGCTTGTACACCAAACACAAACCAACCTCCAGTCTGTAAAAATGCATTGGTGGGCTGGTAAACCAAACACAATCCAACCTCCAGTCTGTAAAAATGCATTGGTGGGCTTGTACACCAAACACAATCCAACCTCCAGTCTGTAAAAATGCATTGGTGGGCTGGTACACCAAACACAAACCAACCTCCAGTCTGTAAAAATGCATTGGTGGGCTTGTACACCAAACACAAACCAACCTCCAGTCTGTAAAAATGCATTGGTGGGCTGGTACACCAAACACAAACCAACCTCCAGTCTGTAAAAATGCATTGGTGGGCTGGTAAACCAAACAAAATCCAACCTCCAGTCTGTAAAAATGCATTGGTGGGCTTGTACACCAAACACAATCCAACCTCCAGTCTGTAAAAATGCATTGGTGGGCTTGTACACCAAACACAAACCAACCTCCAGTCTGTAAAAATGCATTGGTGGGCTTGTACACCAAACACAAACCAACCTCCAGTCTGTAAAAATGCATTGGTGGGCTTGTACACCAAACACAAACCAACCTTACGGCTGTAAAAATGCATTGGTGGGCTTGTACACCAAACACAAACCAACCTCCAGTCTGTAAAAATGCATTGGTGGGCTTGTACACCAAACACAAACCAACCTCCAGTCTGTAAAAATGCATTGGTGGGCTTGTACACCAAACACAAACCAACCTTACGTCTGTAAAAATGCATTGGTGGGCTTGTACACCAAACACAAACCAACCTAACGTCTGTAAAAATGCATTGGTGGGCTTGTACACCAAACACAAACCAACCTCCAGTCTGTAAAACTGCATTGGTGGGCTTGTACACCAAACACAAACCAACCTCCAGTCTGTAAAAATGCATTGGTGGGCTTGTACACCAAACACAAACCAACCTTACGGCTGTAAAAATGCATTGGTGGGCTTGTACACCAAACACAAACCAACCTTACGGCTGTAAAAATGCATTGGTGGGCTTGTACACCAAACACAATCCAACCTCCAGTCTGTATAAATGCATTTTTGGGCTTGTACACCAAATACTAACCAACCTCCAGTCTGTAAAAATGCATTGGTGGGCTTGTACACCAAACACAATCCAACCTCCAGTCTGTAAAAATGCATTTTTGGGCTTGTACACCAAACACAAACCAACCTCCAGTCTGTAAAAATGCATTGGTGGGCTTGTACACCAAATACAAACCAACCTCCAGTCTGTAAAAATGCATTTTTGGGCTTGTACACCAAACACAATCCAACCTCCAGTCTGTAAAAATGCATTGGTGGGCTTGTACACCAAACACAAACCAACCTCCAGTCTGTAAAAATGCATTGGTGGGCTTGTACACCAAACACAAACCAACCTTACGGCTGTAAAAATGCATTGGTGGGCTTGTACACCAAACACAATCCAACCTTACGGCTGTAAAAATGCATTGGTGGGCTTGTACACCAAATACGAACCAACCTTACGGCTGTAAAAATACACACTGGTGGGCTTGTACACTAAACACAATCCAACCTTACGGCTGCTCAGCATCCATGCAGCTGTTGAACCACCTCTTCCAAAGTAGGAGATTTCTGTAAGGGACCGACCATTTAATTTTCTTGTGGGGAAGGGGGACTGGGATTTCCTTTCAAACCAGGTTACCTTTTGTTCTTTTACCTGAAGATAATTTAATTTTTCAACTAATATCATGGATATAATTAGTTCTCTTTTTATTTATTTCTTTTTAATAAGTCAGAGCTAGATTGTTTTTTCCAGCTATTTTGGGGACCAAATTTGTTTTAAAATTCCCCCTCCCACCCCACGGCCTCGAAAATTAAATGCTCGGTCCCTAACGTCGGGTCCCCAACAAGGTTTTACTCAGTTTTCCGTCCCTCAGATTCCTATAAAAGTTGGGAAGAAATCTATGTAATTTGCCCTATCTTCATCTTCAAGAATCTAGCTGGAACAACTAATAAACCTCAAAGAAAACATGTACTTGAAAGATGTAATGACATATTATCTGAGCAATTTAATATCAACCATCCAGTGTTTGAATTATTCTTTAAATTTGCACAAAGTCGATAAAAAGAAAATTATAGGTGTAGGAACTAATCCTTTAATTATCGGATTCGTATCGAAGAAGTGTTACTTGTGCATACATTAATGACAGGAACGACCAAAGTAAATCTGATTAGAACAATCCTCTTTTATTTTTGCATTATTTTTGATAACTATATGCAATAAAAACGGGTTTCGTATTTGTGTCTAATTAAGGATGCTAAGATTCTATCACCCATTTATGACTTATAATATAAAATCGTAATAAAATCGTGCTCGATTCATCGTTCAAATTTAGCAACTATTCAGAAGTTTGAGCTCAAGTTAGAAATTCGTTCATGTTTTATTGTCTGTCACTTTTAAAATCGGTCATATTTCGTTTGTGTTGATAAACCCACGGAAACAATAATTATCGTTGGGAATAACATAAAAATTATACATAAATTAGCGACAAAACTGTATTTTTTCTCCAATACTAAGTTATACACTGCTTTTCCAAGACATGGTGCAGATTGCATCAATTATAGTAACAAATTTTAAATCACTCGCATTATCTAAAATGTAAAAAAGTGGGGGGAAAAAAGAAGAAATAAACATGGAAGGAAAGGCAGAAAAAGAAAGACGAAAGGCAGGAAGACAGGAAAATTAAATATAAACATCATGGAAACATTATTTATGCTGGTTCAAATATTCTACATCAGAAAGATAATAAAATTACTTGCCACATTGTAAGCTTTAAAACAAGTGCGCGCGCGCGTGTGTGTGTGGTAAATATATACCATCCGTAGGAACGGTTGCCTCATTTTAATACATATTTTGCTTATTTTCGCAAAAATGCGCAGGCGCGTCTTTGTTTGTGCTATTTAATCTTATCATCTCATCTTGAAGTCCCTGATACCTCTTTTTGAATCGTCGTTACATCTCTTTCTCAAATTATGCATCCTTTTTGGTTTACCTATCCGCTCATAATTCTCTTTTGGCTTCTTCTTCTCAGTTTTCTTTTTTTATATAATTTTGACAACCTTTTTCCACCATTGTTTTGCGCTCTTGGAGGTCTTTTTGCGTTCTTTTTTGCATTATTTGTGACTCTTTTCGTAATCCTTGGGCATCATTACGATTTTTCCACCCAAACTATAGATCGTTTACTCTCTCTCTCTCTCTCTCTCTCTCTCTCTCTCTCTCTCTCTCTCTCTCTCATATTCTTACCGCTTTGTGTATTATGTGTTTCTTTTTGTTTTTCCTCCTATAAATGTTTTTTTTTTTTTTTTTTTTTTTAGTTTGCAGCATTCTTTTCCAACTTCTACTCTCGTATTCCTCGATCTTGCATCTTCTTGTATCTTTGTACTTTATTCATTTATTTTTGGTCGCATTTACTTTGACTGTCTTGGGTCAGTTAATCTATTTTAGTTTTGTTGTGCAACTATATATTTCTTATGGATACTTTGTTCTTGCTGTTGCTTTCTTTCGTTTAATTTGAATCTGTTGATCCTATCTGGCCTCGATTTCTCGCTTTTCACCTCAATTAATTTTCTTTTCACCACTTGCAATTTCTTTGTTGATTCAATAGGACCGATTTTAGTAGATTTTCTGCCAATTCCCATTTTATCTTCATCTCTTTTTGGCTATGGCTTCCTTTTTGCCTCATATATTTCTCATTTCGATATATTTTTTATAATCTCATTTCGTCCTCTTACAGTCTCGAATTTGTAACCTCTTTTCGCTTCGTGTAGGCCTTTTTATTTTTTGCCTTATTGTGTTCTTCCTGCATAATTATTTGTCTTTTCGCGTCCTCCAATAGTCTCTGGGGCCTATTTCTGTATCTGTCTTTCATTTCTCGTATAGCTTTATTTAGACTCGCGAAATGTAGGCCTCTTTTCACCTACATTCGCTTCGTTTTACATCTTCTCGTCGTCTTTTATAGTCTCGAAAACCTCTTTTGCTTTGTGTACGTCTCTTCTTATCATTTTTTTTTTTTTTTTTTTCTCCCCTTTTTTGATCGCTTTTCGTCCTGAAATAGACTCCAAGTCTTTTGTCGTGTTGTGTATGCCGTAATCCGACTCTTCTTTTCGGTGTCTAGCTGTCTAGGTTTGGAGTATAAAACCAGTCAAACCTCCTTACAGGAAACGTGTGAACCCCATTCTTTCTCTCTTCCGTCAGTCAGGCATTCGGTACGACGTGTTTAAAGCAAGATATATACTTTATTGTAATATTTCAAATTTTAAATGAACTTGTAATCAAAAGCTGCTCACAGTGCAACACATAAATAATCATTTAGATATTACTTCATATTTAGTCAACTGAAAATTTGTGAACTTTCGGTAGAGAAACAAAAATATTGACCACTACCAAACCAGATTTTGTCCGAGCCAACATGGCTGCGCCCATGTGAAACCCATGCTTTATGATGTTTTCTTCTTTCTGTACTTTAGATGGGACTGTAGACTTTTTTTTAAAAAAGTCCTTAGGGTATGGCAAATAAAAAGCAGTCTACTTTGAATTTCTTCAAGAGATGGGGATTATCCGTCTAACTCCTTTCGTTGATGGGGTCAATTCTTGTTGTACAATGCACAGGTGGCTGACGCAGGCTTAATGGTGAAAAAAATGGCAGTAGCGTCAAAGAACAAAGTCATACAGAGTGACATAAGTTCCTCAGATTACTGCTATGACCCGTTCTGACACTGGACACTGTCTATCATCGGGGCATTCAGGGACACGAGCTTCTTCGTGGAATGGGTACCCGCTGCTTTTTCAGCATATTGTCAGATAGTTTGAAGATATTGCATACATATATTTAAACCAATCAAGCAGTCTTCCCAGTATTGTCAAATTTCACTGTAGAAACGAGAGTAAAATAGCGTTTATAGTCTTACAAAATTTTCTGTTGGCTCGTCCGCCATATTCATCTAATTACTACTTCCGTTTTCAGCCTCGTCTTTTTTGTGTACCATATAAGGACATTGCATCCTTCTTTGGAAATGTAAACAGATCGTAGTAAATATGGCATGCATTGAAACACGTACCATAGAATATCCAAATAGGATATAGCAAGCCTTATTTGGAAAGTGAATTACCGTGAGAATCTCCTGTTGTCTATCATGGTGGTCAAAGTACAGTGAGAGTAATCATACCAATATATTGTACATTATATAGGCTTAAAAAATAAAATGTATCATAGCCCAAACTACCTGAAAAACAACACTACTTGGGTAGTAGATTTTTGCTCATGTCAAACTTTTGTCTTTGACAATAGTTTTATTTGCTCCATTGCTAGGTATAGGATCACATTGTAGCCTCGACATGGTTGAGGCTATGACATCATATCTTTGCATCCCTGTGTCGCGCCTAATGATGCTCCCCTTCTATATTTTTGGGTTGGCCATGGCCAATCTGTGGAATAGCCAATGACTATCCTGAGATTCCTCTGACCTTTCCCACCCGATTTTAGATATATTGACATTTATCAGTGCTCAAAGACAAAAAATTTAAGACAGGCCCAGGGCTGGCGACTTTTTAAAAAAAAAAAATCAAGCCCTGACTCGAATTCCACAAGCCTGATCTCCAATTCCATGTGCTCAAAAGGGCCCTAATTTTTTGTTTTTAATGACAGGAAATAAACATAATAAATTGACTTGTGTCTTTATTGAAATCTAAAAATATTTCACGTAAAGCAATGTCTTCCTCCAGGTCTTGATGTTGACCATTGTCCAATTGCTCTATCAGTGTCCTCCTTACTCATTGGATCAGTAGTGTTGATCTTCATTAGCATCTGTATTGTCTTGCTTTACACAGTTTCTGTTCACACTTTTGATGTTGTTCATAGATGCCGCTTGATATTTTTAACCAGTGTTGCCTTAATTACTCGAATGTTTCTAATAAAATCATTTTTTGGGTAGGTCTTTCTTTTTTTTTTATCTCGTCTCTGCCAAAGGATGGCTGATTCTTAATAAAAGACTTGGAAGCCATCATGGACCGCCTTTGATCCATTCATTATTTATAACAACTCCAGAAACGTCCCGCATTTGGCCTAAACTCTCCAGATTACAACAATAAGGTAATCAATTAACAGCTTGTTATATACACGTTAACTTTAGTCTGGTTACTCAGCCATGCACCACTGCGACGGTCGCAAAGACTGCTGGAACAGTTTTGGTCCTCAGTAGACTCATTGTGACTGGTTTCTGTAATGCATAGATAGAACACATAAAAATACGGGGGATTTTTTTTCTCTCTTTTTTTCAATTTAAAAAAAAAATCAGTCAGTTTTCAAAAGCAATAGATTTTAACTATATTGGACTTAAAAACCGTATTTTTGTCCTACTGCCAGTAGAATCACATGTATGTTAAAACCAAGTGAGCACTAATTACAGGTAACCCAGGCAATCTGTTCACTATTCATAGGTCACATACTTCGCTTTGTACACAAAGTTTACAGCTTTCGATAGAATTACTGTAAGCAGATAATCTTCATATGGGTACATGGTGATAAATGTTAATAATTTACTAGTCCTTCAACAACTTGAAAATAAAATTCCATATTTCGTCAGCGAGATCAAAGGTTTCTCAAGCAAATGAGACTCTTTTTTTTTGACAAGCCCGATGGGTACTTCACTTAGAATACAGGAGGGGCCCGATCTGAAATTAGAGGAACGTCGGGCTATCAGATTTGTTTAGGTAGGGGGTCAGCGCCTATCGAAAAGATGGAATTCGCGACACCGCACAGTGTCGCCATAGGGGTAGCCATTATTACAGTGCCTAACAAACTTACATAACCTTACTTTGAGTCATACCTGCATGAACTCGATAGGAAGATGATTTGTCTTCTCAGGAATTGCGAGTATAACATGTTTTTAATCCACTGACAGATGAGACAGAACTACAATGTTGATGAAATTCGACCTGGTACTCGCCATTTGTGTTGCAAGTCACATGACTACCCAAATCTTGCAACCTACATGTCCATGATATTAGAGGCCCAATAGTCCTGTGATACCAACAAAAAAAAACTTTCCAGTGTTGTTGTACACAAATTTTAAAATGTTAAATGAAAGTCGTGTCATGTTTAAAAAACAATAAAAGGACACGTAATTTTTAACATATTTATTCCAAGAACAGTGACCAGAAACCTATTGCAGTTGCAGATCAGCCCGGATTGGCTGCTGTTATATGCCCTTGGGCAAGGCATTTTCCTTGCTTCTGCACGATCTAACCTTTAAATGTTGCTGTGCTCTAAAACACAAAAGCAAGCTCCAAATATGCACCAGTGATGAGGGGATTTGTGTTTTAAGATTTTTTTTAATTTTTTTTTTTTCTTCAGAAATATGGCCGAGAACTGGGATGAACCAGCCCCTGTGGCGGCTGAACTGCCAGAAATCAAACTATTTGGGAAATGGTCTACTGATGATGTACAAGTCAGTGATATCAGCTTGACTGTAAGTATGATACCTCTCCAACTAAAATAAAATATCCTCTGTCCATTATGAAGAATTTACTACAGTACTTAATGCACCAGAATTTATAATTTTTCCCTGTTATTTCACAAAAGATGTCATTTTAGCACATGTAAGTCAACTTTTATTGTTTTCTCATCAACAAATGGATTTTTTGCACAATTTCTAGAATTGATCCCATTAGGTCCATATAATGTCATTTATTTTCTCTTTAAAACCAGCTGGAAACCTCAAAGATATTTTGGTCCCCACATTTTAATTTCAGGGATGTAGGGCTTGAAATTGGGATTTTTTAGTTTCAGGGATGTAGGGCTTGAAATTGGGATTTTTTTTTGTTACTAACCTATAGGATAACCATAATAAAATTTTTACTGATCCTGCCTAAAATTTAACTGATTCTGCTAGAATCAAACAAAAGCCAGTTCACATTCTAATTTAGCATTTATCAAGCGAGCAATCATATGCTGTTTATATAGTTTTTAATAATACAGATTACACTTTTCTCACCTTTGCAATAGTTCTCGTGTCGGTTGTCATGCAGTTTTTATCTGTCCGAGTTCTGGACAGATTTCACCCTCCTTTACTGCCGATGTTTCACTTAGAAATCCGTTTTATTCTATGTCATACATTCTCTCTTCCTTTTTGTAACATAATTAAATAACCATTTCACAAAAACATTATGAAAACGAAAATGTGTGAACTTCCTCAAAAAAAGTCTAAAGTCTTGACACTGAGCCCATTGGTATGTCATGTGTCCTGGTCTTCATGTCATTATAATTTTCTCATGCAGTCAAATTATGAGTAATGTGTGACACTGAACCCATTGGTATGTCATGTGTCCTGGTTCTCTTGTTACTATAATTTTCTCATGCAGTCAAATTATGAGTAATGTCTGACACTGAACCCATTGATATGTCATGTGTCCTGGTCTTCTTGTCATTATAATTTTCTCATGCAGTCAAATTATGAGTAATGTAATAAATGATGCATTATATTAATTTATTCCAGAAGACATATCCATAGGGTGTGGTTGATAGACTTTGGTGCAAAATTGTAAAGTGTTGCAAATTATAATCTCATTAGCGATGTTACAGACCCTGAAACTGGTCATTTTATGAGTGAAACAAAAATGGGAATGCAAACAAAATGAAAAATTAACACAAATGAAATGAAATGAAGAATGCATTTTAGAGAAAACGGTGATTGAACATGTAAAAATCAAAATACAAAACGAAGAGTGATAAATGAACATGAAACAAAATGCAAATCCATTTCATGATTGGTTTTGAAAATCTATTATTTTAAGACTGCTGCTAAATTTCCATGGTCAAAAGCTTTTTCATATGATAATCCAGGATCAGATTCTTTACACTGATCATATTTCACTCCTTACATGTGGTGACATTTGTTCTTATTGAGGCAGACATAACAATTGCCTTGGATGTGATGACATCATCACTGGTTCTATCTGTACAATTTTTATTTGAGCAAAACAAAAGAAGAAATAAAATTTGCTGAAAAATACTGTACAACTATATTTTTCCATTTTTGCATTTGCATTTATATTTTCATTCATCATAAATTCTATGCCATCTTTTGAATTTTAAGCATTTTACATTTAATTAAAGCATTCTTTTTATTAAGACAAGATACAAAAGCAATAGTTCTTTCCCTTTCACACTCTCAAAATGGAAAACCAGACTGAAGTAAATGCATTTCCATTTCATTCCATATGAAGGAATCGATGAATGGAAACAATAAACGCAGAAAAATTAGTATGGATTTCTGAAACTCCGAATGAAAACAAAAAATGGTAATAGCTGAAATGCAGACTTGAATGGAATGCGAACAAAATGAATTCCAATTGCATTTTAAGGCACTTTACTCTTATTTCTTCTGCATGATATAGCCAGTAATGTGTTAAAAGTGCCATTAAAAAATGAACCAAGAACAGTTAATTTATGCATTAATTAGACATCAAGTTTGTAAATAAAGTAAACTCCACTTGACAACAATATAACATAGCATGATGATGAACATCACATGGTCCCTTTTCTGGTCTTTTATAGTCTCGTCTGATTTGGCAAATGGTGAGATATAGGGTGGAGATTACAATTACCTATCCTAATTAGCCCAGATAACTTAAAGTAATTGCTGGGCTGGTAGGTCAAAATTCAAATTGTCTCCCCCCCCCCCCCCATGTATAGGTATCTTTTTTTCTGATGGTGGCAATGGAGTCAACCTCAACATTCTTTGTTGAAGATTTGTGTTCAAGTTTTGACAAGTTAGATACTGTATACAGGGTTCATCCCAGCAAAATTTTCAGGCATGGAACTCTTGTATGTGTTGTGGGTCATAATAATAACTGGATTATGATCATCCCTTGGATATTGTAACATTCAGAGTTTACTATTTTAATTTACACATTGCCATATACTCAACATATGATTTTAATTGTGTTGTATTCCAGGACTATATTGCTGTAAAGGAGAAATATGCCAAATATCTGCCCCATTCATCAGGGAGATACCAGGTGAAGCGTTTCCGAAAGGCCCAGTGTCCCATTGTGGAACGCATTGTCAACTCCCTTATGATGCACGGCCGCAACAACGGCAAGAAACTGATGACCATGCGCATCATAAAACACTCCTTCGAGATTATTCACTTGCTGACAGGGGAGGTAACTTTGATTTGGTTGTATTATTATAGTAGTTTCAGATTTGCTGAAAGCCTCAAGTGCAAGCTTAACTTTTACAAGCTTACGACTTTGTTAACATAGAATGGCCCAAATTTTTGCTAAACTTTAAGTATTGCTTCATATATATATATATAGATATATTACAAGTGCTCCAGGTAGAAATTTCTTACAGATGGGAGGAATGAGGGGCACTTTTGTTGCAGGAAGGGGCCATTTTTTAAACCTATTTTTTTTTTTTTTTATAACTTGATGACAGTGATGATATTTACTTTTGGGTAAGTAGAAACAGACAAAAAAGTACATTCCTATTTTTATCTGACATTAATAAACTGAAAGATGCAGAGAATAAATACAAAATAACACATTTACAAAGGTATTCTGGTAATCTGGAGAGGGCCTAGAATGGTAATGAGGGCAGAGGTGGGATGCACCCTTCAATTTCTAGCTAAAGCACTAATATATGTGTGTCTATATATAAATTGCCAATAACATTTATGAAAAGCGAGAGAGGTAGCATTTGTTTAAAAACTTGAACAAACTGTTCAAATTCAGAAGGATTGGTCAGATTAATTATTCAGTCTTCTTTATTGTTAGTTGACTAATGTTAATTGCAGAGCTTGAAACCTTGACACATGCCCTTTTGTATTGTATTTTAACAAACCTGAGAATTTTACTAAGTACATTGTATTGATTAAAACACAGAGAACAAAGACAGATTCTTATAGAACAAAAATGTTGTATGTTGCAACTGTTCACTATGCACCTGTTGTTGCATGTCTGTTTCACTTCAGAACCCCCTCCAAGTGCTGGTAAACGCCATCATCAACAGTGGGCCTAGAGAAGATTCCACCAGGATTGGGCGTGCTGGTACTGTCAGACGTCAAGCCGTGGATGTGTCTCCATTGCGTCGTGTAAATCAGGCCCTGTGGCTGCTGTGCACAGGTGCACGCGAGGCCTCTTTCAGAAACATCAAGAGCATTGCTGAATGCTTAGCTGATGAGCTGATAAATGCTGCTAAGGTGTGTACATTTAATGGCATGATTCTGCATGATTGTATCCCTCCCCATCACCAGGGCCATTTAAGTGAAACCTGCCTTGGTGAATGCCCGTACATAGAAATATGTTATTAATGTACATGTATATGTCTCTTTTCCTAATTTTTGTATAATGTTCAACCTCTGTATGAAAGACACCTACCAAAAACAAAGACACTTTTTTGTTGTCCCATTATCTTTCTTTATTGACAGCTTTCACATCATTATGTTCTAATATTTGCATGTTGATCTATTCTCAGGTGAAGCAAGAGTAAATTAAATATGCTCTTGATCTTTACCTATGGATGGGCATAACTTTTCTTTGCTTTATTTAATTTGATACCCTTATTTTTTTTTCTTCAACATGTCAAAGTAAGTCTGGTTTCATTTGTTGCCTGAATCTGTTATGTCTATATACCTACTCAACCTTAAGAGATTTTAAATAATGTAATTGCCTGTAATAAGCGTGCAACGAAATTGACATTTTTGTTGTACTCGTAAACATCTTGATGATATTTCCATTTGACCCTAGTATAATCTATCCTAAATTACTGTGCATTAACTTCAGAAGTTCAGATAAAAGGACTTTTTCCATTCTTCCTTTTGAGTTTTGACCACACAGAACACTGGAACTTTTATTTCCATCAGAATAACCATTCAGTCAGTACATATTTGTAGTAATGGATGGTTGGCTTATCCTGCAATGACATTACAGGTAACAGTAAACGGAGCCTTAGTTGAGGGAAGTTAGGTAGTCCGTAATTTTGGACCGCACCACTACACTAACTTGAGCACTCAATTTTAGCAATAGAGTGAGATTAAATTGTGGAAAAGTGGATTTTTTTACTCTTTCATAATGGTCCACAAAATGTTTAAAAAAATGAATTTTTTTGCATATTTGACCTTTAAGTATATTAAGTCCATACGTCAGTTAATTTTAAAAAATCAAGATGTGTGTTGAATACAATTTGTGAACAGGCATTTTCTTAGTGGACACCAGTAGGGAGAAAAGAACTTTAGCACCAGTATTATAGATTGGTACATAGAATATGGTTTCTCAATGTTTAAAAAAAAGTAGATAGCAAAACAGTCAGTTTGACTGTTAATGGGTGAAAAATGGCATCAGAGATGAAGAGAACCGGAAGATGCAGATAATTCTTGAAGAAAACTAACATTTATGGTTATCGTTAAAAGTGTTTAATGAAGTCAAGGTTCTGGATTTAAAGGAATGGATTCACCATATGTTCTCATTGAACCATTAAGGTTTGTGTATATGTGTGTGTGTGTATACAATATATATATATATGTATCTTCTTAAAAAGCATCATTATGGTCATATAGAAATCTTATTACATTTAAAAAACGTGTTACCAATTTCAAAAATATTAACATGGGAATTACTGATTAACATGCTTGTGGGTTGGCATCTCTGCATTAAGAAGACCTATATCAAGTTCGATTTTTGCCATTACTGAAGAAATTTATTGGAGTTGTGGTCCCTGTTTGACTTGCAACTTTGCCTTTCAGTTACATTATATTGCAGGAAGGCATACATGTCCTTGAGTAACCAAGTTACCAATCACAAGGATGAATTGGCAAGCTATTTTATAATGGTGGGCTTGTCCCAAGGTCAAGGTCACATTTGTAAAAATGGCTAGTTGAAATTTGACAGTTTTTTTGTGGTCCTGTTATCACAAATTTTTTAAACTACCTTCATAGACCAGGCATGGAAATAGAGAACTTAAAGCTCGATCTTTTGTCAGCCAATCAAAATAAACTTGACTGACGAAAACTTGTTTGATAAGCTGGGAGTAAGGAACACTGTCAAAACAAATGGTCGGATTTGTAAGATCATCAGGTCAGATGAAGTTTCTTAATGTACGTAACAACTGTATTATACTAGTCATTTTGTTCATTTCTAAATTCATGCTGTTTTATTACTACCTGTGTATTTCTTAATCAACAACTCCGTTTCTTATTTCAGGGATCTTCCAACTCCCATGCCATCAAGAAGAAGGACGAGTTGGAGAGAGTTGCCAAGTCCAACCGATAAACAGCAGTGGCTGCTATTCGCACATAACATTTTGTCATGGACTAAGAAAAATACAAAGAAAAAATTGTATTTGTATTTTTGTGTGCTTTTTTATATTCCCATTTAACCTTGCATGTACAATCAGGGATAATGGAAATGTGCAGTTTAGTGTAATGTCATAGTCTGGATTAGCATTTTATCTTCAAACTGTTTAACAGGTTTACATTTCTTTATTTGCTAACTTCACTTCGATAAATAAAACTAAAGATAATACTTGACATCTGCAGAGTGCCAAGTGGCAACTACATTGGTTGCATTTATGACATGTTCGCTTTCCAGTGACAGTCATAATCCTGCCATATTTGAAAATTAATCACTACTTTTTAATTAAACGTGGGGCCCTGGGTGGACAAGTGGTCTAAGGAGCTCGCCTTTACAGATTACTTACAAGTCTCACCTCTGTATGCAAGTTCGAGTCTCAGCTTGACCAACATGGGTATGTGAGAAAGCTTGACAGTAGCCTCCCATGGGTCGGTTCTCCCCGGGTTCATTGATCCTGGGTGGCCAAGTGGTCTAAGGCACTCGCCTTTACAGATCACTGGAATGTCTCGCCTCTGTATGCGAGTTCGAGTCTCGGCTCAATCAACATGGGTATGTGAAAAGGCTTACCAGTAGCTTTCCGTTGGTCATTGGTTCTTCCCGAGTTCTTCCTCCACCAAATATACTGGCTGCCATGTACAGTCCATCATGTGCTGAAAAATGGCGTTAAACCCCTCAAACCTAAATCAATAACTGAAGATAGAGTGAAACCCCACTGAAGCGCGATGGTCGGGGTCCACAAAACAACATCGTGCTATGACCAACCATATCATTTACCTGAAGAAAATGATGCATGCATCAGGGTGGCGGGGCAATACTACGGACTTCATTGACGTAGCTATAAACTTGTTCCATTCTAAACAAGAACTACTTAAAACGGTCATGACATATTTAATATTTATTTTTATGAATATGAAATCGGCAAGTTGCACGTAAATAGTTAAAGAGTATGTGTACTCACCAGTCGAATCTGGTTGTATCCATCATAGTAATTCCATCAAAAATGTGCACAAAGAAGCATAATTTATATTTTAAAAAATGTTTGATAGATCCAGTCGAATCATAATATTAAATTTTTTGCTAATACATTCACACAAACTTATGACAGTTTTTTTCTTCTTTCCCGCAACATTCAAATTTGCTGGACTTGTCCAAAGGGTCTGATTTCTAACCGACAATAAACTGCACGATTCAGACATTGGGAATTTCTAAAAAGAAACCTGTATTAGGCTTGTAAAGTACATTTTACTTGAGCTGAAAATTCATACAATAGGTCAAATGTACTGTATTGACCTCGTAATGTACTTGCGATGAGAATTCTACAGGTGTGTGTGTGTATACATGTAAAACTGCCTGAACCCAGCTTTGGAGTAAACCATTCGATTGTATGGGTTGTTTATAACTATGACTTTTCTTCACTGCAGAGTGAAAACAGGGAGTATAATGTTTTATTATATTAGCCAATCACACCACCCCTACAACTTAAACAGTTCTGTTCCAATCACTGACCGGACAGTTTTCTGTGTACATGTGAATGATCTGAAGCTAGAAAATAAAAAGGGTTAAGAGGGGGGGGGAGGAGGGGTTTCATTTGTGTGGCAATTACCAAAACTGCTCCTGACAATTTGGACCATAAACTTGTTTCAGTTGGTGTTTATGACGGTTGATTGAGCAGGCATTGATAGTATATTGTCTTCCCTTTAAAAAGGTAGGTAAATTAGTTGATTTTTAAATTCTGGTAAGAAACTTTTTAACTCCACCACATTGTTTGTTGCACTTGTGAAGACTTAAATCTCTGTGCTAATTGCATTTGTTGAACTCCAGACCTAATCCTGCTCAGGGCTTCAAGCTTCTCTTTAACAGTAATAGCTTTACGTTTCTGTATCCAGTTGTCCGTTGTAAATACCCACTAATTAACGCACTGACACCTATTTGAATGACTATAGCAAGAATAATTGTTAAGGAACAAGGTGGTCATTTGTATAGGGAATCCATGATGTTATTCACTGGTCTGTTGATTGCGTGACGATTGTCTGATAACACCGCAAAGCCATATGCATCTGTTGGTGGGTTTTTTTTTTTTAAATGATTTATAAATCATTGCCCCATAATTTGAATAACCTTTAGCAGCGAGATTGACTTTGATGATTATCAATTACTTAAAAATTAATTGATTTATAAATTCCGATGAGAATATTCTTTCTTTTGAAGAACAATTGTACACAGAATGCATTGAATAAAAACACAAAGAAGAGTTACTGGCTTTATTTTTCATGATTCAAAAATAAGATTAACACTTTTGCAGTACTTCAAGAAATTTTTGAAATTGTAGTAAAATTTTGGGAGCCACGCCACGACTGTTTTATCCAAATTCATACACAATCTCTGCCTAAAAATGATAAATAATTTTGTACACATTATTTTTTGTACTTTGAAAAAAATATTTATTTTTTCTTGTACGGAAAAATATATGAAATTTCGGGAGCCATGCCACAATCGTGTTATATCGGAATTCGTGCTATAACGAAGCGTGCTATAGTGGGGTTTCACTGTATTTACAACTTTCTACACTAAAAGCATTTCACAGATCCTGTTAGTTCGCAGCATAATCCCTTTTCTATCGAGAGACTCTGTTTCTATCATGCACCACAGTGACAAACAGTCTGCATTGCTGTCGGCCAAACTTCTATAAATACTAATGTGGCTACGGATTTTTAAATATAAACTATCAGAGGTATTAAATGAAATATAATTCTCTTGATCACTAAATTTGAGGTCAAGATGGTATGTAGAGTGAAGGTTGGAGAATACTGAATTTTAAGTGCTGGCCAGAGGTTGAAGTTGATCAGGACTTGACAGTAGTTCAATACAACAAATCAGGGGAGGGAGGCACACAATTTTGAAAAGTGCTTGGATTTTGGTGTTTACCTGAAAAACGGAGTGTGCAGACTGCTCCACAAAGTCCTGGAAAGGTCCTTGAAAACGTTCAGTAACCTTTGAAAACTTTTTGAATTCAAAACAAAAACGTTTAATTGAAAAACACTAATTTACTGATGTAAATTTCAAGAAAAACACTAATTTCTGATGTAAATTTCAAGAAAACACTAATTTACTAATGTAAATTTCAAGAAAAAAATAAAGATCTGTTGAAAAGATCAGATGTTCTGTCTTCCTGGAATTCAGTTCGACTTTCAGTTGGGTCACTTTCGTGCTTATTGCTACTTGGTCTTATTTGGGATTATAACCATTCCATGATGTTAAAAAAACATGCTGTGTTGACTAGGCCTTTCAGGCTGATTACAATAAGATTTATACATACTTAGCAACGGGAAGCATATTTTCAAGTTCAATTGCTGTTAGCACTATATATAGGAAAGGGGGCCAAGCAATAAATGAAGAGCTATGTGTTGTTTTGGTTGAAAGGAAATTGACTGATCAGTGTGTGAAAGTGCTCCGATGTCCCATGGCTAGAGTGAAAAGCAGAAAACGAAAAATCAACAACAATGAGTTT
This sequence comes from Margaritifera margaritifera, assembly GCA_029931535.1. NCBI lineage: Eukaryota > Metazoa > Mollusca > Bivalvia > Unionida > Margaritiferidae > Margaritifera > Margaritifera margaritifera. The sequence continues at coordinate 1,138,041 of JAQPZY010001309.1, forward strand.
AGAATATCTATTAGTTGACTATGAACAACTCTGTAAAATGGCAAATAAAACTGCTACCTCCTAGAACCAAAAATTTTAAATGGCATTTTTAAGTAGCTATGGCTGCTACAGTTTTATGGAGTGCTGATCTGCAATATCATAAGTTGTTGTCCCATCTGCAAATGAAGAAGAAGAAGAAAATGGCATCGGTTAATCCGTATGTACAACCATTGTGTATATGCCAACAAGAATGACCCGTCCAACGTTTCATTGGAATGGTTATTAGGGCCTAGTTCACTTGAGAAATGGGTGTATGCTGGATGTGAATTGGAGAATTCCTTCAAATATTTTAGCACAAAGCGTATACTAGCACCTATTCTTAGAGTGGGCCAGGCCTAGTGCGATAAATCAGCTCCCCAAACCCCTTGTTGATACTGATGGACGATTTGAGGGTATGATACATGTACTCAAAACACTATTCATTGTGATTTAGCCAGGAAAGATTTGAATTGCCTCTGCTCTGTACAACCCTTCAGGTGTTATTTTGTAAATACCAATCAGTTAATCAGTCTGCTGAATGTCAGTGCATTCAAACAACCATTAACCCAATTTTTGACCCAGTAAGGCTTGAATTTAACCAGTTGTACATAATGATGTATTTTCAGTTCTTTGTTTTATATCAGAACATGATCCATTTTACACATTTTATCAAGGAAATTAACTTTATCATAACATGGCAACTCCCAAGTATGCACAGCTATTGGCCACTCAGCTTCCAGATCAACACCTTGGGGTCAAGGTCACAGTCCATCAACATTTGCGTTACAAATTCGGTTAAATCGTTTTCATTTGATTATATTTCCTAAACCCTTTGATGGGCTTTCTTCATACTTGGGATGAATCATTACCAATTAAGATAATTCATTCAGCTGCATGTACACTTGCCCTTTTTTACCATGGGGATACGGTCGCGGTAATAGAAACTTTGCATTAAGGTTTTGGTTCAAGTTATTTAATTTACTTATGTTTCCTAAACATCTTCATGGATTTTATTCATACTTTGGATTACAGTCGGAAAATGTGTTCTTTTTTCTTATCTATTTTTTATTTACTAATATTTCCTAAACCCTTTGATGGATTTTCTTTATACTTCAGATGAATCATTATGAAGCTAAGACAATTTATTCTGCGCCAGGCACTCTCGTCCCTTGTGATCAAGGTTACACGTTTTAAAGCAATGCTTTGATAATGGGCTCGATATGAAGGCTCGGGCCGTCTTGCTCACTTTTCTTCATTTTTTAATTTGTTTAACCTGTGGGTTTTTTGGTCTTCAGTAGTTTTACAATTCAGTTTTTGTGCTTTTTGGTCCAATATTTCAGCCTCCATGTCCCTCTTTTGGACAGATATCAAACTTTTCGTAAGTTTTGAAAATCTGATGTTTTATGTATACACGCTACGTAAATTGACCCAGCTGTTTCGATCTTACGAGAGAAAAACTAAAGTCCAGACCGTAAATATCAGACTTTCTATATCACACTCCTAACCCAATTCAGTTTTATTCTCCTTGCTCGAGTTTTCCTTTTTATTTAAACTACCAGTGTCTTAGAATGAGAATAACTGTCATACGTGAGAGGGGGTGGATGAGATTTTTATTTGCAAATGCAAATCCCTTCTGGTATGAAAGATTTTCCGAGAGACGGTTTTTATTATGTGGTCGCAATCTTTGCCAGCACGATACCATACCGCCTACGTTTTATGCACGGATTTAGCTCATAAGCTGGCCAGCTTTTCTGAAATTTTACTGATGTAGGCACACGTCCCAATTTTGCTCAAAATCTGAACTCTAATTACGCCTCAACAGTAACTTCAAACGCTGTTGGATGGACACATAACAATGTATGACGCAGGGCCATTCTTTGCTTAAGCTCATTCAGCCTCTAGTCAGGTTGGTGGGCTGGATAGTTGACGAGATGCCTTTTATGTGCATGCCATGCATATTAGCACCGGCTCAGTGCCTCGCGACAAGAAGGGCGTGGGTTCGAATCCTGCAAAAACTTGCAGCATGTCACCGTGGTGTGCCTCTGGGCAAGACACTAAGTCTTTATTTACATTGCCTTGGTATGCTGTTACCTATCATTTGTTGATTAGCCGTAAACACCAATCAATCAATGTATACATAAACTGTGCGCCTGAGATATCATGTATACATAACCTGTGCGCATGAGTTGTCTTATTTCCGTTCCAAGTTTATGCGACTTTTTACTGGATTCAAGAAAATCAATAAAGAAATGAATTATATATAAATAAATTATTATTACTTTTGTTTATGAAAAGAACGACAAAGTTGCAAAAATTAAAGTAATCAAAACCAAATCGCATGCTTAGATTAACTGCAAAAGAAACCATGGGTATTTCAATTCATCTCGTCAAAAAATGTTGATCGTTTGCACATGAATATCAACCGAATGAAGAAAAATCGGATGTTACCTTTGATATAAAAGAATTAGATATGATGTGTTGTCTGAAAGCCTACATAATTACAAACTGCTTTCAGCAATCACAGCTTGTAAAACACGTTTTCTATCGGTACCACCATTTGAACTACGCCATTGTTATCTCTCAACCACCCCTCTAATGAAAACGGCCAGAACATAACTAAAACACTGTTCCACGAAATTCTAGTGCTGTCTGGAATGTTCTGAATGTTCAAGGCCTTGAATAGAACCTACCTGCAAGTCATCATTCATCTCTCTCTCTCTCTCTCTCTCTCTCTCGCGCGCGCGCACACACACACACAGTGTGACAATAAAATAGTAACATATTCGGAAGACTCTTACAGCTTTTACATGTTATGTTAGTTAACCATTCATATGACTGAAAATAAAAAGAACAGTGAAACACTGATTAAAGAAAATTTTAGCTTCATGAAAAATCCCTCAGATTGTAAGCAACATTTTTTATGCAAATATTTAAAATAACTTCAAATACAACCTTAGTTAACATTTGTATTACGAAAGACTTTAATTAAACATTTTAGTGCTGATAATTTACAAATATAAAGCGGGATATATTAAAGGACAATAAAAACCCAGAAATGCCAGAAAGTGCTCTTCTTGTCAAGTAATCGACAATGAAAAACATTTTCTACTAAACTGTACACTTGCAAAAATTTGTATTTAATGCAAATAAAATTATACTTTTTTATGGAAATAGCTAGAACACTTCATACTCTATAGCCTGTAGTTTATGTCATTCATTCTAGACTGGTTCTAATACTTTTGTATAATTAGTACCTCGAGTCCCTTCGGGTCTGACGGAAATAGCTGAGTGGTATTCCGATTGGATGCCTATCTATCATCAAATATGGCTTACGTTCTTTAACATTTTAATTAAAAAAATGTAAACGAGTTCTTCAAAATTGTCAAATGACAGAAAGCATCGTGCCCCTTGTTATCAGTTCATTTGAATTTTATATAAATGATACCGATCCGCCATTAAGTAAAACCGCCGCTGTTAAAACAGCAAAACCTTACAATGACTTTTTCGCAAAACCCGCTGTACAACAATTAGACTAAATTTAATAAAAACCATACATGCTCAAAGCCTTCTGATTTTGGATAAATAATGCCGATCCGCCATCAAAAGGGGATCCTTTACTACAATAAATAAATAATAAAATAATAATTTCCTATAAACCGCTGGACTGAATTTGCTCAAATTTAGTGGGAGCAAACTAGTATAAAAGCTTTGAAATTAATAAAAATTATATGGATTCGGTATCAAATATGACTGTCGTTACTAAAACCTTTCAAAGACTTCTTCCGAATACAAAATAAACAGAATTTAAGCAAACCGAGGAAAGCACCTGGCATAAAGGCCTTTTTATATTAAATTTGTATAAATGGTGAAGCCTTCCATCAAATATGGCTGCCGTTACTAACCCAGATTTTACTTGTCCAACTGATTTGCATTGGGATGCAGGTCAACGTCAGCGATATGAGCAATCTTTTATTTCGGCAGAAAAGTTTCGAACATGTACTCTCAAATACTAGAGTAGAAACGGAACATTAGAGTTTAAGTAAACAAAAAATAACACTTTAATCATGACTCTTGCATTAACTAAATTTTGTTGTCCGCATTTCCAAAAATTCGTCGTGCGTGATAACATTGCATTAATCCAAATGTCTTTTTCATCAAAATAAAACTTGGAAATGTATTTAAATGTAGCATTCAGGTTTTAACTTAAAGGTGAATTCTGAAGTTTGACCAATCGTCTGTCTGAAAATAAGACCGAAATGCCCAAGTCATCGGAAAATCTTCCAGTTGAAATACACTATGGTCTTATCTTTACCTCCTTGATATGTCATCACAAATAATTAGAAAAAAAAACAAAAAAAAAAACAATGATTGTAAGCATTATGATTACTTTCCTCCTTCTCTTAAATATTAGGGGGAAAAAGCAATTTTTAGAAAACAGTAGTTTCGAAAATTTGTTTGAAATATCTAAATATCTACTTATTTTTGGCGATTTTGTCATACAAGTAAATGTTTAGAAGAAATTAAATTCTTCTTTCGCGCTGCTTACAAAAACAACATGTTTTCTTTTGATTACTAATTAAATATCTGAATTCGATGAAAACTGAGAGAAAGGATGATATATATGTTGGGGTTACGAATGTTTTCATCATCTACCTTTCTTTTTTCCTGCTTTTAATTTCGTCTTAATAAACACTTCGCTGTGTAGTAAACAACACTATATTGAACATGTTGAAATTAAGTCGTGTTAAATATAAGAGTATTTTTTTACCTAATTAATTATTTATGTTTTTATTTATATTTCTTTGTGCAGTAAAATGATTCATGCAATATCGGTTTATTTAAAATTTGACATTCATCCGTGTACTGAACAAGATTTTATTTATTGATAAAATATTATTGTAACTATTTGTTTAATCTATTACTTAATCAATTATTTCGTTCTTGTGTTTATTTATATATCTACTTATGTGATACTTTCACAAAACTTACAAGAATTAGTGTATAAAAGAACAGGTGAATGAAAGTGTAGGTAGGAGTTAGGATCTACTCTGACTGGCATGATTCATAAGGCAAAAATCTGTAATCATAAAACCTTTTTTGTAGATATTTTGATGAAATAAGTTCAATAATTCGAAAATTGGAACTATGACAAAAAATATTTCAGAAAAAAGAAAGACCACACCATTAATTGCCTCCGCGGGATAAATAAATGAATATAGTAACCAGACAAAATTATAACGGAAAAGGACTCAGTTACATTCACCAAAATATCGTTTCACTGCTAACTTAAATACTTCTGCAAATAAATGGCATTTACAGTAAAGGTTACGAAGACATTTTCTATAGTACCGATCGCTGGGCGATATTAGTAAGTAGTAGGGTATGTACGAGTTCTTGACCAGTTTCCTAATATTTGACCAATTTTTATATATATTTTTCAAAAACTATTTTAACAAAGTGCAGTCATGCGAAGCAGTCATGACGTCCTTCCTTGCTATCCGTAGACATAATACTTTTATTTTGATTTTTATGCTTTGGATTTTTTAATTCTTGTGAACTTTTCATGTTATTGACGAAATTCAACTCTGCGAGTATTTTTTTAAAATATATTTTGTGAGGTTACACTCTCTGATGATTTTAAAACCTTTAAATTGGCTCCAGTTTCACTTTCAGGAATTCTTTAGCTTCCTTATGTTCATTTTGTAAGTAATTAAAGTTTTCTTAAACAATTATTCATGTTACCTTCAATTTATTTTCAAGTTATTTTCAACTTAACTTCAAGTTATTTTCAAGTTGCCTTCAGGTTAAATTTCCTTTTATTTTCAAATTATAAATATCTTATATAGTTGCTGACTTTCTAACGTAAATAGATCTTGGTTTTCTAAAACCTGTTCGATTTGTTAGCTTTCCTTTTTTTAAAATGAATGTACTTAAAAGTTATCAAGCTAGCCCTTAAGACCTTTAGAGACCCTAAGCATTGAAAAGATTATGGTGTAATTATGTAATTCAAAATAATTGTAATTCATATGTAATTCAAAATAAAAACAATACTAAACCGTAATTTCTCTCTTTTTTTTCTTTTTTTTTTTTTTGGTGCCCCTGCTTTGCTAGTGCCTTAAGCACGTGCGTAGTCTGCCGTTTGGGTAATCCAACACTGTCTTTCAACTCTTTCTGTAAGTTGTTTAAGTTATCAATTGGAAGAAATGTACTCATCAAAGATGTTATTCCTAGTATTATTGCATCTGAAAATGACTTTGATATTTTACTTAATTTAGCATTTGCCAAAACTTGCATATGGTTTCTTTCTTTTTTTTTTTTAAATCCATTTTATCCAACTCCTTATCGGTTAAGTTATTACCAGTTATTTCCTTGTATGCTCTATTTACTATACTAATTAATAATTTCTGTTTCTAGGATTCTGTTATTTCTTCATATGTGAAACAGTACTCATAGACTATGCATGCTGGAGCAGGCGCAGTCTCAGTCCCGTCCCGTTATATCTTGTTTAGATTCTTTAAAAAAATTTCTTTTCTAGTTGATTTTAATTCATTTAAATGGTGTAAAATGGCGATACGCGGTTTTTGCTACATTGATGTAGAAAACCCGCGAAGAACCTCCAAAAGAACTTGATGATATTCCTAAGGATGATCTCGCTCTTGGTCCTAGTAATGATGCTACTACTCGAGATCCTACTCCTACTGCTATTCGTGATACTACTACTGGTCCTACTATATAACAGTTCAGCAAAAGTTATTGATCAACTATATACAAAAGAAGATATCGAACATAATTTTAAGATGAGTGAAGAAGAGTATAAGTTACATAAACCTCATTATAAAGTTAGAAATAAAACATTGTGCTTCGAAGAACTTTTAAACCTTATGTTCAACTTTCTAATTTTGGTAACCCCAATAGTGTTATCATTTAACTATATACGTAGTAAAGGCGGAAACTGGCTTTTGGAATTAATACTTTGGAAAAGAATTTTAAAAAATGGACTAAGACAGAAGAAATTCCACCGATAGAAATTCATACAATAAAGGATAATACAATTAAGCAACGGATAACAAATACTGCTGCTGAAACAAGTTTATCAGAATCTTAAGATGTTATAGCAGAAATACGTGAGAATTTAAATGAAGGAAAATAGTTTTTAAGTATCAGATTGAAACACTAAAAAATGAGCTAGAAAGAACTATGACCAGAGAAGGAAATTATCATAGATTGTTTACTGATCAAAAAGGAGAAGCTTAGAGGCTATGTGAATGCTGTTAATGTTGTAAATTCAAAATATCCTCAATGAAGACAGATATTGCCTTGCTTGACAAAGATATAAAGAAAATAAAATAAAATAAATATTGCTAAAGAACAAGATCAAGCTAACTAAAGGCTCAATTAATTGATTTATTAGAAAGTTATTAAAGCAGAAGAGCACAAATTGTTTGAAGTTTAACAGAAATAGAAAGTAACTTCAGAGGAAATATTAACAATATTGGGTCAAAAATTAAAGAAATGTTTCCAGCGTGTGAAAGATTAAAACTGTTGTTCAAAGAAAATGACGTAACAATTGCTACTGTTTCTGCACCTGTTGGTATAAAAGTAACAGTTCTTGGCTTAACCATAGCAAATTCGGTAAAATGATTAACAATCGGTGATGGAGGTATTGGCCGAAGCGGAGGTGGTGGCGGTTGGAGCAGCAGCGACAGCTGATTCATTGCTAAATTCAAAAAAGGTTTGAAACAATACTGATGATAATTTGTTTAGTTTAACCAAAAAGGCAGTATCATCATTGCCTGGTATCATTGGTAGTGTAAGAAGCTGTTGTTTTTTTTTTAACCAATTATTTCTTTAATAGATGATAATGCCATTTTGGTAATTCTTGCACTAATTAGCTTGTTCTTTGCAATTATAATAAAAGGTTTATTTACATTAACAAATAGGATTAGAGATTAATATATTTACTAGCTAGCTACTTTATTCATAAAGTAAATTGCGCCTGCTCCATCATGCATAGACATAATAATAAAAGTTTGTTTATTTGTTTCATAATCTATACCATCAGATATAAAGAAAGGTATGTTTATATCATTCTATTAGGTACTGTAAGACTGTCTATATCCTTGTTTGTATCATCCTATTAGGTACTGTAAGATTGTCTATATCCTTGTTTGTATCATTCTATTAGGTACTGTAAGAGTGTCTATATCCTTGTTTGTATCATTCTATTAGGTACTGTAAGAGTGTCTATATCCTTGTTTGTATCATTCTATTAGGTACTGTAAGAGTGTCTATATCCTTGTTTGTATCATTCTATTAGGTACTGTAAGAGTGTCTATATCCTTGTTTGTATCATTATTAAGCACTGTAAGATTGTCTATATCATTGTTTGTATCATTCTAGTAAGTACTGTAAGAGTGTCTATATCCTTGTTTGTGTCATTCTTTTAGGTACTGTAAAAGTGTCTATATCCTTGTTTGTATCATTCTATTAGGTACTGTAAGAGTGTCTATATCCTTGTTTGTATCATTCTAGTAAGCACTGTAAGAGTGTCTATATCCTTGTTTGTATCATTCTATTAGGTACTGTAAGAATGTCTATATCCTTGTTTGTATCATTCTATTAGGTACTGTAAGATTGTCTATATCCTTGTTTGTATCATTCTATTAGGTACTGTAAGATTGTCTATATCCTTGTTTGTATCATTCTATTAGGTACTCTAAGATTGTCTATATCCATGTTTGTATCATTCTATTAGGTACTGTAAGAGTGTCTATATCCTTGTTTGTATCATTCTATTAGGTACTGTAAGAGTGTCTATATCCTTGTTTATATCATTCTAGTAAGTACTGTAAGAATGTCTATATCCTTGTTTGTGTCATTCTATTGGGTACTGTAAGATTGTCTATATCCTTGTTTGTGTCATTCTATTAGGTACTGTAAGAGTGTCTATATCCTTGTTTGTATCATTCTATTAGGTACTGTAAGAGTGTCTATATCCTTGTTTGTATCATTCTAGTAAGCACTGTAAGAGTGTCTATATCCTTGTTTGTATCATTCTATTAGGTACTGAAAGAGTGTCTATATCCTTGTTTGTATCATTCTATTAGGTACTGTAAGAGTGTCTATATCCTTGTTTGTGTCATTCTATTAGGTTCTGTAAGATTGTCTATATCCTTGTTTGTATCATCCTATTATTAAGCCATGTAAGATTGTCTATATCCTTGTTTGTATCATTCTATTAGATACTGTAAGATTGTCTATATCCTTGTTTGTATCATTCTATTAGGTACTGTAAGATTTTCTATATCCTTGTTTGTATCATTCTATTAGGTACTGTAAGATTGTCTATATCCTTTTTATTTGCCTTATCATTTGTTTCTTTGTTGTTTGTCTGCTGACGAATTATTATGGGAGGTTTATCAACTTCTGTTGCTGTAGTCATTACCACGTCGGTATTTACATCAGGATTTACTCTTAGTTTAAATTAATCTAATTACAATAATAACTTATTATTAAAACATCACTATATCACAAGGTATCAAAAATACACCATCTCCACCAACTACATAGTATTTCATAACTTCTGGATCTGAAACAAATTGTTGAAATCTTGTTGCGACGATTTCATCTGTGTCAAAACCTTGTTCATCTAAAGTTAAATATTCAGACATTTTTTACGGTGTTTTGAACAGTAGATTCAGACACCAGTAATGGATGTTCTTCTTTGTACCCTGGCCACCTAAAACGGATATCATATATGATCTAATATTCGGATTTAGACGTTCTACTCTTCTTCTGTTAGTCCGCTGCTAACTCGTAAAAAGAAGCAGATCCATCTTGTTTCTTCTTCTTGAATAATTTGAGTGTCATAAAACTCACAATCAGGCTGCACAAATCATCTTCTATTCCACCATAGATCATAATTGTTTTCAATTAATTATTTTAAAATAAAAATTATCAATTTCAACTTTATTTATACCAACACTTTTGTAATAGGCTGTTAGATTTATACTAGATGCAGTAGAAACAGCGGCTAAATTCTTCCTTCTTAGATATCTCTAATCATAATTCTGTGGGAAATTGTTGTAAGTTGGACTAAATGCTTTGTTACATAGTAATGATATTGGGCATTCAGACCGGAGTTTTCTTATCTGACAGTACACGTAAAACTTATATATTGATGTTATTACCCCATCTCCAAGATATAAAATCCTGTTGTTGGACACCATACTGCCCAGTTTTTTTCTGATTTTGCCAAACTTTCATATTACACGTTGCTTTGTATCTTTTCAATGTATCATCATCAATTTTAAAAGTGTATTTTTGAAAATATGTAGTGGCATGTATGTAAAACAGTCTCTTCTGTGCAATATATCTTTAGCTCGTTACATATATCTGCTATTCCTTATCAGCTGGTACACTGAAACTGGCTGGAATACAAGATGTAAAGTGTGTAACCTTTTTTTTTTTTTTTAAATCTGGATTTCATGATTTATTTATATAAAATTTGGGGATATGGGCTTACATTTGTGATATAATTTGGGGATTGGGGTGATGGTGGCCTTGTTATACATAAAAGGTAGATGGCTTGGGCAGGTGGGTTTTGAAGACTGGTGGCTGCACACGAGGTTAGGTGACTTCGGTTTTTTTGTAAATTCTCGGCAATCAGTAGCATCAGTCTTTTAGCAAAATTTTGGCTACTAGTGGCCTCGTTTTTTTTAAGTCAAATTTTGAAGATCAGTGGCCTCAGTTTTTTTTTAGTAAAGTGTTAAAGACCAGTGGTCTCAGCTTTCTCAGTAATATTTTTAAGACCAGTGGCCTCAGGTTTATTAGCAAGATTTTGAAGACCTTTGACCTCGTATTTTTTTTGTCAAATTTTGGCCACCAGTGGCCTTGCACAAAAATCGTACCAAAATTTACCTAAAATTCATACAAGTTAGTAAAAGTTAAAAAATTGTATCAAAGTGATTTTAAAACGTGTTATGGTGGAAGTGTTTTAATAAATCTAACAAATAGTGAGGAAAACGACCTAAAAGTCTTACAAAATAACCAAACAGTAAACATGTTGGTCAAAATCCTTTTTAAAATGTGGTTTGATGAAATGTTTGAAAAAATGACAAAAATATCGAAAAACTGGGTCAGAAAAATTAGGTAACTGGTCTCGGAGCTACAAATACCCTACTACTTCCATACCTTAGTAGCTGATACTCGGCACCATCGCCGCTAAGTAAGCGCCTCTGACATCTGGCGATTTAATATACAATTTTGTATATTATCCCTACGCCTACCAGCTTGGCGGGCACATATGAATGTTAATAGTCTAACAAAATAGTTCCACACACATGACCCATTTACTTTGTTTATTGCGATGTCTTTCTAAAGTCAATCTACTATATGTCTTGATTGTGATTTGAACTAAATAAGCTTCTTTGTAAAATCTGTTAACATGTGCTTTCACAAAACGTAAAATTGCTCATGTTCATCAAATCACGAATGTTCTCAAGCTCTTCAGTTTCGAAGGTGAGTAGTTCTTGAGCGTTGTCCATTCGGGCCACCTCGGCTATTTATGTGAGAATAAATTATGTTTCGATATATGTCGGCTAAGTAATTTACAGAAAACTCATACATTTTGTTCCCTGGTATTTCTTCGCAAAAAATAAACTGCAATCTGCTTGGACTAAAACGGCTATTTCTACTATTGGATTGACAGAAGGATTGATCGAGAAGTTGCGAATGAAAAAAAAAAAGAGTTCGATTCATTCGCAATTTATCGGTTAACCCTTGTTTTATAAATAGCCGTGGGTAGTCCGAATGGTAGCTACCAGCATACATTCGAGGTATGAACCGTAGGATTGACCTCAAAGCTGCGAATGCTCGTTAAGCTCTTTAATTTCGGAGATTAGTAGTCCTTGCATGTAGTCAGCAATCCGATAATGCCTAAGGGACAGACCTATTAATTTTCAAGGAGTGGGGGTGAGGGGGGATTTTTTAAAAGAAAAAATCTCACCCTACGCTCCAATCCACCCCAGCCCCTTCAGCAACGATGACATAGCGTTAACAAGTTGAGACATCGAAGTGATCCTATAGTTGTTAATGTAGCAACAAAATTACAGTCCAAGTTACCAAACAGTTTGTGTCTCTTCTTACAAAGCATGAGCGTCTATATGACATGGAACTTTTTCTGTCTGTGTGTCGTGCTCATCCAATCAAATGCTGCATTCAAAATGACGGCCTATTACGCTTTGATTGTTTAGATGATACATTGATTGTTTCGAGGATACATAATGTCAAGGTCTATATACATAAAGAGAATACTTCGTTAAAATGAATGCCACTTTATAACGAATGATTCATATGGGCCCATAATCCTTCGACGTAATGAGGGACTACTATATGTGATTTGTAAGGAATTTAAATAAATTTCGTATGTGAAACATATGCACGTACATAAAACGATTTTGATCTGTGAATTCCATATGTAATTCCAAATTACAATACACACATTTGACATATATGTCAACATGTATTTCATAATGTTACTTGCACAAGAAAAACATAAGGATCACATAGTCTAAACAGACGAGAAATACATTTAACTAATACATTTTTGTATATACAAATCACAAGAAAGGAATATACATTTAAGATGTGTTGCTGTCGTACTTAATTATCTGCACTTTCGAATAGAAGTCTGTGTAGCCTTCATAGATGGTGTCAGTAAACAGTAAAGGTAGGTCGACTAATGTGCAATTAAACAATTTGATTTGCCGAGTTTTCAAAACGGAGCCCACTTCACAGTTCTAAGAATGAAAAAGTGATCTGCTGGAAATCTTAAATCAATGTAGTTAATTATGAAAATGTAAGAGACATCTTTGTAGCATGTTTACACTCTTTATCACTCTGCTGAAGAGCAATGCGCGTACGGTGCAACGATAAAGTAATCCGGCGGATCAGTTTAATGCCGTGATTTTTCAAATTTCGATTGCCTTTCAAAATGGGACTAGATTGTGTAATTCTAGTCCCAGGCTCAAGTCAGTAACTCGGCGAACCCCCCACCCCCACCCCTCTAATCTTCCATTGTCTTAAACGAAGATTGTAAATAATAGATCCGAATGGATTGAATTGAATGTGCCTAATTCGGAACAGCGTTGTCAATGTATACTGCAAGCAATAACAAAGGTTTAGAGGGAAATTAACTAAATTATGTATGGTCTTTCCTGTCAGGACCCGGTATTTCTCCACCTCATTTCTCGACTTAGACATGACAATTGACTCAGAGATGACCAAGGAGCCAGACAAGTTCATTCATGACACATGTTTTGTAAACTACTCTGCTCTTATATTTTATTATTAATATTGAAAATAAAGCTGCTCTTTTATTGGCAAAAGGTACGAGAGTGCATTGGTGTCATTTATTTGAATATTTAAGCAAAATGTTTGGAAAAATGAGAGGCAACAGATGAATTTTGAATTTGCATAGAAAATGTGCAAGTGTCTTTTTTTAAAAACCACTTTACAAAATTTATATGCAAGGTACAATAATACAAGTTACACTGATATACTCTTAGTACACTGAAAATTACATTGCTACTAATTTTAACTCATTTATTTCATTTACCTATTTCGATACTTTAAAAATTAAAATCTAAGTTAAATTAAGAAAAGCAAAAAGATCTTTTCACCTAAATTTTGTTTTACCATACATCATAAAACAATGCGACGGCAGATCAGGTTCTATGTCGTTTACTGTTGGATTTAGCTAATAAGCGAGTATATACGGCAGATGTTTTACGTGCAATTTTTAGTTCTAAACAAATAAAAAAACGCGCGGTGGGGGGGGGGGGGGGCGGGAGAGGGTAAAGAAACCGACCGATTCTTGGTACAAGGTCCAATATAAATATGTGTAGCACTTATTCACAAATGACAACCGTTCATAATCCAAACTGGGTTTGTGACATGCTTTTTGCGTACGATGAGAAGCCTACAGATTTCAGAGCTAAAAATGTCAACAACAAATACTGTTAAAGGTCAAAGTTCTTATTCCTTATGCAGACCCAAGGGTTATCTCCCATTAAAAAATAATGTCTAAGATAGGAAAATCGAAATTCTCTAATATAACATTTTCTGATATTAGATGATGTCTATGCTTCTCTCAATAATTATGTCAAATTTTTTAAATGGTAATTAGTTTTAAAATTGCTGATGAAAGAACTATTTATTTTAATATTATTTTGCTCACAGGGTCTTGTCCGCTTTGTCTTTGTTCGGAAAGAATGCAGGTTTTTTTCAAAACAATGTACCGTATGGGTATGTTACGCATTGGGAAGTTTACTACTACAGGATCCAAGCAAGTTAGACAGGTATTTCTTCCGTTCTGCCTCTCTGTCTGTCTGTTTTCTTTTATTCTTCCTATCTTTCTTTCTTACGGTTTTTTTTTTCAAAGGTAGATTTTATAAAGCATTGTTTTCCAGTTTGAATTTGATTTCCTTATTAATTTTAAAAATGTAGGCTATAAAATAATACGACACAGAAATTCTGTTGCGGTATTTGTGTTGTGTACATTTTAAAATCTACGCTTTAATTTTAACTGTTTGCACGATTCAACATTACAGTAGCTTCATAAATATTTTGATAAGTACTATCTATCTATCCATCTATCTAGCTAGCTAGCTTAAATATTGCAGGCGACATACCGTTGTCTCTTAAAATAAAAACAATAGCATTAATTCATAATACTTCGCTATTTGAAACTTTAAGTAAAATAAATTCTGTTTGTACGGACTACCTTGAAGACTAGTACAGTGTGAAAAACCCCAACGCTTAACTACGTACAACGTAAATGATTGTCCATCTGAGCACGCGAATTATGATATTCATCTTTAAGCGTATAATATTCGATTCTCTTAGAGCAAACGTCTTGACTTTGATCAGTTGAAATTCAGATTTTTAATTTGAAAAAAAAAATTAAAAATACATTTGTATTCACATCTCACTTTCAGATCAGTCATGGTGTCTATGTGGGGGATCTAATCGCAGCACCTGTAACCCCTTTCTTTTCGGATGGGTACGACGGTTTATGTTCCCACTTTGGTCATTACACCATATATTTTGGTCATTACACCATATATTTTGGTCATTACACCATATATTTTTGTCATTACACCATATATTTTGGTCATTACACCATATATTTTTGTCATTACACCATATATTTTGGTCATTACACCATATATTTTTGTCATTACACCATATATTTTGGTCATTACACCATATATTTTTGTCATTACACCATATATTTTTGTCATTACACCATATATTTTGGTCATTACACCATATATTTTTGTCAAATGACTACGAATACGTACAGCAAAAACTATTCATTGTAATTAATTCTAACTGCTAACAGTGCCAAATTATATTATGGTAATTACAAATAGGCAAAAATATTTAATCAACTGTCATTAGTATATGCAACCTATTGTATGGCCTTGCATCCGTTGTGTGTCGTGCATCGTGAGTCGACTTTAAACAACTTCCTCTCAAAAACCTGTGAACAGAATTTGACCAAACTTTAAGAAAGCATCCTGTCATGAAGACCATTCAACTCTGCATAAATTATCCCGATCCGACATCAAATATGGCCACAATTACTAAAAAAGTCGAAAAACCTTTTAACGACCTCCTCTAAAAGAAAATATAAAAAACGCTCAATAGAAGTCGACCAAATTTGACACATAGCACTCTGGCATAGAGGGCTTTCAAATTTGTACAA
The DNA here is from genome assembly GCA_029931535.1 of Margaritifera margaritifera. NCBI lineage: Eukaryota > Metazoa > Mollusca > Bivalvia > Unionida > Margaritiferidae > Margaritifera > Margaritifera margaritifera. The sequence goes on from JAQPZY010001309.1 coordinate 1,153,831, forward strand.
TCGATGATGATCCGCCATTAAATATGGCTGCCATTATTAAAAATAGAAAACCTGTAAACAACTTAATTTCTCCAAAACAGCATAACAAAATTTGATCATATTTGACAGAAGCATTCGGCTCGGCACCATTGCTAAAAAAAACAATAACAAAAAAACAAACCTTGAAACGACTTCTCCAAAACTATTGAATTTAATTTCACCAAATCTGATTGAAAGCACCCTGATAGGAAGTTCTTTCGAATTCGTACAGAAGATGCCAATATGTAATCAGAGATGTGCGTAGATTCTTAAATAGAACAAAAAAACTTTAAAAGACTTCTTCTCAAACAAATTTCTTTGCCCCACAAAGGCCTCTTGTTTGTGAGTTTCTAAAACTTCATACAAAAATTGAACAAATCTCCAAAATTACTACAGACTGCACTATTGTTCTTTCTCCTAAAAAAAATAACTACAAAATAATAATAATTTTTCTCTGCAGAGAGATCAACTACGATGCGTTTGACCCGTGTCTAAGCTGTTTAGAGAAATGGCACTTCAACGGTCTCTTTGGTATGTTATCCTGAAAATATCTAATCTGTACACATTTACCTGAGAATATCTAATCAATACACATCTACCTGAGAATATATAATCCGTACACATTTACCTGAGAATATCTAATCTATACATATTTACCGGAGAATATATAATCCGTACACATCTACCTGAGAATATATAATCCGCACACATTTACCTGAGAATATATAATCCGTACACATCTACCTGAGAATATCTAATCTATACATATTTACCTGAGAATATATAATCCGTACACATCTACCTGAGAATATATAATCCGTACAAATTTACCTGAGAATATATAATCCGTACACATCTACCTGAGAATATATAATCCGTACACATTTACCTGAGAATATATAATCCGTACACATTTACCTGAAAATATAATCTGTACACATTTACCTGAGAATATATAATCCGTACACAGTTACCTGAAAATATATAATCTGTACACATTTACCTAAAAAATATCTAATCTGTACACATTTACTTGAGAATATATAATCCGTACACATTTACCTGAGAATATATAATCCGTACACATTTACCTGAAAATATCTAATCTGTACACATTTACCTAAAAAATATATAATCAATACACATTTACCTGAGAATATCTAATCTGTACACATTTACCTGAGAATATATAATCCGTACACATTTACCTGAAAATATCTAATCTGTACACATTTATCTAAAAAATATCTAATCTGTACACATTTACCTGAAATGAAGTGAAATACGTTGGTTTAGCGCTAAACTGAAATAAAAAAAATAAAAATATTTTCGTTACGTAAAACATGGTTTATATATGAAAATCATATATAAACTTTGTATTCGGAGGCTGATACATAGATTTGTTTCAGAGATAACTGAAAAGAAAAGTACCAAAGTTTCTACTCCATATCCCTTTCAGCCGTAAGCAAACGCCTAGTACGTAACAACTATCTAAAAGAAAGGAGGGGTGGGGTGGGAAATCCATGAACTTTACCAGGATATATTGATAGAAAAAATCCAATTTGCCCAGGAATATGACTAATTAAAAGTGAAAACAAATAATCTGCATAAATGCTTACCAATCAGGATACTGTTTAACACGGGCGAGTTTAGGATGGATTATATGACTTCAATCGCTGGAAAACAGTAAAACTTAATAAGATGCTTTCAATAAGTTGTAATTTCCTGGCAAACTTAACAAGATGCTTTCAAGTTGTAATTTGCTGGCAAACTTAACAAGATGCTTTCAATAAGTTGTAATTTGTTGGCAAACTTAACAAGATGCTTTCAATAAGTTGTAATTTGCTGGCAAACTTAACAAGATGCTTTCAATAAGTTGTAATTTGCTGGCAAACTTAACAAGATGCTTTCAATATGTTGTAATTTGCTGGCAAACTTAACAAGATACTTTCAGTATGTTGTAATTTGCTGGCAAACTTAACAAGATGCTTTCAATAAGTTGTAATTTGATGGCAAACTTAACAAGATGCTTTCAATAAGTTGTAATTTGCGTATGTAAGAGGGATTTCCTGAGGAAAAATTAATGCGGAAAAAGCACATATGTATTGCTTGGTTTATGAAAAGGCTTTCTTCGATACATTTTTTAATATTTGACTATCTGTACTTTGGAACTGATTTTTAAAAAAATTGTTATCTAAAAGAGCTAGATGAGTGTATCTTTATTTTTTAAGTACACGTACTTTCCCTAATGTATCCCTTTTAAAATTTGAGAATATATATATATATATATATATATATATATATATATATATATATATATATATATATATATATATATATATATTATTCAAGCCAGATTTATGACCTCGATTTATTAGCTCAACTGGTCATAGACCAGAAGAGCTTATGGGATGGTCTGTCGTAAGTCCGTCCGTTAGCACATGTTTGTTATCGCTTCTCCTCCTAAACTACTTGGACGATTGCCATGAAACTTTACACACACATTTATAGTTGGTCCTAAATGAAAATGGTGCTGCTCGGACATCCAATATGACCGCCACAGCGGCCATCTTCAAAAAATCTTATCAGTACTCCTCCTGAATGGTCATATCAACATGGGGTTTTCACTGAAAGACTTCTTACGATGTCTAGTTGGTCCTAAATGAAAATGGTGCCAATCTGACGGCCTATATGGCCGCTACAGCGGCCATCTTGAAGATCTTGTTATTGCTACTCCTCCTACATGGATGGTCATATCAGCATCGTGTTTTTTGTTATCGGCTTCTCCTCCTAAACTACTTGGAGGATTGCCATGAAACTTTACACACACATCCATCCCATGGTCCAGTTGGTCCTAAATGAAAATGGTGCTCCTGCGGCAGCCATCTTGAAAATCTTGTTATCGCCACTCATCCTGAATGGATGGTCATATCAACATGGGGTTTTCAGCAGAAGACTTTTTATGATGTCTAGTTGGTCTTAAATGAAAATGGTATCAATCTGACGTCCAGTATGGCCGCCACAACGGCCATCTTCAAAATCTTGTTTTTCCTACTCCTCTTGTCACTACTCCCCCTGATCATTTCTCCGTCGTCCGTCCGTCCGTTAGCACAAGTTTGTTCTCGCTACTCCTCCTAAACTACTTAGAGTATTGCCATGAAACTTTACACACACATTCAACCCATGGTCTAGTTGGTCCTAAAAAAAAATGGTGCTGCTCGGACATCCAATCCATCTTGAAAATCTTCTTATCGCTACTCCTCCTGAACGGATGGTCATATCAACATGAGGTTTTCATTAAAAGACTTCTTATGACACCTACTTGGTAGTAGATGAAAATAGTTCCGATGTGAGGTCCAATATGACCGCCATCTTGAAATCTTGTTGTCGCTACTCCTTCTGAATGGATTGTCATATCAACATGGGTTTTCACTGAAAGACTAATTATGATGTCTAGTTGGTGCTAAATGAAGATGGTGCCGATCTGACGTCCAATATGGCCGCCACAGCGGCCATATTGAAAATCTTGTTATTGCTACTCCTCCTACATGGATGGTCATATCAGCATGGGGGTTACACTAAAAGACTTCTTATGATGTCTGGCTGATCCTAAATGAAAATGGTGCCGATCTGACATCCAATATAGCCGCCATCTTAAAAATCTTGTCATCACATCTCTACTTGAACAGAAAGTCATATTGACGTGGGATTTTCACCAGAAGACTTCTTATGATGTCCATTTGGTCTTAAATGAAAATGGTGCCGATCTGATTCCATAATGGCCACCGCAGCAGCCATCTTGAAAATCTTGTTATTGCTACTCCTCCTGAATGGAAAGTCATATCTTGAAACTATTGTTATCTCTACTCCTCTGGATGGCTATATCAACATGGGATTTTCACCAATATACTTCTTATGATACCTAAATGGTCCTAAATGAAAATGGTGCCAGTCGTACGTCCAATATAATTGCCACAACGACTGTCTTAAAAATCTTGTTGTAACTACTCCCCCTGAATGGATGATCATTATGACATGGTGTTTTCAACAAAAGACTTCTAATGATGTCAACTTTGTCCTACATGAAAATGGTGCTAAGCTGACATCCAATATGTGCACCACAGCAGTTAATTTGAAAATCTTGTTATCGCTGAAGAATATCAGATATGATTATGGTTTCAACACTCGACAGTTAAAAGGAAGAAATGGTCTTATCTTGAATTCCTGGAAATTCTTTTCACCCAGTAGTCACATCGAGGGAAAGAAAACAACCAGGATGACCTTCTCACACCTGCTGATAAGAGTGTGATTTTGTACCCTTTTTACTGAGCGTCTGGCGGGCAATGTCTGAGGTGTTTAATTATGAACTTTATCTTACAATAGCCAGACCTTTGTCCACTCAACAATAATGCAAATGGAGAATCAAAACTTTTCCATCCCTCTTATCTACATAACTGTTATCTTCTTGTGACGTCAACAGGGGAAGTAATAGAAAGCCCCTACTAATTGAAAGAGTCTACTAGATAATTGTATTTAATTTAAACTAGTTTCTCTTTAAGCCTTAAATCTAATAATGTTCATAAAATGCTAATTTATTTACATGTTGAGATGTTTAAGTAGGTATCATACAATTTATTTTTGATCTAGTAAATGGAACGCTCTCAGAAGGTATGAACCAGAGCTTACAGGAACGAAAACGGTCGGCAGAAAAATGGTTAGAGGTGGCTAGAAACAGGTTAGTTATATAAAATTAGTATATATATATATTTACAAGTTTACAAACATCAGTCTCAGTACCAACTCCACACTTCTGATTAATTTACATATTACCTGAGTATAATGTTACGTTGTGGAGATAATGTTAAGACCGAGACTCCACAAAAAGAAGTGACCAGGCTTCCCTTTAGACTCAGTCTGAATCTAGCTTCTATAAAGAATAGTTGATCCTTATAGAGATATGTTTGGCTGATAGGTCCTGAAAACTATCTGACACAGTTAATGACAGGCCAATTCAAGACTTGATTGAGCACCTTAAAATGTTAATTAGCTGTAAGGTAGGCTAACAAGCCTACAAATCTGTGACCACAAGATCATCCAGTAGGTGTTATGTTCTTCATACGTAAGAAACTTCCACCCATTGACCAATCACAGTTCGCGTGCAACATGTTTCCGACCCTTTCTAGCCCAACTGGTCGGTTTACAAACTCGGCGTTATCCCTGTTTCCATGGCATGAATCTATATAGAGTTCATTATTCTACCCCTCACCCCCCACACAACCCCTTCATGGGATGCCAGTCCTTCAAAGGTTAACCTCTTAGATGGTGCTGTTACCTTTTGTACAGTTGAGCAGTGTTCATAAAGCCGGACGTTATCCTGGTTTATATGATATGAAGTGACTCAGAATGCATGATTTCCTAATGATAGGATGGCAGTCCATCAAAGGTTATGCCCCTCTCTCAGCCCCCAGTAGATGCTGGTATCTATCTGCAGCTGGGTTTGCTAAAACAAGTAAGGCCAAGTGCCTTGACCTGGAGCATAGAACACAGCAGCAATGGCAAGGGCAGGACTCAGACACAGAACTATATAATCCCAAGTCCACAGTGCCTACTACTTAGCTACAGTGTTTTGTTGAGTGATATTCAATTGTTCAGCCTGCAGTGTTCTTCCTTTTTTTCTTCCATTTGTAGCTGGACTCACGAACAGAAGGATTCAAATCCTGCCAATACCAGACTGGGTTGGACGTCGTGGTTTGTCTCTGAGCATGGCATTTCACTCACTTTGCCTTGGAACTATATAACCAATGCTGAGTTGATGTGCTGTTAAACTCCAATCATTTAATAAATCTTTCTTTCTAAATGTCTGTCCTTGCATTTTCTAAGGTAGAACTGCTATGAGACAATGTCGCTTGAATGATATCTGTGTGATACCATGTAAATTAATATATGTTCTTCCACTGTTACAGAATGCCAGTTATGGTCCACATTGGAACTGGAAATCTAAAAGATTCAAGATATCTGGTAAGTTAAAACAGACTTTGAATTTAAAGGAAAAAAGCAGGTTGCAGTCTAGCAGACAGTACAAAGCCCAAATTTCAACAGACTGTTTAAAAATTTGTTTTACTTTTTTGTATAATGTTCAGTGAAAACCAAAGACTCCCCAACAACAACACAACTGTACATGATGAATTCCAGGATCCGATTTTTTTCTTGCCTTTTTATTTTTATATATTTCTATTTTATTTCATTTTCTTTCTTTATTCTTGCATTAGAAGCAACTATTTTAGTTTTGCCATCAGCTGTGACATTACCAAAATCCTGCAATTAATTACACCTTTATCATAAAGCATTTAGTATATGAAATCAATTATTAATAATGTACAGTATTACAATTAGCATAACCACCACCTCCATCCCCTGCCACTCTCTCTCTCTCCGGACTATGCTCAGTTTTTACATACTTAGCAAAATATGTGGAATTAAAAACTCCACAAACAAACTTTCGAAGCTCAAACCCCTCACTGGGAAATGCATCCCTTGTACAGAATAAATCAGAGATGGGGTGGTATCCCTTGTACAGAATAAATCACAGAGATGGGGTGGTATCCCTTGTACAGAATAAATCACAGAGATGGGGTGGTAACACATACCTGACCTATGCTAATTTCCTGAAGGGTGAATCTTGACTGGAGTGCATACCTTACCTGTGTAGAGTGACAGTGGAAAACATTCTTGTTGAGTGTATTGACTTCAATGCAGTGAGACAAAAGTTTGTTGATATCAACTCGATTATGAATTTTTGTTTTTATGATGTGCAACAAGAGAAAATCTTTGAATTTACAAATGAATGCAATTAATATAAGAAATTTGTACACTATATTATAAGAATTTTACCTTCTGAACATTCATCTTTTTTTGCATTTACCTTTGAAAGAATGTTAATTCATTACCTATCTTTTATCTTGTAAGAGTACACATACATGTTAACATCATTACCTATAATCTTTTATCTTGTAAGAGTACACATACATGTTTACTGTTAACATCATTACCTATTATCTTTTATCTTGTAAGAGCACACATACATGTTTACTGTTAATATCATTACCTATTATCTTTTATCTTGTAAGAGTACATGTACATCTTTACTCTTATTTTGGAAGGTTTTATCTTCCCAAAGAATCAAGCAATTTTTTTGTTACCTTTACAATTTTATAACCTAACTCGGTACTATATTGCCATGATTGTGCAGTGTACCATTAAACACACTCACACACTTATTTGTTTTATCATTTTTCTAGGCTGAACATGCGCAGGAAATTGGAGCCACAGCATTTGCTGCTTTACCACCAACTTACCACAAACCAGCCACTGTAGGTGAGAGAACTTGCAGATAATTCAGCTGATTTAATGATAATACATGTATTGATGATGATGATGATGATGATGATGATGATGATGATGTCATCACCATCATAATCATAAACATTTGTTACCATTTCTCAAAAATCAGATGACTGAAATACAAGTAGATCGGTTCATTTTAAATGGCAACAACTGAAAATATCAAATAATTTATATTTGGTCTGTAACTGGTATTTCAGTTTGAAGGTATTTGTAACAGCATTTTGTCTCTAGTTTATCATAAATTTCTTGTCTTTTTGAAATTATATGACATTTAAGCTCAGGTTTTAGGCAAATATCAAAAGAAAGTGTCTAAATTATCACAAGGATAAATTCCCTTGGATATGTAACAGATGCAAGTGGAAACAGCACAAAAAACAATTGAGGTGGAAATAGCGCAAAAAAGATGCAAGTGGAAATAGAATAATTTACTCCATACCTGAATGTAAGATTTACTGACACAAACAGCATGTGGACTGTGAATTACTTTGGAGTGATTTTTTTCAGAGATACTAGTGGATTACATGGCCCAGTTGGCATCAGCTGCACCTAAACTTCCCTTTTACTTATACGAGTATAATATTACTACTGGAGTGTACTGTAAGTAGTTCCAATACTATCACATCTGTTTGTTTATATAAATATATACATGCAAAGACAGACACACACAACAAAAGAGAGAGAGAGTATAAGTGTGTTTAGACCGATAGATATATATATAGATAGATAGTTTTATTTTGTTGTTGGTTTTAATGGAACATGTAACACCTTATTGGTTATAATGGAACATGTAACACCTTATTGGTTATAATGGAACATGTAACACCTTATTGGTTATAATGGAACATGTAACACCTTATTGGTTATAATGGAACATGTAACACCTTATTGGTTATAATGGAACATGTAACACCTTATTGGTTATAATGGAACATGTAACACCTTATTGGTTATAATGGAACATGTAACACCTTATTGGTTATAATGGAACATGTAACACCTTATTGGTTATAATGGAACATGTAACACCTTATTGGTTATAATGGAACATGTAACACCTTATTGGTTATATCATGCTGAGGAAATGTGAGCTAAGTGCCTTTCCCAAGGACAGACCAAGCCAGCCAATCAATACTGGCCCAGGCAGGTATCGAACCCTCGACTCTTGGATTACGAGTCCGACACTCAAGCAACTGAGTTACCATTGTTCCTGATTAGATAGATAGATGGATGGATGGATGGATGGATGGATGGATGGATGGATGGATAGATAGATAGATAGATAGATAGATAGATAGATAGATAGATAGATAGATGCTGATACAGACACACACAAAGAGAGAGCTAACTACAGTTGGGAAAACATACCTACAGCAACAAACACATCAGATTTGTCAGTCTCTGCATGTGTAGATAAAGGCATTTGAAGTCACCCAGTATTTAAATTTTTTTACAAGATCATTCAAAAGAATTACTTTAAAAGGTTTCAAAGACTGAAGTACTGAGAGGCCTGTAATATTTAAGAGTATAGTTTCAGACAAATTGCTTAGAAAGAGAATCTGTTCAAGGCACAAAGATGAATACTTCAGAATTGCTTAGAAAGAAAATCTGTTCAAGGCACAAAGATGAATACTTCAGCTGTAGGTTTTATTTTCTCAGTGAACATACCAGAGTTCCTGAGACAAGCAGATAAATGTATTCCCAATCTAGCTGGAGTAAAGCACACATCACCAGAGTTGCCTGCCCTTGTCAACTGTGCCATGGCCTGTCATGGGAAGTTTAACATCCTTACTGGAACACTGGAGGCAAGTATACTGGTATTCTCTTGAAATCTTTAAGATGATATTGTTAAACACAAATGACAAAAAATAGAAGTGTTAGGAATCAGTTAAAATTTAACGACAGAAGACTGGTTCTTTGTAAGCGATCATCCATCAATTTTAATTGGTTGGAGATAAAAAGAAAACTATAATCACTTCTATTCAATTATGGAAAATCATAATCAAACATTTGATTGTTTGACTTTTTCTACAAATGTTTGACTATTGTAATTAATTATCACACTACTATTAAACAGCCAATATTAGCTCCCAGATAGTCAAGCCAAGCTTCTTCTCTTTAAAACTGTGTGATTCAAAGTCCCAAGTCAATGTCACCAAAATAAGACTTAAAATTAGGTCCAGACTTAAGACATTTGATTGGTCAATCTTAAGTCTGATTAAATTTAAGCCAATTAGATTATTGGATTCTAGACTCTCTAGTCCAGTCTTAAGACATTTGATTGGTCAATCTTAAGTCTGACGAAATTTAAGCCAATTAGATTATTGGATTGTAGACTCTCTAGTCCAGTCTTAAGACATTTGATTGGTCAATCTTAAGTCTGATTAAATTTAAGCCAATTAGATTATTGGATTCTATACTCTCTAGTCCAGTCTTACATTCTGTTGACCTGAATTGCACCAAATTAAAGTTAAGTCTGGACTTAAGGCATTTGACAAGTGGCAAAAATAAGGGTAGGTGGTTGGCCATATATGGTTGGTAGTTTTATTTAAAGGTAAATTTGAACCTTCTTTAAAAGTCACCTCTATTAAGCAATCACCTGTCTTAAACAGCCAGTTATTCACAAACTAAAATATTTAAGAAATTAACCTCTCTTAAACACCCACCTGTTTTCAGAGGCTACATTTCTCACTTCCATGAAGTGGCCACTAGACAGGTTTCATTGTACTCTGTCTTAAAAGACCAAAGGATGATCACACAGATTCATGAAAAATTCTACATTTTGGGGAAAAGTATGGGACATGCGTTGAACATTTTCTCAGTTTAATTTCTTTAAAATGGATCTTTCTCAAATTTACCTTATTAACATTGTGTGAAAAGTTGATTGTTTAGTGCTAGAAATGCATATAAAAAATACTGTGCTAGTGTGCCTGTAAACAATAACAAAATATACTTTTGACACTCATATATTATCGACATTTGATATTATACAATACCATCACTGAAAACCCACAAGAAAAAGGTTTCTGCATTTTGTAAGTATAAATCTGAAAGTGCCTTTGAGAGTACTTCATGACAGTGAAACTTCCCTAAACCACACACTGTTGGGACCAAACCATTTGGCCATTTTATTTAGGTGGCCAGTATATGGAGGTTCAATTAGAATTGGAAGGCCTTTTTGGAACACATTTGGCCATTCAACAGAGGAGGAGGTGGCCAGTATATGGAGGTTCAATTAGAATTGGAAGGCCTTTTTGGAACACATTTGGCCATTCAACAGAGGAGGCCAGGTTACAAATGGGCCAGTCTACAAAGGAGGCCATGTTACAAAGGGGCCAGTCTACAGAGAAGGTGAGGTTACAAAGTGGCCAGGCTACAGAGACAGCTAGGTTACAAAGGGGCTAGTCTACAGTGGAGGCCAGGTTACAAAGGGGCGAGTCTACAGAGGAGATAAGGTAACAAAGGGGCCAGTCCACAGAGGTGATCAGGTTACAAAGGGGCCAGTCTACAGAGGAGGCCATGTTATAAAGGGGCCAGTCAACAGAGGAGATCAGGTTAATAAGGAGCCAGTCTAAAGAGTAATCCAGGTTACAAAGGGGCCAGTCTATATAGAAGGCCAGGTTACAAAGGGGCCATTCTACAAAGGAGGCCAGGTTACAAAGGGCCAGTCTTCAGAGGAGACTAGGTAACAAAGAGGCCAGACTACTGAGAGGACAGGATACAAAGGGGTTAGTCAACAGAGGAGGCCAGGTTACAAATGGGCCATTCTAAAGAGAAGGCAATGTTACAAAAGGGCCAGTCTACAGAGGAGACCAGGTTACAAAGGGGCCTGTCTACAGAAAAGGCTAGGCTACAAAGGGGTTGGTCTAAAGTGGAGGCCAGGTTACAAAAGGGACAGACTACAGAGGAGGCCAGGTTACAAAGGGGCAAATCTAAAGAGGAGGCCAGGTTACAAAGGGGCAAATCTAAAGAGGAGGCCCGGTTACAAAGGGGCAAGTCCACAGAGGAGGCTATGTTGCAAAGAGGCCAGTCAACAGAGGAGGCCAGGTTACAAATGGGTCAGTCTAAATAAGAGGCTAGGTTACAAAAGGGCCAGTCTACAGAGGAGGCCAGGTTACAAAGGGGACAGTTTAAGGAAGTTTCATTGTATAAAGTTTCAGAACCAGGTGAACAGTGGTATTAAAAATAAATAGAATCTTTTATAAAAAGAAAAGAAAAAAACAAATTAAACCTATATAACCTGATTTATTTTAGCAATATTTACCTTCCCTGAGTCTGGGTATAGAAGGGGTTATAACTGCTCCCTACCTTGGAAAAATATTCTACAACATACGGCAGGCTTTCCAATCTAGAGACATGGAAAAGGCACAGAAATATCAGGTAATTTTTTAAGTATTTTAGTAGTATATGAAAAATGATGCCTATCCTTCAATGAATTTTCATACAGGATGTAAATGTTTTTCTTGTTAAAAAAGTCAAGTTCCACCAAACATTTGAATGGGCTCAATGTAATGTGATACCAAGTTTTGATTCCATATTTCAAACTCTGTAAAGAATACAAACTGGGACAAATATAAAAGCAATAAATTCAACAAATATAAAAGCAATAAATTCTACAAATGGGAAAATCATTTCTTATTTATTGACCTTCACAGGGCATCCATTTGTTCTACACATTTTCTTCATCCATGATGTTACACTTTTATTGTATGGGTGTGTGTCAGCACATATCAGATGAGTGATCATGAGAGGAAATTTATGAAAGAAGTTAAATATTAGTTAAATGATATTAGCTGCTTGCAGTACTGTATGTGTGTGTATATTTTCTGGACATGACCAACAAATGATTCAAAAATGACCGTTTGCTAACTTTACATGTTGGACATGGACATAAATTGCCTATAAGGATTCTTTGCAATTATTTTTATTTGGTCATTATGTTTTCCCTATTGCTTAAACATTACAGATACAAAGCACAACAAAACAGAGGTATAAAAGTTTATCTCCTGGACTTAAAAAACCCTTTCATTGAACGATTGCTCCCGGGTATGTTATTATATTGTAGACATTACACCAGTCCCTACACCATGTGTTTTTTAACTATTGGTATATTGTATGGCCGTGTCGCAACACACATCAGAGCCTTAGAACAAAATATGTGTAACCTAGGCCCTAATTTAAAAAATGGATACTACCAACATCCACTAACAAACATTATCCTCCTCCAAGACTTGTTTGAGTACCCGATCAAATAAAATTTTACCATCAGACTTGACCTGAAATATCTGTCTGGGAATTATGTGTTATGTATTTTCAAGGTAGCAAGTCTGCTTGTTGTCAATACATTATGAATTTTGAAAAGCTGTAGAGTGGAATTAAATACTGTTCTGGGATTAAATTCTTTAAAAAAAAAATTGATTTTTAGAAATAAATAAATTTAGAGAAAACTAATGAAACATGGAAGGATAATACTAAAACTGAAGCAACAGCAAATCCAGAACCCCAAATTAGACATTTTCCTGTATGTGTAATAATTAAGTATATTAATGTTTTCTTTGTTGCTGTAACATTTTATAGATCCTTTGAATAATTTTATATTAAATTTCACAAATATATTAAATATATTGCTGCTGCCACTTTAATATTTGGGCAAAAATGTCCAGCAAGAGCCATTAGAATTTTGGTCCTTGATCTCTGTGTATGCATGTGTGTGTGTGTGTGTATATATATATATATATATATATATATATATATATATATATATATATACATATATATACATATATATACATAGGTCGAATGAAAGAGAGAGAGAGAGAAATCCTGCGAGATCAATGAAATATGTCTGTTCATTATAAACCAATTTGTTTACAGGAAAAAAATGACAAATATTGTAACCATTCAGATGTAAAGAAGGTACTTCACTATATCTAAAATTCGGCTAATCAGACTTAATATGGCAACAATGGTGGCTGTGTAGTTAGTATGCCAGACTTGTGACCTAAAGGATGCAGGTTTGAATCCTACTGTTGGATCAGCCTGGGTCAGCTACTGTGGTTTATCCCTGGCACTTTGCACCATTTTCTTTGGCACAATATAACCTTTCTTTGTTGCTGTGCAGTAAAACACTAAAGCAAACCAATCATTATGCATGGGTTCCCATTGAGTGTAAACAGTTCATAAATTTAATTTGACGTTTAAATAGCTAGAGTTTGAGAATCTATTCATTTCATTATTGCAAATACTGTGTATTACTTATAGTCATTTTTATATTAGAGTTTTGTTTCAGACCCAAGCACTTCTGATTGACAACATCACAAAGAAATATGGTGAGTGAACATTGAAACTTACCAGCAATACGAGAAAATACACGTTTTCATTCTTTCGACAAGAAACACAAGAGTGAGCAGTGCAGTACTATAGGTACCAATTTTGCTGTTTGGAAAACCTTTATTACAGTGTTACACTCATCAGAAAACCTTCATTACAGTGTTACTTACACTCATCAGAAAACCTTCATTACAGCGTTACACTCATCAGAAAACCTTCATTACAGTGCTACACTCATCAGATATTTCTAGTCTTAAGAAAAATAAAACAAGAAAACTAAATTCAATAAATATTCCTCCAGCCAAATTCAAAAACATGTTATCAACCTTGAATAAAGTTCCTTTATCAAAATTATCTCTTTTATAAATAGATTACAGAACAACTTGTCTAGAGGGGAGATAACTCCTGCCACCATAAAGTGGCCTCTCAAGATAGGTGGTCTCATTAGAGGTTATCACATTATATGAAATGGTTGACCTGTGCATGACAAAAATGGTCATTCATGACAGATGGTCTTTCATGATAAGTGGTCTTTCAAGTTGGGTTTTATTGAATAAGCCTTTCTTCAAAGTCTTTGTTGTGTAAAATTCATTTATCTGTGTATTGCTTTAATAGGATAACATGTGTATTAATATTAGTGTTGTACAGTGAAATCTACAAATCAGTGAATGTCATTTATTGGTTACAAACAACCCAATGGGTTTTCTGGGTGGGTGTGGTGGGGTGGGGCAATGCACTTTGCCCTCCCAATGTGGTGCTCTGGCCTCTCTGGGATGCACCTTGGCCCCCTTTGAAGCTACCCGGTCTCAAATTTGTAGAGGTTCAATATATTGCATATGGTAATATTCCACATGTGCATTTTGGACATCAACACGGCATCATTACCTCTACTTTTCACTTACAGTAAAAATATTAAATGCACCAGTGGAGTGCATCATAATGTCTTCTTTCATTAAGAGGGTGCCCTCAGAAGAGACTTTACAGCTTTTCAAATGCCTTGACAGGCAATCAGCACCCTGCCCTGACTTGTGATATGTGGACAACACTGGAACCAATCAATGATCTATTATAATCAGTTAAGTTAAATGTACTGTTGCATGTGTGTTCCAATATAAAGCATACTGAGTAATCAAGATTTGATCAAAGGCTAAATACAGGAGCATTTAAGTTTACAATTTAATGATGAAGTAGTTATTGTTTTTCTACTTTAATTTTTTACATTTATATTTCAATTTGTTTTGGACAATAGATTTAAGAATGCAATTTAATAATCAATTATGTTATCATTTGGAAAAAATCTGTAAATGTAATTTTTCACCTACAATAAATGTTACTGTAACCTTGGTGATACATTAACCAACAACCCAAAATATGACCATGACTTTCAACCCTTAGACCATCCCATTTATTGAGATGTCCCATTTACACTTATGTTTTTTTTTATAAATATTTTTTGGCAAAATCTAATAATAATTCATTCACTAAAAGAGAAGATATAATCACTTCCTAACTATCTTAGCAATATTCATAAAAAAAACTAAAAGTATTTTACGCTGTGATCTGTGACCTTGCCATTTGACCAATTGATTCATCACCTACAAGGATCATGGATGTCTTTATACACCGCTGAACTTATCTGTAAAGTCTGATGACAACATGCTCCTAAAAGTTCAAGGTAAGATCAATTCAGAAAACTTGACAAATTTACCACTGTGACCTTGACCTCTGACCTTGTGCCTCATAAATCCCTAAATATAATTCATGTTTTATTAATGGGAAACTCGTGCGCAATGTCTGATTATAATAATTGTTTCTCTATGAAAATAAGAAATACAGTGAGATTCAAATACTAACCATTGACATGCCCCACCTTCGAACAATAACCTCTTGTGATCTTGACCTTTAGCTGCCCATCTCTAGGAATACTCCTTGCCTCCTGGACGTGAGCAAACAAGAGATGTCAGTTTTCTAAAACCTCCAGCCACAAGTTCATGCTGGATGGATGGACATTGTGGCCACTATATCTTGCCATTAGTGACAATTGTGCAGACAAGACAAAAATTTACATATTTTTATGAAGATAAATTATAAATGCACTACTACTTTACAGAAGCCATATCATTTTATCTAACAATCTTATTCTTTTGAAATTTTCAGTGGTCACAGATTGAGTTGAATTGATGATAATAAATTGTATATTATTTCTTCATCTTCCATAAATATGTTCTTTTTTCCTTTAAAAAATGTTATATTGGAATTTGTTAACTTTTCAGGTGGAGGTATCAGTCTAGCAAAACAAATCCTTGCAATTGCAAGTTCTATTGATGTTGGAAATGCACGTCTTCCGCTTAACAACAAAAGTCTACCACCTGACAGACTGGAAAGTTTGAAGAAGGAGCTCAGAGACCTTCTCTAACAATAAACATAATATACAGTTACTTGACCTTGAAGATATCAATTATCTTTCTGTAATCAGATAAACAAGGCATTCTCCATATTTAAAATCTAGACTTAATTTGAAACTTTACAAAAACTTAAATTATGGACAGAATTCTCCGTTTATGATACATGCAGTCATAAAAGAATACAGCAGTACGTCAAATTGCTTTAAAGACTAAGCATAACTTTGAATCATCCTGTGGCTGCGAACATTTTTTACTTTTTTTTAGGTCAGGGTTTCCCTTTGACCCTACCAGGCAAATCCATAGATCTCAACAATGTGTAAAAATCTGCTTGAGACTTGTTACTGCTTGGGACTTGTTACTGCTCGAGACTTGTTACTGCTTGAGACTTGTTACTGCTTGAGACTTGTTACTGCTTGAAATATGCCATATAGATAAAACTTAAATTCTTGATGGGGCCTCAGTACTAAAACACCAACAAAAACCTTTCAAAGATAATCCTTCATTAATCTCAGGTGGCAAATCTATCATTAGTCTTAATTAAAACATCAATTTTTTACTCATCCTCAATGTTTGCCAAATGTCTAAATGTGTACATGATTTACAATAACTGAAACGACACCATTTAATTTAAATAATTAGAAATTCAATCTTTCCCCCTATCTACCCATTAGGCTTGCTGAACAGCTGACTGCTATTTTAATGTGCATGCCGTACCTCACTCAACTTGTGATTGTTTCATTTGATGCATGTCTTTAACCTGTTATTATGACAGGACTCAGTTTGTAAGATATGTCTTTGTTGAATATATCGGACAGGATTCAGTATGTAAGAGATGTCTTTGTTGAATATATCAGACAGGATTCAGTATGTAAGATATGTCTTTGTTGAATATATCGGACAGGATTCAGTTCATAAGATACGTCTTTGTTGAATATATCTGACAGGATTCAGTTTGTAAGATATGTCTTTGTTGAATATATCAGACAGGATTCAGTTTGTAAGATATGTCTTTGTTGAATATATCTGACAGGATTCAGTTTGTAAGATATGTCTTTGTTGAATATATCTGACAGGATTCAGTTTGTAAGATATGTCTTTGTTGAATATATCTGACAGGATTCAGTTTGTAAGATATGTCTTTGTTGAATATATCTGACAGGATTCAGTTTGTAAGATATGTCTTTGTTGAATATATCTGACAGGATTCAGTTTGTAAGATATGTCTTTGTTGAATATATCAGACAGGATTCAG
This sequence comes from Margaritifera margaritifera, assembly GCA_029931535.1. Taxonomy (NCBI): domain Eukaryota; kingdom Metazoa; phylum Mollusca; class Bivalvia; order Unionida; family Margaritiferidae; genus Margaritifera; species Margaritifera margaritifera. Next base: position 1,171,237 of record JAQPZY010001309.1, read on the forward strand.
TTTGTAAGATATGTCTTTGTTGAATATATCAGACAGGATTCAGTTTGTAAGATATGTCTTTGTTGAATATATCAGACAGGATTCAGTTTGTAAGATATGTCTTTGTTGAATATATCAGACAGGATTCAGTTTGTAAGATATGTCTTTGTTGAATATATCGGACAGGATTCAGTTTGTAAGATATGTCTTTGTTGAATATATCGGACAGGATTCAGTTTGTAAGATATGTCTTTGTTGAATATATCGGACAGGATTCAGTTTGTAAGATATGTCTTTGTTGAATATATCGGACAGTTTTGGTAAAACATGCCTAAGATAATTATGTTGTTTCCTACTGCTACATACATGTACATGATGAAAAAAAATGAATAGATAAATGCAACCAGACATACTGTGTGGACATGCACATGGGACACTTTTGTAGGATCTTCAATGACTATGAAACCATATGGTTACTTATAAATTTGAAATGGTGTTTCTTTCAAATAAAATGTTGCTAATCAAAGGTTCTGTTAACAAACAAGTGTTTCAAATGTAAATAATGTAGTTTAAATACAAATTTTACCAGCATTATCAGTAAATCAACCTGGTGTGTAGTGTTGTGTAATGTGTGCTACAACCAATTCTCGTCAACCTCAGCTTTTTCCTAGTGATGACACGTTCAATGTGAAAATCATAAATACTTAAAGAAAACAATAAACAGAAATATTGTTAGTAAAGAGTCCTCTTAAAAAAAGATGTAGAAAATTATCATTTAATTGGAATGGTAAGTCCCCGCATCACTGACAGTAATGGGAAGTCCCTGTATCACTGAGAGTCATGGGAAATCCCTGCATCACTGACAGTCATGTGCATGTTCATTTACATGTTTACCTATACTGGAAATGTTTACAGGCAGTAAACTAAATTAAGCTGTTTACATGAGTAAAAGTTTCAGCATCATTTATGACCTTAGAATACAAATTGCTTATTGCTTATGTTAAAATGTTCTGACTGCATTTACACAGCTGTAATTGTTTTAAATACTTTGAAATAAATGTGCAGTAGATGAAGTAAGATCACTTGTATTGGTATATTACAAATATCAGTCTTTCACAGCCTCAAATTTTGCAGTCTTCTGTGATGCAACCAATAAACAATTCTCTACTGTGTCTCTAGAAACATCCTTTTGTAAAAAATCCAACTCTTGTTTTTGTCTGTGCTTCCACCATGTCCAGTTGAACACCCATGTCTTTCATCACACTGGCAATATCAAGTTCCTTCCCTTTCCAAACGTCCTCTTGCAATCTCAATGATTTCTGTCATGACTTCTGGTTTTGGAATATATTTAACCTTAAAAATAATGCAAGGTATAATATGACATTGTTTAACTTCTCTATGTACTGTATATACTTGCTTATAAGTCACGATCAACTGCAAACTGCATAGACCCAGATCTGCGATTGCATAATGCACCAGCAGGTCTGGATCTCTATGCAGTTTGTTAGGAGTAATCAGTTAATGAGTCATTAAAAAAATAGATTGGATCACCAGAAAATAGAGCGTAGTAGCACGAAACGGCTATACAAGTTTAATGTCACAAACTAAAAAACAAAGTAATACAGCACCTTTCTAATGGGAAATGTTATAAAACACTCATAGTTTACTTACATACAAATTATATTCTTTCATACTGATTTTATTGTCATGTTTTATGATTGTTTCTGTATATTTGAATTTTTCTTTCTTACTTTCATTATAGAGAGACTCATGTGAGAACAGTAGCCATACCAACTGAGCTACTGTCTCTTAATAAAGATGAAGCCACGGTAACACAGTTGGTAGAGTGTTTAATTCATAATCCATGAGTTGCGGGTTCGATACCCAGCTAGGGCAGCTGCTTTTGTGTGTCCTTGGGAACGGCACTTAGCTCCCATTTCCTCGGCATTATATAGCCAATAATGTGTTAAAAGTGCCATTAAAACCAGCAACAACAACTTAATAATGTACTGTATTTGGTATTTGATGTAATAATCGTACTGTGTTTTAAAATAACTATAATTTGGGTAAACTTGATGAGGTTAAAGTTCATCATAATAAACAGAAACTAATGATGTCATAAACAGTGTCCCCATCACATGTATGTTGATACTAGAAGAGTTGGCTCACTCCTTCTCTGTAGGATGCTTGCCACCCTAACAGTTCATTCTCTCTTTCAATATGGTTGCACCCAATAAAACACAAGATCTCTTTTTGAGACTGATAAACTCACAAAGTTGAATGGTAACAATACACTAGACATGTATGATAGCAGTCTCTGAGAAAATCGTGATGTTCCTAGGTAATTTTAGAGGTTCCTTCTTCCCATGATGCATGCTGGGATCAAAATACATGTGCACAGCAGTGGTTAATTTTATCCAAGTTTTGACCAAAACAGTGGGAGATGCACTTATAAAGGCATGTGGATGAATAATGTTCAATACTTTATTGTTATTATATATTATTATTATTATTATTTTTATTATTATTACTGTAATCAAGCCTCTAACCTTCCCAGATTTATCTAGCTGAAGAAACTATTGTTTATGAAACTATATCAGTTATAAAACAGAAGATGACCCTCCATAAATGCAACTTGATCAACTGTGTCTGTTTCCAAACAACTATAGTATTACACATGTGCAGTGCAAAATCAAAATTGTTTCCAGTATAATGACTTCATCTGAAATAGAGACTTGTGCTATACTTATGATAATGCTATAACAAAATACCTCTCTATTTTAATCCTTGTCATAATGAACTTATAGAGAACTTTAGGGAAGCTTCATAAGTATGGATAATGCTTGTGTCAAACATCTTGATGAACTTATAGAGAACTTTAGGGAAGCTTCATATGTATAGAGAATGCTTGTGTCAAACATCTTGATGAACTTATAGAGAACTTTCGGGAAGCTTCATATGTATAGAAAATACCAGTCAATCAACACCTTTATGAACTTACAGAGAACTTTTGAGAAGCTTCATATGTATAAATATTACTTGTGTCAAACAACATCTTGATGAACTTATGGAGAACTTTAAAGAACCTTCATATGTATAGAGAATGCTTGTGTCAAACAACATCTTGATGAACTTACAGAAAACTTTAGGGAAGCTTCATATGTATATATAATGCTTGTGTCAAACAACAACATCTTGTGGTGGGCAAGGGCTAAAACAGAGTTTCTCAGTCTGGCTACAGCTTCTCTGTCAGAACTGGTCACAGGCTGAAATTAAACACATTCTTCTTAATAGTAAACAGGTGCTTGATAATTATAATCAATCAACATGAGGTGTCAAGAAATAACACAATTAGTTATAGATGTTTATAGCCTGCCTGACTGGATAACTTGCTGGTGTAAGTACACTTACTTTAAAATTGTTTATACATGTATGTTCTGAATAACTTTAAAAAATATAAGGTTTGAGATGTAAGGTAGGATATAGGTAAAGCACACATATGAACAAGCAAGATCACATTGACATGGGATTAATGCTAATTGTTTTTGTTTAAAATTGTAATTATCAACCATTTTTTACATGATACTCAATTGGTGTCATGATACTCTGTTGCATAGTCATGCACACAATTAGTTTCTCCCTGTCTCACTGAAGAATTACCATATTTGCTTCATCTGTATTGTAGCTTTGGCCTCACTTTCACTAAACATCTCAAAATATCTTCCTCAGATTTACATTTTGAACATTTTTCTTTCTGTTTGGTTGGTGATGATGAAAGTTTCACAGAACTGTCAGCTGGCATCAGGGATTAAAATACAGTCCTAATATCAGGCACCAGAGGATTAAAATACAGTCCTAATATCAGGCACCCGGGGATTAAAATACAGTCCAAATATCAGGTACCCAGAGATTAAAATATAGTCCTAATATCAGGCACCAAGGGATTAAAATACAGTCCTAATATCAGGCACCAGGGGATTCAAATACAGTCCTAATATCAGGCACCCAGGGATTAAAATACAGTCCTAATATCAGGCACCCAGGGATTAAATACAGTCCTAATATCAGGCACCCAGGGATTAAAATACAGTCCTAATATCAGGCACCAAGGGATTAAAATACAGTCCTAATATCAGGCACCCAGGGATTAAAATACAGTCCAAATATCAGGCACCCAGGGATTAAATACAGTCCTAATATCAGGCACCCAGGGATTCAAATACAGTCCTAATATCAGGCACCAAGGGATTAAAATACAGTCCTAATATCAGGCACCAAGGGATTAAATACAGTCATAATATCAGGCACCCAGGGATTAAAATACAGTCCTAATAATATCAGGCACCCGGGGATTAAAATACAGTCCAAATATCAGGCACCCAGGGATTAAAATACAGTCCTAATATCAGGCACCCAGGGATCAAATACAGTCCTAATATCAGGCACCAAGGGATTAAAATACAGTCCTAATATCAGGCACCCAGAGATTAAATACAGTTCTAATATCAGGCACCCAGGGATTAAAATACAGTCCTAATATCAGGCACCAAGGGATTAAAATACAGTCCTAATATCAGGCACCAAGGGATTAAAATACAGTCCTAATATCAGGCACCCAGAGATTAAATACAGTTCTAATATCAGGCACCCAGGGATTAAAATACAGTCCTAATATCAGGCACCAAGGGATTAAAATACAGTCCTAATATCAGGCACCAAGGGATTAAAATACAGTCCTAATATCAGGCACCAAGGGATTAAAATACAGTCCTAATATCAGGCACCAAGGGATTAAAATACAGTCCAAATATCAGGCACCCAGGGATTAAATACAGTCCTAATATCAGGCACCCAGGGATTAAAATACAGTCCTAATATCAGGCACCAAGGGATTAAAATACAGTCCTAATATCAGGCACCAAGGGATTAAAATACAGTCCTAATATCAGGCACCAAGGGATTAAAATACAGTCCAAATATCAGGCACCCAGGGATTAAATACAGTCCTAATATCAGGCACCCAGGGATTAAAATACAGTCCTAATATCAGGCACCCAGGGATTAAATACAGTCCTAATATCAGGCACCCAGGGATTCAAATACAGTCCTAATATCAGGCACCAAGGGATTAAAATACAGTCCTAATATCAGGCACCAAGGGATTAAAATACAGTCCAAATATCAGGCACCCAGGGATTAAATACAGTCCTAATATCAGGCACCCAGGGATTCAAATACAGTCCTAATATCAGGCACCAAGGGATTAAAATACAGTCCTAATATCAGGCACCAAGGGATTAAAATACAGTCCTAATATCAGGCACCAAGGGATTAAATACGGTCATAATATCTGGCACCCAGGGATTAAAATACAGTCCTAATAATATCAGGCACCCGGGGATTAAAATACAGTCCAAATATCAGGCACCAAGGGATTAAAATACAGTCCTAATATCAGGCACCCAGGGATCAAATACAGTCCTAATATCAGGCACCAAGGGATTAAAATACAGTCCTAATATCAGGCACCCAGAGATTAAATACAGTTCTAATATCAGGCACCCAGGGATTAAAATACAGTCATAATATCAGGCACCAAGGGATTAAAATACAGTCCTAATATCAGGCACCAAGGGATTAAAATACAGTCCTAATATCAGGCACCAAGGGATTAAAATACAGTCCTAATATCAGGCACCAAGGGATTAAAATACAGTCCAAATATCAGGCACCCAGGGATTAAATACAGTCCTAATATCAGGCACCCAGGGATTAAAATACAGTCATAATATCAGGCACCAAGGGATTAAAATACAGTCCTAATATCAGGCACCCAGGGATCAAATACAGTTCTAATATCAGGCACCCAGGGATTAAATACAGTCATAATATCAGGCACCCAGGGATTAAAATACAGTCCTAATATCAGGCACCCAGGGATTAAAATACAGTCCTAATATCAGGCACCAATGGATTAAAATACAGTCCTAATATCAGGCACCAAGGGATTAAAATACAGTTCTAATATCAGGCACCCAGGGATTAAAATACAGTCATAATATCGGGCACCCAGGGATTAAATACAGTCCTAATATCAGGCACCAGGGCATTCAAATACAGTCCTAATAATATCAGGCACCCGGGGATTAAAATACAGTCATAATATCAGGCACCCAGGGATTAAATACTGTCCAAATATCAGGCACCCAGGGCATTCAAATACAGTCCTAATATTGGGCACCAGGGGATTAAAATACAGTCCTAATATCAGGCACCCAAGGATTAAATACAGTCCTAATATCAGGCACCAGGGCATTCAAATACAGCCCTAATATCAGGCACCAGGGCATTAAAATACAGTCATAATATCAGGCACCAGGGCATTAAAATACAGTCCTAATATCAGGCACCAGGGGATTAAAATACAGTCCTAATATTGGGCACCAGGGGATTAAAATACAGTCCTAATAACGGGCACCCAGGGATTAAAATACAGTCATAATACCAGGCACCCAGGGATTAAAATACAGTCCTAATATTGGGCACCAGGGGATTAAAATACAGTCCTAATAATGGGCACCCAGGGATTAAAATACAGTCCTAATATTGGGCACCAGAAGATTAAAATACAGTCCTAATAACAGGCACCCAGGGATTAAAATACAGTCATAATACCAGGCACCCAGGGATTAAAATACAGTCCTAATAACAGGCACCAGGGGATTAAAACACAGTCCTAATATCATGCACCAGGGGATTAAAATACAGTCCTAATAACAGGCACCTGAGGATTAAAATACAGTCCTAATATCAGGCACCTGGGATTAAAATACAGTCATAATATCGGGCACCTGGGGATTAAAATACACTCCTAATATCAGGTACCCAGGGATTAAAATACAGTCATAATATCAGGCACCCGGGGATTAAAATACAGTCATAATATCAGGCACCCAGGGATTAAAATACAGTCCTAATACCAGGCACCAGGGGATTAAAATACAGTCCTAATATCAGGCACCAGGGGATTAAAATACAGTCATTATATCTTAAATTCATTTAATAATATTCTTTCTTTATAACAGAGGAATTTTTGTGAATTTCCTCAGCTCTGTTTTTAAGAATAAAAAGGTTTCTATGAGATAAATTTTAATATTGAAAAGTGATTTTGCATTCTTTTCATTATCGCTACCTCTGACAAAAATATTGATATTGTGTGAAGTATCATAAGCAAGACAATGTAAAATCTCAAACTGAGAAGGAATTGTAAGAAACTGAGTGAAATTGGAGCATGAACATTACCTGACGTTTTATTTTATGTTTATATTACATAAATGTCATGGGATGGTTCTCCAACCTCTATTTGGTGTATGATGGGATAATAACAACTTTGTAGATAAAAAAAATTCCTTCTGTGTGCAATACAAAATCAATCATGTATTAAATATAAAAGAAATGTTTTATAAACTGTGAACCAGTTTCTAACCTGTAGATCAGTTTCATAGCCTCCAGTCTTCTCCGTTTCCTCCAGGACTGTGGGATATATCCACACATAACCATTGTTCCCAAGAATGATGGAAGCCCCACAGGGTAAATTATGAAAGTGTGTCTTACGTCTCTTGATGAGTGATGGTGAGACTCGAACTAGAGTACCCTGACCAAGCTGTTAAATAAAAACAGAAATTGTTTCAAATGCACACGTCACTCTTTTTTTGACTTATTAGTAAACTGATTACTCATCCATGACCTTTAACTTTATGGTTGACTGATCTCTGGCCTGTTTTGTTTAATGATTAGAGAATCTTTGATTTTCCATTAGAAGTATTTCTGCAAAACCCAATATCAATCCTCTGCAAACCCCAATAGCAATCCTCTGCAAAACCCAACTGCAATCCTCTGATGCAATATTCAGATACAGATATCAATAAGGAAATTAAAACTTTGATTGAAAGCTGATGCTTGATTGATTGACAAATGATTGATGGCTGAAAAAGTGACCTAGCTGGTGGAATTTGACAAGTTAAAATTTTTACTGTGTGATTTGCATATAATAATAGAGAAAAAAAATGTGTAATTACTTAAAAGTCTCTAATTAAAATTTACCAAACATTTTCAGGGCTTGATACAGACTACATAAACTTTTGAAAAATATGTAACACAAAACCAGATGAGTCTGTAAAAACATGTATGTCCCTACTGCAGACCAAAAACATCTAAATCCCAAAAATGAAAAAACTTTGAACAAATTGCTAAATTGGCCTGAAAATGTAATTACATCATCTGCATATTCATACAAATACAAATGTGTATGGCAAATTTCATTTGTCTACCTCAAGTGGTTTGTGCTCCATCATGTTAACAAAGTTTTGTAAGAACAAATACATGTCCAAAGAGTTAACAAAGTGTTAAAAATTTGAAAAATTGCTGTAATGGCCTGAATAATTAATTGTTATCTAATTATGACCATGAAAAAGTGTGCAAAAATTTCATAGCTCGAAGTTTAAGTCTTTGTTCTTCTAGTGGGGGCATCAAAAAAATTAAAGAACTCTATGTTGGCAAATATATTCAATAAAAATGCACTTGCTTTTTTGTAATAATCTAATTTTCAATTATTTCTGCAGTCTAACTTCAAGTACAAATACTAAATTGCTCAATTTTAATAATAATACCCAATATGTAATATTATTAAACCAGCCAAATTGAAAAAATGAAAAATTGCAAATATTAAAATAAAGCTTATCAGACATAAAAACTGCACAATTTGAAACTGCAAACATTGCCAATTATATATACTACATGAAATATTTGCAGTTGCAACACCCAGAATTCAGCTGATGCTGTCTCAACATCTGAAATCATAGGTAGATTTTTGTGTACCTCAGGGAACTTAAGTTTCCAATCAGTTTAAATGTATGCTGTGAAAATCACAGACATTGTTAAAAATGTCATTTTGTTCAATTCTGTCAAGAAAAGCATCATGACTTCATAATGGGATGAAAAATTATCTGGGAAAAGTTTGAATTTGCAATCACAAATTCAAAATCCTGTAAATTTGATAAAATTTTACATTTGAAACAGCATTCTATTTTAAACTTTATTTCATGATAATTGTACAGTGTTTCCTTGATGACCATACAGTGGTCCCTCAATGATGATTGTACAGTGGTTCGTCAATGATGATAGTACAGTGGCTCCTCAATGATAGTACAGTAGTTCCTCAATGATGATAGTACAGTGGTTCCTCAATGATGATTGCACATTGGTTCTTCAATGATGATAGTATAGCAGTTCTCAATGATTACCATACAGAAGGCATGTGCATTCTACAGCCTGTGGGCCGCTGCCTGCAATCTGGTTTTATCTGATTACATTTACACCATACAGTGTGCATTTAAAAAATTGCTATCTGGCCCATGCCCTGGAGGAGGTTGCACATACCTGCTGTACAGCGGTTCAACAATGATGGTTGTACAGCGGTTCCAAAATGTAAAGCTACACAGTATATCCTGGTCATGAATCCCATTATATTGTTTAATTTTGTTCTATTATTGCTACACAATTCATTTCAATTTGATTTTAGTTCTTGGTTATTGAGAATCAATAACAATGTGGTTTTACATTATTAATTTCCCTATTTTTGGTGTTTTGTACACTACTATGACATGATTAATTTCCCTATTTTTGGTGTTTTGTACACTACTATGACATGATTAAATTCCATATATTTGATGTTTTGTACACTACTATGACATGATTAAATTCCGTATATTTGGTGTTTTCTACACTACTATGACATGATTAAATTCCCTAGTTTTGGTGTTTTCTACACTACTATGACATGATTAAATTCCCTAGTTTTGGTGTTTTCTACACTACTATGACATGATTAAATTCCGTATACATGTATTTGGTGTTTTCTACACTACTATGACATGATTAAATTCCCTAGTTTTGGTGTTTTCTACACTACTATGACAGAGCCTTCTTCAAGCTTTCCTCAGTACAAGGTGGCCTAACATTACAATGAGGGTCAATTTTATTGTTCCTATGAACATGGTTATAGAAGTGGATGCAGTGTATAAAATGTTTTCACAAGCCATAAACAAGAGTCCCTTGAAGGGACTGACGCTCTCCTGGGCGAAAAGATTTTCCATGAATTCAAGATAAGACCATTTCTTCCTTTAACTGCTGAGTGTTGAAACCATCTTTGATATTCTTCAGAGATAACAAGATTTTCAAATTAGCTGCTGTGGTGGACATATTGGATGTCAGATTGGCACCATTTTCATTCAGGACAAAGTAGACATCATTAGAAGTCTTTTTGTCAAAACCTCATGTCTTAATGATCATCTATTCTGGGGGAGTAGTGACAGGAATATTCTCACAACAGATGTCATGGCAGCCAAATTGGATGTACAACTGGCACCATTTTCATTTAGGACCAACTAGTTATCATAAGAAGTCTATTAGTTAAAACCCCATGTTGATACATGTATATCCATCCATGTGGGAGGAGTAGAGATAACAATATTTTCAAGATAGCCACCATGGTGGCCATATTAAGGGTTAGTCACTTTCATCTGGGACCAAGTAGACACCATAAGTACTCTTCTGAAAAAACCCATGTCAAAATGACTTTTCCTTTAAGAGGAGTAGCGAAAACAAGATTTTCAAGATGGCCACATACTGGACATCAGATCAGCACCATTTTAATTTAGGACCAACAAAACATTATAAGAAATCTTTTTGTGAAAACCCCATGATGATATGACCATTTATTCAGGCAAAATAGTGACAAAAAGATTTTCAAGCTTGCCATTATGGCAGCCATATTAGACCCCAGATCAGCACTATTTTCATTCAGGACCAACTAGACATCATAAGAAGTCTTTTCATGAAACCCCATGTCAATATGACTTTCCATTCAGGAGGAGTAGCGATAAAATTTTCAAGATGGCTGCTGTGGTGGCCATATTGGACTTCAGATCAGCACCATTTTCATTTAGGACCAAGTAGACATGATAAGAAGCGTTTTAGTGAAAACCCCATGTTGATACAACCATCCATTCAGGAGGAGTAGCAATAACAAGATTTTCAAGATGGCTGCTGTTTGGTGGAGATATTGGATGTCAGCTCAGCACCATGTTCATTTAAGACCAACTATACAACATAACAAGTCTTTTGTTGAAAAACCCACATCATGTCAATATAACTTTCTGTTCAGAAGAAGTTGTTACAAGAAGATTTTCAAGATGGCAGCCATATTGGACTTCAGATCAGCACAATTTTTTATTTAGGTCCAACTAGACATTATAAGAAGTGTTTTAGTGAAAACTCCATGTTGATATGACCATCCAAATAGGAGTAGAGATAACAAGATTTTCAAGATGGCTGCCATAGTGGCCATATTGGACACCAGATCAGCACCATTTTCATTTAGGAAGAACTAGACACCATAAGAAAACCCCATATTGATATCAGACATGATTTTGGTTCTTTATAAATAAAAAAAACTGAAAATGTGAAGTGGAGTTTGGGGGGTCCTTCAACAGTGGTGTCTCAAGGGGTGGTGCCAGGCCCCTGCCAAAAAATGCCTTTTAGACTCTGAGAGCATACAAAACTTTTCCCGGTGGCCCTTATTATCATAATATCTTGCAAAGCTATTACTTCATTCCAACAACAAAAATTGAAAAAGTAACAAACTTACCCAACTTGTTCTCCAATTATGTTAGTGCTGAAGTTATTACATGTACATGTCAGTGTTCACACAATAATTCAGTCTCAATAATTTGTTCATTTTTGCAGTACATATTATATCAACTATATATCAATATTCACATAAATTCACTTGTCTTTTCCCCCATTGGACACAACCTGTTGATACTGCTGTGCTAGTCTTGCTCTTTATGCAGCCTTGGCAAAGATTTCTTTTGCTTTCCTTTTTGTAATCACTGACTTTTTTTTTGCTCAATGTTCAATTTTTTCTTTTCATCCTCATCAAGATTTTATTTTCCTTTCAAGCTCCTCCTTGTATTGTAGACATGCAGTTCACTTATTCTGACATGGTTACATCTGCCCTCTCATGTAAGCAGTGTTGCACACAGGATCCCAAGGGCAGGGTACACCCTCAACATTTTGGTGACACACAACATTTTAGAAGGACAAAGGAAAATAATAATGCATAAGGCACTCACTAATAGTGCTATAAAAATGAGATCATCTTATTTGCTTCGACAGTTTTGCCAACTTAACTTTGTGGTCTGCACTGTACTATCATATTTTCCATAGACACTAACATTGTCGCAATAAAACTTTAATCATGTGCTAAAGTAACTCATGAAAACATTAATATGTTTGAATATCCGGTTAACCTGCTATGAGCTGCACAATGGAATTTTTCATTCTGGATCTTGCTCTCATTTAACTTTAGTGTACACTCATTATCTGCCAGAATTTATTACAATAATTACCTATGTTTTCTGATTTACCTTTATGTCCAAACAAACAAATCATTAATTAAATGACAAATTGTGTATTTGCATAAATATAATTTCTTTTGTAATTATTTCAACTTGAAAATAAATCAAATCTTCCTCACCATAGGGGTGAATTACCCTAAAAATACATTACATGAATTGCCATCAGACACTTTGCATTGCAACTCGACTACCACAAACCTTGAATGTTTTCATGGCTAGATACATTGTTTTAAAATAGACATTCATTGCCATCTTAGAGTTTTTATCACCTTTCGTGCCTTTGGTCATTGCTAGCACTAACAGAGACATCGATGGACAGCCTCTAATGAAAAGTTCAAATCTTTATCCAAACTTTTTGTGTTCAGGTTTCTATTGATAATTTGAGACACCATGTTTTGCAAGCATGCTTCTTTCTTTCCATTTCCATCAGTTTCCATTACATGAAGATTCATTGGACAAGTAGACACTTTTGACCAATCAGAATGCTCTTTACAACAATCATCAGTTAAATAACATATGGAACGAATACGATTACAAGGATCGTTTTTATACGGTTAAATTATTGTGGAATGGGACTGTACAGACCGTTATTTAAAAACTGGATCTGACTTGATATAAAAAATGGACCATATTGAGGAAAATCAGATCCAGGTCAACAAAAAAGCAGAAATCAGCTTTAAAATGGAAATATAATCATCACTGTGATATGACCATCCATTCAGGAGTAATAGTAATAACAAGATTTTCAAGATGGTCACTGTAGTGGCCATATTGGATGTGCAAGCAGAACCATTTTCATCATGGACAAACTAGACCATGGGATAAATGTGTCTAAAGTTTCTAGGCAATCTTCCAAACAGACAGACGGAAAACAGACCATCCCATAAGCTCTTCTGGTCTATGACCAGCAGAGCTAAAAAAACACTTCCAACATCCTGAGCCTTTCCACCAATAGAAAAGCACCTCAAATATAATTCATTTATCTTCATACTCGAACTACTTCAATCACATGCTTAAAACATGGCTGCATGCTATCTACAGATGTCATATTGTTTATAATGGTTGGTGGCAAAGGCCTGACATATTACAAATATGAGAAATTGACAAGACTTATGGTGAATTGACAAAATCTGAAAATGTTAATCTGCTGTATTACATCTGAGAGATTTTTCCCATTTGCAGAAGGACCTAGTATGTTGTGATTCCTGTAATAAGTACCCTCTGCAGTACAGATGTTGGCCAAAGGTTGGTCTAAAAAGATGGAGGTAACTAGACAAGTAAAAGAAAACCTAACAATAAGGATGAGAAACTACAGTCAAACCTGTCTACAGCGGCCACCCATGGGAAAAGGCCAAAGTGGCCTTTGTAAACAGGTGACCTCTGAAGGCACTTTCAGCTCTCAAACTTGGTTCATGACAAATATGTGTACTATGCACCAAATAGCATTAGCATTATTAGTAGCAGTAGTAGTATGCTATCAAGACACATATACTTAGTTTAGCTACTTAGCAAAAAGAAAAACAAAAAAATTATAAAATAAAAAGTTCAACTTTAATCATCCATGTACATTAAATCATCACTTATCAGTAGAAATGGCAACTAAATAAAATTACTAATTGACAGCTTAACTGTAATTGTCAAACACAGGACTGACTTTTTGTTAGGCCAGCTGGTATAATTAGGTATGAAAACAGGTGTTCACAATTCAAACAATTGATGAATTCAGCAGTTGCTCAAACTCACTGAGATCAAAAGACAGTTGGCTTTGATGAGAGACCTTTGATGATTAGTTAATGAAAAAAGCTTCCTGCAGCTATTGTTAGTAACATATAATCCATAAGGGATATCACAAGTGCAGCGTGCATGTATCTCTACTCATTTGGTGTGATTGTACATAATCTCTTACACTCTGGATAAACGTTGTTCCCAAAATCAGCCATAATATCATGCTTACACTTAATAATCCCTTGGATCTGAGTTCGCCTGATTCCCATTTCTGCTGCAACTACACGACTACTTTGTCCACTATCCAGCAAAACATTGCTTCAATTCTCTCATGCAAGGACAAAAACCAACTTGCTTTTGAAGCCGATATGTTGACACCTTTGAGTTTGACTGACAGTGTGACTGGACCATGGTAAGTACAATTGAGATATGAAATGTTTGGAGCGTTCACTGCTGATACACTCCAGTGACCGCTTAAAGCAGGGTGAAGCCAATATTTGGTTAGAAAACACCTGGCAACTGACTGCTGAAAGCAGGTGACCATTAAATACAGGGCATTTATATAAGAAATTTTCCGGGAGGAATTAGAATGACCATTGTGACCAGGTGACCACTGAACACAGGTGACTGTTAGGACAGGTTTGACTATACATGCTTACCAATGTATGTGCCCAAACCAAGGATTGAACCCTGAACCACACAGGTGCACAGCAAGTGTATCTTATGTTATGAGTTTAGGTCTTAAAATAATGTAACAGAAAGAAAGTTAAACCAACAATGTAAGTAAAATCAACAAGCAATTTACAATTAAAGTGAAAATTTAAAAGACACTTACAATAACGTGAATTAAAATAATAATTTTAGTGTCCTAATCAAAAGTCATAAATATAGAATGTTTCGAATGAATTCCAGTAGCCTTGAATGTCCTGATGTGACAGTAGTCTTGAATGTCCTGATGTGCCAGTAGTCTTGAATGTCCTAATATGACTGAATGATGCAATCCAGAATATCTTTGAATGAATTCACATAAACCCCAAAGTCAAGTATTAATCCAAGATGAGAATGAGCACTTTTAGTAATTCCAATGAATATTTCAAATAAATAATTCCTCTCTCTGAATTTGCTCTGATGTTCACAACACAACAGCTGATTATTAAACCAAATTCCTTAAAGACTGATAGTTAGCATAGGAATGGATTCCTCTTACCAAGCATATATATATATATATATATATATATATATATATATATATATATATATATATATATATATTAGGTATACATGACAAATCTCACATCAGAAAATGGGAAATAAAAATGGAAAAATACCTGGTTACATGACTTTTTTCACACCAAGACACGGAAAATTCCAATCTAATTGTTAAATGCTATGTAAACAAGACTGACCCGAAACTCAAATGCTGTAAATATGTTGTTTACAAAATGACCATATTCTGACTAAAGTACAACTTGCCTCATGGACACATTATAAATTCAATATGCATAATACTTACCTTGCCATACTTGAGACTCCTGGTGTGAAGAGACAGAGATCCATCAGCAAAGACAGAGTGAACTTCAGCCTGACAAACTTCGTCAAGGAAAATATAAAATACAAGTAGATTTGTGTTTGTAAAACGTTTTCCCCCACTGCTTATAAATTGTACTAACAATATTTTCACTCAAAAAAAATATTTAAAAACTGCTTTCGTAAAATAAAGAATATAATCAGGTTTTCGATATATGCAAAGAAACAAGCCTACCAAAATTTAATTTGTCTACATCAAGTAGTTTTTGTGTGATGCTGAAAATGAGCTTCTCAGGCTGGACAGATGGATGGAATGTCACTATGTCCCTGCTGCAAGCAGTGAGAAAATAAATATCAGAATAAACAAGCAGTAGATTTGCTTTTGGCTCCATTCCTTTTAAAGAATATAAAAGCCAGGGCTGTAATCAGTAAAAATAATGCCATGTGCTGCTAGAGGCTGAAGTTCACAGAGTTATATTTATGGAGGATTAATACCTACCAAAATTACAAAAATTCAGGCTGATATAATTAATGTTGTACAAGATTGCAAGGTGATAAACAGATATCAAGAATTTAAGCAAGCCATAACCAACCAAATATAATGTAAACAACAATTGTTTGTACCTTTCCCTCATGTAAATTATTATAATACTAGAAACATTTCAAAGATCAAATAATTATTTTGAATGTGATATAAAATTCTAAGGCACATCATTCTTATTTAGACAAAATTTCTTTCACAAAAATCCTTCAATTTATCTTATTTTTGTAAGATTTCAAAATGTTATACATTTTTTTAAAATATAAATTAGATTTTAATCATTCAGATGGTAATTGTTGTGCTGATATTTTTTTTAAATTAAAGCTTGCTAGGTGAGTAATCAATTATTATCAATAAACATGGTTTCCATGCAAAATTTTAAGTTTTCTGACAGTTTGTATATTGTTGCAACAATAGCCTTGCCAATTCCATGGCATTTCTCCACTACTGACACTTTGCCAATTCCATGGCATTTCTCCACTACTGACACCTTGCCAATTCCATGGCATTTCTCCACTACTGACACCTTGCCAATTCCATGGCATTTCTCCACTACTGACACCTTTGATGCTGTACACCATATCAATTTTCACATAGAGAATGGCAAGCCCAAATGTTGGAATACTCCAAGGTAGTAAAATACTACAGGTACATAATGAATAGCGATTGATTGGGTTATCTACCTTGAGGTTGTTACTAAAGAACATTCAGATCCTTTTACCAGTAACCATTTCCCTTTAAGCCTGTTTTGATAAAAGGAACATGTGCTCCAATTGTGATGGCAAAGTTCAAATTATTTTTTGTATTTCTAAACTGATTTCTTCTTTGATTGTAAAACTGAAAAATCCAATGGTTCTAATAGTTAACTAAATTTTTTTATGAAATGAGCTCTCATGTCAAATCCTTTATTTAATCACAAGTTGTCACATAAAGATAGAAGGCAGTGTTGAAGGATACACTAATCAGGTCCCCTTCTTTAAGGTACGTCCTCATCAGTTTCTCATCTTCCTCTGAACGTCTTCTCTGTGGGAAAAAAGGACCAGTTACCCCAAGACACATTAAATACAAATCATATTTTAATGTGAGTCATTATGATGACTTCAAACAAAATCATTTTAACTGATAAATTAATAATCTATTGATCTCTAATGTAGAGGGAAAACAAAGCAGACATTTTCAAGGCAATTAAAAGATAAGACCTGGCAAAAAAAAGTAATCAAATTGGGAATATAATTTCAGTATTTCATTTTCAATATTAAATTGGTAAAATTGGATATTTCACATACTATATATACTCGCTTATAAGCCGAGTCCAACTGCAAAGACCCAGATTTACCACCGCATAATGCGCTGTCAGATCTAGGTCTCTGCAGTTTGTTAGGAGTAATCAGTATAACAAACAACACAGACCATGATCTGCCAGCACATTATGCAATGGCAGATCAGAGTCTATGTTGTTTGCAGTTGGACTCAACTTACAAATGAGTATATGTGGTAATTCTGAAATATTCTGTGATGAGATTGGGCCAATTTACATATGACTGGGTTTATTTATAGTCACCTAAGGTTCTGAAACTAACTGACCTTTCCACACGGTAGTGATTGACAAGACCATTGGCCAATTAGTGTAGAGCACTCTACTAGTCACATGGAGTTTGAAGACTAACATAAAACCTGGTGACTCAGCAATTCTTCACTGTCTAGTTAATGGAAAAGTTTTTGAATTATGATAGAAAAACACTGAAAACTGGCTTCAAGATCACGGAAGACACAACTCAGATTTTTGTTACCATGAGATTCTCAAGAACAGCATCCACTTTAAATCTTTATTTTACATATGATTTATTTTGAGAAATGCCATAATTAGATGACATTACACAGGTAGCCACATGATGACTTTACACTGGTAGCCACATGATGACATTACATTGGTAACCACATGATGACATTACACAGGTAGCCACATGGTGACATTACACAAGCAGCCACATGATGGTTTTATCACAGGTAAAATAACTAAAGATCAAAATTTATGTAATGCAAGCCTTCCTAATTTTAAATTTAAGTATATTTTGCAGAAACCTAGACTTACAAAGCTTTTATTTTTGCATTTAATTATGGGTAAAGTTCCTTCCCAAGTAAAGTTGTAACAAACAACAGAATACATGCTGGCATTAGTAAAGTATCCAGTAATATGTATTATAATAAGTTTTATAAAGAAGAAATATGATCATAGAACATAACTGCCCTACCAGCCACCTTTTTGTATGACCATGCAGCCATATGTGCATGATAAAATGACCCTAAGCACAAAGCTTAGCATAGGTCACTGAAACATTCAATTTAGGTCACAGAGACCTACTTTTGGTAAGATGGTGTTGTACTCACCAGAATGCATATATATACTGTACCAAGTTGCATGCTTCAGTGGCTAATAATGGCTGAGAAACTAACCTAAATGCAAACTTAACTTTAGTCACCAAAGCATGAAATTTACATCACAGTGACTAACTTTTGGAAGATGATATTGAACTCACCAAGATATATATACATTCCAAGATGCATGATCCTAGCTCTAACAATGCCTTAGAAACTGACCTAAATGCAAAATTTAATCGACATCACTGAAGAATGAAATTCAGGTCACAGTGACCTATTTTTTACACATTTGTATTGCACTCTCCAAGACACATCTACATACCAAGCTGCATGACTCTGGGACCAACAATGTCTGAGAAACTGACGTAAACACAAAATCTACATTAAGTCAATAAGGCATTAAATTTAGGTCACAGTGACCTACTTTTGGTTAATATATGTGATACTCATCAAAACATATCTACATACTAAGCTGCATTGCTCTGGAACTAACAATGCCTGAGAAACTGAACTAACTGCAAAACTTGGAGATTGATGGATTGACATTTGTGACTGGGGATAAAAAATAACACCCATGTGCTTTAGCTTTTTTTTTAAAAAAAAGTCACATTTAGGGTGGGAATCAATGCTTCTTCTAATCAATTATAATTAAGAATTACTAAACCATCCAGCTTTAAAGGTGCTAGCCACCTATGGAGCTAAGACTCTCACTCTTTTAAAACAATTATAAATATTGACTGTTTATAGGTCAAATAAAAATGTACACAAATACAATACACACAAAAAGAGGAGTAAAATAATGTTTTTGCACCTAATTCATTTTGCTGGACCAGCACATGAGTGTAGCCACAATGCAAATTCATGTTCGATAAGCGATGTTTGGTAAGGTTATGTGTACTTAAGAACATGGACATTTTGGTGTGACCATATCCTAAATTATGTGATAAATGGAACATCCCCAATTTTTTTAAATACTAATGTTTTGAAATGCATAGATATGTATGTATGCTAAGAGATAATGGCACATCAGCACAACACTGGCCACATGGTGCCTATCAAAAGCTAAGTTTGACATTGTAAAGTTAAAGAATTACAAAAAAAGAATATAGGAAAATAAATGTAACCATGTAGTACAACAAGTTACAAGATAAAAGGAAAAGATGTTAAAACTCTGCAGTGCTAACCATGTAGTACAACAAGTTACAAGATAAAAGGAAAAGATGTTAAAACTCTGCAGTGCTAACCATGTAGTACAACAAGTTACAAGATAAAAGGAAAAGATGTTAAAACTCTGCGGTGCTAATTCCAGAAATGGAAAAAGTGGGACCCAATTGCCCCTACCAGGTCATCCTCCAGAAATACAAGAGTTCTTCGATGAGACTGATGCTCTACTGTCCAAAAAGAATCAACAGGAATTCAAGCTATAACCATTAATTATGTCTAACTGCTAAGTGTTGAAACCATCTCTGATATTCTTAAACAATAATATTTTCAAATTAACCACTGTGGCAGCCATACTAGATGTAAGATTGGCACCATGTTCATTTAGGACAAACAAGACACCATTAGAAGACTTTTGGTGAAAATGTTTTTTTTCCTATTTTCAGAAAGTCGGGCAAGTGCTTATTTTCATGCCATAATCACTTTTTATCTACCTTTATCTGGTCATTCATGCCCTCCAGGCATATTGAATGCTTGAGTCTTCCCCTCTCCATGTATTTATTTACATCTTGTATCACACCTGCCAGTGGTCATTGACAACTTGTTGCATGTGCGCATGTTCTATTACCGCTTTACTGCATATTGGGCTGAGTGATCAAAGTTATTGGCCAATCAAAACACATGAAACAAAACAAAGCCAGTATGGTTAATTAGCAGTGTTTTAAATGGCTTCATTGTATTGTGTAAACCAGATCCTCAAGAAAGACTCACATTTGACTTCAATCTAGCGAGTCAATCTAATTAAATGAATGAAAGGCAATTTATCTGATTAAATAGCAGTGATGATTCTTTAATTTTTAATTGATTATACTGAGAATAAACTTCCACGTCTGATATTGTGTTTGAAGTGAGACAATTATGCTACGTAAGGAGCTATCCCTGTTATTATTTAAAGGACAAAATGTATGTTCTGATCGCTTTAGAAGTAGTTGTCAAGTAAGGTGATATTTACTCTGTGGATAAAATGAGTTTACTAAATTATTTTCGCAAGAACTTAATAAGGAAGATTCAAAGAATGAAAATTCATGTTAAAGTGGAGTGGCAGCAAAAAATGTCAAATATGACACTACTAAGAGACTGAGAAATTTTCAGCACATTAGGTTAATAGTTATCCCTGGCTTGATTTTATCGACTCAAAATGAAAAATGTTTTGCAGTTATTGCAGACAATATCCCAAACTGGCACAGGTTGGAAATTCAAGCAGTGTATTTGTCAATGGAACTGACAAATTCAGGATTGAACAAATCAAGTCACATGACAATTCTGGACCTCACAAGGCCACTGCAGCACAGTATATGCATGACACTAGCCAGCATGTACAGAAAATGCCTGAGGTTATAGTTGCTGACACTACACTAGGAAAGGCACTTTCAGAACTAAATGAGACTGAGAAAAAAAATGAGCTCTCTCTTTAACACAGGCTACAATCTAGCCCGTTATGGAAAACCATTTTCTGATATGGATATTCTGTGTGTACTCCAGGAGAAGAAAGCTGTTGAACTTGCTAATTATAAAAACAGATTCAGGGCAAGAGACTTCGTTCTCTCAATCGATCAAGTCTTGAGAGAAGAAGTTAGGGAAAGTGTGAATTCCAGTAAATTCCTTTCCATATTTGCTGATGGAAGTACTGATGCTGTCGGAGCCAAAAATTGTGCCTATGAGATACATGGAAAGTGGAAAACTGAAAACCTCTGATTTAACAAAATGTATAATATCAACCTATGTTTTTGAAAAATTTAATTCTTTTAAGAAATAAATATGTTGTACATTATTTTGTTTGTTCTTTCTATGGATTAAAGTGCATACATCTCATCAAATCTTGACAAGTGATTAAAATTTTGGGACAAATGATAGGTAGGTGGGACAAGTGAATTTTCTGAAACCACTTTAGGATGAAAAAAAATGTTCTCAGCCCTGTGACCATCCATTCGGATGGATTAGTGACAAGATGTTCAATATGTTAATTGTGACAGCAATATTTGAGGTCAGATTGGCACTATTTTCATTCAGGGCCAACTAGATACCATAATTAGTTTCTGGAGAAAACCCAATGTTGATATGACTTCCATCTAGGAGGTGTAGCAATAAGATTTTCAAGATGGCAGCTGTGGCAGCCATACTGGATACAAGATCAGCACAGTTTTTATTTGTTATCAACTAGACATCATAAGAAGTCTTCTGGTGAAGACCCAATGTTGATATGACTTCCATCTAGGAGGTGTGGCAGTAAGATTTTCAAGATGGCAGTTATGGTGGCCATATTGGATACCAGATCAGCACAATTTTTATTTAAGATCAACCAGACACCATAAAAAGTCTTCTGGCAAAAACCCCATGCTGATATGATTTTCTGTTCAGGAGAAGTAGCAATAAGATTTTCAAGATGGCTGCTGTGGTGGCCATATTGGATGTCAGATTGGCACCATTTTCATTCAGGACCAACTAGACACCATAAGTCTTTTAGTGAAAACACTATGTTGATATTACCATTCATTCAGGAGAAGTAGCAATAAGATTTTCAAGATGGCTGCTGTGGCGCCCATACTGGATATCTGAGCAGTACCATTTTCATTTGGGACCAACTAGACATTGGGATGAATGTGGGTGTGAAGTTTCATGGCAATCCTCCAAGTAGTTTCGGAGGAATAGCGATAACAAACTTGTGCTAATGGACAGATGGACACTAGACTACATGCCATCCCATAAGCTCTTCTGGTCTATGAGCAGTAAAGATAGAAACAGGTTGCAAATATCCTTACCCATTTCCGATTTATTCAAGAAATTCAATCACATATAATTATAGCACTCAAGTCATGGATTTATTAATTTCTTCAATAAATATTATTTTATCCAGCATTATATACTTTTAATCAGTCATCATATAGTCAGTTTATAACACAGTTTTCTTCACTTTCATTGTCTGATAAAATAATCATGTACACTGTTCATGACATGATTACTGTAGTGGACAAGGAAATTGTAGAAAACCATGCTATAGTTTGACTCAATAATGACTAGATTCAAAGAAAAGTGAATATTTACTGCACAAATTAATAAATCCATGACATGAGTGCCTGTGATCATTTTCAGTCTCCCCTGTTGTGAGCCTTCCCTACTTGGAACTTGGATTTGAATTCATTATGCTCGAGTAACCTTCTAGAATTAATTTGGACATCCAAGTCTACATTTCTTCCTCCCTGTATGCTACTTTAAAAAAAAATGTTGCAGTGTTTTTGCTGAAGATTTCATCTTCAAGAATGTGTTCCCCTATATAAGACATTGGAATAGTACTTAATCTGGTCCAGGTTCACCCTTCAGGAGGTATGCATGAATCAAGTACGTGTGTCCTCTATAATAACACTATAAGCTATAAAAGTCATTTTCACATTGTTTTATAATACAAGAGTTGATAGGTTTTTGCTTGGTCCACCTAACATGGTTATCCATAAAATGTCTTGTTAAATACCATATATACTCACTTATAAGATGGGTCCAACTGCAAACACCAAGATCTGCCATCGCATAATGCACCAGCAGATCTGAGCCTATGCAGTTTGTTAATAGTAATGAGTAAAACAAACAATATAGACCCCAATCTAAAAGCCAACACAAATGGATGTCTGAGTGCTGGCATGGTCACTAGGAAATGGTCAGTTGAATCTATCTGGGCGTGGTTATCTCCTGTTTGCCAAAGGGTAAATTCTTGAATAGAATCCTTCCATGTAAAAGCATTTTTCACTTTCAAAATGCACTGCAATGCCACTGAATCAATAGATCACACATGAGTAACAGCATCATTAATTGACCTGATCTAAATAATCACACTACTCTCTGATGTTATCAATCTGTAATACTCTAAATGAATAATGCATGTTTCCTAAACATTAATGAAAAAAAGTAACAAAAACAAATGGCCTGCCATGTGGTAAATAGTATTATATCATACTTCTTTTATGCAAAACCCTCTTTTATTGGTCAGATCCTTGATCTTCTGAATCAAAACTCAATAGGTGTCTTCCTAGTCTCAAATGCAAGCCATTCACAAAGTCTGGTCAAGGTACGAATCTACAAAACTTTGTCAAGGTATATGGTACAGAATTTAAGTTTTTTTTATGGAGTATAATTGTCCTTCTTTCAGCCCTTGTAAATGTGCCATTTGACCTTTGACACAAAAAAGAATAGGAGTCTCCCTTGTCTCAAATTCAAGCCATCGACAAAGTTTGGATCAAAGTAATTGATAAAGAACTCAAGATACTATATTTCTTCCTAGAGTCACTGTGACCTTGACCTTTGATCTTTGGACCCCAAAATCAATAGGTGTCCTTCTTATCTCAAATGCAAGCCATTTACAAAGTTTGGTCAAGGTAACCATCAACAAATTTTAGTCAAAGTATTTGGTATACAAGTCAAGTCAATTTGTGGAAACAGTTTTGCTTTTTCCAATCCATACAACCTTGACCTTTGACCTTTTGAGCCCAAAATCAATAGCAAGCTACTTACAAAGATTGGTCATGGTAGATAATGGAAAATTCAAGATACTGTACATAAACAAAATAGGGAACAGGCAGAAGGTGTACAGATGGATGGATGGATGGAAGGATGGATGGATGGACAGACCAACATCACAAGATGAAACTCTCTGACTAATGGCAAACAAATACAATTTTTTATTCAGTCTGTTTTAATGAATGATGTTAGTTTTTAATGAAAACAATTTACTTACCAAAATAGCCTATTTAATAAAACTATTGACTGAATGATTGATCTTTAGCAGTATATCAGCACATGAAAAACTATTTACTGCCAAAGCAATGGGAGTAAAGTGTCTTTGCAACCTGGGCAGGATTTGAACCCACAAACCACTGACTGTGAGACTAACTAATGAGAACAAACATTATGACTTTCAATCATCTTTATAGACCTTTCCCCCACCAGTTTCCCACCAGCCAAGCTGATACACTTTTTCCCCACCAGTTTCCCACCAGCCAGGTTGACAAAGGAGAGAATCAGTTTCAAGTCAAAGTGAAATGAAATTGTTGACATACAGGGCTGACAGATGTTCATACATTCATACATATGGAAAGGACAGATGGGACTAGATCACAGTATGTGTTCCCCACCATAGAAATAGCAGGTGCATGATGAAAATTTCCCATACCAGTTCCCCACCAGGCAAATTGACAGAGGACAGCATCAAGATGGAGTTGAGTTTGGAGTGAGTCTCTACCAGCCATCTCCTCATTCCCACTTGAAGAATCCTTCCTATCACCACATCACCAACTTCTCCATTGTATCTAAAATTCAAAAAAAGGTGAGATATTTCTATCAGAACAAGAATATATTCTAATTTTGTTACATAATAAATACTGACATTCCACCACTTTCATTTAACAAACTTAGAATCATAAAACTTTAAGGATTTCTTCTTAGTTTAACCAGCTTGCTAGATTTCAATGCCATAGATTTATTCCAAGTATGATATCTAATTTTGGGGTCTTAACCTCAGGGCTGATCAAATTCCATAGTCAGACGTCCCAGACTATTCTTTTTTGAAGTCGGCCAATTAATGAAAAGCCCTTTACCAACATTAGTGTCGGTTTCCTTTATGAACTGATTAAATGACAGTAATGATTCTTTAATTTTTAACTGAATATACAGATGATTAACTTCCACGTGCGATATTGCATTTGAAGCAAAACAATTATGCTAATTAATGAGCGGTCTCTGTTCATATTAAAGAGACAAAATGTATGTTATGATTGCTTTAGAAGTAGCTGTCAAGCAAGCTAATATTTACTCTGTGGATAAAATGAGTTTACTAAATTATTTTCGCAAGGAAGGTAATAAGGAAGATTTGGAGAAGGAATATTCATGTGAAAGAAGAGGGATAAAACATAAGACTGTCACTGAGTGTGAGGTAACTATTTATATCCAGAGAGAGAAGCCAGAGTCTGTGGCAGCAAAAATATCAAATATGACACTACTAAGAGACAGAGCAATTTTCAGCTGCAGTGTGTTAATTGTTATGCCTGGCTTGAATTTACTGACTCAGAAGGAAAGATGTTTTGCAGTTATTGCAGACAATATCCCAAACTGGCACAGGTTGGAAATTCAAGCAGTGTATTTGTCAATGGAACTGACAAATTCAGGATTGAACCAATCAAGTCTCATGACAATTCTGGACCTCAAAAGGCCTGTGCAGCACAGTATATACATGACATTAGCCAGCATGTACAGAAAATCCCTGAAGTTGGAGTTGCTGACACTCCACTAGGAAAGGCCATTTCAAAATATAATAAGACGGAAATGAAAAGATGAGAGCTCTCTTTAACACAATTTGTCCATGTGGCAGACATGTACATTTTTTCAAATCCAGCAGCTAAAACATACATACCTGAAGTAGCCAAATGTATAATATCAACCAATGTTTTTGAAAAATTTAATTCTTTTAAGAAATAATTAGGTTGTAAATTATTTTGTTTGTTCTTTCTTGGTATTGACATGCATACATATCAAATCTTGGCAAGTGATTACAATTTTGGAACAAGTGAAAAGTAAGGTGGGACAAGTGAATTTTCTGAAACCAATTGTCCTGGACAAGTTAAAGATTTTTTTTTTATCAACCCTGAAAGTGTAACTTGAGTAAGAGTTTTATACTCAAACAGATTTGATGGGTTTTAACATAGAACTTGAGTTTCATACTCAAACAGTTTTGAGGGCTTTAACCTGGAACTTGAGTTTCATACTCAAACAGTTTTGAGGGGTTTTAACATAGAACTTGATTTTCATACTCAAACAGTTTTGAGGGGCTTTAACGTGGAACTTGAGTTTCATACTCAAACAGTTTTGAGGGGTTTTAACATTGAACTTGAGTTTCATATTCAAACAGTTTTGAAGGGTTTTAACATGGAACTTGAGTTTCATACTCAAACAGTTTTGAGGGGTTTTAACATGGAACTTGAGTTTCATACTCAAATGGTTTTGAAGGGTTTTAACATGGAACTTGAGTTTCATACTCAAACAGTTTTGAGGGGTTTTAACATGGAACTTGAGTTTCATACTCAAACAGTTTTGAGGTGTTTTAACCTGCAACTTGAGTTTCATACTCAAATGATTTTGAGGGGGTTTAACCTGGAGCTCAAGTTTTATACTCAAACAGCTTTTAGGGGCTTTAACATGGACCTTGAGTTTCATACTTAAACAGTTCTGAGGGGTTTTAACCTGGAACTTGAGTTTCATACTCAAACAGTTTTGAGGGATTTTAACCTGGAACTTGAGTTTCGTACTCAAACGGTTTTGAGGGATTTTAACCTGGAACTTGAGTTTTATACTGAAACAGTTTTTAAGGGATTTTAACCTGGAAATGGAACTTGAGTTTTGAGGGGTTTATACCTGTAACTTGAGTTCATGCTTAAACAGTTTTGAGGAGTAGCAATTACAAGATTTTAAAGATGGCAGCTGTGGAAGCCATATTGGATGTCAGATCAGCACCATTTTCATTTCGGACCAAATAGACACCGTAAAAAGTCTTTCAGTGAAAACCCCATGTTGACATGATTGTCCACTCAGGAGGAGTAGCAATAACAAGATTTTCAATATAGTCACTGTGGTGGCCATATTGGATGTCTTGAGTGGAACCATTTTCATTTAGGACCAACTAGACATGATAAGAAGTCCTCTGGTGAAAACCCCATGCTGATACGACTATCCATTCAGGAGGAGTAGCGATAACAAGATTTTCAAGATGGCTGCTGTGGTGGCCATATTAGATGTCTGAGCAGCACTATAATTGTTTAGGAGCAACTAGACCTTGTGATGAATGTGAGTGTAAAGTTTCATGGTAATCCTCAAAGTAATTTAGGGCTGTTCCAGTTAAACATACCTGGGACCCAGGGAAGGCACTTTTAATGTGGGGTATTTGCTCATAGATGCAATTAAAATGTTCTGATCATTTTAATATGAACTTTGTGAAATCAAAGTATCCTGGCATATATTTTTAAAAACTGTCTTCCCTGGGTACCATGTACGTTTAAATGGAACAGTCCTTAGGAGGAGTAGCAATAACAAACTTGTGCTAACGGACGGACAACAGGCCATGCCATAAGCTCTTCTGGTCTACGACCAGTAAAGCTAAAAATAGCTGACATTGTCTACAATTTTTATTTTACAACATCGATATGCTACCCATTTACGATTGTCCGATGTCATTCAAAGCAAGTTTTTCTCTTAATTGGCAATTGAAAGGGATGTAAGTCAACTCTTTTGCCACAGTTATGCCAGTCTGTGTAAAGAACCATTTGTGTATGGAATTTTTGCTCCGTAAAGATGGAATACAGCATAAATAGTTCTAAATTATTGAACAATTTCATTTTGCTTAATTTTAATGTTCAATATAGTAAGATTAGTTCTTTGGTGTCTCCGTTATCACACAATCACAAGATCAGTTGGATATTTTCTTTGGTGTCTCCGTTATCACACAATCACAAGATCAGTTGGATATTTTCAATGATATTATTAAAACTGAAGGACAAAGATAACATTCATTACTTACATTACATCTTTTGCTGAACCCCCAAAACACCAAAGTTTTTACGACAGTACCTGTGATGATCTATCTCCATTCATATGGAAACAAATTACGCATAATCAGGTGTTTCAAAATCAAGCATCATGGGCAACTTATAATCACTAATAAATATGTGGAAAACTCTAAGATATACCATATATACTCGCTTATAAGTCTAGTCCAACTGGAATCTGCACAAACCCACATCTACCATCGCATAATGCGCCAACAGATCTGGGTCTATGCAGTTTGTTAGGAATAATCAGTAGAACAAACAATATAGACCCTGATCTGCTGGTACATTATGCGATGGAAGATCAGGGTCTATGTTGCTTGCAGTTTGACTT